>JAJHZJ010000162.1:4972771-5572771 GCA_023548195.1 Bettongia penicillata ogilbyi | reverse complement strand
CTTAAGGCTTTCTTACTTTTGCTTTGTTTTGTCCACTCTATTCTTCAGTTTTGTTTTCTTTCTATTGCCAAATTCCACCAGAAGTGCCTGAAACCATGCTGCCTTGGGCTATGATCTTACAAGCCAGCTGAATGATACCAGGGGAATCACAGGTCATGAAACTCCAGGAAAGAAGTAGACAGAAGGATTTGGACCCTAGGAGGACATGGTGTGTCTTTCTCTTGGACTGATCCTCGTTTAGGGTCTTAATGCCACAATCAGTGTTCAGGAGAAAGAAGGGTGTTGGGTGGCATGATGTTTTCAGAATGCTATATTAACTGAGAGGTGTTAACCAGTAGTCATTTGGGGAATTTCTCCAGGATACATTTCAACATCCTTAAGTATATGCTTTAGACTCTATGTCCTAGCCTAAATTTTAGTCAATCACCTTCAGTTTCTAGAAACTCATCACCTTTCCTATGTCCTGGCCATGCCCACAGAAGCCATCTAGTACAAGCCTCTGTTTTTTCTGTGATTATTCATGTGTGTTAATGGTTAAAATGAACATAATGTTTGTTAAACAATTGTTAACTATTAATGACACACACTTAACCATAGGAAAAATGAAGGCTTGTACTGAATGGCTTCTGGGATCCCTTTCAGCTCTAGAACTATAATAATATTGTGGTGGGTTTGGGAAAAGGGGAGAAGGATCTCCAATCTTGGACAGCAAACTAACTGGCAGAGAAAGCTACTTATACTATCTACCAGTCTATCTGATTCCTCTTCTTACTGTCCTCTGTTGTTCTGCCACAGATAGACTGGTTGACTCACTGTACACAGAATATACCCTGCTCATTCCTGCCTCTTTACTTGCTTATAGCACCCTTTCCCCTTCCATCTGTCTTGCACCCCTTTTCTGAACTAATCCTTTTGGTAGAACTGGGGCCAAGGTCAAACTCTGCCATGGAGTCATCTCTGCTTGCCCCAGTCCACAGGGAGGTCTCCTTCCTCTGAATCTATTTCCCACCCTACTTCTTGGGCACTTGCCTATACTGCATTCAATGTTTACTTACATTTTATGCCTGTGTCCTCTCTATCCAACTGGGGAGTAAAGACCTTCAGAGTAAGGAAGGGGTTTTATTTAGCTCCCTATTACCCACTCTATACATAGTTCCTTACATGTTCTTGAGTTTGTTAAATATCAGTTGATTGATTTCATCATAGATGGCTATTCACCAACCAGAGGAGTCAGATTCCACATCAGCCTGAGTGATTAGTGCACACGTTATTAGGGGGGTGGTGTATAATGGGAAAAGTACTTGTTTTAGAACATAGGGAAAAAGCATAAAAATCTTGGATTTAAACTCTAGCTCTCACATTTATTGTTCTTATGACTTTGGATAAGTCACTTGAATCTTTAGCTTCATTTTATGTGTAAAATGGGGATACTAATACTCCTGTTTGGGTTTTTAGGAGGAACGTGTTAATGTTTGGCGAGAAACATTACATAAATCTGAGATGCTGTTATCTTTTTGGAAGAGTGGGCCCTTTGCTAGAGATTAGGACATTGCTAATCATTTGAAAACTGTGTGTCATCACTCTTAATCAGCTGCTGAGGTTTTCTTGTCTCCCTCCAATTCAGTGCTGTGATCTCCCCAGTTTTGACAGAACAGAAGGAAAAAAAAATGGTTGGCCCAACTAACATGGCTTTGTGCTAAGGTCAGGAGTTGTTAGAAAAAAAAATCCTCCATGATAGCCAATGAACCCTGATGTGGCACTTTTCAGCCATTTGTTAGAAAAAGAAATCAGATAGGTGGAAATTCCTAGCACTTGAGGGGTAATTCCTCTGTGTACTCGCATATGTGGACTTATTGCCCCATTTGTAACATTGTTCCTGTGAAATCACTGCCCCTTGTGATATTGTTTTGCCTAATGTTATAATTTTGGAGTGTGTGTGTGTGTGTACCTAATTAACTATTAAGAATTACAACCCTTAGTTTGAAGAAGAACTGTATTTTTTTATGTTTTTTTATGAACCATTTGCAGGGTTTGTCTCTCTTTGACTTCCTTTCTTCGAGGTACATTTGAAAAGTGTCCAGGCTTTTGGGAAAAAGCAAGAAAGAAAAATAGTACAACCTTCCCTAATGAAACTGGATGGGGACAGCCTCTGAAGGCTCCTGCTCAGTTTCCGGATATCTGGGTATCTTTATGATGTCATCATCCAATGGATCAGAGTTGCTCCTCCATAGACTGTGTCCCAAGGCCAATGGCTCTCTCCCTGGATGTTTCTGATGGTGTACTCAACTCCACAGAGTTTCTTTCCAGTTGACCATTTAGAGTCCCAAAGCAACCATTTTGCCATGTGCAAGAATTTCAGGACAAACTCCATGAGCAGATATATAATTATGGGAGAGAAAAAGAAGGGAACAAGCATTTATTAAGTGTCTATTAGATACTAGGCACTTGACAAATATCTCATTTGATCTTCACAACAACCCTGGGAAGTAGGTGCTATGATGATTCTTATTTTACAATTGGAGAAGCCGAGGCAGTGAGTTCCATGACTTGTCCAGATCATAGAACTAGCATGTGTCTGAGGCTGATTTTAAATTCAAGGCTTCCTTGAATCCAGGACCGGTCTCTGTTCCTCTTATCATGATGGGTTTTATATTTCCAGTTTTACTTCCTAATTTACCGTTACTTTTTCTTCCACATGAGAACTCCCCTGTGTAACTTCTTAGTTCCTTTATTCTCAAGTCCAGAACAGTAACAATCTCATAGAACTGATGAAATGATCTTCCTAAAGCACAAGTCTTACTTCACTCCTCCAGAATCTTCAGTGGCTACCCTTTGCCTGTAGGATAACCCTAAAACATTTTAGCTCTGTATTTAAAGTCCCTCACCATGTGGTTCTAGCCTACCTCCCAGGTTTATTTCATTTTTATTTCCACTCATACATTCTTTATTCCAGATAAACCTGCCCAGTGGCTATTCCCTGACCTTGGCGTTCCATCTCCTGCCTCTGTGGTTTTTCATTTCCCAGTGATTCCCTCCTCATCTTCCTCTCTATGTCTTAGAATTCATAGTTTTCTTCAAGGTTCATCTTATGCGCCACTTTTTATGGGAACCATTCAATGAATTAATAAGGATTCAAATGCCTACTTGTCTAGATATTGGCTACTATGCTAGATGCTAAGGGTACAGATACCAATATTAGACAGTCTTTGCCCTCAAGAATGACTCTCATTCCCTCTTCCTCAACATTGGGGTATATTCCCCTCTCCTCCAATGGAATATAGCTTCCTTGGAAGCACAGATTGTTTCTCACTTCATTTTGTTTTTCAGGCACCGGAACAGAGCTTTGCATACCATGGGCCCTTAATATAGGCTTTTTGCATTGGATAATTAAGATATGGTCATTCTCTACTGAAAATAGTTTTTCATGAAACTTGACAAGAGTAAAAAGAGCCTTGGGCTCTAGTTACCCATCTGCTGCCAACCTGCTGCGTGACCTTGAGCAAATTCCTTTATCTCTATGGTCTCTCAATCTTTTAAATAAGGACTCCTTAGGTGATCTCTAAGGTCCCTCTCAGCCCTGACATTCTGTGCTTCTGTATATTGTCTTAAGCGCAGTTACGTCTGTGAAAATTAAAATACAATTGTCTAAGAGGTTCTTGGAGCACTGTGGAATAAAGAGAGTGGCGCCAATTGATGTTTATTTTCTCTGCAATTGTGGTTAAAACCTAATAAACCTTTGACCTTCCTCAACATCCTCCTTTTCCTCCAGCAGAGAAGAAAATGAACAGCAGCTCTGTGGTTTGGATGAAGTTTCTAGGCAGAACAGCATATAAAGCAGCTTTGGGAGCTTGAGGCATTCCCTCAAGGGATTCCATCTCATTCTAGAAGAGATCCCCTCACCCAACCTGTCACTGTATAGTGGGGACTTGTTGGAAGGGACTTTCTACCACTGCTAACACAGTGGGATGCCCCTTCTTTCCCTATTAATCAATCCAGGCAAGCTACATCAAACTATTTGGATGGGGAAACAGAGTCATGGTGGGCGGGGGAGCGGGGAACCATACATGGACATAAGTGTACACCTCATCACCCCTTTCTTCTGGCTCCTGCTCTCCATCTCCCAAAGCTCAGCTTTAGTTTCTGGCAGTATATGTCCACCAAGCCTAGGCAGAGTTGGTAGTTAGCTAATCAGACCCATAATCTCTGTCATCAGCTTTTCCCTTCCTCCCACTTCTCCTTCCCTTTCCATATTCCCAGTCAGCCTTTCTCCCTCCTTCCCCCTCCCCTAATGACAGGTTCATCTTGGTTGGCTAATTGCATTAGATGGGTATGACACAGCCCCTCCGGGGGTGCTGTCATGTGACCTAGATAAAAAGAAACAGTGAGGAAGATACCCACGGGCCAAGGCAGGTTAGTGGGGAGATCGTGCTCCTGGAAGGAGTGGGGGCTCAGTGGCTCCGACTCCCCAGGGACTCACTAGGACCTTCAATTTCCTCCATGGGGAGCATGCCCTGAACTCTCCTTTCTGACTGCTCCCTCAGGAGCCAGCCCCATTTCTGTCCAGAAATAAACAAACCTTTCTGGTTTGCCCTGTGCTTTGCCAGCCTATATGACTGTAAACAGCTGTAAATATGAGCCCTCCATGCCGGGGAAAGGTTACTGCAGAGAATAATTAACGGTGTTTAGGCTGGGTGTGTGCTCATATGTGTGACTGAGCAGCACTTGCCTCCCTTTCATCCCCGAGTTATTTATTGCAGTGTCTTACGACTTCCATTTTGAGCAAAATAAACCTCAAAGTAGGTTATTTAAACGGGATTTGGGGTGCAGGCATGGAAGTGGGTGGTGAGGAGGAAGAACTAAGAGGAGATCATTTGAGGAAGATTCTGAGAAGGGACCAACGAAAACAGAACACTCTTTCTCCTAGCCCACCTACCCCGGCCCATTTTATTGCCAAGCCTAGATGAAGGCTGTGGCGCGTATGTATTAGTACAGTCTACCAGAGATCTGGGGTGTGTTTGGAGAGTGACCTTTATTAGAGAGGTGTGATCATAAGGCCTAAGTGGCCCTGGATAGTAATGTGACTTGTCTACAGTCACCAGCAGCTTGCCTGGCTCACTATGCTATCCACCTCTAGGAATGGAGTTTTTGTGTCCAATGAGTCACACTACCCAAACCCATTTTCCTTGTTGGAGCCCAATTATCCATCAAAATTAGGCACTGTATTCCCAGAGATGAGTGAGTGTGTACATATGTGTATAAGAGAGAGGGACAGGCAGAGACAGAGAGAAATAACCAGGAGCAATAGGTCGAGCCATTCTGCAGACCTGGATAGATTTTTTTGGGTGTCATTTTCATCAAAATGATTCATGAAATATCTTTAGGCACAGATCTGATGAAGGGTCTTTCTTGGGCACCAGAAGTACTGTGCATAATTCATAACCTGAAACAAGATGGAACAAATTAAAAAGAGAAAGAAAATATAATAATGAGGGAATTAAAAGTTTTAAATTTTAGTATAAGCTGGGAGAATGAGTCAACCGCCCATATGTCTTGAGGGAGAGCGTTCCTGCAAAGCAGAATGGAAGGCAGGGGCTTGGGCAGCTGAGGAACAAGCAAGGGATGGGGGAGGGAGGTGCCCAAGAGGAGTTAGGAATGGGGGTGCAGAGCTGGCAGAAGAAATGGGATAAGAACATGGAGGAGAGAGACAACCCTGAGAGTGGCTGTTGAACCTTGGTGTGCCTAGTCCAGTTCTCACCCCTAGCCCAGAGAAAATGAATTTTTCTGGGGTCTTACTCAGTCTCCCCTATGTCTGATTTCTGGCTTAGGATAGAAATAGGGCTTGGATTTTTGATTCACTAGTGAAGGGAAGTCCCAGGAGGAAAATCCCCTCTACCAGTACAGCCTGTTACCTTTCTCTATAGCTTAGACAATTGCCCAGAGTAGATTAATTGACTTACTCAGGGTTACCCAGACAGTTGTTAGAATCAGGATTTGAACACAAATCTTGACTCAGAAGCCAGCTCTGTATTCATTAAACTCTCATAATTTTTTTTTCCTCTTGGCTTAAATAAATCCCTTTTCTTATTTGGAAGTCCGTGAAAAATCCTTATCTTCTGTGAAAACCAAACTCTTATTATATGAGTCTCACTCAGATTTTCACCAGCCTTTGCTTCTGACAGGGGCAGCTAGGTGGTGTAGTGGATAGAGCACCAGTGCAGGAGTCAGGATGACCTGAGTTCAAATTTCACCTCAGACACTTGACACTCACCAGCTGGGTGACCTTGGGCAAGTCACTTAACCCCAATTGCCTCATCCTGGGTCGTCTCCAGTCATCCTGAGAAATATCTGGTCACTGGATTCAGATGGTTCTGGAGGAGAAGTGAGGCTGGTGACCTGCACAGCCCTCCCTCACTCAAAACAAAGTCAAGTGCAAATCATGTCATCATCTCTCTGATGGCAGATCTTCTTTGGCAACAAAGGATGAACACACACAGCTTCTGACAACATTGTCTCCTGAAGGGTGTCCCATGCTCCTCTGGTCTCGAAGTTGAACCTCCCTTGGTGATAGGGGGTTTTTTAGTATTTAATTTTTTTTTCTTTTTTTATCTGATCCTTGGAAAGATTTAAACTTGTTAAATCTCTCCCATTTGTCGATATTCCAGAGTTCTTATGATACTAGGATTTAAGGCCAGAAATGACTTTAGTTATCATCTCGTCTAAGCCATTATTTTACAGATGATGGAACTACTGTCAAGCCACTTGCCTGAGGTTCCACAGATAGTAAGCTGGGGAATAGGGGAGCTGGGATTCGGACCCAGAGACTCTGACTCTGTGCAAAACTCTTTTCACTGTGCCATGAGGCTCTTCATTTTCTCTTCACTCTACAATCTCGCCCCCACACTCCCCACCCCTTAGGAGTGAAGTTGCTCCCACTCTTCCTCTGTGAATATCAGAGCTGTCTTTTTTTCCTTTTTGTTTCACTGTCCCTTCCCCCTACTCCTTTCCTGGGCAAAAGGGGCCCAGGGAAGTGTAGAGGGAAAGCCCAATGTATGCCTCTTAACCTTAGTACCTGATCTCTCTTAGACTGGTTTGTGCCCAAAGGGCTGGTCACCTTAAGCACTGAAAAATTCACCAACATTTCTATTTTCCAAATAAGAAATAAATACATATGTGAATATTATATACATTATATGTGTATGCCTATACATGCCTATACATGTATATATATGTGTGTGTATTATGTATGTATGTATATATGTATGTAGGTCCCCTCCCCGAGAAATTTGCTCTACCGCTCTTTTCCATATATATGTGTATGGTTGGGTATGTATTTATACATAGACACATGTAGATATTATTATTAGTCACTAGAAGATATACTTCTTTATACAAGTGAAGAATGGTGACTGCTTGATTTCAGTCCTTAAATATGTGACAAGCTTCAAGCATGCTCTAGTTGGAAAATTCAGAATGATGTTGAAGGTGGAACTATCTTCTGAGTCATCACCAAATTTCCCCTGTCCGTACTCTTCCGTGATCCCTTTTATGCATGGATGTGCCGGTGAATATTTAACAACAGGCTCTCCAGGGGAAAAAAAAAATATATGCACAACACACTTTTAAGTTTAATTTGCATTAGTAAATTTTTTTCCATCACTTTATTAAGTTTAGATAATCAACACAACAATAAATTAGACTCTGATTTGTAGCATTTGCTTATTTCCAAGCTGTAAATGCTCACACTGAAAATTTTATGATCAGCTCTCTCAAACTGGTACAGATTGGCTCCAGCACACCCCCTGCTTCTGGGCCTATTTCCAGATGCTACAAATGCACTAACCATTCTTTTTTGTCTATCTCTTTCCTCCCCCTCTCCCCACAACCAATTCCAAGTCCCTAAAAACCTGGAATTCATAGGGAGCTTCTCTGCAAGAAATCTGAGTATGTGCACTTAGTGTGTAATGATACTTTCCTATTTACCTGAAACTTACCTCTTAGAAATTTCAAGTCACGTCTCCTAGTTTTCGAGTATGGGTGTGGGGTAGGCAAGTCGGCAACGTCTGAAGTGAGATCAGAACGAAGGTGATTTGTAAAAGGTACAAGTTTGTACCATTGTAGGTGCCTGGAGTTTGAATCCAGAGAGATATTTTTATAGAATCACAGGATTTCCAATTTGGAAAATACCTCAATGTCCATCTATTCCAAGTCCTACTCTGATAGACCCAACAGACAAGTCATTGCCTACTCTAGTCTGTTTGAAGACTTACAATAGAAGGAAACATGCTCCCTCCTCCCCACTCCTGCCCCTTCCAACTTTTGGAAGATCTAACTTTTTAGAGATCTAATTTTTAGGAAGGTTTCCCCACCCTGGCTTTAAGGCTAAATTTGCCTCTTTGCAACTTAAAACTCATCATTCCTGCCTTCTGGGACTAAACAAGAACAAGTGTTATCCAGCTTCCATATGAGAGCCTGCCCTTCAAATACTTGAGCAAAGAAGTCTCCACTGCTGGCTCATAATCAGAAATTAAGAGATATTCTAGTGATGGTTTGTCAGGGAAGTCTAGTAGCACTCAGGCTGGCAGATTCTGGGAGTTCTCTTCTTAGGATCACGGTGTCCTTTGTCCACTCTCTTAGTGAGTAGTCAGGACAGCAACAGACACTTGGGCTAATTTCTGGAAAGTACCAGAAGCTACTAGAGGAAATGAGGCAAGATAGGGGCACAAAATGTTTACCAGAAAGAAAATAACAAATTACAACTTTGGAGAAAGCTCCTGCTGGGTCTGCATATGTCTGTTCAGTTTCCCAAGGTTAACCCTGCCTTGATCTTTTTGCTCAAGAAATGTCTATTTTATTTCAAGCCCTACTCCCTCCCCAAGAAATTTGCTCTGCCCTTCTTTTCCAAGTCTTTGGAACTTGAAGGTTCTTTTTGTCCCCTACAGTTGCCCTTTCCCAATACTCCCTGTATATCCTGAATATATCTTATTTGTATATAGTTATTTTCATCTTGTCTTTCCCGTTAGACTGTGATCTTGAGAACAGGGATAGTTTTTTTTACTTTTTGGTTAGTGTGTGTGTGTGCGTGCGTGCATGTGTGTGCGTGTGTGTGTATGTGTGTATATGGCCCCAGCATATAACAGAGTGCCTCGCACATAGTAGGTACTCAATAAACATTTGTTGACTCACTAAAGCACTTTGCAAACTTTGTTATATCTCATCCCTCCTTTCCTCCTCAATCCACCTTCCTCGTCAACTACTTCAGTAAAGGACTACATTAGGAGACTAATGATGTGCAGAACAAGGGAGATGATACATCCATGTGCTCTGCCCTGATCAGAACGCATATGGCTAATGACTTCTGGGTACCACAGAGGATGAGCAATAAGGGGAAAGGCCTGGAGATTAGGGGATTGGAGATTCCACTGAAGGCACTGAAAATGTTTAGCTTGGAGAAGAAAATTTTGTATACTAATAACTACTCAAATATTTGAAGAACAATCATGTAGAAGAGGGATCAGCTTGTTTCTGCTTGTCTCCAGATTGTAAAACTTGGAAAAATGGTCGAAAGTTTCATAGATGTAGGTTTTGACTTGTTTTAAGGGAAACTTAAGATTGGAATGTGTGGGGAATAGAATGTTTTGAGATATAATGTATTCCTCATCCCCTAGAGGTCTTCAAAGAAAAACTGCTTGACCACATAATCACTGTTTTGTAGTAGGAATTCATGTGCAAGTATGAGTTGGACCAGATGGTTTTTAAGGTTCTTTTCAAACTGTTGAGCCACTGTAATTCTGTGTTACAATATTAACCTTGATCTCTCTAGTATTATAAACCAAGTGAATGATCCCAGATTTAGGGGAAGATGAATATGTAAAGGGACCTACTGGGACCCAATAATAGGCAATTATTGAGTGCCTACAGGATTGATAACACTACATTAAAAGCTTACAGTATTCATAGGGGTGTCTGGCTTGGAGATGAGCAGACTGAGGTCAGAATTCCAGAGCCATAAGCCTGTTGTAATGATGGATTTGATTCAAATGTGGCATTAAGTATGCAGGAGGTGCTAAATAACTACTAAATAATGAAATAATGTATACAAAGTGTTTTACACACCTTAAAGTACTGTATCAATATGCATTCATTATTATAATGATTATTAGGATTATTCATAATGAATCATAATTGGGTCATTTTGAAATGAAGAGGAAAAATTTGTTAGAATCAAAGCAATGGAAAATGGTCTTCTTACTGGGTACAGTCCCAGGTTGGAGGGTAAGTTGCAAGGGCCTGACCTTGGAGAGAAAAGAAAGAAATCCAGTTAATTGTAGGGACAGAGCAGTGAAGGAAAAAGCAAATTTGCTCTGTGTTCTACTGTTCTCACATTATGCGGTGATGTCCCTGTGAGAGTCAATGTGTGTGGAAAATGACATAATTTATTCAAGGTCTACTGTGAAGTACACAGGAATACACAATCATCATAGAGGAGGAGAAAGTAGTTTTGTTTTCTCACTATCATCTGACTAGCCGTGCTAATCATAACATAATTTTGAAACCTTATAAGAGAAAATTATAGAAGCAGAATTTTCCCATGAGGCAAATCTGGTTTTGGCTTGCAGCACTTAAAAAAAAAAAGTGGATGATACTAAGTCTTGTATACTTTTAATCCTCAACATGGAGAAATTCCTGATTATCAAGGGACCATTTCTCTGGTGCATTGATTAACCAGGCAGACACTTGCTTTTTCCAGTTCTAGCATCTGGCCGCCTGTGTTTAAAGGTAGGCAAGGGAAATGAGAGATAAGGTTCAAGTCAGTCCAATTTGCAGCTGGTTGTTCCCAGTTCAGGTGAAACATGTGGGGGTGGGAGGAGATTGAATCAAGAGGTTAAAATGAGACTTGGTGATTGCTACAGTTTTAAAGTGTTTCTATTGCCTTGCCCGCACTGCCTAAGAGTTGGATTGTTGCAGTTAAAGGTGCTTTACTACCTCTGGAACCAAGGAGGTAAGGTGCCATTATGTTTTCTTCTCACCAGACCACATCTGCTCAGTATTGAGTGCCCCATTTTATCCGGGACATTGACAAACTAGATACAGAGAAAGAATTTCGTGGGGAAACAGGATTAGGTTTTTCTCTGAGAGCTGAACTAGAGACTATAGGTCAGAGATAAAAAAACAGGTTTAGACTTGATTTGAGGAAAAATTTCCTATTAATTATAGTTTTTTCAAAGGAGAACTGATTGACTCAAGAGAAGTTGTATTTACCTTTACTGGTGATCTTAAGGCAAAATCAGAACAACTACTTGATGAGTATATTTTCAAGAGGATCCTTGTTCAAATATGTGTTGGCTTCTGTTTTCCTTTCCAACTCTGAAATACTGTGATTTGGTGAGTAGGTGACAGAAATAGAGACCATGCCATACGGAAGAGGATTGATTGAAAGAATTGGAGATGTGTAGCCTGGAGAAGAAACAATACAGGAAGGGCATGATAACTGTCTTCAAATATTTGAAAACCTGTCACGTGGGGAAAGGACTAGACTCATTTCCATGGCCCCATAGGCCAGAATTAGAAGCAATGGTGGAAGTTTCAGAGAGGGAGAATTTGGCTCAACACAAAGAGAAAATTTTCCTAATTTAATTCAGTTCAGCAAACATTTGTTAGGGCAGCTTTGAGCAGGACACTGGGCTAAGTTGGAGACACATAAAAAAATGAGCTCATTGCTGCTTACATTGGGGTTACATCTGAAGGTAGTGGTGACATTCTTTAGGTGGAGCAACTTACTGAGGATCTTGTGGGAAGGATGGCTGCTCAGATGGGGACTGGAGAGAGATGGTCCTTAGAACTTGGAGATTGTGTGATTCTATGCAAAGAAAGACCAGAAATATTATGACTGGCACTGTTCATTCAGCTTTGAAAGTCTTGTTTCTTTTGAAAGAAGGATGGTACATAAATGACCCATTTTCCTTCCGCCCTCTTCAGGGTAGAGGATATATACCTTCTTGATTCCCAAATCAAATCTTATTTTTCTCCCTGTGGAATTAAGAGTGCTGATTCTCACAGAGTGGGCAGGCATTCCTATTCTGCATGTGAAATTTTTTCTTCAGTGGATTAGGCAACCTGCAGAGGTATTGGTTTTCTTGTCAAACTGAGGTCAGATGACCATTGGATGCTGCAGAGGGCATTCTTTTGCAGGCATAATTGGAACAGGGGATCTTTGAGGTCATTTTCAGGTCTGACAGTCTGTGATCCTATGTTTTCCCCCTTCTGGGTTTCCAACTTCTAATTATGAGTGGGTCTTTCAGTGACCAGATTCCTTTCTCTGAGTGCAGGTTGTATATATGGTAGAAAGGGAAAGCCTGTTTTCCACATTAAAGAGTGAACCAGAGCTATCACACGGATGATGGGTGCATGTATTTCCTCACCCTTTTTTATTCTTTGTCGTAAGTGATGCCTCTCTGAGGAGGGGAAGGAGAGAGGAGAGAAGGGAAGGCAAGATAAGGGAAAGGAAAGATGAAATATAATAGGTGAGATATAAAGAAATAAAGTAAAGATACAAAGAAATAAAAATTATTTAAAGACAAAAGATATCCCTACAAAACAAAAGCTATTGCTGTAAGATATCACTTTTTAATAGAACTATTATACTAAAATTTTAAATTCAGCACATATCTAACAAGGGTCTAATAAATGCTGGCTATCCTTTTACTAATTCAATTCAAATTAACCAGTGTTTCTTTAGCACATACTATGTACAAAGCATTAAGTTCTGGAGATAGATGTGTGTGTGTGTGTATATATATATATATATGTATATGTATATATATGTGTAAAATATATACACACATATATATACACACATATGTGCATATGTATACACATGCATATATATATACATACATATGTATACACACATACATATATGTATATAATAAAACAATTCCTGACCTCAAGAAGATTGTGTTCTACTGGGACCCATCTCATTTCTTTCCAAATATCTGAGCTTACCACTTGCACAAAGGAATTACATTGTTTCTTTGGTGGGACTGAAATTATGCTTTCAATAAAAGGGGAAGAAGAAGTAGGTCAGAGTTTCTGGGAGCAAAGGGAAAGATGAAGTTATGATTGGTGATGCTTTGTTTTTGGGGACAACAGTTATCAGAATGGTCAAGCTGGGGCTTTGTAGTGGGAGGGGTCCCAGGGCGGCTCAGAATTAAGCTTCTGATACGTAGTCTCATTATAATATAATCATTCCTGCCAAGTCAGTTGAGGCCAGTATTTGTTAATTCCTATGGGAATGAGATGAATCCTGTGATAGTCACTATATATGTTTTGATGCATTTCTCTCTAGATGGGAAGGAAGAGAGAAAAATTGGCTGAGTCAGTCTTCTCAGGTTAGGATTGAGGACCGGGGAAGCCTTAGCTCATAGGTAGACAATGATCCCCATGTTACTACAGGGTGTATGTGAGTTCGTCCGTTGCCGAAGAAGACCATGCCATCAGAGCAATAATGACATGACTTGCACTTGACTTTGTTTTGAGTGAGGGAGGGCTGTGTGGGTCACCAGCCTCACTTGTCCTCCAGAGCCATCTGAGTCCAGTGACCAGATATCCATCAGGATGACTGGAGATGACAGGGTATGATTTTATGAAGAGACAAAGATGCAATACTCCTCACTTTCTACATCCAATTTGTAGAACAAGGAAAATACAATGACCCTAAAATTCTGGTAGTGTTGGTGAGATGGAAGAATCATATTTGTCATTCTGATAAAAGGAGGAAGTAATGAATTTGTGGTCTTTTAGAGTGCTGAGCTATTCTAATACACCATTTTCTGGTAATGAAAATGAGGAATTGTCCAGAGAAAGAGAGAAACCCAGGTAGAAGAAGAGCAAGGAAAAGATACTAGAAAGGAAATTATATGTGTGTGTGCCCAGGCAGGCAAATTTAATATTAGTAGAGAAGGAAGACATAGAAGAAGAGGCAGATAAAAGGAGGAAAGGGTGGGAAAGGGGGAGACACTTGAAAAGGGAAGAAGGGGAGATAACATGAGAAAAAAAGGAAAAGATGGGAGTAGTGATGGGAAAGAGAAATGTATGAGGAACTAAAAGTAGAGGTAAGAAGGGAGGGGCAGAAGCGGAGAGGCAGAAATGGGAGACTATGTGTATAGACAATCTTCAAGGTACCAGTGCTGCCGCCTGCCATAACAGGAACCAGAGCAACGCCCCAGGGCACCACTCAAGCCTCCAGATGAAACACTTATCAGAGAAAAAGAAACTCATTGTGCGTGTTTTCTTTGCTTTGTGTTTTAAAAACCAAAACAGCAACAGTAAAAAAGAAATATAGTTAAAAAGGTGGAGGGGGGAGGAAGAAAACTGTTATGGAGGTATGAAAATTTAATCAACACCCAGAGCTCTTCGCAGCTCTGGAGCAGGCACAAATCTTATTACCTATGCAGCTATTTCTGTCAGCTCCCAGAAGCCTGGAGAGCAAATGCCTGCTGTCATCGTTGTCCAGAATGGGAGAGGCAGCATGCTGACTCCATTGTTGTAGCCACAGCAGGAGAGAAAAGCCCAGTGGGCAAGGGGTAGGAACTGAGGAAGGGAAACATCACAAGCGAGGATGTAGTTGGTCTAGGGAAGGATCAGTCACAGGTAAGTTTTTATCTAACTTGAGAGTTTGGCTTTCCTGGGGCATTGGTTTGAAACAATGGAGTACCTTTGGGGATATGGGATTTTCTGGATACATTAATTTTGACCAATGTAGCAATTAATCAAAAAATATATCAAGCATCTTCTGTGAAACATTAAGCAGTATTATAGTGAATATATATCAAAAAGTAAGATCTGGATCTTTCCTTTGAAGAGCTTATGGTTAAATGAGGAGACGAGATAAAAATATACAAAAGGATAACTAGTATGAATCTATGACTTTCCCATTATGGACACTTTTTCCAATAGTACAGATCATAACCACTCATGACCCCCATCTTGGGTACTTCTTGTCTATGTTATCTTGTAAATCTTTCAAGGGGTATCCAATGTTCTGGGGGTAGGAGGCAGAAGTGGGAGGATGTCTTCTGCGAAATCTCTTGTCAACAAAGATAGATGGTCTATAATATATCATTAGCATATGGACCATCCATCACTTGTCCCTCATTCTCCATTTTTTGATTGGCTCATTGCTTCCCTTTCCTGTCATATGTTTCTTTGATGATACTTCTCCTAGGCACATCCCTCATTAGTGATTGCTTTTTCCTTTCTTAGCCCCACTCCTTACTCTAGACTTTTTTCCATTATTCCATAGCAGCCTTCATATCCAGAAAGATTACCTCTCCTCTGGTCTTCTCACCCTGGGGAGTTCACTCTGCCCCTGCAGTCCATTCCTATCAGAGCCTCCATTTTAAGAAAAGTGCCCAGATCAGCTATGTGTTCTTTCCTCTCCAGCTTCCACTCCTGATCCCCCAGACTTTCTCCATCATGCCCTACACAGGGTACATTTTCCTCCCCACCTACTTTTCCTCCCCTTACTTTTCAACTTTCTTTTTTTGTGTTATCTCCACCCATTAGAATAGAAGCTTTTTGAGGGCAAGGGCTGGCTTTCTTTTTCACTTGAATTTGAATTGTCACTGCTTAGGACAGTGTCAGGTTCTTGGCAAGGGCTTTAATAAATGATTGGTGACAAATTAACTCGATATACTGCATCTTGTTCCTCATTGTATATATTTCCTTATTGTCCCTTGGGCAATCAGCAATCTTAGTTCATTGGAGACTGGTGGTCTCCTATGTTTCTCAACCATATATTATCAGGGGAAAAATTGGTTTTGTTCAATTGTACAGTTCTGTACAACTCTGGATGACCCATTTGGGGTTTTCTTAACAAAGATACTGAACTGGTTTGCCATTTCCTTCTCCAGCACATTTTACAGATGAGGAAACTGAGACAAACAGAGTTAAGTGACTTGCCTAGGGTCATACAGCTAGTAAGTGTCTGAGGCCAGTTGTGAACTGAAGAAGATGAGAGAATAATGGTGTTTAAAAACTCCTGTGGTAGTTATGAAGAACTCTCCTGAATAACTGTGGAACTCATTTAGGAGCCTTTGAAGTGTACAGGAGCTTGATGAAATTGTCACAATGTCATCTGCAAATAGAAGCAACTGAGAATTTTATCTTGGTCTGGGAATTCTGCTTTGATTCTGAATTCATATTGGCACCTCACTTGACAGTGGCAACTGTCTCCCTATTTTATGCCCTTTCTTGATATTTATGATCAGAAGATCATCAGATGATCCAAGATTATAGATTTAAAGCTTAAAGGAACTCCAATCTCCTCATTTTATAGAGGATTCTATTGAAGTCCAAGAAAGTTAGGTGATCTGCCCATGGTCACATCAGAAAATTATCTTCCACGGAATTTTGCCTGATTTTAACAAGTGCATGGTAGACATCTCCCTGAGGAGAATCTTCAAGAAGTCATTCATTCTCTCACTTTTACCTGAAGGGGGTGATAATGAGTTCAGATAGTGTATTTACTGCCGGATGTGGTCACCATGTTAGTTGATTTTGCTTAACTACTTCTTCCAACAAGGGAAGGCTCACCAGGTGATCAGAGTGGTAATGTATTTGGAAATGATTGTCATATAAATATTATATAATTACAATATATAATTATATAATATAATACATAATAAAATATAATTATGTAATATATAATAAATGATATCTTTATCAATAAAGCATTAATTTGAAAGTAGCATATTTATTAAATAAAATGCTTTTTGTAGTTAACATAAAATGAGGGTGTTGTGATCTTCTTAATATCTTTCAGTCAGTTGATGACTAAAAAGGTATATAATACTGTAGAATGTTGTTTTCTAAAGCCTGCCTATTCCCTCTCCATACTTCCATCAATACATGTGAGATTATTTTCATACAGAGTTTGTAGAGATGTGAAAGTGAGTATGTAGGATGATGGTTATTGATGTTTTCTCGGCAGTAATAGCATCCATGATTTTCCCAAAGCTTTGATGTATTTCCTCGTTTCAGATATCTTGAAAATTCTTCAATGCCTTTAAAAATGTATATATATATATATATATATATTCCTATGCAGACTCCCTTTGCGTCTAGTCCATCTGCCATTCTTATCTTTGTCTTTTGTGCTATTTCTGCTTCCTTATGTAGCACATCAGAAGCTGTGATATTAAAAGTCCCAAATCACTAATGTCCATTAAAAGTCCATTGTCACTAATGGAGAGAATCATTTGTCATAATAATCTTGACAGGTATTTTCCTTTTCTAAAAGTCTCTTTGTTGTCTTCCTTCTAGCTTTATCCTTAAAAATATCCTCGAATACTCTGGCTTAATTAGGTCTTTCAACAAGCAATCTACAAATTCATTTTTTCCCTTTACTGATTTTGCTATTTCATAAGATGAAACCATTCTGTAATAGTTACAATCCTTCTCTGTGAGAGTGAACAAATGTGTTTATACTCTAAACCAGTGTTGCCCTTGGCAGCCATTTTTCTCTGCTTGCCAAGGAGATCAGATAAACATCCTTAGGAAATGGTGAGAGTCTATGCTGATGCCTGCTCTTTTGTCTATTTCCTATTTTTCAGTATTAACAGTTCAGGATATAGAGTTGTCTTAAGGGCATATCATATTATCTCTTTGTTTTTAGCCTTGATTTTGTCTTTTCTCTAATAAATCAATGGTACAACTGTACAGAGATAGCTGACTCAGAAATGACTTCCACATGGATACACAGTTTATCTTAGCCTATTAAGATATAGTCAGTTCATGTCTATGATGCTTTTTTGTGTTTTTCACGTCCAGTACCTCTTGCCACTCTTCTTGAAGAAAATTTTCCTGAAATATTGGCATGAGGATTCTTTGTAATATAAAGTCTTCTGGCCTCATTTATGTCCTATTTCTGAGCCATATTTTACAACTTTTTAACAGTTTTCTGCCTTTGTATTGAAGCCACTGGGTATTAACATGTTTGAAAATTTAATTTGGAGAACATTAGTGAATTCTTTGTAGGGTTTCTTTATGTACTGGTAGGGTGCTAGAATTCTGTCCTTGAAGCCAGAAAAAACATGGGTTCAGGTTCTGCCTATGACAAAGATTGGCTGTGTGACCCTGGGCAAGTCATCCTCTTCAGTGTTCTAAGGAATTTTCTAAGGTTATACATTGCAAAGGAGGTGCCAACTTGCACTGGTAGAAGGATTTTCCTTAACCAGAAGTTTCCAATACCAATGAAATCACAATGAAATCCTGATCCCTGTTTCTATCCTTTATGCTCTGTAATGAATATTGGTGTATAAGCTATAATCTTCTTCATGGTGGTCCTTAAAAAAAATCAATAACAACCCAAAAGCTCATTATATGCACTATAATACAGGATGAGCAATTTCCCCGTGAAATGCTATTTCGTGTTGCCTTTAGACAAAGGATAAAAATCAACTCTGCCAGTTTTTTTATTTGCTTCTTCAAGGAGGAGTCATGGTTCATCCTTCCATTTAACTATATTCTCCCTTATTTCTTTCTATTTTAATTTATATTAAGAATGTCAATACTGATATGATGCAATTCCTTTAATAGTATATCTCCTTGATCACTGAACATCTTACATCTAGACAAGCAACAGTTAAGTTTATATTAATAAGCCAGCTGATAAGTTCAGGGTTCTTAGCAATCTCTGCCTTCTTTTCTGTAACTCACATCCTCAGTATTGAAGCAGAAGAGGGATATTTTACATTTTTCCTGGTTTTTTGGGTCATCATGATTGCTAGGCAGCATGGGGCAGTTAGGTGGTGCAGTGAATAGAATGCTGACAGTGGAGTCTGAAAGGTTTGATCTCAAATCTGGTTTTAGATATGTACTAGCTGTGTGACTTTGGGAAGTCACTTAGCCTCAGCATGCCTCAGTTTCCTTATATGCAAAATTGAGATAATAATAGCACCTACCTCACAAGGTTGCTGTGAGGTTCAACTGGGATAGATTGTAAAGTGCATAACACAGTTCCTGGCACATAATAATCAATATAAAAGAGTTGTATTATTATGATTAATATTATTAAAATTACAGAATTCATCCATCAAGTGACCATAATATTGATAATTTGACTTGATATTTGCCTAGGCTATTGCTCAGAAAGAGGGCAGTCTAGTACTTAATCTCGTACTAGACCCATGATCCTATTTTTTGAATGTAATAACTAATTTAAACTGTACTTCAGTATAATTGATTTTTCTTATAACCCTGTGCATTTTATTTTATGGATTAAAGAATGTGATTTCAGGAAGGTTTTTCCCCAGACTGCCAAAGGGGCTATGACACAATAAACTAGAACCCTTGGTGTAGTAAGACCTATGAGGACTTACATTCTGTTAGTATAGCCTTCAAGAATCCAGATTCACCTCAATCCCAAAATTAAGCCTCTGAGTAGGTTATATGTCTCAAACAAAGAATATGATAAGTACCAACTGAATAGTCAGATAATAGATACTACAGGAATTTAAAGGAAGGAGAGGAGACTGTGGACTGGGGTGCCTTGGAAGGCTTCATGGAGATAATGGATTTGAATTGGACCTTGAAGGAATTTGGATGGGACAAAAGGAGTAGGGAAGGAATTCTAAAGGGAAAATGGGGCAAGAAAAGTTCAGAGGGAAGGAAATGGTTGGTGGACAGTGAGTAAAGCAATTTGTCTATAGAGAAGAATTGTTATAGAGGACTCATAGGACATAAGAATGAATAAAGCAAGTTGCAGACAGATTATAGCTTTGAATGCAAAACTAAGAATTTTGCATTTTATCCTATGATCCACAGGGAGCTATTGAAGGTCTTGGAGCAAGGCTATGGCATGACTAGATAGATATTCCAATGGGATTTGTTTGGCAGGGGTATGCAGGATGAAGTGGAGGAGAAAGCAAGGATACCAGTTAGAAGGCTAATAAAGACATTGAGGAACACACTGATGAGGACCTGAACTAAGCTGCTGGCAGCAAATGAGAATGGAAAAGACTAGGGATGTTGGGAGAAGCATCGTGAAAAAACAATGGCCATGATTTGATGATGAAGGATGTTGGGGGAGTAGGTACATGCCTGATTGTATCTGTTTTATTTTTTTGGATTGGGGCTGAAAAGGGAAATATAGAAAATTCAAGATCATGTCAAGAAAACAAGACCTAGAACCAAAGATTCCTCAGATCAGGTGTTCTTTGCTCTCTGACTGGGCTGGCTCTCGTCAATATTCTTCACTTTTACTCCAGTACGTTCATGAGTTAGGCCTTCTGTCTGACGCTTGCTCCCTTACATGACAACAAGCACTTTTCTGTGGGGGTTCTCAGACTAATTCTGCTCTTGACTCTTTTGTGGATACTTTTCCCCCAAACACTGGAGACCTAACTATTTACTCCCACTACCTTCTTGGGAGGATAATGTTTTTTGACTTGGGGAAATGAAGTATCTTAGTGATTGACTGTGTCCCAGTCCAAGCACAGACACAGATAAATTGACACCCAAGGAGAAGCGAGCAGAAGCATACAGAGTGAGGAGGAGAAGGGAGATGGAGAGGATGAAGGCTCTGTTGAATGCAGTAATGATCTTTGGATTCAAGGAGCAGAATTTTCCTTTCCTGACTTTTCACCTGACACCTGAATGAATTCTCTGCCCAGAGGTGCCTCCTGCTGCTTTTTCATCATCTGTCATTCCTTTTTTTCTCACTCCAGTTATTATTTAAAATTTATAGGGCATCCACAAAGCATCTGGTACAGTATAGGAAACAAAGGGAGATGCTGGAAATCTCCCCTTGGATTTGCACTTGAAATAAAGCAGAGGGGATGATTAAAATCATTCCAGGGGATGAGAACAACTAGTTAGAGAGAATACTAATGAGCCTTACTTCTTCCCTCATACTCTTTTCCTTCACTTATTGCTACTTTCCCTTTCTCTCATATCAAAGCCTGTTCCTTCCAGAGGCATGGTTCATGCTTCCATTCATCCATCTATCCACCTAACCATCTACCTATCCATCCATCCATTCACTCAGCAAATATGTGTTGTTTCCTGTGTGTAAAGCAAGCTGCTACACTTTGGAGAAAAGATAAAGTTCAGATAAGACAAGATCTTTGCCTGTATAGAGCTTATATTCTGTTGGAGGGACCAGGCCCTCTCCAAGGTCCCTCTAACCTTTAAATCTTATGGTGCAAGTTAGATAATTATAATTAATAAACGGCATTCTGAGGCAAGTACATTAGAGAGCTTCAAAACAGAGTGCAATGTGAGGTCTGAGGAAGTAGTTGTCATTGGGCTCTGTATCAGTGGTAGAAAAATAGAACAAAGACTTTGGGGAAAGAGTCAGTTTCTAGAGAGATTTGAAAGAGTGATAACTATCCTGGGGTACTAGAATGGGAAGCATGAGTCGGGGTGGAGTTTATTGTGTCCTATGGGATCACAGTCCAGAAAAAACCAACAATAAAGAAAATGGGCAGAGGACAGAGATCACTCTAAAGAGCCAGGTGAATGACCAGGGGCAGCAGGAACAGACAAGAGAAAACACAGTCTGAGTCCATGACTGGCTGACATGAATTGGGTTAATACTGTAGTACTAGGGAAATAAGGGTTTTGTACTTGTTGGTAGCATGATATTGCATGCTAATGCCAGTCTTATAGGATCTAGAGCATTTAAAGGACCTTAGTAGAGGTCATCTCATCCTTCCTCTCCATCTTACAGATGAAGAGACTAAGGTCTGGAGGGACGATGTAGTCCAAAGTCATTTAAGTACTAAATAAAACATATTTGAACCCAGGTCTAAACCCAATGTGGTTTTCCTCCTTGTATTATGAAAAAAAAAAGAAAAGAATTTTTGCTTTCAACTTTGCACTGCCTCTTAAGTTTGCATAGTGCTTTAGAAATATTATTTCATTGGATCTTCACAATAACTCTGAGAAGAGGTGCTATTTTTATCCTCATTTTACAGTTGAGGAAACTGCTGAAGATAGAATAAGTGATATATCCAGGGTTACACGGGTAATGAGCAAGGTTGGATTTGAACTCAAATCTTCGTGATTCCAAGTTCAACACTCTATCCACTATAATATAATATAATTTGCTGGTCAATGGCTACACCTCTCTCAACTTGCCTGGATTGGTCCTTCTATCATCAGTCTGTAGAGCTTGAATTCTATATCATAGCCTTAGAGAAGACCCAAGATTACTTTCATACCACAAAGAGGCATCAGAGTAGAACTTTAGTGAAAGATAAATTGTAATATATAAGTATGTGCTATTATCAATATTAATATTCATATATGTGTGCTATTATTAATATTATTAACAATAACATCCACTGCATTTTCACTTCTAGAGTAAAGGTGCCAAGTTCCTAAATTCTGAGAGACCAGGGTGAAAATTCATTTTCCATAGTTAAGTGAATAAAGTTCTTGAAAATGACCCTCACACGCATTTAAAGGTCTGACCTCATTTGCAATGATACACACCAATTCAGGTGACCATTTTCGGGTGTGAATGGGAATTTCAGACACACATTCCAGCCTATATGTGGGTTAGCTCAGTAGCTCCTTGGCATTTCATTCTTTAGACCAGACCATGCTACGGAAAAATTATGACTTTGTCTTACAGAGATATGAAGACTTATTCTGTGACATTCTGACACCTCCTTCCCAGAATTGTTGTAAGATTCAAATGAGATAATGTTTATAAAAGATATTTAGCATAATGCCTAGCACATAGTAGGTGCTTAGTGTTTCTTGTTGTGGCTGACCCTTCTTCTTGAACAGGATCAATGCCATCATGAGAGGGATGTATGGACTTACTCGTAAATTGGATTTAAGTGAGGCAGAGTTGTGAAGTCATCAGCCTCACGCTATCTTAAAGAGTTGTTGAAGTCCAATGGCAAGACAAAAATCAAGATGACTGGTGATGACCAGGATGGACTGACTGATATGGATTGGGTTAATACTGTAGACACACCCCAATTGGCCAGTTTTTTCTTTTGTGCTTCTATTACCTTCCCATTTTTTTCAATTAAATATTTGACTCATGTCTAGGTTTTCGCAAATGTAGGTAACCTTACTCAGGGTAGTAATGCATATGGGTAGAATAGCCATTATTTTATTCCACAAAAAATAGAAAAGACTTGAAAGACTCATAGGGATTCATGAACAAATAGAATACAATACTCAGCTAGCCCATTTCTTGAAGTTTTCATGAAGTAGTGGAAACAAGACTGGCTTTTGAGTTAGAGGAGCAATGTTAGAATCCTACTTGTGTTGCCTACTACCTGTGTTACCTTGGAAAAATCCTCTAACCTTCCTGGGCCTCACTTTCCTCATTGAAGTCCCTCCCAGCTCTACTTCTATGAATTTCAAATTCCTCTTGGAAAGGGCTGAACTGGGGATTGTCATCAGGTCAAATTTTTGACATTCTGGAAGATCTGAAATCTTCCCACAAGCTCTTACATGGTCTGTCCAAGACTTATGGTCCTATCTAGCCAATTAGATTCCCCTAAGAAGTCAAACACACTGAGACTGCTGAACAAGCCCTCCCCTTTGCATATTACTTGGGCAGTCCAAATAACTCATTGGCTTTGCCCTCCAAGTAGGATATTGCTCAGAAATCATGTGACAGTTTTTCTCCAAGGAATGCTCTTCTGTAGGAAATTTGTCACTAGAAGATCTGATCACCAAACTCTTATCTTGGAAACTGTAGAACTTAAGGTTACCTACAAGATAATTCCCAAAGTTGGTACTGTCCAGAAAATTGCCCTTGTCTGGTTGAAAGTCTAGAGTCTAGGGTCATGCTATTCAAGGAATTTAAAATCCTTCTTCTTTAAAGAGTTTGCAGTTGACATTAGCTATCTATAAACTATTCTTTTGGGCCAAAAGTACACACTGACTGCTTTTGCTATGTACTTCCACAGGAAATTTGCCATTTCTTTGGTTGAGGAAGTCATGCCTTAGGAATTCCCAAAGTTGGTACTGTCCAGAAAATTGCCCTTCTCTGGTTGAAAGTCTAGAGTCTAGGGTCATGCTATTCAACGAATTTAAAATCCTTCTTCTTTAAAGAGTTTGCAGTTGACATTAGCTATCTATAAACTATTCTTTTGGGCCAAAAGTACACACTGACTGCTTTTGCTATGTACTTCCACAGGAAATTTGCCATTTCTTTGGTTGAGGAAGTCATGCCTTAGGATCTCTCCCCTAAGGCTTCTGGTAGGCATATGCAACTCCCATTTTATTTTGCGTCAAGATGAATATTTCCATTTCCTCAGAGGAAAGACTGTGCATGGGCATACATTTCTCCATCTCCCCCACCTGCATGCCCAGGACCACTCTACTTCACTTTGGCTTGTTTCTGAATGGAGGAAAAATGAAAAGAAAATCCAAATAGACCATGTAGGTGGACTTCTTTGAGGAAAAAAAACCCCAAAACAAAAAAAAAGACAGCTTAGGAAGAAAGTCCCAGCCAGCCAAAGGCAGCTTCAATTACTGGGACCCAATTAGGAGTTCTCAGAAAACTACTTGTGGGAAAGCCCACATGCTTTATAGGTAACTACCCAGCAGATGTCTACAAAAAAGACCTTGTAATCTCATCAAGTTGGTTGGGGAATGAATGGAATTGATCAGAGACTCCCTTGATCAACTCCCCTTATGCAATATACAACCTGTAGTTGTATTTTCTACTAGTAAATTTACTACTAGTATTTACTACTTGCTTGATTAACAAAGTGATTGGATACTGAGGGCAATTCTAGATTGCCTTCTCCAGCCATTAGGGTATGTGAGATGATAGAGGGGGTGCTCAGAGAATTCCGACTATTCTAAATAATTGCTGAAATAAAATAGAATTGAGAAGACACATTATTTACACACTGAGCCATGAACAAAGTAGGTCAAATTGAATTCATTTGAATTTTAGTAATTTTGAGGGAAAGTAAATACTATTCTTTCTTAAGACGAGAGCTCAGAGAAGGATGCATGGGACCTATGGTGTGAAGTAACCCCCTTGTGCATGTTGAAACCTCAACAGAGTTGTAACTCTGGCATTTAAATATTTTAGAAATCATGAAACTATATAGGTGGAAGAAAAAAGCATGATACAAGAGAGCAGCGAACTGTAAGTCAATCTCTGTACTAGGTGAAGATTTCAGATCTTCCAGAATGTCAAAAATTTGATTTCCCTCATCCATAAGATGATAAGGTTGAATTTCTGCTGGGCCCCAGAAGGTAGGGCTACAAGCAATGGGAGAAAATGTCCAAGAAGCCAACTGAAGCTAAAAGAAGTGGGGAGTAGGGAAGGGATGATTTCTTATAAAAGTTTAAGGGACTGACTTCACAGATGGTGAGTGCCCCCTCACTGAAACTCTTTATGTAAAGTTTGATGTGTGGTAAAAGGTATTTTTCTCAGTTGTTACATCTAGTTTTGGACTCAATGGTCAGTGACGTCCACTCCAACTCTGAAAGGCTGTGAATCAATAATTCTAACATTTTATGATTTATTTCCCCTTCCAAATGTGTTATATAACATTGTTTAATGTTTTTATTATCTACACTATTATGTCTTATGGATATTTAGATAATGGACAGTTTGGGGCAATTTCAGACATTTTGGTGTTCTTTAGCCTTTAGGTGACTAAATTACATACTATACATTTATTTGTTTATCTGTGATGGTGGGCAAGAGATTCAGCTCTGGTAGGAGAAGGTAGAAACAGAGAATCTCAGGGAGTTTGAGCAATGCCCAGGATATTCTTGGGAAAATATAGCATCAGAAAACTTCCACTTTAAGACCTGGTTTAGCAGATATAGCAATAGATTTATTGTCTGAGCAATTCCAAAAGACTCATGATGGAAAATGCTATCCACATCCAGAGAAAGAACTGTGGAGTCTGAATGCTGATTGAAGCACACTGTTTTCTCTTTTTGCTGTTTTTTTCTTTCTTGTGGTTTTTACCTTTTCTGATTCTTCTTTCACAACATGATTAATGTGGAAATATCTCTAACATGACTGTACATGTATATCCTATATCAGATTGCTTGCTGTCTTGGGGAGGGGGGAAGGGAGGGAAGAAAGGAGAAAAAAACTGGGGAAATTTGGAAAAATTCAAAAAATCTTATAAAAATGATTGTTGAAAATAATACATATCAGAAAAAAATAAAATGCTATTGAGAAACTAAAAAAACAAAGGAAAATAAAGTTTTATAGCCTGAGAACCTGGGTTCAAATCCTGACTTTGGCACATATTACCTATCTGACTTTCATGAGTCCTTAAATATCTCCGTCCTTCAGTTTTCTCATCTTTCAAATGAAGGGTCTGTCTAAATGATCTCCAAAGCAAATGCCATTCTTTGCTAAATCCTATGAAATCCTGGCCATATCCAGTCATTTTCCATAAACCCACCTGTTTGTTCTAGCCACCTCCCTCCTCAATCAACTTATTTCTCTGAAAAGAAATTATCGTGGTGAGGTTCAAAGTAGCTGCCACTGCTCAATAATATAATATTTGTTCCCAGCAAGTCTGATAGGTCCCTCCTTTTTAGCTTTCTCTCAAGGGAAGACATCCTCCTACACTTCTCTCAATTTCAAAAAAACCCAAATAACTTTGGGTATTTTAAGGGGCAAAACGTTGTGACAATATCTGAGTGATGTAGAATTTGCACAATGACTCCATTGGAGGTGCCATTAGGGCTTTTTATGTTGCTCTGGTGACTGCTGCTTTGTCCACATTTAGCTAGGTGAGCCCCGAAGCTGAAGGAACTTATTTTCAGTAAGGGAAGGAAAGAGACTTGGAACTATATATCAACTGATATCTTTTTCAAGACTCTAAATGCCCAATCCTTCCCAAGAACCTTTGCTTTGAAAGACCCCCAAACTGTAGACCTGGAAGTTCTGAATGTTTCTTCCTTTGCCTGATGCAAGGCTGTTTTGTTTTGAGTTTCACAGCATCTTTCTGTTTCAAGTCTATCCCCACTCCAGTCCATCCTCCCTTCAGTCACAGGGTGATTTTCCTAAAGTGCACATCTGACCAATGCCACTCCCCTACTTAATAAATTTCCATGGCTCCCAATAACCTCCAGGATCAATACAAAATCCTCTGATGTTCAAACCCCTTCATGTCATAGCCCTTTTCTACTTTTCCAGTATTTTTACACCTTACTCACAGCCAAGTACTCTTCCATTCAGTGCCACTGGACTCCTTGCTGTTCCGGGAACATGACACTTCATCTCTTACTTCCCCTATGTCTGTAATACTCTCCCTCCTGTCTCTGCGTATTATCTTTCCTGGATTCCTTTAAGTCCCAGGTAAAACCCATCTTCTATAGGAATCCTCTTTCAACCCTTTTTAATTCTACTGACGCCTTTCTAATTATTTCCTATTTATCCTTTATATAGCCTGTTTATACGAATTTGCTTGCTGGTTGTCCCCCCTGTGAGATTATGAGTTTATTGAAAGCAATGACCATCTTTTGCCTCATTTTGTTTCACTAGGGCTTCACACAGTGCCTGGCACACAGTTAGAGCTTAATAAGTATTTGTTGACTGAAACAAGGATGTCTAGAATTCAGAAGTGAGGAAGCTGTGGCTTCCAGGCCACACTCTTGATCATATAGCCCCAACCCTTTATATACTCTTAATAGAGTGGAAACTTTTTGAAGGCAGGGGCCTATCTTCTTCTCCATTTTCTTTGTATTTCAAGACTGATATGGACAAGATGCTTGAAATACGTATGTAATTAAACTGAGTCTTAGAGATGAGAGAACTGAAACTCAGAATCATTGAAGTGAATGTCCAAAGTAGTACAATTGTTCACTGTGTCTGATCCTTTGTGATCCCAGTTGGGATTTTCTTGGCAAAATTACTGAAATGTTTTGCCATTTCCTTCTGCAATGGATCCATTTTGTCAGGTAATCAGAAGTTAAATGACTTGCCCAGGGTCACACAATCTGATGCTGGATTTGAACTCAGGGGTCTTTCTAAATTCAGGACCAATGCTCAATCCACCAAGCCACCAGCTGCCTCTGAGTAGTACAGTAGAACTAAACTATTGCAAGAGCCATCTAGTTGGCCTCCCTACCTCATTTCACCCCATTCTGGTCCATCCTTTACTCTGTTATCAAAGTGATTTTCCCAAAATGCAGGTCTGACCACATCATTCCTCTCCTTGATAGATTCCACTGGCTCCCTATTAACTTCCAAAATAAATAGAAAATTCTTTCCCTGGCTTTTAAAACTTCACAAACTTTCTCCTTCTTACCTTTCTGGTTTATTTTCTTGATTTGTGTGTCCTGTGTAAGCCACAAACACTGGGTTTCTTGCTGTTTTTTACATGGGACACTCCATTTCCTGATTCCATGCATTTTCATCAGTGGTCCGCCATGCTTAGGATGTTCCCTTTCTTCACCTGTGCCTCCTGGCTTTCATGGATTCCTTTAGGAATCAACTCAAATCCTACTTTGTGCCAGACAACCTTCCAGTCCCACCACAGCTAACATCCCCTCCCTCCCCATATTACCTCCCACTTCCACTGCATATCTTTTCAAACCTTCCAAAACTTTGCTTTGTCCTACCTTTCTAGTTTTTTTACTCCTAGGGTGCCCTCTTCTCCCACACTGTCACTCTGTAATGTAGTGACGCTGTCCTCTTTGCTGTTCCTTCCACATTTCTCCACTCCAGGTATTTTCACTTATCTCCCATGTTTGAACTTTATCTTCTTACATCCACCTCCTAACTTGACTGGATTCTTTCACGTCTCAGCTAGAATCCCTTCCGCCAGAAACCTTTCTGAACTTCTCAACCTTAGTGCCTTCCTCCTGAGATTATTTTCAATTTATCTTGTATATATGTTGTTTGTAAAGTTAGTTGCGTATTGTCTCCTTTCCTCTCCCTGACTAGAATGTGAACTCCTTGAGAACAGGGATTGTCTTTTACCTTTCTTCCTGTCTACAGAGCTTAGCACGGTGTCTGGCACATTATTTTGTCTTGTCTAACTCTTCAGGATGGTTTTAGGTTTTCATCAAAGATACTAGTGGTTTGCCATTTACTTCTCTAGTGCGTCCCCATTTCACAGATGAGGAAATGAGGCAAATAAAGGTTAAGCGACCTGCCCAGGGTTACACAGACAGTCAATATTTGAGGCCAGATTTGAACTCAGACCTTCCTGATTCCAAGTCAAGTGCTCTATCCACTGTACCACCCAGCTACACTGGTGCATAGCAAGTACTTAGTAAATGTAAAAAAAAGTAATTTAGTAAATTTAGTAAAAAAAAGCTTATTGACTGACTACATCTTCTATGTACATAGTTGTTGGCATATTATCTCACTCATTAGAATTTTAACTCCTTGAATGTAAGGAATTTGTCCCCCTTTCTTTGTAATTCCAGTGCTTTGCACAGTACTTGGCACATACTCAGGGCTTAACTGATACTTATTGATTGGAAACTTTAAATGGCTATATAAATAAAAATTATTGTTATTATCTCGGAGCAAACCCAAACAGCTTCTCTCTCTCTCTCTCTCTCTCTCTCTCTCTCTCTCTCTCTCTCTCTCTCTCTTTTTCTTGCTCTCCTTCTACTCCCTCCCTTTCTTTCTCCCTTATGCCCTCTCCTTCTGTCTCTCTTACTTTTTCTCTCTCTCCTTCCCTTTCTCTTTCTGCATTCCTTGCTCCTTCCCTCTTTCTCATGAATTGGATGTTGATACTTTTTGAACAGGTCCATGACACTCTTTGAAATGATTGGAAGCACCCCAGGGTATAGCATCACTAGGAGTGAGCACTGCAGATTTTCTGCAGTTTCTGCTCTAGTCAGTCGCTTCTGGGGAGCCAGTGTTCTGGAAGATCAGTATCAAGGAATATATTGGAAAAGGAGTTGGTGAATAGAAAAAACTCTGGGAAATGACCCTAGGAGACCCCACTTTCAATTTCCAGGGAGCTGTCACTTTTGCTTGCAAATTCAGCCAATGTTGGCAGAGTTGGCATGGTTAAGAGTGGATAGATCTTTGGGGAGAAATATGCAAATCTGCCGGAATCTGCATTTGATTGTGCTGTCCTGTGCAACTGAACTACAAACCATGGTTCAGGCTTAGCACTCAGTCTATTCATATACAGGAAACATTTCACACTTTTTCAATAGCTCTTATGTTTATCATTGTTACTGTGAATGCTTACTTGTAATCCAGCTTCATTGTATCCCAGAGACATAGATTCATGGGATCATAGATTTAAGCCAGAATGGGTCATTAGAGGTCATTCAGTCTGAGTACCTCATTTCTAAACAAAGGATCTGAGGCTCCCAAAGGTAAAGTGAGTCTCCCACACTAGTGGGTATTAAGTGGCACAGGCAGAATTTGAACTTGTGTCCTCAGTGTCATCTGACTGAAATCTCTTTTAAATCTCTGATAAAATATAAGGTCTCTGAAGGCAGGAGCTGTTCTCATTTGCTTTTTATTCTCAGTGCCTAGCACAATGCATTGCAGTTGTTTAGTCATTTCAGCAGTGTCTAAATCTTCATGACCCCATTTTTTGTTTGTTTGCTTTTGGCATAGATACTGGAGTGGTTTGACATTTCTTTCTCTAGCTCATTTTACATATGAGGAAACTGAGGCAAACAAGGTTAAGTGACTTGCCTAGGGTCATACAATTAGGAAGTATCTGAGGCCAGATTTGAACTTTAGAGGATTAGTCTTCTTGACTCCAGGTCTGGCACTCTTTCCACTTAGCCACCCAGTTAGGAAGTACTTAATATACCTGAAATTGATAAGGAAATTAAGAACTAGAGACTTGAAGTGATTTGTCTAAGGTCTGATAGGTAGCTATCAGCTGAGCCAGCACTATCTAACTGTCTAGGAAATGTCAATATGCCTTCATTTATGAATGGGGAACATGAGATCCAAGTTAAATCACTTGAATGAGGTCACACAGTTTTGTCTGCCTACCTTCATTGGTAGATTTTTGAGGTAGCCTTTGGCCATCTACCCTGGGAAGGATAAAGGGAGTTATAGTTTAGAAAAGAGATTTTCCTTGCTGTCATGAAGCCCCAGCCAGGCATTTCAGCTAGCCTTCCTGCCTTGAAGGTAATTTTTAAGTTTCCTTCTGAAACTAATTGGGAACATGATTAAATTATTTTTTTCTTAGACCAGGTACTACAACTGGGATCCATATTGGCTTCCAGAAACTGCCAGCTGTCAGAAGTAAATAACCCTTTGCAAAATCTAATCTGATGTTGAATGGAATTAGGATATCTCCCCCCCTCCTTGCTAAAATGAGGGGAAATACAATTAGTGGTGACTTAAGCCCACAACAGAGAAGAGACAATCTCTAACCCCTGTGGTCCCACTGGGGTTTGGTGCTGAAAAGAGGTTTTGAAGAAAAGTATAACACTTACCATAAGCTACTTCAGTAGAGAGAGGGAACTTTTTAAATATTTGTGGCAATATCTTCCATGGTCTCTTTGACACTATCCAAGGGAAATTTCTAACGTGGCATGCCAAATTTCCATTCATTTGCCTTTGGTTAAGTGTGTGTGTGTTTGGATGGGGGGGGGGTGGAGTGGAGAAGAGGAGATAATTACTCCCTTGTGGGGAATTGTCTTTATCATCTGGATGAGCTCATCACCAGAAACTGACTCTGGGATTCCTCAGGACTTACTCTACAGCCCTGCTTGCTTGATTGCTGTTCAGTTGTTTTCCAGTCCTGTCTGACTCTCTGTGACCCCATTTGGGATTTTCTTGGCAAAGATACTGGAGTGGTTTGCCATTTCCCTCTCCAGCTCATTTTACGGATGAGGAAACTGAAGTAAACAGGGTGAAGTGACTTTCCCAGGGTCACACAGCTAGGAAGTGTCTAAGTCAGATTTGAACTCAGGAAGATGAATCTTCCTGACTTCAGAGCCGACACTCTATCTATTGTGCCACCTAGCTGCCTTGTAGATGCTCTACTTAGAATATAAGCTTCCAGTCCCAGAAACTGCACTTCCCTTGATCTCCCCCTTCCTTTATGAACACGTCCTCATTCATTTATTCATTCACCAAACCTTTATTACATGCCTATTATGTACCTGCCCCTGGCTACATGCAAGGCAAAGATGAAGGTCTCTGCCCTCAAGGATCTTATATTCTAGTGAGTTGTCGTTGTTGTTGGCTTTCTGTTCTGGAAGAGAACCATGACATCAGGAAAGATGACTCCATGACTCACAAGAATTGGATTTAAGTGAGGCAGGACTGTGCAAAGTCACCAGCCTCACTTTCTCCTCTGGAGCCATCTGGGTCCAGTGGCAAAATATAAATCAGGATGACTGGAGATGACCCAGGATGCAGTGGGAGACCTTGGCCTTTTTAAGCTGAGCTCTTTCCCATGTCTCAGTTTGTTTGAGGCAATGCCCATTCAGTGATTAAGGCTAGGTAAGAAATGAAGAAAGAAGGGCCTTTTTCACCTAGTCAAAAAGGAAAAAAAACATCAATCTGGAAGGGGAAGACCCTCAGGGTTTCTGGCCGCAGCAGAAACATTTATTATTTTCATTCACTGTGAGCCATCAAGGCCCAAACAATGACCAGGTAGGACTCGGACTGGGAACTATTATTAGCCAATCAATGAGAGCCAGAGTGATTTGGGTCCTTAAGAAACAAAACTAGTTCATGAACCCCAAGATATCTTGCGAGATTTCAGAGATCAAAATTTACATTCCTTTTGGCAGAGCACTCTCAGGTAAGGGTATTATACCCTATGTGGACAGAGGGAGAAGAAAGAGGAAAGGAAAGAAAAGGAAAAGGAACAAGAGAAAGAAAAAGAAGGAAGGAATTGCGTTGACCAACTGGAAGTGGTCAGTTGGGTCCCCAGTGGGGCAGCCTGTACACATATAAATAAATACACAATACATAAAAGTAAATACAAAGCAATATCCTTGATGCTGGGGCAGGAGAGTGTACTAGCCCTGGGAACATCAGTACTGACTTCGTAGTAAGAATTTAATGAAGACTTATTACTTGCTACTTGTCACTGGCTCTCCCATACACAATATTCTACCTCTTGTCTCTATGCCCTTGAACCAGATGAGTTCTGTATCTGCAACGTACTCTCTCCCCACCTCTGCCTCTTAGAATGTTTAGATTTCTTCAAGGCTTAACTCAAGTGCTCCTTCCCACACATGGTCATTCCCATCCAAAGCAAGAAGGGTTCTTAACCCTTCCTTGATCATCTGCCTGCCCAGCACAGTCATTTAAAAGTCTGTGTTAAGTATTTATCGCAAGTGTTACTACATATTGGGTGTCAGTCTTCTTGAGGCTGTTTTTAGAAAACTTTATTATTCTTTATTATTTGTCCTAAGTGATCAACCATTATTTAATATATTTCTCTCTTCCTGTTCATAGACAAACTCCTGAAAAAGGCTGCTTATGACTGTTGCTTCTACTTTCTATTTTTTTTCACTCCCTACTCACTCCTTTGTCATCTAACTTCCAGCCTCATCATTTGACCTAAACTTCTTATTCCAGAGTTACCAGGGTTCTCTTCACTGACAAATCCAACGGCTCTTTCTCAGTCTTAATCCTTTGAAATCTCTCTGGTGCATCTGACACTCTTGACTACTCTCTCTCATCTGTCTGGGTTTTTGTGACACTGCTTTCTCTTCATTTCCTCCTCTTACCTGTCTAACCACTCCTCTTTTTTCTCTTTTATTGGATCACCATCCTTCCCCAAATGTTCCTTAAATATCGTATTTTATCTCTGCCTCTATGCCTGGAATTCACTCCCTCCTCATCTCTACTTCTTAGAATCCCTTAATTCCTTCAAGGGTCATCTCAAGTACTTCGTTAGTGTTCAGTGATGTCCAACTCTGCATGACCCTGTGAACTTGTCTGTGGGGTTTTCTTGGCCATGTCCTTCTCCACTGGGTCTCCACTGAACAAATGAGGAACTGAAGCAAATATGAGTTGTGACTTGCCCAGTGTCACATAGCAAATGTCTGAAATAGATTTGAATTCAGATCTTCCTGACTAGAAGCCCAGTGTTCTATTTATTGTACCATCCAGTTACCCCTTAGCTCGGGCACTACCTTCTATCAACACTTCTTCCTCCTGCTTCTTCCAAACTACTTTGTACATATATATATATGTGTGTGTGTGTGTGTGTGTGTGTGTCTTACACATATAATATATATATATATGTATGTATGTGATTTTTGAGATTTGTTTTCAAAACAAACATGCATGTTTTCATTTTTACCTTTATTCCTTACCCCTAATGCAGAGACTAAGGCACAAGAGCTCGGTAAAGGCTTGTCGATTGCTTTTGCTCCATCTTACAAATAAATAGTCCTTTATAAAACTGGATCTGTGGTGAAATGGTTAAATAGAACTGAGGTGGTAGTTATTGGCCTAGAATGCTTTCTTTGTTTCTTTGCCTCTGCCTCCTGGCTTTCCTCAGTTCTCAGCTAAAATCTGACTTTCTGAAGAAGCCTTGTCCTGGTCACCTCAGTGGTAGTGCCTTCCTCCTGACGTTATGTCCATTTCACCCTGCGTGTATCTTCTGTGCCCATAGTTAATTGTACTTTGTTTCCTCCATTAGAATATGAGCCTCTTAAATTCAGGGACTGCTTTTTTTCCCCTTTCTTTTGCTTAGCACACAATACCTAGCATACAGTAAGTACTTAATAAATGCTTATTGACTTGACCTGAGTGGGTTTGGATCACTAAAGAGACCTGTGATGATATTACTAGATTCCTATGATTGTTCATATACCATCTAAGGTATTTCTGTTTTAACCAGTTGACACACAGTATTGGGAGAAAGCAGTATCGACAAATTTACTACTCCAGTATCATATAATTCAAACATCCCAAACATTCACTGCGGCCATGAGCTCTATTTCTTTTCCCTGGAAAATTTGCCTCTACCCCTGAAACCACCCTGGACTTTGGTAAGTTAGCTTTGCTTGCTTTTGGACCTACATGGCACTTCAGGGCATTTTCTATCTCTGGCCATGCCATCATGCATATAAGCCTCCCCTCCCTTTTTCATTTGCCTATTATGAATTGTCTTCTCCCATTAGAATATAAGCCCCTTGAGGGCAGAGCTGTCTGCCATATTTTTATTTGTATCCCCACCAGTTTGTTCAGTGCCTGGCACAGAGTAAGTAATTAATAAATTCTCTGTCTTTTTCTTCCTTCCTTCCTTCCTTCCTTCCTTCCTTCCTTCCTTCCTTCCTTCCTTCCTTCCTTCCTTCCTTCCTTCCTTCCTCTCTCACACACAACACACACATATACACACACATGCACACACAAAATTTCAATATGGTAGATGGACCTTAGAGGCCATCCAGTACAATCAATACCTGAACAAGAACTTCTGTCTGTAACATATATCTGAAATGTGACTAACCAACCTTTACTGGAAGAGCCCACTAAAACCTATGGCTCTCTATTCCACTTTGGAATAGATTGTTAAGGAAACTTTCCTTACCTTTAGCTGAAGGGTAACCCATAAAGGAAACTTTACTATAACTTTCACTCATTGTTGCTCATTGTGGCCTCTGATCCCAACCAGAACACATTAAATATCTCCTCCAGGGAACAGCTCTTAAAATACAAAAGACAGCTATCATGTTCTCTTCTCTGTCTCTTGAGTAAACATCCCCAGCTTCTCAAATGGTGTGATCTCACAGACTTCACCTACGCAATCACTCTCTGTTTCATTAAAGTCCTTCCTCAAATATGATGCTTAGAAACGAACACAATTGTCCAGATGTGGATTGTTCACAGCAGGGGACAGTGGGACTCCCGCATTGTGAATGTACTTTTCTTAATGTAGCCCAAAGTTACATAAGCTTTTTTGACTGTAATAGTACACTCAACTTACTTTGAATTTGTAGCCCACTAAAGCTTTTTTCAGATATTTTTCAGACAAACGACCATCTAGATGCACTTTCTTCCATCTTTTATAAGGAGTTGAGCAGCTGCTCTTCTGCCCCTACCCCATCTATTATTATCTCTTCTTTTCCCTAATGAAACTAAAAAGATCAAATTAATGGGAAAAAATGTACAGTAACATGCCTCACACAATGAATAAGTATAACATAAGACTCATTTACATTTTTGTTGATTTTCTGTTACTTGCTTTGGAGTCTGTCTTTAGTATGTGTCTCCTAATTTCGCTGATAAATTCTGTATATGGTCACATCAGCCTCTTTAGAAAACTTGTCTTTTTTCACCTTATTTATGTTGTCAGACTTTCATTTTTGAGAGTTTTCCACCAGAAATGTCCTAGCAAATGTTTAACTCCTAGCTCTCCAAAAATATATGTGCAGGACACACTTTGTAGTTAAATTTCATTGTTAACATTTTCTGCTTCACTGTCTTTCGAGATAATCAATAAATAATAGATTAATTGCAAATTTGTAGCATTTGCTGATTTTGGAGGTACCAGTGCTCACACTGAAAATGTAGCAATCAGCTGAAGCAATAGAAACCATCTCTAGCACGCTCATTTCAACCCCACTTGGCCTGATTTTCCTTACAGATTTTAAGACTATGGGATTCTACATATCCTTTCTCTGACCACCTTGAAATACTCTCCTTAAATCTAGGATTCATGTCAGACTACGCTGGAGATTCCTCTCCTCTCATCAAAAATTCCAACAGAGATTAACAACACTCTATTAAAGTTACCATTATTTACTTCATAAGTAAAAAAAAAATAAATTCTGCTTCTGTTAGACTCTGTAGCTCACTTTGCTTATTATCTCCGCTTTGTGCATTTTTGTAAAGAAATCTGAATCTGTGGGTTTTAAAACTCCATTATTGGATTGGTTTTTTGCCAGAGAATTTCAAGTCTTGTCTACTGCTGTTCATCCTACCTTGAGCCACTTTGTATCTAGTTTGATGAATTTATATGCACAATTCTCCTTGTTCCTTCCTTTGTAGCTTAAAAGCCCTTTTGATTCAATTTGTAAAATATGAGACACATACATTCTTGTAAAAATGATTTTTGTTGAGGTCTTTTTTTACATTATCATAATTTTCCCTGGCATTACTCCTTCTCCTTTTCCTAGACATTCATTCTATATAACAAATAATATTTTTTAATCAAAAATGAGAAAGAAAAGGAGGAAAAGTCAGAAAAATTGATCGATAAATTGAAAAAAGATACTTGAGGACCTCTCACATATGCAAAGGGGTGGATGCGTCTTGTCATATCTCATCTTTGAGGCATCCTTATTCTTTTTAATTTTGCGGTTGTCATTTCCATTTATGTTATTGTGATAATTGTGTATGTTATTTTCTTCCCTGTATTGGTTCATATAGAATTTTCTATACTTCTCTGTAATGATCATACTTATCATTATTTATAGCATGAAAACATTCCATTACATTCCTGTACTATAATTCCCTAAAAATGGGGATCTACTTTGTTTCTAATGTTATTATCACAAAAAGTGCTACTACAAGCATTTTGGTTTATATGAGGATTTTCATTTCATCAATGGTCCCTTTTGTGTATAAACCTATTAAATAGAATCTCTGAGTTAAAAGTAATGGATATTTTAGGCAATTTATTTTCGGTTTCCCAGAATGCTTATGCTGATTCACAGGTCCATCAACAATGCACTATTGTGCCTTTCTTTCCACAACACTTCCATCATTGACAATTTCCATTTTTTGTCTTTTTTTTTGTCTATTGTAGCATATAAAGTGAAAGCTCAGGGTTATTTAGATTTGAATTTTTTCCTATTATTATTGATTTGGGGCATTGCTTCATATGATTGTTAATAACTTATAATTTTCCTTCTGAGAATTATTTCTTCATATCCTTTGACTACTTATTTAGTTGTGAGTGATTTTTGTGTATATATGGTATGAATTAATTGTTTATGTATTACACATACCAAATCTTCATCAGAAAAATTTGATCCAAAGATTCCCCCCTCCCATTTGACTACTTCTCTTCTTATCCTAAGTGCATTCATTTTGTTTGTACAGGAACTTTTCAGTTTCACATAGTCAGAGTTATCAATTTTATGTCCTGTAATTTTCTTTATCTCTTGTTTGGTTACATCTCCTACCATCAGTTGTGAGGGGTATACATTTGATTCTCCTTACTTTTTAAAAAAATACATAATTATCTTTAATATCAAGTTCAGGTATCCACTTAGAATACATTACAGAACTGTATGTAAAGTGTTGGACTAAGCCTAATTCCTGTTAATCCTCTATAGTTTTTCCCAAAATTTTTTTTAATCAAATAAGAAATTCTTTTGTAAATAATTTACATTTTCCACCTTATTGAAAAATAGGTTATTAAACTCCATTATTTCTATTTCTTCCTTGTATACTCTGTTATGGTCATCTTCTTCTCTATTTTTTAATCAGTACCAGATGGTTTTGATGACTACTGCCTTACAAATACAGAACACTTATGATCTGAAAGTGCTATTCCCCCTTAACCTCTACATCATTTCATTATTTCCCTGGATATTCTAACTCTTTCATTTTTCCAAATTCACTTAGCTATGATTTTATTAAGTTCTTTAAATTATCCCTTTGATAATTTGAGAGGTAGAGTATGAAAACTGTCAATTAACTTTGGTACTGTTGTTATTTTCATTATATTGGCATAGCCTAGCCATGGACACTGAATATTTCTCTTGCTATTTAAGTTCTTTATTTCTTTGAATTTTGTAATTGAATCTATTCAAGTGTTTTGTATTCTTTCACAGATTGATCCACATGTATTTTATACATTTTGTAGTTATGTGGAATAAGATTTCCCTTTCTATTATTGCTTTTTAGATTTTGTTATTCTTACAAATAAATGAGGGTTTATTTTGTGGCCTGAACTTTTACTAAAGCTATTTTCTCAATGAATATCTTTGTGATTCATTAGGATTTTCTAGTTAAACTATCATATCAGAAATTAACGATAATTTTACCTCCTCTTTGCTTATTTTTACACTCAGTTCTTTCTCCTGTCTTATTTTACTAGCATTTCCAAAACTATATCAAGTAATAATGTGGAGAGTGGGCACCCTTACTTTACCCCTGTATTTACTGGAAAAGATTACAATGTGTCCCTTTTTTATATGATACTTTTGGTTTTAGATAGTTACTTTTTTATCACGTTATAAAAAAAGATTAGCTCTATTCCTATACTTGTTAGAGTTTTTAGTATAAATGACTGATAAATTTTGTCAAAGTTTTTTTTATATGAATCTACTGAGATAATCATATGGTTTGGGATATTTTTCTTTTAAAATAATTAATTATGCTGATTGTTTTCCTAACGTTAAACCATCTTTGCATCTCTCATAAAAATCCAACTTGATCATAATGAATGATTTCTTTGATGAACTGCTGTATTTTGACAGGATTTTATTTAAAATTTTTTAATCAATATTCATGATATTGATCTATAGTTCTCCTGTGCTTTATTCTTCATTGGTTTAGGCATTAGGACAATATTTGTCTCATAAAGAGAATCTGGTAGGATGCTTTCTCTTTTCATTTGGAGAATTCTTTTTGCAATATTGGTATTAATTATTCTTTGAAAGTTTGATAGAATTCTCCTTTGAATCCACAGGACCAACTTGTTGTCTCACACACATATCCCCCCTTCCTCTTTGCATTCCGGCTCCTCAACCCTTGCTTTTGTAGTTCCTTTATAGCAAGTAAAAGGGGCAGCTAGGTGGTGCAGTGGAAAGAGCACTAGTGCAGGAGTCAGGAGGACCTGAGTTCAAATCTCATCTCAGACACTTGACGCTCACTAGCTGTGTGACCTTGGGCAAGTCACTTACCCCCTATTGAGTCATCTCCAGTCATCCTGATGAATATCTGGTCATTGGATTCAGATGGCTCTGGAGGAGAAGTGAGGCTGGTGACCTGCACAGCCCTCCCTCACTCAAAACAAAGTCAAGTACAAGTCATGTCATTTATATTTTTACTTTTGTTTGCATTTAACCTGGATATAAAGGGTTCTGATGATTCTTTTTATTTCTTCTGGCTTTGTTTTGATTTCACCTCCTTCATTTGCCATTTTGTTTATTTAATTTTCTACCCTCTTTTTAATCAGATTGGCTAAAAATTGATCAATCTCATTAGTTTTTTCAAAGAACCAACTTTTAGTTTTATTGATTATATAGAGTTTGTTTTTATTTTTCCTTTGGTTTCCATGTTATTTTTTTCCTTCTCTAATTTTTAATAACTCTTTTGCTCTTTTAAAAGATTTGCCTATTTGTTGGCTTTCTAATTTTTAAAAATGCATGTTCAGTTTATTAATCCTATTTTTATTTTGTTAATGAATATTTGTAGGGATATTATTTTCTGCATGAAACCTTCTTCAATTACTTCTCAGAAATTTTGACATGTTGTTTTATCATTGTGCTTTTCTTTCACCGAATTATTATTTCTGTGATTTGTTCTTTGACCCGTTCATTATTAAGGATTTCATTGTTAAGTATCATTTGGACCTGCATTTTGTTTGTGCTTCCTGAAGTGGTGACTATTTTTATGGTCCATAAAGAATACATACTATTTTTTGCCTGTTTTACATTTGTTTGCCTTAATGCACTGTCAGTTTTTTTTTATAAAAGTTCCATGTAATCCTAAGAAGTATATTCTTTAGCAGTCTTATCTAGAAGATGTCAAAATTCTTTTAGATCTTATTTCTGCACCCTTTTCTAAACAAGGATTTCTTTCCCTCATTCTCTTCCTTCTTTTTTCAAATTCTCTCTCTGCCTATCTGTATAATTCCCCAAACTTTTAAATCTCTTCTACAACTTCTCCTTCCTCTTCAGCTAAAGTACTTCTACCAATCCTTCTCTCACATACCATATTCTCCCACCTATGACAGAGGTTAGATTTTTAAAAAGATCTATGAGCCCACAACCTTCATATAAATTGTTAAAACTCATTTCCCATTTTAACCAGGTTGCAGTGATGATGCATCTGTTGACCTGGGAAAACAGTAACTTTCCTATTTATAGTACCAGGATTGTGGGTGGCGCTTCCTGTTTTTACCGGAATTTGTTTTTGCCCACCAAGTCATTTCTTTAGTTCTGATGTAATTTTTCCTTAGTCCTAGATATAGGAACTAATCCTTATTTTCAAGAATGGCCCAGCATTGCAGATATTGCCTTTGAGAAGCTGAGGGGGAGGGGTCTGACTCAGTGTGTGGCCTGTCACATTGCAGTGTTGTTGTACTTACTCCTTGAGACCTACTATCCGAGAACAAGCTTGTCCCGGCACTGCATAATATGGGAGATTCCCCGGGATCAGTGCCCAAGGCAGCAGAGCTGCCAGCCAGGTGCATGATACCTCGATAATTACGTGATTACACAGACCTGGCAGTATGCTAATGTGTCTAGGTTTGGGCAGGGGACCTCCAGGGAATGAAAACTGCTTAGGGATTGGATCATACCTGCGTGATTGCTAATTGTTCATGCCCAAAGAGGGTGATTCTTTTCAAGAGACCTTCTTAGGTCAACCCAGTCCACAAGGACATTACCTTCTGAAATCCCATAGCCTTAATTAGTAGTCTCTATAATTTAGAAATCTTTTGACATATGGTACTTTAGACCACCAATTATCATTTTGTGTGTGTAGTGTCTGTGTGTTTGTGTATGTGTGTATGATTTCCTCAAATTCATGAAATGAATATTTTTTTTGGAAGTAGATGTAGAAGTGGAATTGGAGCAATCACCAATGTGTATGCCTTACAACCCTAGCAAAGTGCTTTGCATACAGTAGAAGCTCAATAAAAAATTCATCATTATTAGCAGTTGGGATATTCATGGGACACAGAGAAATACAGCTACTCCTTCTACATCCCAAAGGTTAGGAACATAACACCACCACCCCCATCTGGAAAATCCATGTAAATTTTTTTGGCTCTCCCTTTGTACAAAAGAGGTATGAATTTCTCTTCTCTTTCTTTTACAGGGTGCTTACAGATTCTTATTGTAAAATTTGGGTTAAATATTTGGTCACAGACTATATCATATAGCACTATACATACATTTTATGCATTTCTGAGTTTCAAAAATTTTTTCTGCTGTTTTCTTGCCTTTGTATGTCATCCTCAGCTTCTGCGAAACTGCCTCAAAATTCTATTTAATTTCTTTTGTTTACCTGTGATATATTGAAACTGCAATGAGGAAAATCACAAAATGTTGAAGGGATAACTGGACAGTCTTTTGGGATCTTTTCCAGATAGTCCTTATCTTCAAATCCTAACTGGGTTTTAGGATTGTTTTTCTTTTTTGGTATCCATTCTCAATTGGAAAAATGTCTCATCCAATGGTTCAATGCAACAAAAATTTTTAAGTATCTACTGAGATCTACTAAGAATCAAAGGGATTAATATTTGTAAAGTGCTTGATATAGCATCCTGACACATAATAATAATGGAAGTTTAGTAATTGCTTGCTCTCTTTCCTTTATCTACTATACACTAAGTATGTAAGTATATATAAGTATTATTATCGTCATTTTTATAAACTATATACTAAGTTCTATGCTCACAGGGTTGTTATTTGTCCTTTATTCTTGAGGAAGACCATGACATCAGGGAGGTGATGCCATGACATGCAAGTGAATTGGATTTAAGTGAGGCAGGACTGTATAAAGTCACCAACTTCCCTTTCTTCTCCAGAGCCATCTGGGTCCAGTTGCCAGATACATATCAGGATAACTAGAAATAGCCTTGGATGCAGTTGAAGAACTTGGCCTTTTAATTTTTAGCAGGTCTCAGTTTGACTCCAGTTCTACACTGTGCTAAGTACTTGACATCAAAAGACAAAAATGAAACTAGTTTCCCTCGATGGACTTGTATTCTACCAGGGATTTTCTTTTTAAAATGGGGCCATAAGAGACATGGAGATTTCATGGTCTCTCCTCCCAGAGAGGAAAATCCATTTCTGGATTCACAGTCAAAATGTACTAATGTTAAGGAGTAAGCTCCTGGGTGAATGATAAAAATAAAATAAAATGGAGGGAGTAGAAATGATTTCCTCCACTGAATTCTCCAAATTTCTCTATGACCTATCTTGAAAGCACAACTCTTCCGTTTCTGATCTGAGTCCCTTTCATTCTGAAGCGATGTGTGGAGGAGTTAGCGTTGGGAACCCAGTTCTGACACTGAATCACTGATTCATTTTGGACAGTAACTTCTCCATTTTGTAAAATATAGATGATCATACTTTGCATTATCATAGAATTGCCATGAGAATTGAATGATATAATGCATATAAAACACTTTGAAGGCATTAAGTACTTTTTAAGTGGCAGTGACTATTATTAAAATAGTTTAGCAAGTTGACCAGCTTTGTCTCACTCATTACATTTCTACGATTGATCTGATGCTAGCTGAGTTTCCATTGGGAAACAATTGGTCCCAAGTTTTACTGTCAGAATCAGGTTCTCTTGGCAGTGGATTGGGCCAGACTTGCAATGTCCAGAACATGAAGAACAGATAGATCCATCAAGTTAGGGCAAAGAAGTCCAAGAAGGCAGATGGTTGACATGAGAAGATCCAAGAGTAGATAGCATTTGGACACTCCAGCAGGTTGGTGCTGCATAGTGTCAGGAGAAATTGGTATCAGACAATAGATGGGTGGATGTTGTTGGGAGGATCTGGCATTATTCATTTTTAGACACTGGGGTTCAGGAAATGGCTACAGTCTATGGGAGGGCTGGGAAAAGTGAGGTCACAAAGAAATTGGAGTACTGAGGAGGAAACCAACACAAAGACCCATAAGGTTACAAGACAGAGACCCAGTTTCTGGAAGATGTACACTTTGGAATGAGGGCAGAGTAATCACAAGGAATAAGGCCTTGTAAAAAGCGGGCCTTGTAAAAAGAATCAGAGTACAAAGAAATATTGAGACAAGTAAGAAGGCTAACAACATTGTCTTCCAAAGCAGAGATCCAAGGAAAAATGTTCATATCTTGAGGGACAGAGGGGATAGGAGTCAGGCCAGCCTAGATACTGATGTTGATTCCAGTTTGTACTTAGACCAGAATCTCAGGTCTCCCTGAGTAGTTAATGTCCCTTGTCTTCTATTTTACACAAATCCCTATTGAATAGGCATTGAGGTAGATGTGTGTGCTTGTGTGTATGTATTAGGGAGGAAGGGGTTAAAAGAAAGTCTTGTGATCACTTTCATCCATGAATCAGCGTATGACTGTGTGTCTTCACCATAGGGGTCTGTAAGACTGTCTTCTGCCCTTGCCAGAATCACTGTGGAGAGAGCGGGCTTTACCAGCGCTCAGGAAGGAAAACTTCCTCTTTCAGCCATCCAAGTGGGGAAGCTGGGATCTTTTAAAATAAAAATTTGAAAATTCCTGCAATTCCTCTGAAGTTTGACTCTTTCTGAGTGTAGGTGTGCATAATGATTGATCATCATGGGAGAGGGATTATGAGGTGCTAGAGCAGCACCCTACTGGGAACATGGACCCATTTCAAACCTGGGAGTATTTAAAGTGAATCACTCTCACCGTCCACCTCCTCCCGCTTTCCCTCCTCCTCCCTATTGCCTTCTCTTATCTCCTCTTTTATTTCTTTATTTTTCTCTCCCTCTTCACTAGTTTTCTACCCCAGCCTCTCTTGTCTTCTAATGGAACAGTCAGCACTGCTGCTGAGAGTGAATGAGGCTGGGTCAACTGAATTTGACACAGTAGGGACCAGAAGATTTCTATGTACTTTGATACTAAACTAATACCAGGCAAAGGATATACAAATTTGGCTTTGGAAATAGGCACTAATTTGCTTCCCCCAGGGGCCATGCTGCAAGGTCAATGGGGAAGATTCTCCCCCTCTGCCCCAAGAGCATATTTTTTTCCCACCTTTCCTCACTTTCTTTCAGCTTGGCCACAGTCACTGCCCTCTCATCTCTCCTTTCCTTCACCTCCAACAGTGGTATTTAGGATTGCATTGTTACAGATTTTGAATTGAAAGGGATCTTAGAAATGACTGAGTCGAACCCCCTCATTTTTTTGTAGAGTAGGAAACTAGGACCAAGAAAAGGGAAGTGACTTTGAGAAGTCATATTGGTAGAGTAGGAAGTTGGCTGAATGTAGATGAAGAAGATTCGGGTCCATGTGTTGAGTCTTCTACTTTCACGTAATGTCTCCAAGAATCAGATGTTCATCTGTGAAATGAGGGATGTGTACCAGATAATGTCTAAGGTTCCAACAAGTTCTAAGTCTATGTTCCTATGATGTGCCCAAGATACATGTGTAGCAAATGGCAAATACAGGATACAAAACCAGATCTTTGCGCTCCAAAATCCAGTATTTTTTTCTACTTGTTTTTCTGTTCTACTCCCATGGTTTGCACCCTGAATGTCCTCTAACATTTGGGCCATGACCAGTCCAAAAATTGCAAAGACTAAAATTCCAGAACCCAAAAGTTGCAAGAACCAAAATCAGTCATAAACTAAGGGGGTTATTTTTGCCCAAATTCCTGCTTAGTCCTAAATTTCTGTTTCTTTCTCTTCCTGCCCCACCTGCAGCATAGAGGTTTTGTGTTTCCACAGGACATAAGAATTGAAGAGGAAAGTAGAGCCAGACTTGATTCATTTTTTATCTTTCCTTGAGCTCACCAGAGATAAGGGTGGTGGAGCCTTTTTACTTCCGGAGGGGATTAGAAGATGAGGGCTTTTGTAGCAGGATAGGAGAAAGCTCCCAGTCGCTAAAGAAGGGCTTATTAAATGATAATCCCAGATAAACCTCTGGTAATCAGTCACTAACTGCCTACTTGATGATGAGAAAATATCAAGGCATTTAATTAACTCCTCGAGAAAGCCATATAAACCTCAACACTCTCTCTCTCTCCCTCTCTCCCTCTCTCTCTCTCTCCCTCTCTCCCCCCCCCATTCCTTTCCATCTCCCTCTTTCTCTCACTCCTACCCTCTCTCTTTCCCCTCCTTCCTTCCCCTCACCACCACCCCTCCCCCCAACCTGAACTCTTCTTCACCTGCTCCTCTCTTTAGAAACACATATTCAGTTCCTGTTGCTTGGACACACTTTTCCATCCTACAAGACATCTACCTAGATCCTATACTTGAACACACATGGAATGTTGTCTGCCCTAATGGAATCCAAATGGACTGTTTAATTTTTGTCATTGTGTTTCCATCACCTTGCTCAGTGTTTGGCGTAATAAGATTGTTGTTGACTGCTGCTTAGTGAGGGAGATAGAAATTCTTCCAAGGGAGCCCCTTGTCAGACAGCTCCAGTGGGGTGGTGCACCTGAACTGAGGAGGGAAGTAGTACAAAGAGTTGGAATCATGGTATTTTCCAGGACCTGTCTCCCCCATTCCTCTGTGATAAAATAGACTGAAAAGCCATATATATATTTATCTGCCTATGTTAGCTGACCTATTCTCTTAGTTTACATGTTAAAATACTCTTTCTTCCCTTAAGATCATCATTGTAGGATTCATTTTCTCACTTTTCCTTCAGTTTCACTATAACAATGGTCTTAGAGTATAAACCATGGTGCACTGCATGTGGTGAAGGTATTAGTTATAAACATGCTCCTCCAGTTTTCATTAGCAAGCTCTTCTGAATAGGTTCCAGAATGGATTTGCCTTACATTGAGCTCTGAACTCTGAGTGGGTGGTTTTAATAAGGCTTCAGCGGCTTTGCCACCCACCTTCTATCACTGGTCCAGATGCACCATATCATCATTGTATACCAAAGGAACAATGTAGGAGGGATGCCAATGGCCACCAGAAAATTTGCCCAGGCCACTACTGGCTCCCACGTTTTGGAAAACAATAGATGTATGAAGCAGCATGGTATGGTAGAAAGAGTAGAAGATGGATATGAAGTTGGCAGAGACTGGGGTTCAAATCTTACTTCTGTTACTTGGACAAGGCATTTAATATCTGAGACTTCATTTGTAAAATGGGGATAATAAATGCAATACACACCTTGTTGAGTAGTTCAAGTAAACTAATTTATAAACTTCAAGTAAGAGTGCACTATTCATAAGAATATCTGGGGGTCATTTATCAGCATTCTGAATCACTCTCTTTGTCCCTAATGGAAATGTCCAATGAGAATGCTCAGTTGGAATAACCTTTATGTAACCAAGAGGGCATAGAGGTAATGTCTTTATTGAAGGCAGGGGGAGACTTGGGACTAGAAATCAAAGAAGAGCAAAGAGGTTTGGATAAGACTTGTCCTGTCCCAAGGCAAAAACTAAGATAAATTAGGTCTTTGTGTTCTAGCTAACATCAAGTTATTATCACTTGATCAATCAATATGCATTTATTCAAAGTCATAGAAGCAGTGAATTACAGTGCACTGAGGGCTGACCTTGAAACCAAGGAGGACTTGAGTTCAAGTCTTGCTGGGACATCTACTGGTTGTCTGATCCTCAGTAAGTCATTAAAGTTCTCAATGTTCTAGGCAACTCTCTAAGATTATAAATTGCAAAGAAGGTACCAGGAAGTCTTTCCCCATCTTTCTTAATTCTAGGGCTTTCTCTCTATTGATCATTTGTTTGTACATAGCTGTCATTTTGATGATGTCTTCTCCATTACAGTGTAAGCCCCTCAAGGGCAGGGACTCCCATTTGACTTTCTTCATATCTCCAGGACACATCACAATGCCTAGCACATAGTAGGTACTTCATAAACTTTTACTGACTGACTGACCTATTAGTTTCTTCACCAGGGAGTTTTCTATAGCAATGAAATCACAGGTTCAGCCCCTATCCTCTAATGAGTTCTAGGCACTGGGCTAGACTAGGGATACAATTAAATAAATAAAATTATTATTTTCATAGATTTAAATTAAGCATGTCCTTGAGGAATTTAAATTGATACAAACAATAGGATAAGGTCTATTATGAGATTTTAAAGGTTTTTTGTAACTTTGTGGCCCCTCATTGATGTATAGCCTCAGGGCCATCTCTTGATTCCATGGTGAGGCCCTCCTCATGCCTGTCTCCCTTGCTTTGGGTCTAGGACTTGGGCTGCATATTCTCTTCTAGATGGTATCACCAGTTCCTTCTGACTAGAGACTTAACAGAAAAAAGGACCACAGGGCACCTGATTTGTTTTAGAAATTGCATTGTAAATAATAGCTCTTTAATAAGGAGAACTCCTAGAGGTCAGTCATTTCTGCAAAAGTTTGGACCCCATGACCCCAGCCTCCTCATCACCAGATTGTCTTTCACTATACCAGCCCAGTAAGGTTTCTTTCTCTTAACCTATCCCTCTTCTTGTTTTTACAATTCTCTCCATCCCAGAAAGGCCACTTGTGCTTTCATACATGGGTGAAGTATCCTGCTAATGCAGGTGATTTTACTTGAGGAGCGCTCAATTGCCAGTACTAAGACCATTTTTGTTGCTGCCTGCTGCGTTCTGCTCTTTCTGCCTCCACAGTGTTGATCACTATGGTATCCAGGTGGAAAAGGGTGGGGAAAGAGGGGGGCCCTTAAATAATCTATTCCTTGATGCATGATAGGATATGAATGCGTGGGGAGTTTTAATTACTTGTGGGCAGACCACTAGCTAAGCCAGATGCCATCTCTAGAGCTTATTTGCTCTGTCTCCTAACATTGTGACTTAGTGTGTTTATTAAAGATGCCTAAAGACCTAATGTGCAATAATATGCTTTGTCTTTAGGGATGAACAGGTTTAGCCATCACCGTGGATGGGGCAGGTGCTTCAGTCTCATGCATAGTTCTTCATTGTCCCTCCTGTCCCTTACTTTCTCTGTAGCTATCTTCTCCCTCATTCTCTCCTGTGGGTTAATAAGACAGTTACCTTTTTTCCTTCTAGCAGACCCAGGAATGAACACCCTTTTTTGTTTATCTGTTTTCACTTTAAAAAACACTTCAATTTTACTAGTAGCCTCCAGAGGCTACTCCAGGTGGGAGGCTGACATTTTGGTTTAGAATTTCCTGGTAAAAAAGAAAATTGCTTGATTTACTAAGAAGAGAGCCAGATACACATCTGTGAAGTAGACTATAGGGTACCTTTGTATTTCTGCTCTTTTGAGAGGCAATGAAATGGAAAGTATGTTGGATTTGGAAGTCAGGAGAGATCTGGCTTTGAATTTCAACTCTGATACTTCCTGTGTGAAGTTGGGTAGATCACAGCCACTTTAAGCCTCTGTTTCATCTGTAAAATAGGTATGGAGAAAGGATTTCATTGGCATAGGGATATCTCAGATAAGGAAACTCCTTCTACCAATGTAAGTCAGCACCTTCTCTGAACATAGAGTCTGAGGAAATTGTCTAGAGTATAAGTGTCAAGCCTGAGCGTGGCAGAAATCAGAATAAACTGTAATTGTGAAATATCTAACAAAATAAACATAATATAACAGAACATAGATAATGTTAAGGTGTGTTTTTCTAAGTCAATATATGGCCTTTAATCATCTTGATGGACTGTTTAGTGGCCTCTGTTTCAATTTGAGTTTGACACCACCAGTCAAGGGTACCAAGGGCTTAAGTGAATTCCCTCATATCCCACAATCAGTATGTGTCAGAGGAAGAAATCCAGTGCAGTTCTTTCTGGCTTCAAGGCTAGCTCCCTAATCACTACACAATGCTACCTGTCTTGCATCAAATGGGGATGACAATACTTGCAGTACTTACCTCAAAGGGTTGTTGAGAGAATCAAATGGGATAAATGAAAGTAAAACATTTTGTAAATGCCAAAACATTATATAAATGGTAATCCACCATCATCATCATCTTTACCATCATCTCTCAGAATGGTGGGAGGATGGTTAGTGACAAATTCTACCTGTGGAAACTACTCAGGGTAATTTGGTGGTTTTGTGAAGGTGATCCAGACTTGAGAGTAAAAGCAAACATAGTTCAAGAGGAGATGAGGAGACAGAACTGCTAGGCAGGGTCTAGCTACTCTGTGTCTGAACAGCTAAGTTCTTACAGAACAGGAGTTCATACAGGTAAGGGGAAGAAATTGTTTCCTTGTAGATCACTGTCTTTAATCTAGGCTGTTGCATTCCCATAGGACTAATCAGAGTAAACTAGTGATTTTATACTGGCTTCCCCACAGACTAGGAATCATTCCTATCTTCAGTTAGATATGGGGGAGGGGGGACAGTGCTATTTCATTTCCATAGCATCAACAGGGAGTACGTTGGCCAAGGATACTAATATCCCAGCACCTCCCATTTGTAAAGTATTGTCTCATTCTATCTTTAAAGCAGCTTAAAATTTGCAAAACACATCATATATTTGTTTGATTCACTATGATTTAGGAAGAAGCTTCCTGAAGGAGGTTGGTCAAGTCAAATAGTGAAGAAGTAAAAATATGCTCGAGCCATTCCCAATATCTCCTTAGAGCTCTTGCTTTTTCTATACTGACCCTTCCTGGTCTTGACTTATTTTCCTTTCCATGGGGTTGGTCATAGGACCACCCTCTGGTAAATAAATCCTCTGGCTTTGTGAGAAATGTTTTTACCAAGGTCTTTGGATGGTCCTTCCAGAAAAACTGGGGTGGTCAATGTCCCCTGGTTACTTTGTAAGATCCTGAGTTTCACTAGACAGAATTGCCTTATTCCCTCCTTATGATGGCTTTTGTAGTAGTAGTAGTAGTAGTAGTAGTAGTAGTAGTAGTAGTAGTAGTAGTAGTAGTAGAGGTAGTAGTAGCAGTTGTTGTTCAATTAAGGCTGATTCTTCATGACCCCATATAAATGTAAACAAGGTAGGATTTTTGTTGTTTTCTTTTTGAAATTCAGTTTTCTAGGCTCAGGCTAAATTGTAAACATCTGAAGGACTAATCTCCTTTGAACCCTGAAAATACACAACTGTGCTGAGTCACATAGATTTTGTGCCTTCTGGCTCTGAGCCGATCAAGGGCCGAGTCTTTGTTATATATTCTGAGAGGCTGGCATTTTGCTTTGAGGGATCGCTCATGAGATTTGATTTCCTGAACAGAACTCTGGGTAGCCGTTTGTTAAGAGCCCCCTAACTACTGAGATATCGGTGTTCTTCCTGTCTGGTGATATAGTAGAGAGCTGCATTACTTTGTTCAGACATTTGGAGCCCTGTCTGTTGAACCTCTGTGCTAATTTCTCTGCATATATTTTCTGTACTCAGTTCTTTCTACTTATCTGTAATTAAAGTAAAATTGTTGACCTGTTTAAAGTTGTCTTTCATTTAGAAAAGCAGATCAAAGAACCTGTATTAACAGGTCTCCTTTGTGCTGGTGTTACTGATCTTATACCTTCACAGCAGCTGCTAATAGCATTCCTGCTACACTCCATTTGAGATTTTCTTGCCTCAGATACCAGAGTGGCTTGCCATTTCCTTCTCCAGGTCATTTTACAGATGAGGAACACAGCTAGGAAGTCTCTGAGACCAGATTTGTACTCGGGAAGATGAATCTTCTTGATTCCAGGCTAGCACTTTATTCACTGCATCACCTAACTCCCCCTTCAGGATGGCTACTCTTGGTCTTGTGTCTTTGGACTCATGACTTTGTTTCTCTAGAGTACATTTTGACCAGAAAAACTGAATCAGAAAGAATCTTGAAAGAGTCTACATCATCCCTCTATTTGGGAGAGGTAGGTGTGATAGCTAGTACGTGATAGCTAGTATGATGGTTGAGATTGCAGTCAAAAAGGCCTAGGTTCATTTATCCTCTTTAACAATAACAGTGTGACCTGGATGAGTCACTACATGTCTTTCAGCCTCAATTTACTAATCTATGAAAACACAGGTCTAATCAGGTCTCCCTTTTCCCCATTCAGTAAACTCCAGTGATTTCCTGTTTCCTCCAGGATCATACATAAAATCCTATGCTTTTCTCCTAACCTGTCCCCTTTCGAGTCCTCTAACACTTTATTCTGCTCTGTGTTCTCTCAGTTCCAGTCACACACTGGCCTCTTTTTTTGCTGTTCTTTGAACATCGTCCAACTTTGGACATTTTCACTAGTGGTCTCTCATGCCTGGAGCCCTTTCCCTTCTCATGTAACCCTGCTGATTTCCCTGACTTCCTTAAGTCTCAGCTTCCTCGTCCTCCTGCATCTTGGAGCCTTTTCTCTGAGAGCATTTTCAATTAATCCTGCACAAAGTTGTTTGTATGTCATCCCCCTATTTAGATGGGGAGTAACTGGAGAGCAGCTACTATCATTTGCTTAGCACAGTGCCTGCCACATCATAGATGTTTAATAAATGCTTGTTGACTGACAATAAAATAAAGATGCTAATATATCTGTAGAACCAGTCTCACAGAGCCAGTATAAGACTCAGAAAAAATGAGCCCTGTAGCTCTGTTGTGTACTTTACAAATTTTAAAGGGCCATGTCAGTATCAGTTGTTGTCATCCTCCTTTTGGGTGCTTGATAACCCAACTGCTAACCAATGAAAACTTCTATTTGGAGTAGTTAAAATCTAAGGTATACTTCAAGATGGTTGAGAGATATGGTTTTTGCAAGGACTTCTGGTTTAAAAAAAACAGGGTCCCTGTTTCTCGGGATGGTAGACAGCTTTCAGACTGAGAAGTGAGACTAAGTGGGGAGATAGAGTAAAGAATTTATTTCTTTCCTTCTCTCCAACTAGCTTCTTCTCTCCACTTCAGTTGCTCTACCAATCATCTCTTCTTCCCCCACTCCTCCTGAAGACTAGTGTGATAATTGCCATGTGCTCCTGTTTACTCAGGGAGGGGGTGGGTCTGCCACCCCCAACTGGGCAGATTCCCAAAGGAAAACATTCTCCCTGCCTGGGTGCTGGTACCCACTGAGCATTTTCCCTGCGCAGGTGTACTGCCACCCCCAGACCTTTGTGCACCGTCTGTCATCATCCGCATATAGTGTGTGCACGTGTGTGTGTGTCACTCTCAGGGGATTAGAGCCTTCAGGTGAGAACTAGAGGATGAAGGAAGCCTGAAGGTGATAGCCATGAGCCAGCATTCTGGTCTACTGAGACTTGTATCAACGAACCAGGGAAGGGCACTCTTATTTAGTCTGAATATTTTTTTTTTTTTGCTAGGGTCCCCTTTGAGAAGGGTCCCCTCTTTCAAATAGGTTTTTACTAAGGTCTCCTTTCTTTTTTGACTAATTCTGGTAACCTGGGGAGGGAAAAACAGGAGAGACAGATAAATGGGTACCCTGAACTCAGCGGCGAATTCTGGGTAATATTGGTATTTTTCACCAGAACGGGCCTTGTTTAGAGTAGTTTGCAACGACTTCCCAGCATCTCTGAAGCAAGAGCGGGTGAAAACCTATAATAATAATCCATGAAAGCAGCTTTTGAGAATAGAGCCTGTCACTTGTTGGGGGGTGGGAGGAGGGGATTAGTGGAAAGAGAATGAAAGAGAGAAACACACACACACACATACCCACAGAGACACACACACTTGCCCTTCTCTCTTCCACCCCCCTGCTACGAGACAGACACATGCACACCATGAGAGAGACAATAGTCACAACTCAGGGGTTTAACTTGCACCGTTCACTTCACGTTTCTCCCCTCCTGCTTGGTGCTAAGGCAGTTGCTGCCTCCAGAGCTGTTGATGACTTTTAAAAAATGTTATTTTTTCCCTCTCTCAAAAGACACTTCAACAGTCGTCTCTCCTACACTGGACAATTTTAAGATTTTTAATAATGATGAATCAGATGCAGATTGAAGGCTTAATTAGCCCTGGAGAGAAAGTAAGAAAGAAAGAAAGAAGGAAAAAAAAGCTTTCCATCCTGTAGGAAGAAAGACTGGTGTCCATTGCCTGCTCACTGCTGCCAGGGCCAGTCCCTCTGCCCAACTGACCCTTGTCACTGATTCATCAGCCATTGAATAAGGAGGGGTAAGACCCCCCACTCCCATAAGGGGAGGTTCTGGGAAAAAGTACAGGAGGAGAAAGATTGGGGAAGGATGCAATGAGGGGGTAGCAATTCTATTAAAAGGTTTGTGAATAATCTAGGAAGGATGTCAAACAGCTTTCTCCAGAAAAACCTTTTAAGCTGTCAATCATCTCTAATCATTCCCCAGGGCAGTGGCTATAGCTACTGCTCATTTACTGCTGTTCATCATCATTGTTGTCACTCAGTAATGCCAATCAGTCATCGTGGTGGCCCTAGCGTTGTGAGAGGTGCCATTCAGAACAACTCATCTAAGCAAAGAGGTGTAAGACAGGGGCTTGCTCTCGATGGGTTCTAGCTTTAGTGAGTCTGGGCTGTGGTTCTAGAGGAAGGAAAACAAATTTGCTCCAAGAAGCACTAATCAATCAATCACTAGAAATAACCAGACTTCTTCTTGCCCTTCCTGCATGGGATTGTACATATAAATAAGGCTGTCCCTAGATCATTTAATTCCTCTTACAATGGGGCTGCCATCTCAACTCTCCCAACAAAACAACTTCTTGCCTCAATTAAAGCCCTTCCCCTCCAAAAAAGAGAGTCCATCATGTCTCTCCGTGGTTTATTAATAGTAATAATTGGCATTTACATAGCAATTTAAGATTTACAAGCATTTTACTTAATCCTTTTATCTGATTGTCATTGCTACTCTGTGAGTACAGATGAGGAAACTGAGGCTTATGGAAGTTGTCTGTGGTCATGTAGTTATTGGGGTTTAAAGATGAGTTTTGAAGCTGGGTCTTTCCCAGATCATGAGGTCCTTGACAGCAAAGACTGTCTTTTGCCTCTTTCTGTATCCCTAGCACTTAACCCGGTGCCTGACATACAGTAAGCATTTAACAAATATTGTCTGACCGACTTACTCTGAATATGGCATGGTAGCCATGAAACCACATTGCCTGCTTGCTGCTGGCAGCTGGGATAACTCTTTTGGATGCCTGATCTAAGTTGCCCAATTTAAACTGATTCTATTTCAATTTTTGTTCATTCTTCATTTTAAGAGGACCAGTAACATCACTGATGAGGTCTTGACTTATGCATGAATTGGATTTAAGTGAGGCAGTTGCATAAAGTCATTTGCCTCACCCTCTCTCCAGTAGAGTCAAAGGCATGGGTTATATATGTTGTGATTGGAAAGAATTGAGCTCTGTTCATTTTTCTCTTGAAACTATCACAAAATCACATCACTGAATTGTGCTGGGAAGAAAATAAAGGCAAAGGGTTGAAGTTCGGTGTGAAGGGAAATGTTGTTCCTAAAATTATTATGGAAAATTTCTGCTACTTCTTCAAAAGGTGGTCAGCTGAAAAATTTATGTGATAGAAATCACAGATTACAAGATGTTAGTCCTTTTATAGGTGAGACAATTGAGGTCAAAAAGAGGAACTTAGAGGACCCAACATGATACTCTGAACATTCCAGGTGTTTCAGACCAAGTTTGCTGGGTTAGAGGATCACACGATTATATGACACTAGAACCCAGCCCTACTGATTGCCAGTTCAGAGCTTTGACCCCTGCCTTATGCTCTCTCTCTCTCATTGTGGAAAATATGAAGGCAAGAATAGGGAAGAAGTGAGAATCTGATGGAAAGGACACTGGATTTGGAGTTCAAATTCTCTTTCTGATGTTTGTTATCTATGGGACTATCTTTCTGGATTTCAATTTCCTCATATCTAACATGAAAGGGTAGACTATAATATTTTTAAGATCTATTCCTGTTTTTAATCCTAAAGAGAGCTATTAGAAAAGAATTATGGTCAACAAGCATTTGTTAAGCATTTACTTTGTACCAGGCCCTGTGCGAAGCACTGGGGTTACGCAAATAGACAAAAATAATGTACCCTGTTTTCAAGGAGATAATATTCTGATGGGAGAACAATGTGTAAACAACTATGTACATACACGACCTTTCTCTCTCTCTGTCTCTCTCTGTCTCTCTCGTAAATTGGAGGTAATCTCAGAGGGAAAGCATTGAGGGAATCTGGGAAAGGATTTTTGCAGAAGATGGTATATTAGCTCAGACTTGAAGGAAGCTAGAAAAGCCAAAAGGCAGAGATGAGAAGGGAGAGAATTTTAGGCATAGGGGACAGACAGTGAAAATGTCTTGAGTTGAGAGATGGAAAGTCAGGTTCAAGGAAAAGTGAGAAAGCCAACATCAATGGATTGTTGAGCATGGAAATGAGTGAGGTAAAATAAGACTGGAAAGTTAGAAACGGACTGTTAGGAAAAGCTTTAAAAGCCAAGCAAAGGACTTTGTTGCATTCAGAGGAAGAGATACAGTAAGAAAAATGTGAATGTAAATTTTAGCTGTGAAAATGAGAGAAAAAAAGCATTGATAATTGATATCAGAAACAGTTGGTTGATAGAGTGGCTGGGCTGGCAATCAAGGGATCTAAGTTCTTATCCCAACTCTGTGACCAATCCTTTGTTTAAATAGATAATAATGTAATATAGCATCTACCACCAAAGAAACACTTTGGAAGGCTATGGAGGATTATGAGGAAAAATCTATTTTCATCTATGTACCTGTACCACAAGCAAGATTTGCACATATTTTCTAGTTGACTCTAGAAAATTAGTGTACCCTAGAAAATCTAGTTTAATCTCGAAACTCAGGTGAAGAGAAAATTCTTTAAATCTGGATTTACTCCAGGGATCTGTCCTTTAGAGGCAACAGTATTAGCAGAGAGAACGCTGGATTCAGAATCAAGGAGACCCGGGTTCAAATACCAACTCTGTCACGAATTACATGACCTTAAGACAAGCCATGTAATCCTTTTGTGACACAGATAAAAATAGCAATGGTAATTATTATGACAACAATTAGCTTTTATATGGCACTACAGGGTTTTGCAAAAGTACTTCATATACACACACGTATATGTTTATGTATGTATGCGTGTAGATATACATACACATACATCTATCTATCTGTCTATCTATCTATCTATCTATCTATCTATCTGTCTGTCTGTCTGTCTGTCTGTCTGTCTATCTATCTATCTATCTATCTGTCTGTCTGTCTGTCTGTCTGTCTGTCTGTCTATCTATCTATCTATCTATCTGTCTGTCTGTCTGTCTGTCTGTCTGTCTGTCTATCTATCTATCTATCTATCTATCTGTCCATCCATCTATCTATCTATCTATCTATCTATCTATCTATCTATCTATCTATCTATCTATCTATCTGTCCATCTATCTATCTATCTATCTATCTGTCTGTCTGTCTGTCTGTCTGTCTGTCTATCTATCTATCTATCTATCTATCTATCTGTCCATCTATCTATCTATCTATCTATCTATCTATCTATCTATCTATCTATCTATCTATCTGTCCATCTATCTATCTATCTATCTATCTATCTATCTATCTATCTGTCTGTCTGTCTGTCTGTCTGTCTGTCTGTCTGTCTATCTATCTATCTATCTATCTATCTGTCTGTCTGTCTGTCTGTCTGTCTGTCTGTCTATCTATCTATCTATCTATCTATCTATCTGTCCATCTATCTATCTATCTATCTATCTATCTATCTATCTATCTATCTATCTATCTATCTGTCCATCTATCTATCTATCTATCTATCCATCTATCTATCTATCCATCTATCTATCTATCTATCTATCTGTCCATCTATCTATCTATCTGTCCATCTATCTATCTATCTATCTATCTATCTATCTATCTATCTATCTATCTATATATCTATCTATCTGTCCATCTATCTATCTATCTATCTATCTATCTATCTATCTATCTATCTATCTATCTGTCCATCTATCTATCTATCTATCTATCTATCTATCTATCTATCTATCTGTCCATCTATCTATGGTCTCAGGAAGTCATTGAGAGGCTTAGAGTTGTATTGGTGGAAGGAGTTCTCCACGCTGATGAAGCTATAGAGCCTTCTCTAATTTATTTGTCTTTTGGGTGACTGATGTTTGTGATCAGTCTTCATTCCCGCTAGTTGGTAGCGTCCCATGGCAGGCTCACGTGTGTTGGGGTAGAGAAGAAGAGGTGGTTTTTGCACTGTAATTACAACTGATCAGGAAGTACTCATTCAGCCTTTGACTCTCCTGTGACGTGACATGACCTCACAAATCCAAATCCTACACTTTCGATAGCTGTGATTACAGTGGGAATGAGGATGGCTTACGTTTAGGTAGCACTCAGCAGTTTACAGAATGCTTTCCTCATAACAACTGTGACACAAAGTAGTACAAAATATATTATTCCCATTTGACAGATGAGGAAACCGTCTCAGAGAGGTTCTGTGGATTTTCTAAGATTGTATATTTGGAGTTAGGCTAGGATTCATGTCCAGATCTGTTTATTCCAGGTTCATTGCTCTTTTCCTCACACCCCGCTTCCCTCTTTGGTACCGCTGGAATGACAATGTGACTGTTTTTCTATCTTCCAGACCAATGATGCCTTAGGAGCCACCTGGAATTGGCTGTACTTCATCCCCCTCATTATCATCGGATCCTTCTTTGTTCTCAACCTTGTCCTGGGAGTGCTTTCCGGGTAAGCAAAGTTATTCTGGTCACTCTTTGATTTGTTCCTCAGTGTAAACTTGCCTCTTCTCTCCATCCTAAGGCTTGGATGTCTTGGTTCTGGGAATGTAGACAACTCAGAGCTTCCTCGTGGCAAGGTGCTCCTGTAGACTTCCCTTCCCAGGGACTCTAGGGTGGTGCTACTGACCCAGTAGCCTCCCATGGCGAGTACCATTGGGCTATTCCTTGAAGCCCCAACTGAGAGTTAGAAATGGATACTGAAGTCTGTTATTGGGGCAACTTAAGTTGTTGTTGCTCAGCTGTTTTAGTTGAGTTCAACTGTCTGTGACCCCATTTGAGGTTTTCTTGGCAAAGTTACTGGAGTGGTTTGCCATTTTCTTCTCTAGGTCATATAATAGATGAGGAACTAGGGCAAATAAAGTTGAGTGTCTTGCCTAAGGTCACACACCTAGTAAGTGTCTGAGGCCTGATTTGAACTCAGGAAGATGATTCTTCCTGACTCCAGACCTGACAGTCTATCTGCTGTATCACTTAGCTGCCCCAGCTGAAATTAGTCAGCCTTTATTGAATGCTCAGTTGAATGCTCTATGTCTCAAACTGTGCTACCCTTGGGGAATACAAGAGAACATTTAGACATGATTTTGGTCCTTGAGAAATTTATAAACTTTATAGGGAGATAAGACACACATTGAAAAATCAGAGAACAACATAGTATAGAATTAAATTAAAATGGTATGGTTCATATAATAAGTATCATGAGAACTTAGTGACAGGAGAAATCATTGAGAAGAGTTTTCATGGAGGGAGACTTCATGAGGACTAGACTGACTTGGATGGGTGGACAGGATCCTAGATCCTAGCTGTATCTAAATTAGGACAGGACCTGAGAGGCTATCTTGCTAAACTCACTCCTTTTACTGATGAGGAAACTGAGGTCTAGGGAGCTAAGTGAATTACATACAGGTCATACAGGTAGTGAGCTCTAATGACACCTCTTCTCTGACTTCAGAGCTCTTTGTACTGTACAATGCTGCTTTCTGTAGGAAGGTTACAGGCATTTCATATAGGCAGAATAGGATAAACAAACATGTGGAGGCAAGAATTAGTACAGTATGTTTATTGTAGCATTGTGGCTGACCTGACTTTAAAAACATGAGAGAGGCTAATAGTTTCTAGCTTTTCCTTATGATAACTTTGAAAGGCACAAGAATCAACCAAATGGGAATTTATCTTTTGGAATTATTTGTCTCCAACATGGAAGAACACATTTGCTGGAGTGGAAATGATGGGAACCTGAGAGAAAGTCACTGAACCATTTGAGATTTTGTGATGGAGAAGAAGGGGAAAAAACAGGCATAGCTTGTCATACATGTTAAATTTTAGGATAGCAGATTTTAAAGGTTCATAGAAAATATGAGAAGGATGATAGTGCCTAAAATTTTACAGGATGCGTCATCCCTTGAGGGATAGGAGACTCTGAAGAGGGAAATTCTAAAGACACAGAGAAATGCTTCTAATGAGAGAGAGTTGTCATCTAAAGAAACTGATGTGAATTCACAGGGAGCTTATCTGTCAAATCATGTTTGAAAAATGTTTACACAAAAGATGAAATAAAGGGCAAATAATAGAGGGTGAATACTAAAGTGTGGCATGGTCCTGTAATGACTTCCTTTGCCAGGTATCTACTAATCATCCCTTTAATAAATCATTCTAAAATAATAATCTGAGAAAACTGTGGAGTTTTAAGAGCATACCTTCCCTTGATTAATTCAAGTCATTTGGCCCAGACAAACTACAGACAAGGACACTTAAAGGAACTGACATTTGTGATTGCTGAGCCATCATTAATGATTTTTTTAAAGCTCATAGATAATAGGAAAGGTGCCACTTGACTATGTGAAGATAGTTGTCCTGGTTTTCAAAAAAAAGCAGGGAAAAATTGAGAAACCATATAGCTCAGTGAGCTTGACTTGAGTGCTTGCTAGAATTGTAGAACATGTGATTCAAGGTTTGGATAGTGAATGTCTGCCAATGAGGGCAGTGATTCCAAAGAGCTTCGTTAAAAGCAGAAAGGGCCAGACTAATAGCATTGCTCCCTCATTCTCTCACCAGGTTTAACAAAGTAATGGAGAAAATTGCTGTAGACCTAGTTTACTTCAATTTTTGCTGAGGTTAGCAGAGAGAAAGTTTCTCCTGCCATTCTTTCTTGCAGATAAAATAGAGAGATATGAACTATATGAGAGTACAATTAGTTGAATTCAAAACTGGTTGAACAGCCAGACCCAATGTGTAGTTATATCCATTTGGAAGGAGATCTCTCATGAATTATCCAAAGGAAACTCTCCTTGACTCTGTGCTCTTTAACATTGTTATCCATGACTTGGGTAAATGCCATAGGATTAAAGTAGAAGATCTCGAAGGTTGGCTTAATCATTAGTTCAAAGACAACAGGAAACATTTCCTAGGATATTTTGTCATCTCATATTGCAGAATCCATGACAAGTAACAGCATTTGTCAAAATACCACCATGAAAATACGTTTCCCTTATCGGTCAATATATACTGCAGAGGATGAGAAGATTGAACAATCCTGTGAAGAACTTAGTGCAGGGACCTCCAAACTAAATCAACATAGATATTATACACAAAGGAGGACTTAGGTGAGGACAATGAAGAAATACACTGGAAAACAAGGTTCAAAAGTTAAAAATGAGAGATTAAAGGCATGGAGACTACTCATGACTTTTTTATGTTATTTTCTTTTTGTCAAGTCAGGAAGTACTGGACATGATATGATAAGCATCAAGTAACACTGAAAATAATGAAACTGATGACATGATAGCAGATTTTTTAAAAATTGATTAATAAAAATCATTCATATTCATAAAGAACTTTAAAGTTTGCAAAGCATTATACACACACATACACACACAATACTCTATATACTCATATATCCTCTGTCTCTCTTTGTCTCTCTGTTTCTCTGTCTCTGTTTCTTTCTCTTTCTCTGTCTCTCTCTACATATATATACATACATACACATATATTCCTCATAACAACCATGCAAGGTAGATACTATCCATATACACATGTAAATATTCATATGCACACCTACATACAGATCTATCCATGTAGATATATCTATCTATCCATCTCCAGCCCTCATCTCTTCTCCGAGTCCCAGAAACACACTTCTCCCATGACTAGAATGCTCTCTCTCCTTGTCTTTGCCTCTTATTTTCTCCAGTATTCTTCAAGTCTTCAAGACTTAGCTCAGATCCCACTTTCTGAAGAAACCTTTCTGAGTCTTCCTCCTCACCCCCTCGCCTTCTTTTTCTTACATTATGAAAATAACCTTCTAGCTGGTCTTGCTGCCTCAAGCCCTTCCCTTCCCCAATGAGGACTTCATGCAGCTGTCAAGCTGATTTTCCTAAAGCAAAAATCTGTGTCACTCCCTAGCTGAATAAATGTCAGTGGCTCTCTGTTACCCGCCAAAGACCAAGAAAAACTCTGTTTGGCATTTAAAATCTTTCACAGCCTGGCCCTGACCTATCTTTCCATCTTCATTGAATATTACTCTCCTCCATGAACCCCATGGTCCAGTCAAAGTGACCTTGCTTCTCTTTGAAGTTCATCTTTTGCCTCTGTGATACTGACCTCTCTCCCTTACCTAGTAGAATGCACTCTTTTTGAGAATCCCTTCAATACTTGATTCAAATGACATCTTCTACATAAGGATAGTATCTTCCGCATCACCTTTTGTAATTATTCTGTATCCATCTGTTTGTGTGTGTATAGAGTGTAAATTCCTAGGGAACAGAGACTCTTTTCACTTTTATTTAATGCCCAACATACAATTGTACACACAGTAGGTACTTGGAAAAGCATGTATCCATTGATTGAATGATGTAGATCTGAGACAGATGGCCCTAAACCTTAAATAGGAGGCTAACAATTCGCCTCCTTTCCCAATGCCTAAATATTGCCTCATTGCTACATATATGCTTTGTTCCTCTAACGACCTTGACCCAAGACATATGCATTCCCCAAGGGTTTTCTTAAAGCCTTTCTTCTCTCTGTCCATTGTTGAGCTTGCTCTTACTTTATATGTCTTTCTAGATTTATTTTTATTTTCCATATTTGGCATTTCTTATAATAAGGCACTTATTTATCATATTTATTTGTGTTTAGGTCTTATCTCCCTACAGATAGTAAGCTTCATGAAGGCAGAGACTTAAAAAAACCCAGTTTCAACTGTTTTAAAAAAAAGTTTCAATGGCCACATCTGTGTATTTGATTTTCAGATCTAGATTCCCCAGCCCTCATCTCTCCTGGAGTCCTAGACCCACATTTCTATTTCGTATAAAATACCTCCATCTGAATATTCCATAACACGACCCCAAACTCAACATGATCAATTGATTGTCGTTTCCCTCAACACCTGTTCCACTCTCTTTGGACCTCACTACTTCTATTTGTGGTATCACCAGTCATGTCATCCTCCCACCTACAAAACCTTTGGTTTATCCTTGATAAATCTCTCCCTTACCTCTCAGATTCAATCAGTTACTGAGTCCCATCAATCCCGCTTCCACAACCTCCCTTAGATCTATCTGGACTCTCTAGTCTCACTGATACTACCCTTGTAGAGGTCCTTATTACTATCCACCTGCATTATTGCAATAGCCTCCTCCCCCACCATCCTTCAATCTGTTTCATAATGTTGGCAGGGTGTTCTATCTGACTCATCAATATGGTCATGTCAACCCTCTATCCAAAAATTCTCAGTGGCTTCCTCAGGTCTCAAGTCAAGCTCGAAACTTTTGCAAGGCCTTCCATATATTGATGTTACCTTATTTTTCCAGGCTTATCTCATATTACTCATCTCCATACAGTTTATACTTTAGCCAACCTGGACTGTGGTCATGGGATAGCCATTCCTTGTGGTATCCCACCTCTTTGTCTCTCCTCATACTGGTCCCAGTGGCCAGGATATCCCACTTTTCCCCTCTTCCCATGGACCTTCATTTATCATCACTTTATATATCTTTCTAGCTTTATTCTCCATATCTGCCATTTCTTATAACATGGCACTTATTTATCACATTTATCTGTGCTTAGGTCTTATCGTTCTGCAGATAATAAACTTTATGGGGCCAGGTCCTTAAAAAACACTTTATATCTCTCACAGAGTGCTCTGCAAACTGTAGGTTCTTACTAAATGTTTGATGAATTTCAATAAAGTCTGAGAGAGTCAGAGTTTTGTAGACACATTTGCTTCTCTCCTCTCATACCCTTAACTCCGCCCCTAACCTCCCACCCCTACAAAGATCTCTAGTTTTGAAAACTCTATAAGATGCTCCATACTCTTACTTGCTTTCTCAGGTGATTTGATCAAAGTGTTTGGGATTTAGTTTGGAGAATTTAACATAGTTTTAGAGGCAAGGAACAGTGGAGAGGGAGGGTAGAAATTGTGTGCTGACAAATCACTGGTGCTATCCAATCAATCTCAAGTATGAGACTGTAATGTGTTTTAACAAAGTTGAAATGAGACAGGGTACTAATGTATAGGACAGTGTCCTAATGACCAAAGCTTGCATTTATGTTCTGCCTTAACACTAGTGTTAGATGAGGTAGATGAGTATGATTATTCCCATCTGAGAGATCAGGAAATTGAGGCTCAGAGAGGTTCAGCGACTAAAATTACACACATATAGCAAAGCCAATCTCATCTCAACCAGGTCCCTATAGATTTTGTTTTTTTGACTCTTCAGTGACTGATTCTATGTCCCCCTTTTTACAACGACTGTTCCAGCATCCTTTCCTTAGGTTTCCAACATCCCTCCCTCTCAGCACAAGACCTCACCTCCTACTACTGAGAACACAGAGGCTGTCCATCATCAGCTCCCACCTTCACCTATACTGTTTTAAATCCCTTTGATTTTATCCCCTGTTTTCTTCTTTGTTCTAATTTCTGATGAAGAGGTGTCTTTTGTCATTGACAAGGTTAACCCTTCTACCCATGGCTTTGATCCCATCCCTGCCTCCTTCCGTGAGATTATTCTTTGGATCACCCCCACTCTTTCTGTCATTTTCAATTTCTCTTCTCCAAGTTCTTTGTTTGCTGCCTACAAACCTGTTCGAGTTTCCCACATCATTAAAAAAAATCACTCCACTCGATTTATCTTTCTTCTTTTTACAGTCGAACATCTAGAAAGTGTTACCCATACTCTTTTCCAATTGCTCACCTCTCGCTCACTTTTCAATCCTGGACCATCTGACTTTGGACTGTAAAAATCAACTAAAACAGAATCTGCTTTTCAAGGCTAACAATGATTTTTAAATCACTAAATCTAATGGTTTTACTCCATATTTCTAAGGTCTTTCTTGACTTCTGTGCAGTTTTTAATGCTGTTTACCATCTCCTACTTCTGGAGTCTCACCCCTCCTTAGTTTTGTGACCCTGTCCTCCTCTCATGGTTTTGCTCTTATCTGTCTGGCAGCTGCTTCTTGCTCTCCTTTGCTGTATCATCATCCATGTCGTCCTCCCTTGGGGTATCCCCCAAAGGCCTATCCTGGGCCTTATCTTTATCTTTACATCCCCTCTCAGTGATTTCATTAGCTCCCATGAGTTCAATTATCACTTCTACCCAGAAGACTCCCAAATCAATTTATTCAGCCCTAATCTCTCTCCTGAGCTCCAGTTCCACATGAACAACTGACTCCTTGCTATCTCTACCTGAAAGTCCCATAGGCATCTCAAACTTGACATATTTAAAATGGAACTCATTATTTACTCTCTTAAACCTGCTTCTTATGAAAACATGGGAGGCATTCCTCAGCATTCTTTCAGTCATCCACATTCACAACTTTGGAGTCATCCTTGAATTTCGAAAGCAGCATCATGTATTAGGGGGAAAAAAAGTGCTGGATTTGGAGATTTAGACCCAAGTTTGAATCTCAGTTCTTCCACTTGCTATATTTGTGGACCTGGGCACATTGTATCACCTCTTGGAGTCTTATTTTCCTCATCTGTAAGATGAGGGGGTTGGGCTAGGTTGCCTCCAAAGTCTCTTCTTGCACTCAGTGTACTACCCTGTAAGTCTTTCCAATTCATCCTTCACACAGCTTCCAAGTTAATCTTTCTAAAGTAGAGGTCTGATCACATCAATGCCCTGCCCAAAGGTTTTCAGTGACCCCTTCCCTGTTGCCTTGAGGATAACAACAACTGACATTTAAAGTCCTTTCCCATCTATGTTCATTCTACCTTTCCAGACTTACTTCCTATTTATCTCCTCTATGTACTCCATGTCCCAACCAGACCAGGCTTTTAGCTACTCTTTGAATTTGCCATTCCACCTCTACCTCTGCTCCTTTGTAAAGGGTAACAGCCCTTGCCATCCCCCTTCCCTTAGAATGTACTCACTCCCATCTTCCAACTCTTAGATCCTTAGCTTCCCTCAAGGCACAGCTCAAGTACCTCCTCTTGCAAGAAGCCTTCCAGATTCCCACAATTGTTAGTGTTTTCTTCCTCTTCAAATTATCTTGTTTTCACTTAACTGTTTATTTACAGTATATATGTCAGTAAAATAGAAGCTTCTTGAGGGCTGTCTGTTTTTCATTTTTGTCTTTGTTACCTCTAGCAATGAACACTTCTTAATGTTTATTGGATTGAATTGAAATTGTCTTGTGCCAGCTGTGAGCCAAGTTTACTTGCCTTCAGCTGGAAATGGGCTCTTGTTAGGGGCAAGAGGTAACATGATTCCAGAGGAACAGACGCCTTCTTAGCCTTTCTGGAGGAATCAGCAGCACTAGCAATTGAGAATAGCTGGAGTGAACAAATGCTGACATTTGAAAGAACGTTTGCACTAAGGACCCTGCAGACCAGGGTTAAAATACTTCTTCCCCTCATTTTATGCTGTCAGTTTTATTTCTCTTTTCTTTTTCTTACTGATGCATAGCTCATTTTGGAGATATTTTCATCCAGGGGCCAGAGAGGATTTTGTGGTGGTGGCAGAGGATAGGGGAGGGACACTGAAGCCAGAACCAGAGCTTGATCTGAGGTAGCTTAGTGTGAGAACAGGAGGGAGAATTGGATACTATGGAGAATACAGGTAGAATTGGGTACAGATGGTACCTGCTATAGCATGTGGGAGATTCTTTTGGAATCTTCCCACTGTCTTGGCTTTGCAGGAAATGACTGAATGGAATTGCTGGCTTGTTACTTTAACATTTAGACTATAATATTTAGGAAGTAAGATGATGGAAATGGTGGTAGTGTATTACTGATCAGAGTAGCCTATATGTAATAGTAAGTGTTACATGTGGTATGTGTGTGTGTATTTAAACAGTGACACGAGTCATTGTCCAAACACATGTAGAGAACACATAGTCATACATGGTCGTAGACAGAGCATTTGAGACCTAGGAGTAGTAGAATGGTAGCTGGATCTTCAGTTGTAGTAACTATGGTACTGAATATTAGGTCTTTCCTCCCTTATACTATGATTATGCTGATCATAGGTACTAATGATATTCTTACTGGTATTTTGTTGACCTTGTTCTCCCCAAGTTATTCTCCTATCTGCCTAATTGCATCTTTTCAGCTTCCTTTGTTGATTCTTTATCCACATCATAACGATTTACAGTGGAGTCACCCAGGGCTCTGTCTTGGGCCTTCCTCTTTTTACCCTACACCATCTCACTTGGTGATCTCATCTAGCTCCCATGAATTCAGCTGTTAATCCACGCAGACGATACTCAGATCTATTTATCTAGTCTTTCCCTCTCTTCTAAACTGCGGTACTGTACCATCAGCTGCTTTTTGGTTATCTCAGTCTGAATGTATCATAAGCATCTCAAATTCAACATGTCCAAAACAGAACTCATTCTTTTTCCTCCCAAAACATTTTCTCTTCTCAACTTTCCTATTACTGGCAAGGGTTTCCCAGGTGCCCAACCACAGTTTTATCCTCAACTCTTTACTCTCACCCCATGTACTCCATCCATTGCCAAACATTGTTATTTCTACCTTCCCAACATCTCTTCCTCTGTGGTGAAATAGACACCACCATAGTTGAGGCCCTCATCATCTCTCACTGGATTCTTGCAATAGCTTGCTAATTATTCTCCCTGACTCAAGTCTTTCCCCACTCTAATCTACCATCTCCCACTTAGCTGCCAAAGTGGTTTTTTTTTAAGTTTAAGTCTGACCACATCACTTCTTTTCTCCTCCTTTTTTCCCCTTCAAATTCCAGTAGCTTCCTATTACCTTCAAGATTAAATGTAAAGTTCTCTGTTTGGCATTTAAAGCTCACCATGATGGGGCCCTTCCCAGCTTCCCAGTCCTACTCTTTACTCACCTTTATGTACTCTATGATTCAGCTTCATTAGTTTACTTGCTACTATCCATGCACAATACTCTTGCTCCCATCTCTGTGCATTCTCACTGGCCATTCCATACCTGTCATGCTCTCCATCCCTACCTCTCCTTCTTAGTAAGATTCTGCTTAAAGTCCACCTTTTTCAGGAGACCTGGAGTAGTCTTTTTAGCTCCTAAAGCTTTGCTTCTGAGATCACCTTCCATCTACTCATTACATCTCACATGGACCTAGTTTTTTACATTTTATCTCCACCATTAGAATGTGAGTTTCTTGAAATTAGAAACTATTTTTTACTTCCTTCGTATCTTCTGTATTATTTTGTGTTGCTGTTCAGTCATTGCAGTCATGTCTGACTCTTTGTGACCCCATTTGGAGTTTTCTTGGCAGAGATGTTAGAGTGGTTCACTATTTCCTTCTCCATCTTATTTTACAGATAAGGAAACTGAAACAAACAGTGTTAAATGGCTTGTCCAGGGCCACACAGTACATGTCTGAGGCTGGATTTGAACTCATCTTCCTGGCCAAGCACTCTATCCAACATGCCACCTAACTGACCCCCACCTATCATTTAGCAAGTGCTTAATAAATGCTTATTGATTTAATGACAGATCCAGACATGGGGAAGGTAAATGGTGATAAATGCATGGCCCAGATCTACCAGAGGGCTACATCTTAATTTTATAATCTATGCTTATTACCAGTCTTCTGTCCCTAAAGAAGGATTGCCCAGATGTGAAGCATTAGGATTTAAACCCATCTTCTATCTGATCTGAGCCAGATAGAAAACATGAACTCCTAGAAAGCAAAACAATTTTCTCTGTGGTTAACACTTATAAGAACACTATTAATAATGGGGGCCCACAGATTCCAATATCTCATCTACAAACTTTTCTCCATCTGATCCTACCCTACTCTGGACCCCCATTGACAGGTTACATGCCTTCATCACTGTGAAGCTCAGTGGTCTGACCTTCGCTATTTTATAAACTCCTACCCCCACACTGCTACTGCCATCCTGTTATTGTAGTTTGCTGTAATATCAACTCTTGTTTTGTAACCTCCTACTCATTGTACTTCTTAGGGCCTTAGATCCCAGGGAAAAGCTAATGCATAAGTGATACAAAATGGGTAATTGAATCTCAGTGTAGAAAAGTAGTGATCCGATCATTTCAGCCACTGATTGGCCCTAAATCTTATGGAATCTATGCTACTTTTAAACCAGCTACCCTTCCAAACCTCTGTAGGGGTTTAGTCCTGGCCTCTGACCTCATGGCTATACCATGTTAGGACCTCAAGTCAGGACTCTGAAGCCGTTACACCAATGTCCTTTCATCCTGGTTTCTCCCTAGACAGAATGGAGATTTTTCTCCAGGACCTTCTGTCCTCTATTTGTTCTGTCCAACTTCTAGCTTCCTAGACATTACTTTACTGGTACATTTTCATACCCCCAGTCAATTTGTAATGATCACTGATACCTTTCTTAGTCTTGACACTGGCCATAAATTCCCAAATGGCCATGTGATCATTGGCTACTTCTTTCCCTGTATTATCAACCATTTTCATCACCCTGGAGAGGGCCCATCACAGAACACTACCCTGAGATTAATAGCTTGCTAATGCCCCACACCTTGCCTGACCCTTTGACATTTAGACAAGTTACCCTAATTTGTTTGCAGGAATCTATTAGAATTTATATTGAAAAGCAGCTGATGAATCTAAGCTCTGGATGTTTTTCTCTTGTTATGGGGTGAAGATCAACAAGCCAACCTCTAGATTATCCAGATTTCTTTTTTAGGAAGGATACAAATTGAAGTGAGTCCTGAAGAGGGTGGCCAAGATAATGAAGGGGCTGGATTCTCTGCCATATATTGGTCCCTGGATAGGAAAGCACTTGGGGTGGGGAATGATAACTATTTCCCTATATTTGATATCTAATATGGATGAAGACTTGCTCTGGACAGAACCAGGAGTGACAGGTGAAAGTTGTAGAGACAGATTTAGACTTGATGTAAAGAAGACCTTCCCAACAATTTAGAGCCATCCTAAAGTAGAATGTGCTTCTTTGGAAGGTGGTGGACTCTGTCTTATTGTAAGTCTTTAAACAGAGGCTTGGAGGAGTTGGAGAAGCACTTTTTAGAGATATCACAAAGGCACCTATTGAGTCATGAGCTGGACTAGGTCATTCCTGAAGTCTCTTCAGAGTCTGGGAATCTGCAATTGACTGTGGTGGGGACATGGAAGAAGGAGGGAGACAAAGGGGAGAGTAGAATAAGTATTGGTGCTTGTAGAAGATAAAAAAAAGTGTGAAAATATGTTTGTAAGGAGGGACCCACATCCGATGCTGTCAGGAATGTGGTGAGGTTGTTGGGGTGTGTGTTTGTTGGGTGGAGCATTCTGTATTTACAAAGGAAGTGTGGAGAGCAGCACTGTAACCTTTTTACTTGTCTCAAAGGAAATAGGATTTTGATGAAAACCATTACCTTGAGTTTGAAGAGAAGCAGAGCTTCCTGTCTCCATGGAAACAGACCACAGCTGCACAAGCATGTCCCAAAGTATTGTCAGGGGTTTCAGAACAAGAGAAGCACACAAACAATGATGACCTCGAGCCACCACAGCAGTGTCTCCTCCAGCTCCAGAAAAGCTCTGAAAAGAATGCATTAGGAACTGGGAAAGGAGATGGGGAAAATTAGGGGATGCTGTCCCTGCTTATATACACCAGGATGCTTCTCCACTATTTTGTACTAGGCAAAATGTTTTCCCATTTGAAACCTACAATCACCAAGTAGATAAGAGCAAGTTTTACTATATTATTCCTTCCTTCCTTCCTTCCTTCCTTCCTTCCTTCCTTCCTTCCTTCCTTCCTTCCTTCCTTCCTTCCTTCCTTCCTTCCTTCCTTCCTTCCTTCCTTCCTTCCTTCCTTCTCTCTCTCTCCCCTTTCTTTCAAAGGGACCTGTGATTTCATCGGCATAAGAAAACTTCTCGTTAGGAAACTACCAATGCAGGTCAGCAATTACTTTATGAGTTATCCTTTTAGAGGCTTGTCTGGGAACCCTGAGAAGTCATGTGACTTGTTCGGGATCCTTCAGAATAGGGCCTTGAATCCATGACTTTCTGATGTTGAGGCTGATTCTCTATCCACTGTATCTTGCTGCCTACAGAAAGTGAGGCTTGAAGAGGTTAACTTTTCACACCATCACAGTATTTAGAGTTGGAAGGGGTCTTCATTTTATAGACAAAGAAACTGAGCTGAGAAGAATTAAGTGACCTGTCCAAGGTACCATGGATAGCAAAGATGAGTCTTGATTCCAGGTTCTTTGATTTCAAAGCCCTTGCTCTTTCCTCTTTTATCATGATATCTTTAGTAAAGTCACAAAGCAAATTAAAGCCTAGTCTTCTGACTTCCCATCTTGTTTGTTCTACTGGACCACACTGAATTTTTTCAGGACCTTGGAGAAAATTCAGAGCAGGAAGGGTCTTCAGAGGTCATCTAGTTGTACTCTCTTATTCTACATATATGGAGAATGAGGCCCAGAGAAATGAAATGGCTTGCCCACAGTTACATATGCTATAAGTGGCAGAACTGAGATGTAAGGTTATTCAGTTTCACAAAAGGATGCTCATAGAAAGTGGTATCTTGATCTTGAGGACACGAGTACATGTTGCGAAGTTACTCTACAAAGGATAATATTTTCCTCATTAGATTCCTGTCTTCAGCAAGGTTCATTCACTGGCTGTCATACAGATGTGCCCAAGTGTTCTGTAGTTTCTGCCTTTGCCCCATGGAGCATATGAGAAATCCTGAGGGATTGAGGAAGGGAGGAGTTGGGATTACTTTTTTAAAGGCTTCATAAATAAATAAAGTAAGATACAAAGAGTTTTTATTTAGGCTCATCAGGAACTGATCTCACTTATCATCAGACTTAGCTGCTATAGACCACTCTAGTCACCTCCTTGCCATCCCTTGCTTGCCACATGCATGACCATCCCATCTTTTCTTTTAGTCATCATACAATGCTTTGATGTCAACCCCAAAGCCACTGATTTTAAATTCATTTATTTATTCATCAAATATTTATTGAATATCTCTTGAATATAAAATGCTCACTATGGAGATATTAAGTGTTGTGGGTGATTTTTTTTTCTTTGGGGATGGGGAATGGATCCAGATCTGTGGTTTCATTTGGTATAAAAACTATCTGTTGTGGAAATACCTTTTTTCAATAAATTCCACTGTAATTTAAAACCTTAGAAGATAGCCCAGGACCTTGAGAACCTAAGGGACCTTTTCCACAGTAGCATAGTTAGGACTTATCCAAGGCAAAATTTGAATCCAAGTCTTTCTGACCTCCAAGATCAGTATTCTCATTGCCTCAAATTTCCTTCCTTGACTCCTTTTATTTATTTATTTTTTTGAAATTAATTTATTTGCTTTCAATTTTCTACAATCAGCTCCATAAATCATAGATTTTCTCCTCCTCCCTTCCCCCTCTCTTCCCACTCCCTCCCCAACATGGCATGTAATCTTATTCTACACATACATTTTAACTAAATACATATTCACCTTAGTCATGTTGCATTAAAAAATTAAAATGAATGGGAGAAACCAGGAAAAAAAACAAACCAAAACATAACACAAGAGAAAATAGTCTGCTTCATTCTGCAATCCAATTCCATAGGTTTTTTTTTTGCTGAATGTGGAAGGCTTTTTGCCTCAAGTTCATTGGGGATTTTTTGGGTCCTTGCATTGCCATAAAGGACTAAGTCTACCAGAAAAATTCCTCGCACACTGTGGTTGTTACTATGTACAAAGTTCTCCTGGTTCTACTCCTTTCATTCAACATCAGTTCATATAAATCCTTCCAGGTCTCTCTGAAGTCTTCCTGTTCATTGTTTCTTATAGCATTACATTTATATACCATCACATGTTCAGCCCTTCCCCAATTGATAGGCATTCCCTCAATTTCCAGTTCTTGGCTACCACCAAGAGAGCTACTATAAATATTTTGTACATGTGAAACCCTTTCCCATTTTTATGATTTCTTTGGGATATAGTCCTAGAAGTGATGTTGCAGGGTCGAATGGTATGCACATTTTTCGAGCCCTTTGGGCATAGTTCCAAATTGCTCTCCAGAATGGTTGAATCAGCCCACAGCTCCACCAACAATGAATTAGTGTTTTAACTCTCCCACATCTTCTCCAACATTTATCATCTTCCTGTTTTGTCTTGTTAGCCAATCTGATAAGTGTGATGTAGTACCTCAGAATTGTTTTGATTTACATCTCTCTAATCAATAGTGATTTAGAGCATTTTTTCATATGACTATAGATAATCAGCTCCTTTTATAGATGAGAAAACTGAGGCAAACATGATTAAGTGACTTACCCAGGGTTACTCAGATAATAAGTATCTAAGGCTGGACTTGAACTCAGGAATATAAAATGAGTCTTCCTGACTCCAAACCCAGTGCTATATCCATTGTGACACCTACCTATATATTAAAATCCTCATTTTATTTGAAATTTGTTAAGTTCTGAATTATAAAAAATAAAATTGCAGCTAAATTATATAGGAATAATTGAGAGGACAAGGGTAGTTAGCCTAGAGAGGACAAGACCCAAGGAAGGTTTTATAGCTACCTTTGAGGGCTGTGTGGGAAAAGGATTGGACTTGTTCTCTTTGGTTCCAGAGGGCAGAATCAGGAGCAAGGAGTGGAAACTGAAGAAAGACAGAGGGAGACTTGATAGAAGCAAGAACTTGCTAACTGATTAGGGCTGTATGAAATAGAATGACCTGTTTAGGAAGGTAATGGCTCCCCTTCATTGGAGGACAACATAGAGGTGAGATGACCGCTTGTCAAACAGGCTATTGTAGGGATTCCTTTTCAAGTGTAGGTTTAATTAGATGACTGAGGTCCTTTCTAGTTTTTAAATTTTGTGATTGTGTGAATAGGAATTGAATTGGACAGAAACTTAAAGGAATTCTGGAGGCTGAGGACCTCCCAGTCTATCAGAACATGGAGCTGTAGATTTAGGATCAGGTGGAGGGACCATAAAAGATTGTCAGTTACATGTAATCAGATTAAAAGCTAAGATCTAGAAAAGTGAAGTGATTTTTTCAAGGTCACAAGCAGTAAATAGTAGAACTATGATTTGAACTCAGCCCCTTGGGCTCCAAATCTAATGTTCTTCCATTATACCATGCTGCCTCCTACCTCTGTGTTTTTCAAAGGGCCTTTGCAAGCCTCACACCAAAGAAGTGACTGACGGCTGGAATTTAAGGCAGATGGCAAGGCAGATGGGGAGATATTTTTGGGCAAGGGGGGCCTTTTGGTGCCCCTCAAATTGCACTACAAAGACAACAGCCTACTCTGCCTGCTTAAGGCTGACTGGCTCTATGTGTAGGAGAGGAGGACTCCTACCCATCTGCCTTTTGCTGAGAAAGGATGTGTGTTAAAGCAGCTACCCTCCTGCCAACTCTTGCAAACCTTAGATGGTTTCCTTCTTCCCACCAGAGGGCATCATGACCCTGTGTGTGCTAAAACAATGCAGAGTTGGGGCACAAAGGGAGTCTTCGGATCTTTCCCAGAGCAGCTGAGGATTGGATACCTAACTGTCAACCATGGAAACAACAGCTATTGGGCGTTATGTTCTTTCATTTTTCGCCAAGTTTCAACTGCTTCCATGATGGTTCTTGTTAGAAATTTTTGTTTGGGGTGGAAGGGGCAGGGGTTCTGTTTTGTAAGCAGAGTCCAGTTATATCTAAGTAGATTAGGTGGCTACCTAAATGGTGTGATAGCAGGGGTTTCCCCTCTGTCCTCTGTCTCTCCCTTGAGGCTTCTTTATCTGATAGCTGACGTTTTACCACTGAATTGGGATTCCTGTGACTTTGGTTCTTGCTGTCCTGCAAATAAGGTGAATTTTAGGGTTAAAAAATTTATTAATAAAAATTAAAAAAAGATAATCTCTTCCCTCTAGGAACTTACCATGTAAAGCGATCTAAATACTAGTTAATTAAGGATGTCCCTAAAGAAGGAAAGAAAGGACACATTTGCTTAGTGGATCTCGTTTTCTGGTGACATCTGCACTGTTTGACACTTCAGAACCATTAAAGAACTAACTCATAGGCAATTCTAAGCAAAACAGTATGTCATGATGACAGATGAGCTGTTTTTATTTTGTTTTGCTTTAATAGGCATCCCCCACTTCACCCTCCAACCTGAGATTTGCTTCCATCAGGAGATTCTCTTAGAGTAAGTTAGTGAGGGTAGTATTTGCAGTGGGTCAGTTGCTTTTGAAATCGTATTGTGTATGACCTGGATTTTCAGTGCTGCCTGTCTGTGCATTTGGTCATCCTATGCTGTTATATATCTGACATGGGTAGAACATTGCTTACATACATATGTATGTGGACAAATGCATACATACATACATATATGTGTCAACTATAGTCTTGTGGGATCTCAGAATGGTCACTTCCATAAATTTTGTCTTTCTTTGTTTCCCCATTGCTTAAAACAGTGTCTGGTGCATGGTAGGTACTTAATAAATACTTTATGATGATGATTAATAATCAAGAGTAATGTCTTCTAGGAAATTTTGTTTCACCTGCTTTAGGGAAGTATTGAATTTTGTGGGGAGAACTTTATTCTATTAACATCCTTTTTCCTCTTCAGAAATAAAAACAATAATGCAGTACAAACAAGTTAAGAATACTTTAAGATTTAGGATTTGACTCTTTACTACTTTGAAAAGATCCCATTCCTTTTAAAGGTAAATAAAAAAGCCCACTATTAGCCCACTCACAGAGGAGTCAACCAGACATCAAAATACCTGTATTCTCCATCTTAGAATTATTTATTAGCATTCATGGTGAGCCATGCATTTTTGTTTGCAAAAACAATTTTAATTGTTTAACCTTTTTATGGCTTAACTGAACCTATTTTTTTACACCTTCTTTGATTGTCATTTTTGTTAGTAATTAATTAGTACAATCTTGTTGAAATGCGTGAGTGTATAGCATCCTGCTTCTCCCATGTCCTCAGTCATTTATTAAGCACTTGTGTGCAAAGAACTGAGCAAGGTGCAACATACTAAGGAGGAAAGATTATATATAGTGTCTGACCTCAAAAAGCTTACAATTTAGTAAAGGAACACAAAGATAGCTGTAATATACAATAGTATGTGATTAGTGCACTAAAACTCTAAAAACAAATTATTCTCTGAAGTCTGAGAGAAGAGGTATAAGAGAAAAACCACTTGGGGTGAGTAATCAGGGGAAAGTATCATGAAAAGGTAATATCTGAGTGGGGCTTTAATGTATATGTAGGAATTTAGCAGGTGAAGAGAAAAGGCAGTTTGGGGGGCAAACTGTACCATTTAGCTAGGGCATAGAGTTCAACATTTGCATAGAGATACAAATCTGACGTGGTTAGAAAGACTTGGAATACCTTCAGTGTTGAATCTTGCCTGTATCAACCAAAAGTCCTTACTAGGAATAAAGTACAGAAATGAATTTCTTTAACTAGAAACGGTATATATATTTGTATTGTTAATTATTTTAATGTAATTAAAGAAGATCTTCCCCACCCATTAATGGGCCTGGGAAGATTTGTAGGAAGGCCCACACCTTTTGTTAAATTTCTAATGAGGCACTGGTTCTCTAGGATTGTGATACCCTCTGGCTCTAAAGAAACATATAAATACTCAGAGTGAGGTTTTACTTTGGGACTTACTGACTGGGAGGTTTGTTTGTCCAGATGAGACTCTGGAAAACTCCTAAGGAGCACCCCCCTTTGTCTTTGAAATCCCAGATGTTGGCGCTTCCCTCTCTGATAACTATGGTCAGACAGTTGGACTGTCTGTTGATCTATGATGTATTACTTATATCAGACATTTGGAAGCATGTCTGTTGATTTTGATTTTTCTGTATTTTCTCATAAGTTCAGGGTGCTGACTTTTTCTCCTGAACTAAGTGATTGATACATGTGCTTGATTAAAGTGATTGCTGACCCCTCAAAAGTTGCCTTTCCTTTTATAAATGCAGATCTAAGAAGCTGTGATAGCAGGCCCCTGTGTATTGTTCAGGGTGCTTATTAGTAAATAGGGGGAGAAAGAATTTGAATGTTAGTTCAAAAGTAGTAGGGAGCCACTGAAGATTTTTGAATAAAGAAATATTTTTAGTAGAGGAGTATTGAATATTGAGCTTAGAAATCTTCCAGATATTTATTAAGAAAAAATGTTCTAAATCTGTTATGAGGGATTTAATTGGACTTTTGGACCATTGCTTAAAAATCTGGGGATGACATTCCTGTCCAGAGGTGGGGCAACCTAAGAAGGGTTTATAAGAATGTAGTTTTCCAGATTTCTTATATATCCAATCAAAAGGACTTTCTATGAAAAAAATAGACTGTATGTGTGTGTATATGTATATATATACATGTATGTGTACATATGTGTGTATGTATGTATATCCTCTCCTTATGCCCTTCCTCTGCAAGTTAGAAATCATTACAGGAAGAAAGAATAGCTGAGATATCCAGAAATTTATTGAAGTTCATATCCTCAAATGTGTGTGTATAAATAGCTAAAGTTTATACACCAAATGAGGAATTTTTGATCTAATGATTAGTTCAGGCACTAATACAGGGAGGCAAATTTGAACTGATAGATCTCCAAGAATTTACAGGATAAAACCCGTGCCTGGAACTTGGCTCTGGGTGAATATTCCCTGTTAAAAAAATATAATAAAAAAATTATTATTACAACAACAATAGCATTTAGATTGTATAAACACATTGATTAACAAAAACAGCATCCAAAAAGTTATCTTGACAGGCTAATAGTATTGAACTGAATCTAATGAGGTGAAATTCAATAGGGATAAATTTAATGTTTTACACTTGAGTACCTAAAATCAGTGTTTTGTTTAGATTGCAGTTGTGAAAAAGATCTTCATTTCAGAGATATTGAATTTGAGAGTCAGAAGAATACTCATGTGGAGCAGTCTTGTAAGTGGTTGGAAATGCTATCTTGGATTTGAAAAGAGAGGTCAGGGCTGGAGATGCAGATTTGGAAGTCATTTGTGTAGGAATGACAGTTAAAGCTATAAGAATGAAAGATTGTTAATGGAGAGAGAATATAAAGGGTAAAGGGCTGAGACTAACGCCTTTAATAACACCCATATCAGGAGGTCAGGAAGAAAATAAGGATAGAGATAAGTACTTAGACAGGGTGGTTGGTAGTAAGGGGAGGGCAGGAGAGGTAAACGGGAGAGAATGGTGCTTCTGAAGGGGCAGGAATCAAGAATATTTAGTTAAAGAAGATGGTCATCATGGTCATGAACTGTATCATCACTCACGGGGACTGGCCTTTAAAGGTGGCTGTCTTCTAGATTCTTTTCACCATATTTCAACTCCCTTCTCTGTTCCTTTACACAGGTTGTCCCCCAAGTAAGCATCTCTGCTCTTAGAACACCTCTTTAAAAGGTGGCACTTATGTACTACCTCCAACAAAGTAGCCTTTCCAGATTTTCCCTAATTTCTAGTGTCCCCTGCCCCTGAAATTACCTTCTATTATTTCTAGAATACATTTATACCCTTGAGCAATAGCATGGCATAGAGCATAGAGATCTGTCCTTGCAAACAGGAAGACCTGACTTCAAGTCCAACTTCTAGCGTATGCTGACTGTGTTACCCTGAACAAGTCACCTACCTTCTCAGTGCTAAGATTATAAATTTGCAGATAAAGTGCCAACCTGAATTAGAAGTAGGAATTTCCTCATTTAGGGAGTTCTGTGTACCAATGAAATTACAAGTTCATTTGCTGTCCCTTTATACACTTATTGCCTCTGTGAACTTAGGCAAGTCATTTCATTCCCCTGGGACTAAATAGTCTTAGATTATATGATTCCATTTCCCTACTCCTTCTAGAATCCATGCTTCTTTAGGGTAGGGATGTGGTAAGTTTTGTCTTTATATGCCTAATACCTAGCATGGTTTCTGGAACATTTATTCTGGCCCTTGACTGACTGATGCTTTGACATTTTTGATAACACTTGTTTTCATTTAACCTATAAAGGCAGACTGACATGCTGTTTTTATCCTCTTCTCTCTCCATTATGTCATAAGACTTACAGTCCAATTTCCACTTGTTGGATGTCCACACCCAAAGAATGTGTGAGAGAAATGGGCAAATTTTTCCAGTTATAATTTGTTAGACACTGAAGTTTGGTATTAACTGTTCATTCATTTAGTTCCCACTGCATTTATTATCTCCCATTGTGCTACATGCTGAGGGGGATTCAAAAGTTTCTATATTATCACTGTTCTTATTGAACTTAGAGTCTACCAGGACCTTATAACAATTTAATTCAATTCAATAAACATGTATTAAATGTCTACTATGTCCCAGGCACTATGCTAAGTGCTGGGGATACTAAAAGAGAAAAAAGACAGCATCTGCTCTCATGGGACTAACAATCTAACAGGGGAGAAAACATGCACACCAATATACACAGAACAAACTACAGACAGGATGAATACGAGGTGATTAAGAGAAGGAAGGCACTGGAATTAAGAGGGGTTGGGGAAGGCTTTCTATAGGAGGTGGGGTTTTAGTGGGAGTCAAAGGAAGATATAGAAGTCAGTAGTTGAAGTGGGGAAGGGAGGGCTTTCCTGCCATGGGGCAACCTGAAAGGAACAGCCAGAAAGAATGTCTGGAACTGAGAAATGGAGTGTCTTGTTTTTGAAAGAACCAGGAGACCAGTGTCACTGGATCAAAGAGTATGAGTTGAAGGGTAAGGTAAAAGAAGACTGGAAAGTTAGGAGGGGACGAGATTATAATGACTTTGAATGCCAGAGAACATTTTGTATTTGGTCCTGGAGGCAATAGGAAGCCATTTTAGTTTATTGAAGGGGGTGGGAGGGTGACATGATCTTGACACACATTAATCAATGTAATTAATCAAAGTAGAGGAAAGGTTCAGATAAAACATTACTGGAATTTAGAGCTGAAAGGAACTTTAAGCATCATTTAGTCCAATCAATAATCTCAATCAATAATCATTTATTAAGTGCCAGACAAAGTGCTAAGTGCTGAGGATACATTTATGAAAAAGAAACACAGTCCATAACCTCAAAAGGCTTACAGTCTAATGGAGAAAGACAACACATGAAAGGAAGCTGAAAGGGGGAGGGAGGGAAGGTCCCCAATGCAGGAACATGATGGTGTCAAATCCAAAGAAATGCAGCTGATGGGAAACAGACATTGCTGGTCTGGGAATCCTCTTTAAATGGAGGGTTTGGAAAGACTTCTTTGCTCTATTCTCTAACTCTCCAGCCCTTCAATAATAGGGGGAAATGGTACTGATAAGGTAGGAGTACTATGGTTGATGCAGTCTCACAGGATGACGTGTTTTCAGATGATTAGGTTTCCAAGGGCTGTGATGGAGTCTAGTCCAAAAGAGTGCTGCTATAGGGAAAAGAAAATCTCCTGGTAAACATGTGGAAAAAAATAATTGTCAGCTGGGAGGAATTAGAGAAGGATTCATGTAGGTGGTAGCATTTCAACTGTAATTTACATGATAGGTACAATTTTGACAGGCAGAGAGATGGAGTGGGGAGATTATTTCAGGGGTAGACAGCAGTGTGAGCAAATATATGGAGGTGGGAAATGCAGAATGTGGTATAGTGAATAAAGGGAATTACAGGAAAACCCCATTATAATGCTGGTGTATGAAGATAAATATATGCAATGTCTTTTATTATTACTAGAGGAAAGAGACATGCAGTATATAGACTGACGGTTATGGGAGGCATAACCTTGAGAATAAGGAATTCTATGTAGGAGTAAAATACTTTTTAATGGGGTTTTTAGTTTGGTAAACCTCAACTACTACCCCCTAATCCCCATTATTTTACTCCTTATATTCTAATATCTTTCTCATCTAGATTAAAAATATATCTCCTTGAATTGATGTCTCTTTTTTTGGTTTGTTGAACCCTATAGTAATTGACTTGACTCCATGGAAATTTGTAATATTCTCAGAATCTTACTTCATTCTGAACTTACAACCCATAGTCAAGCCCCTATAATTAGTGATGTTTTCTGTGCACTTAGGCACATGCACTCTGAGGTGGCTGAAATAATACCTTTCAATTTCCCTGGCTGATAATCACAGTTTGTGTAACTCACTGGTACGGTGGGTGCTCAGTATTTCTGACTGCTGAGTTCATATTCTTTTGGAGTTCTATTTGGATTAAAAGTTCTTTATTTTTCCCCTGGTGTCAAGTGCATCACTGCGTTCTCAACACTTAATTATCATTATTGTCCCAAAATATTCTTCATATAGCAAAAACATTGAAATATTCTTTCCTGCTGAAGAGATGAATCTTAATATATCCTGTGAATCCAGATACTGCTGCCATTTGCCGAGGAACCAAGGAAAGGATCTAGGATTGAGGGCATTTATGGGAGAGTCTCTGGGGTGACACATGACATTTTAGAGTACACAGCCATTCCCTACACTAGATTAAGCCTGATAACAGCTTTAGATGCCATTCTGATATATCCACATTCTGAAATACCCTCTTCTCAGAATTTTCATTCATTTATTTCACAAACATTGATTGATACTTCCTTTGTACAAGGTACTGCACTAAATACAGAGGGGGATACAGGGAAATAAGCCATAATCTCTCCCCTCAAAGGATTTATATAAGGATTTTATATATTTATATATAGAGAGAAAGTGCCTTGAATTTTGGACCTGAAAATCTAGGTTCAAATTCTGGCTCTGTCATCTGCTACTTGGGTAACTTTGGGAAAGGCACTTGGCTCCTTTGAACTTCAACTTCCTCATTGGCAAAATAAAGTATTTGGATGAGATGATCTGTAAGTCCCCTTCCAGTTCACTACCCTATAACGGAGGAGGAGGAAGAGGAGCTATTAGGTCCAAAGAAATGATTCTTTGCTTCTACATTTGATGTGTTTTTCTCTACTTACCTGGTAGATCAGGTTGTTTGCCAAATGAAATTCAGTGGAGTGATATTAAACTTTGCTTACCCTGGAAGAGCCTATTATTACATTCATATAATCACTGTTTATTGCTAATATTGTATTATTGCTGACACAGAAGAGGTGACCAGCTCTAGGCCTGGTTCTCTATTCTCTAGGGCCTTGGTAGAGGTTTGATTTTGCCTGTGTAAAGTCATAACATCAGGGTCAGATTAAGGTTATTTGGGAAAAAAAACAATTTCTGTACTGCTTTACTTTAAATCATTTATACATTTTTTCAGTTAGTATTACTTGCTCCGTGGATATATTTAGTAAGTATTTTGTTTCAATCCAATTAAAAGAAAAAGGATTGTTTTCACACACCTTACAAGGCCAAGGAAGCTGATGAAATCTGGATATTTGGGTGCTGATAGTAGCTAACAACTGAGAGGCTGTTTCCCCAACCGATCTCAGATTGAGGTTCTTTTATATCACAAAGGAACTCTGTCAGAGAGTTCTTGGTTTCATCTTGGTTTCAGCTATGAGTACTTTTCTCCATCATGGACATTTCTTTGAAACATGTACATGAATAGTTATAATTTTCTTCCAGAACATATTCATCTATCCTAGCCAGGACTGGGAGAAGAGTAGAAGACTGGCCATCTTCCATCATTTGAGGGGGAACCAGAAAACTTCACCAGTTCCCCTAGCCTAAATCTCCTTTTAAAGGTTGTCAACCAATTCAATAATAAGACATGACATTTATCTCTATTAAATTTCATATTCTCAAGTTTGACCCAGTAATCTTACCTGGTAAAATCTTTTTGGATTGTGACAAGTATTTCATGTTTTAGCTGATACTCCAAGCCTTTTGTCATCTCCAAAATTCTCATCTGTGCTTTTATCCAAATCATTGATAAAAAAAATATTAAGAACTGCAGGATAAGGCACAAATCCCGAAGCTTTCCACCAGAGACATCCTACTATTAATGACATTAAATCATTAACAACTATATGCATTCCAATTTTCAAATTCTGTAAAAGATACTGAGGGGAAAATGTGAAGAAAATGTGCATTCCAAGCACAGGCAGAATAGCCTGTACAAAGGCATGGATACAAGATATGCCATGTAGAATGAGTAATTATCAAGAAATGTAGGTGGTAAACCAATAAGATGATCTCTTTGAAACTGACCATTCAACTAATTTTGAACATATCTAATCATATTTTTTACTTAGTCCATATCTCTCCACTAACATCTTTATTCCATCTCAGTCATAACCTTGATCTCACCCATAGCTGTACTGAGTCTATGATCTCAAGCTCTGAAATTCTTTTCTTTGATCATAATCTTCTATCTTTCGATGTCTCCTTTTGCCTCCTTCTTCCTAGGACCATTATCACCCTCACTATGATCTTCGGTCCCTGTCAATCCCTCCCATATTCTGGTTTAACTTTCTTACTTGCATAATCTTGTCTCTATGGTGACCAGTTCAGCTACATATACTATCCTCTCCTTAATCCCATGTTCTCATGTCCTGTTATAAATTGACACATTAGCAAAGTCCAGTCCTGAGTTGCCCCATCTCCCTTCTCCCTTCCTATTTTCATGGTGCTGAATATTTCTGGAGAAAGTGATGTAACAATATTGACTAGATCTAATGCAGATTTCTGTGTCCTATTGCTAAATAGCAATTCCTTTATTCTTCTCTGATTAGCTATCTCACACTTTCCACAGTGACCAACTTAACTTTCTTTTCTTTGAATAAGTTCCACTGCCTCTCAGCAGATAATGCCCCCCTCCATGCCTCTCCTTAAAATCCATCTTTATCATGTATTGTCACTCCCTTTCTTCAGCTTCTGACAAGGTGGGGAAGGTGGTATGGAGATCCTCTCCTTGCCTCTAGATCTCTTTACATTACATGGATAACACTGGAATATTTGGGACGATTAAGCTGTAATTCCCTACTTTTGTCAGGTGACTGGTCCACCTTTCTGGACATATGTCTCTCTGATAACATCCATAACCCTATTTCTTCTCTAGAGTTCACTGTGATCTTCTCTATTTTTTGGGTGACTCTTAAGTTTAATTTTTCATAAATTGTGGCATTCTGTGACTCCCATGCATGCAGCATTACTGTAATAATATTAATATTAAAAAGAGAAGTCATTATTTCTGGGAGAAATTTGGAGTCATTAAAATACTTATAGATGTTTAAACTCTCTCTCTCCTCCCCTAGTTTAATTTCGAGCCTATTTCATTTTGTATCTACCATGTCAGTCCAAAAATAAATGTCCTAATGAATGAGCTATATGGGTTATTTATGATGATAGTCTCCAAACATTTTTTTTGATAATACACTCTTGTTACTAAAAATTTTTGAGTTCTAGTGCCAGTATTTATTTATAAATTGTATATATAGAGTACTGTGCTGATATATTATGCATACCATAAAACACAAAATAGAAACTAAAAAAGACTGAGTTAAAGATTAAACAGTATTAAATTTTTCAAATTTCATTTATTAATAGTACCAAAAAATTTTCCAGTTAAATGTGTTAAAGGTCTTTAATGGCATACATTTGTTCACCCCACAGTGATCATAAATTGTTAGGAATCACTATTTAGAAAAATTGAGAGATCACATGTCTATTGTAACCAACTGTTTTCCCCAAGATTTCCACCCTCTCTTTGAATAACACACATTCAACAAACTGTTGACCAGCCTGTCTTCTGGATACTTTCATTTTCCTTAGCTTCTGTGATATTGTCCCATTTTGATTCTATAGGATTACTCCTTTCCAGTATCCTTTGTTGGATCATTATCCATCTCACATCTATTAAGCCTTTCTTCTTTTCTTCAACCATATTCTTTCTCCCAGAAAATCTTGCTAATCATTCAGTTCTCATTTCGGTGTGTGACTCCAAAGTTTTTATTTCAGCTTCAGTTTCTCTCCTAAGCTCTATTCCTGAATCTCCACCATCTGAATGTGTGATTGCATCTTAAATACAACATGTCCAAACCATGGACATATTTTCCCCTCAACCTTTTTATCCTCCCAACTCCCATATTCCTATGGATGACATCACTATTCTTCCTGTCATCCAGGTTTGTAAACATTCTTAATTCTTTCCTCTCTATCCTCTTCTTTCCTTACTCCTCCCCCATTTCTAATTAGTTTGACATTACACTTAACATGAAATTAATATCTTGAATAATGCTGGCTAATATTTTTGGCATATATCCCTGCTTTATATCTCACTTAATAATCAAGGAGGAATCAAAGTCATCTTTGTTCTAACTCATTTCAAGCAAACACATCATTTTGTCGTATTTGTGAGCAATAGCTCATTGAAGGAGATCCTTTGTGACAGTGTTTTGGTCTGCGGAATCAAATGCTTTTTAATAATTAGCAACAATAAGAACAGTGAGAACTTTTGTTTTTTATCCCTTTCAATTAATTTGCTCACCATCAAGATGTGCCTGCCTGTTCTGTTGATCTTCATTGAGGATTTCCTCAATGTTGTTATAGTCTTCTAAAATTTTGTAGAAAATTACTATAGGTTGGGAGTTATTAATATTTTCTCAGTCACTTTTTGGGGGAGGGTAACTATAAGACTTCCAACAGCTGCCACAAAGATCTGACTATCATTAACATACGTAAGAATCTTCAGTGGTTCCCTGTTACCAGGATAAAATATGAATTGTTCAGCTTAATATTTAAAGCTACTTAGAGTTAGTTTCCCTCCTGCCTTTCTTGATATTTCCTATTACTGTCTCTAACATGGTCTTCATTTCATTCCTCATAGTATATCTTGGTACATATGCTTTTATATAGACCATTCCTTCGGACTTGAAATGCATGGCTTGCTCACATTTGTCTCATGAAATCTTTACAGAATTTGAAAACTCGAATGGACCTCAAAGGTCATTGAATCCAACCTATACACAAAGGAACCAAGCACAACTCTGACATGCCTGACAATTGGTCACCTGTTGTCTGCTTGTGGACCTTCGAAAAGGGGGAACCCACCACCTCTCAAGGCAAACCATTCCACTTTTGGGTAATTAATTGTTAGGAAGCTCTTTTTTTGATGTCAGGTTTACATTTGTCTCTTTTCCTTTTCTATCCATTGTCCTGACTTCTCTAACCTAATAGAAGACATCTAGTCTTCTTCATGTAATAACCTTTATCTTACTTCAAAGTATAGCTCACATGTCACCTCTGAGACTAATTTTTCTCTTAGCTTCCAAATTGTTAAGTGCTGAAATTATTTTACATTTACCTATTTGTATACATTTTGATGGCCTTCTACATCACAGAAGTGAAATATTTGAATTGAATTGAGACGAGTCTGGAGAGATAGTGTATAATCAGATCATGGAGTACCTTGAATGTTCAAATTGAAATAGTTTAGGTCTATAAATTAAAATATAAGGTCTGAAGAGGGCTACTTGTCTTACACCCCTTGTAAGTCTCTAAATCTGCATCTCATATAATTTCTATGTTTTTCTGACATTCCCTTCAATGAGAAGATGCCCTTTTATCTAACAGTCTATTACTTTGCCTTTCTGTTTCTTGCTTGTTCTGAGTTTTACCATGGTGCTGCCTGATCCTAATCCCTTATATTTGGAAGAAACATCTGGGGTCGTCCAGTCCAAACCCTACCTGAGCCAAAATCTCTACTACCAACATCTCTGACAAGACCTTATATAATCTCCACTTACTTCCAGTGATAGAAATTTGTAACTGCCTCCCTTCCCCCCAAAGAAAGCCCATTGCAACTTAACGATAGCTCTAATTGCTAGGAAGTTTGTTCCCTGTAGCAATTTGAGATAACTCTTTCTGCAGTTTTTGCCCATTTCTTCTAGCTCTGGTTTCTCTAGCCAAACAAAATTATGCTAATCCCTTTTTGTGCCAGTCTTTCAGATACTATAATAGGAATATCATCTTCCTACTAAGATTCATCTTCTCAGGGTTAAAAGTCCCATTCTTTTCATATTATTCTTATATGATTTTGAGTGCTTTCACCATTCCTGGTTGCTTTCTTTTGGACATGATTACCAGATTCCTTCCTAACAAGAAGACCAGACCAGATCTGATCATAATATTCCAAGTATGACTCAACAAATGCAGAGTACAGTGGGACTTCCCTTGCTTTGGATATTACTTTTCCCTTAATGTAACCTAACATCCAATTAGATATTTTGCTGTTGTTGTTGAGATGTCCCAAGGCATCCAGGCTGTTCTGTTGGCTACCATCTAACTGTCTCTTCACCCACATACCTTACTAGGCAGGAGTGAAGTTGCTAGATAATGGAAAGCATGGGGAAGGGAATTGGATAAGATAGCCAGCACATTGGTTAGTGTGAGGATTTTAGATCCTGGGTCTCTAGCTCTTCTCACTGTAGGCAAGCAGGAACACAGGTTCAATTGGGCAAACTAAAGTTGTGAATCTGAGCAACTTCCATGTCTGCAAATATTCTCTTCATGTTTCAGAGCATAAAACCTTCTCCCATATGGCTGTATGAAAATGATGAAGATAGTCTGATAATTAACACCAGGATCCATAGGCAGCTCTTTCTTCCTTAAGTTATTTTTCCCCTTGACACAAAAAGTAGCTCTCTGCTCCCCATTAAGTACTTCTCCTCCACCCTCTCTCTCCTCCCAGCCTTTGAAAGCAAAGATTCATGTTATAATTAAATGATCAATTCGGCAAGATTTCTTTGTCTTAATATCTTCTTTCTCTTCTCTTGGGATTCTGTAGTTCCTTTGGTCTCTAGAGAATATTTTCCAACCATTTCCAGAGACTTCTGAAACATCTCTAAGATTTTTTTCACTTTTCTTCATTTACATTTTTATGCAATTTTCAAGGCATAACAAATGATGAATAAGACAAAGCATTTCATGATTTGTGATAGAAGTGGGAAGGAATATGCCTGCCTTTCTGGAGGGAGGAGAGGGTAAGACTTTCCCAATGCAATGGAAGTTGTAGCTAATGGACCACACCCAGGACTTTGCTCCCAAAATAGAGAGATGACTTCAAATGGGAGGCCAATTAAAGGAAGACAGTGAGCCATGGTTACCACTAGGTTTGACAGGTTCCTGTGATGGAAATAAAGGTTAAATGCATAGAAAGAGTTGGAAGCCCAATTCCGCTAACAGTATTTGTCTTGTTTGCTTCAACATTTTTTTTTGTGGTGACAGATTTGTGTGAAACATATGCATCCATGTGCAGGAAGGGTTCATACAAAGGAGAAGTAGAGGGGAAATAAACTTTGAAAATTCCAGTTGCCATGACAACTTAATGAGCTCTGAAAGTGGTCTCTCTGAACTAGTTTTGAATACAGAAAGCTAGGGAAGTACTATATGCAGAGAATTAAAATAATAAAAATAATAATATAGTGATGGTGATGTAAAAGCCCCCAAACCAAGGAGGTGATTCCCTATTCCTGTGATTTTCCTGGAGCTGTCGATGTGGGTGGTTGTTGTGCCTGCTTCCTGGCTCTTACATAGACTATGGGACTTTGATTTAGAGACTGAAGGCTTTTCTAGTCTCCCAAGCTGGGGACCATGTACAGTTGAGGTATTCCAACAAGGGATCCACTAGGACAGTCATGATCATTAAGTCTGAAACATAGCATGGTGAGGAAGTTACTAAAAGCCAAACTGTTATCTTGTGTATTTTAAATGTGTTTTTTGTTTGTTTTGTTCTATGTTTTCATTTTTTTTTCTAGCTGCTAAACCTACCTTCTCCCCTAGCTCACTCTTGCCTCAAGTTTAATGTCACTTGTGTGACAGGTGACATTCTGTCTCCACTTTCCACAAGAGTGTAGATCCTGCTTTCCACAGGGCTGGGTACCATATCTCATCATGCCCACAGGATGCCATGCTAAGATGGACCCCAGAATTGTCTGGAGAAGTAAACAAAGGGAAGAAGAACTTAGAGTCATGACACTCTGGGCCTTGAAAAGGCTCCAGAGAGATTATTTAGTCCAGCTTCCTGCCTTTAGGTAAAAATACATTCAAATAATTCCAGAACGATTACCCTTTTATTAAAAATATCATGAAAAATTAAGCTTTTTGCCCTCTTGGCATTGCCATGGATTGTATAGTTCACACAAGTCTTCTACCCTTTACTAAGGTGGCATGATCCAGGTCACTGAGCCTGAAGTCAGGAGGAACTGAATTCGAATCTGACCCCAGACACTTAAAAGCTGTGAGACCCTGGGCAAGGCACTCAACTCTGATTTCCTCCAAAAATACAAAAACAAATTATGAACTGATTCGTGAATTATATGTTCACTTTAAGGAACACTGCACAAGGGTACCTTACCTACTCAACACCTTGTTAACTTACAGCAGCAGCCTGGTGGAATGGAGGGGAGCACTGATCTGTGGTGCCAAAGAATCCTGGTTCTGCTTCCTGTGTGATCTTGGGCAAATTGCTTTACTTCTCTGTTAAATGAGGGGATTGGACTTGAAGATCTTTAAGGTCACTTCCACCTCTAAATCATATAACCTTGAAGTTGCCAACTTTACCCTGCTATTAAACCAGCAGATATTTGGCATTCCCTAACAGGTGACCAAACTTGAGCAATTTACATAATGCTTGAAATTAATCCACATTTTGCTAAACAAAATAGAGTTTGTTGAACTAATAGCCCCTAATGAGGATAACAACCACTACTTACAGCAACTACCTGTTCCGGAATTTGCATTAGCTATATGAAATTCTCTATTTCTATCAGTATTGTCACTATCTCTAGGAATATTTACCACTGTAAATTATTATTGGTAATCAAAGAAAGAGTAATTAGAGAATTTTATTTTTGCTGTCCAAAACTAGTGGTTGCAATTAATGATTGCGTGTTGCTGCTCTTTCAATCAGTTATGTCCCACTCTTTGAGTTCATGGGGTTTTCTTAGCAAAGACACTGGAACGGTTCACCATTTCCTTCTCCAGCTCATTTTATAGATGAGGAAACTGAAGCAAACAGGGTTAAGTGATTTGCCTAGGGTCACACAGTTAGGAAGTGTCTGAGACCAGATTTGAACTCAGGAAGATGAATCTTCCTGACTCCAAGTCCAGCACTCTCTCTACTGTACCACCCAGCTGTGCTTCTTCCTCTGTATCATTATTAAGGTAGGGAATATTCCCGAATCAACCTTCACCCATTTCCTACCATCTCCTAAGGTATCTGGAAAACAACTACAACTGAGCAGAGGTCCAGGAAATGGTCTATCAAAGCAACGAGAAGCAGTGCCCTCCTCAGAGAGCTGCAGTACTTTGGTGGTTGAATCATGCTAAGTCCCAAGGCATTTTGCAGGTAACACTCCATGTGAGATGGAGTGAGCTTGTCACGAATTGTATTGAGGTCACAAGTGAACTGTACAACAGCCAAAGGAGGCAGAGGACCAAGTACTACAGTGACAAAAGCGTATGATGTCACTGAAGAGAAGAATTATATTTACTTAGACTCAGAAGGCAAAATTTGGAGCATAGATAGAAAGCTGTAGAGGTGAATTTCAGCTCAATGAGAAGAAATATTTCCTAACAATTAGAGCTTTCTGAGGGCATTCTCACTGGAGGTCTCTAATCAAAAGCTGGCCAATCACTTTCTGGGCCAACAAACCTCCCTAAGAACTGTGCTTTCTCATAATCACATGTACAGTATACACACAAACCTTCCCTTGTGAATCTGAATCAACCTTTGCAACCTCATGCTCTTGGCTTCTGGGGATGATTTCTCTGAATGGGAAGCCTATATTGGAGAGATCTTTTTTGCTTTCTTTGTACAAAGACAGGTTTCCAGAATGAAGAAAAAAACCAACCCAACTTCATAACACTGTTGATGTTGTATACACTCACATGCTTTGAGGAGCCTGATGGTTTGCAGACATAATTATGTTTATTCTCTGGAAAATCAGGTAGTTTATTTTTATTTTTTAAATTTCACAGTCTGGAAAATTAGTTGGTTCTAGTTGGGGCTTTCAAGCCTTTGAAACAAGGTGTTTATCAGCTTCTGTGACTTAGCACAATTGCAAACAGAATCATTGTTTCTCTGGTGTTAGTTTCAAGTACTCCTTTGCCTGTTTGGATAAGTCATGGATCTGATTTTCCCTGATAGACCATTTAGCATCACACAGAGAGGAGGAGTCTGGAAATTATCCTAATAGCAGTAATATCTTAATTCCTATTTTCACATCACTTATCTTTTTTATTCTCATAACAGCCTTCTGTTTTATGGACACAGTTTGTACCCCTAACCCAGGACAGCCACTTTACAAATGCAAGAGACTATTGGTTACAAGATAGACTGAGTCAAATACTGAGAAATATTACTATGCTGTGGGTAGAGCACCGGACTTGTAGTTAGGAGAGTTAGGTTTAAATCCTGCCACTGACACTCATTAGTAAGAAGAAATCTAACGTCCCAGGGCATCATTTACCTTATATCCTCATGGTGATAATACTTGTATTATCTGATTCACAAGTTGTTAAGAAATATTCAAATACTGAAGTAGATCTCTGATCATCCCAACTGTCATCCCTTAACATATGGCCTGACCATCTTACTTTCCTGTCCTACATTTCCTTGATGATATATTTTGCTCATGCTCTTCAGAGTTCATTGGTTATATGTTGTAATTTGCATTTATTCACCATGTACCTCTGTGTTGTTCTCTGCTTGATACTCATTTTTGATTTTTCAGACACTGTTGGATTCCATCTCTTACCATATAGCAATATCAGTAGAATCAGTGGAATATTCTATTGATGTTGGTATTTTGTTTTAATGGGCCTTAGTTTTGATGGGAAGCTTGGGATTATTAAAGGAGTTTTGCAGTTTCCTGAAGTTAATCCATCTGGCTCCCTTCCTGTTCAATTCATTTGTTTTCCCTCCATACTTTCTGTCCTTAGTTATGGGGAAAGCACTTTTGCTGCAAATCTTAAAGTGCTACATAAATTATTATTACTGTGTATGACTCAATACAACTCATCCCAATTACTAGCAGTACAATTCAAGGCATGCACCCTACTGACCATGCATCAATGCTGCCATCTTCCTACTGGGAAGACAGTGTACTTCTTTGTCTATAGTGGCCTGTAATGACTGTTTTTTCCAATGCCTCACATTCCTGGATTCATCCTCTCCAAGTCCTCTTCTTTGCTTTCCTCCAGTATTTTAGCCTCATGAGTTTTCAAATTCCTCATCTGTAAATTAAGTTGGTGATAGTATCTCATCTTTAAGGTCTCTCCCATGTCTAGTCTTTATTCTATAAAGTACCATAGTGAATAGAGGGCCATCCTTGTAATCATGAAGATCTGTAAGATCTATGTTCAAGTGCTGTATGTAACACAAACTAGTGACAATCACTTAATCTCTCAGTGCTCCAGGTAACTGTAAATTATAGACCTACATTAATGGAGGGAGCTTCCACAGTAGAAGTCTTATCTAACTATAAATATGTGCATATTGTTGCAAGGAGACACCACAGCAATCTCACCTGGAGATGCCAATGGAGACACATGACTGTGCAGAGAAATGGAGAGTGCAAGGTTAAGCAGAATGTGATCACCTTGAGCCCCCAAACACAAAGCCCCATCATTTCTGGTCTAGTTACAACTGTTTATATATCTGTGCATACGTATATTTTATCTATTTGCATATAAACACATACATACATATGTAATGTTTCCTATTTGTATGGGAAATTTCAATGTTAAAAGAGACAGAAAAAGTATTTTTATGTAAAGAAAAAATTATATCAGCCTGTAACAGATAGATGATATTGCTACTGTTATACATGAACAAAGAGTAGAAAGAGAACATTGTTTTAGTAAAAACTGCTAAAATATGTGTATAAAAACAGCTTTCTAATGACATTTTAATCATTTGGGAAAGAAAAATAACTGTGGTATAAATCTAAAGACTCAAATAATCTTGAAATGTTGCAGAATGATTTCTTATTTTTATGTGAACAGTTTGATCATTTAAAGGGACAGAGAAAGAACCTTATTCAAAATCAGGGGAAAAACTGAGTATGAAGAAACACAGGTCAAGGACATAAAATGTAATGTAGGACCATGTTAAGGATTTAAGAGCTGTAAGGTATTATGATCCTACCATGCATTTCTATATATGTGTTTTACAATTTTGGAGGGTAAAACAAGAGAGAGAGAGAGAGAGAGAGAGAGAGAGAGAGAGAGAGAGAGAGAGAGAGAGAAAGGTGGGGGGGAGAGGGAGAGACAGAGAGAGAGAGAGAGATCACATAAGCATTTGAAGACTAATGCATTATTGAAAATGGACTATCAATTTCATACAGGAAATTTTGGGAGCTATTCCCTTTAAGTGAAAGCTAAGTCACTTAAGTGTCAGGGGTCCTTAGCCTTTGCCAGTCTGATGAAACCTATGGATACTTTCTCAGAATAATGTTTCTAAATTTGTGAAATAAAATGCATATGATTACAAAAGTTATATTGAAATAAAGTTGTTTAAAAAATTTAAGTTCATGGACCCCAAGTGAAGAATACCTAATATAAGCCATTGAAATAGATAGGTTAATTGGATGTAGGTGATGATGTGTTCATCCTTCATTGCCAAAGAAGACCATGCCATCAGAGAAATAATGACATGACTTGCCCTTGACTTTGTTTTGAGTGAGGGTGGGCTGTGCAGGTCACCAGCCTCACTTGTCCTCCAGAGCCATCTGAATCCAGTTACCAAATATTCCTCAGGATGACTAGAGATGACCCAGGATGGAGCAATTGAGGTTAAATCACTTGCTCAAGGTCATACAACTAGTGAGTGTCAAGTGTCTGAGGTCCTCCTGACTCCTGCACTGGTGCTCTATCCACTGCACCACCTAGCTACCCCAATATAGGAAAAGAGACTGAGGATGAAGATGAAAGAACCTGACACAATTTGGAAGAAATAATGTGTGTGAAAAACAGTTTGTTGGAGCTTTTCAAAGAGATAAACAACAAAAATGGTCAGATGAATAGATCTTGGCTTCTTATTCCTTTTCTTAATTAATTAATTTTTAGCTTTCAACATTCACTCCCACAAGATTTCGAGTTCCAAATTTTCTTCCCATCTCTCCCCCTCCACCTACCCCAAGACAGCGTGCATTCTGATTACCCCTCCCTAAATCTGCCCTTCCTTCTATCACACCCCTCCACTTCTCTTATCCCCTTCCCCTCTATTTTCTTGTAGGGCAAGATGGATTTCTATACCCCTTTGCCTGTGTGCTTTATTTACCAATTGCATGTAAAAACAATTTCTAACATTTGTTTTTAAAATTTTGAGTTCCAACTTCTCTTCCTACCCATACATTTGAGAAGGCAAGCAATTAGATATAGGTTATACATATGGAGTCATTGAAAACACTTCCATATCAGTCACATTGTGAAAGACTACCTACATTTCCCTCCATCCTCTCTTGTCTCCCCATTTATTCTGTTCTGTCTTTTGACCCTGTCCCTCCTCAAAAGTGTTGATGTCTAATTATCCCCTCCTCTCATTTGTCCTCCTTTCTATCATCCTCCCCAACCCCCCACTTATCACTTTTCCCCTTACTTTCCTGTAGGGTAAGATAGATTTTCCTTTCAAATAGTGTGTGCATGTTATTCCCTCCTTAAGTCAAATTCAATGAGAGTAAGGTTCACTCTTTCTTTCTCATTTCCCCTTCTTCCCCTCCATTGAAAAAAACTTTTTCTTGCCTCTTTTATGTGAGAGATAATTTACTCCATTCTCTTTCTCCCTTTCTCCTTCTTCCAATATATTTCTCTCTCACCCCTTACATTTTTTAGATATCATCCCTTCCTATTCAACTCACCCTGTGACCTCTGTCTATATGTATATAATCCCTGCAACTACTCTAATACTGAGAAAAGTCTCAAAAGTTGCAAATATTATCTTTCCATGTAGGAATGTAAACAGTTCAACTTTAGTAAGTCCCTTATGATTTCTCTTTCCTATTCACCTTTTCATGCTTTTCTTGGTTTTTGTGTTTGAAAGTCGAATTTTCTATTCAGCTTTGGTCTTTTTCTCAAGAATGCTAGAAAGTTCTTTATTTTATTGGATGACCATTTCTTCCCCTGAAGTATTACATTTAGTTTTTCTGAGTAGGTGATTCTTGGTTTTAATCCTACCTCCTTTGACCTCTGGAATATCATATTACAAGCCCTTCCATCCCTTAATGTAAAAGCTGCTAGATCTTGAGTTATCCTGATTGTGTTTCCACAATACTCAAATTGTTTCTTTCTGACTGCTTGCAGTATTTCTCCTTGACCAAGGAGCTCTGGAATTTGGCTACAATATTCCTAGAAGTTTCTAGAAGTTTTCCTTTTTGGATCTCTTTCAGGAGGCTATCAGTGGATTCTTTCAATATCTATTTTACTCTCTGATTCTAGAATATCAGGGCAGTTTTCCATGTCAATTTCTTGAAAGGTGATGTCTAGGCTTATTTTTTGATCATAACTTTCAGGTAGTCCAATAATTTTTAAATTGCCTCTCCTGTGTCTATTTTCCAGATCAGTGGTTTTCCAATGAGATATTTTTTATTCTTTTGATTTTGTTTTATAATTTTTTGATTTTTCATAAAGTCATTAGCTTCCATCTGTCCATTCTAATTTTTAAGGAATTATTTTCTTCAGTGAGCTTTTGGACCTCCTTTTCCATTTGACCAGTTCTGCTTTTTAAGGCATTCTTCTCCTCGTTGACTTTTTGCATCTCTTTTGCCATTTGGTTTAATCTATTTTTAAGGTGTTTTTTCTTTTTAGGTTCCCTTTAGTAAGCAGTTGACTCATTTTTCATGATTTTCTTGCATCACTCACATTTCTCTTCCCAATTTTTGCTCTACTTCTCTTACTTGATTTTCAAAATCCTTTCTGAGCCCTTCCATGGACTGAGAACAATTCATATTTTTCTTGAAGTATTTGGATGTAGGAGCTTTGACTTTGTTGCCACCTTTTGGCTGTATGCTTTGATTTTCCTTGTCACCAAAGTAAGATTCTGTAGTCTGATTCTTTTTCTGCTTTTTGCTCATTTCCCCAGCTATTTATTTGACTTTTGAGCTCTTTGTCAAGGTAGTTCTGTGCTTCCAGTTGGGGTGGAGGTATACTGTCACCCACTCCATCCCACTATAGTCTGTGGGCCTAGAGCTCCAGAAACAGCTTCTGTCCCTACCCCTGCTGCTGCTGTAGTCTCCTCCACCCCCTCTGCTACCGTGGGGCTAGGGCTAAACCATTCTACTCTCTCACACAGGTCTGATGAACTTTTTCTGCTGAACTTCCAATTTGTTTTCATCTTTTTGGGACTGTGAAGTCAGGAAACCACCACAGGTAGCAGACATTCAGTGCCCTGAGGCCTGCTCAGGTCCTATCTGTGCAGGCATGGCCCACACTGGACTGTGCTCTGCTCCCAACCAGGTGCAATAGATCCTTCCTGTCAATCTTCCTGGCTGTGTTGGGCTGGGGAATTTGCTTTACTCCATCATCCTGTGGGTTCTGCAGCTCTCAAATTCTTTTGAGTCATTTTTTACATGTATTCAGCTGGATTTGGAGGAAGCGCTCTAGCAAGTTCCTCTTTTTATTCTGCCATCTTGGCTCTACTACATTGGCTTCTTATTCCTGATGGACTGAATGAAGATTACTGTGGTTTTAATTACTGCTCTTCAGCACCACCTAATGGTAAAGCTTCTCAGAAGTACATACAGTGTGTTAGTCTTCCTTGTCTTTGGGAAGAAAAGAAGAGTGAGGAAAGCTGGGTACCACTGCTCTATATGAATAGCATAGCTAGCTAAGTTGATTTGTATTGTCCAGAGAGTCAACCTGAGCTGCCTAGTATGGCCTCTGTTCTGATCGACCAGTACAGCATCTAAGTTAGTGAGTACCTTTCTTACTTGGCTGTATAGCCCAGAAAAAGTTTTGCAGTTCTCTGACTCAAAGTGAACTACTATTTATATTAAGAAGTGACACATTCTAAATATTTTTACAAAAGTAATAAAAAGATGAGTGAGCCTGTAACTACTGTCTTCAAGTAAGGAAGAGGAGAGTATTTGTCCAATTGGAGAATGGTAAAGTATAATAGACAAGCAGTTAAAGGAGAAGCAATTTCAAATGCTGCAAATAATCCCGACTGAACTAATGGCATCAGAATCTGTAGTACAGACTCATGAGGTACCTCACACACATGGGTATTCCTCCTTCATGTGTTTTTCTGTCAGGATCCCATAAGTGTGTGTCTCTTCCATGGATACTGAGTTGTTTGGTGGAAGAGTATCACCTAGATTTATATATGGATTGTGATGTATTTTGTTATTTATGCACTTGATTTAATATATGAGAATGTGGTACTATTTCTTTTGCCTTCTTACTAAATTAATGGTATTTTATCTAAAAGTATCATTGTGCATGATTGTATAAATATAAATAAATTGATGAGGGCTTAAATCTTCTAGTTGAACAAGGGGAGGGTATCTCCTCTTATCACTTACCCCTAGAATTTGAACATGACTTCATGGTGATGATCTATTTCAAGAAACCTAGACTTGCTAGTATTAGAGGAGGTTGGGGTGGGTAAGACAAGTCAACAAGTGAATAGGACTCTACTTACCCTACATGATGGTGGGGATTAAAATTATATTGTGGGGATTGTCAAACCACTTGAATGTTACATGTACGTATATCCACATTTTCTCTTTGGTAGTCATTGATAGATATGGATAGGTAGATAGATGATAGATAGATAGATAGATAGATAGATAGATAGATAGATAGATAGATAGATGATGGATAGATACAAACACATAGACAACAAACACATGTATACGGAAATATCTTCTTGGGAGAATGAGCCAGTTCCCAAGGAAGAACTTGCAGTACTTCTCCAGAAGCTTGGGTTCAGGAATACTCACCTCTAAAACCATGTGGATTGCTACTCCATGACTCCCCTTTGGTTGAAAGCATTCTTGACTTTCCAATGTCTCTCTAGGACTGAATCAAGGCATTTTACTGTCCCATTTCCCCAGTTGCTGTCACCTCTGGGGCATTTGGCCACACAGTTTTGCTTTGCATGGTTGGCATGGTTGGCATGGTTGGCATATTGAGTCCATGTGGCTCTCAGATATCTTACTTCAGCCATGAACTGCTCCCATACCACACCCCCTTCCATCTCAGAATCACCAGAACTTGTTCTGATCTAACTTGGACAAGAGGCAAAGTGAAAGTGCGCATTTATATAGCACTTTAAAGTTTACAAAGGACTTTACATAGGTTATCTCATTTGGTCCTTACAATAACCCTGTAATGAAAGTGCTATTAGCATTATTATCATTTTACACTGGAGGAAAATGAGACTGAGAAATGTTAAATGACTTATCCAGGGTCACATAGCTACTGAGTATCCAAGGTAGGATTTAAACTAAAGCTTTCCTGACTCCAAGTCCAACATTCTATTTAATAAGTCATGTAGCGGGGCCTAAAACTGTCCTTTTATAGGCCACCAGAGTGGAGATATTCTAACAGGTATGTAAGCCAATCCTTTTTCATGTATAATTACTGAGATATTCTTTTTTTTAAATATTTATTTATTTATTTAACTTTTTACATTCGTTTTCACAAAATTTTGGGTTCCAAATTTTCTACCCTTTTATCCCCTCCCCCCACCCCCATATCCCAAGCAATCTAATTTTCCCTATCTCCAATCTGCCCTCTCTTCTGTCATCCCTCCCTTCTTTTGTCTTCATCTTCTCTTTTCTCCTGTAGGGCCAGATGACTTTCTATTCCTCATTAACTGTATGTCTTCTTTCCTAGTTACAACAACAATATTAAACAGTTGTTCCTAAAACTTTGAGTTCCAAATTCTTCCCATCCCTCCCTCCCCACCCATTCCCTTTGGGAAGGCAGGCAATTCAATATAGGCCATATCTGTGTAGTTTTGCAAATGACTTCGATAACAGTCGTGTTGTGTAAGACTAACTGAATTACCTTCCATCCTATCCTGCCCCTCATTGTTTCTATTCTGTCTTTTGATCCTGTCCCTCCCCGAGTGTTGACTTCAAATTGCTCCCTCCTCCCTTTGCCCTCCCTTCCATCATCTCCCCCCCCTTGCTTATCTCCTTCTCCCCCACTTTCCTATACTGTAAGATAGATTTTCATACCAAAATGAGTGTGCATTTTATTCCTTCCTTTAGTCAGATGTGATGAGGGTAAATTTCTTGTTTTTTTTTCTCAGCTTTCCTCTTTTTCCCTCCACTAAAAAAGTCTCCTACTTGCCTCTTCAATGACATATAATTACCCCATTCCATTTCACCCTCTTTCCTCCCACTACATTTCTCTCTCACCATTTACCTTAATTTCTTTTAAGATATGGTCCCATCCTATTCAATTCACTCTGTGCTCTCTGTCTCTGTATCTGTGTGCATGTGTGTATGTGTGTGTTCATGCATGTGTGTACATGTGTGTGTGTGGTCCCACCAACTACCCAGATACTGAAAAGTTTTAAGAGTTACAAATATTGTCTTTCCATGTAGGAATGTAAACAGTTCATTTCTGGTAAGTCCCTTAAGACTTCTCTTTGCTGTTTACTTTTTCATGCTTCTTCTCATTCTTGTGTTTGAAAGTCAAATTTTCTTTTCAGCTCTGGTCTTTTCATCAAGAATGTTTGAAAGTCCTCTGTTTCATTGAAAGACCATATTTTCCCTTGAAGTATTATACTCAGTTTTGCTGGGTAGGTGATTCTTGGTTTGAGTCCTAGTTCCTTTGACTTCTGGAATATCCTATTCCACGCCCTTCAATCCTTTAATGTAGAAGCTGCTAGATCTTGAGTTACCCTGATTTTATTTCCACAATACTGGAATTGTTTCTTTCTAGCTGCTTGTAAGATTTTCTGCTTGACCTGGGAGTTCTGGAATTTGGCCACAATGTTCCTAGGAGTTTCTCTTTTTGGATCTCTTTCAGGTGGTGATCGATGGATTCTTTCAATACTTATTTTGCCCTCTGGTTGTAGAATGTCAGGGCAGTTTTCCTTGATAATTTCATGGAAGATGATGTCTAGGCTCTTTTTTTGATTATGGCTTTCAGGTAGTCCCATAATTTTTAAATTGTCTCTCTTGGAGCTATTTTCCAGGTCATTTGTTTTTCCAATGAGATATTTCACATTCTCTTCCATTTTTTCATTCTTTTGGTTTTGTTTGGTGATTTCTTGGTTTCTCGTAAAGTCATTAGACTCCATCTGTTCCATTCTAATTTTGAGAGAACTATTTTCTTCAGTGAGCTTTTGAACCTCTTTTTCCATTTGGCTAATTCTGCTTTTGAAAGCATTCTTCTCCTCATTGGCTTTTTGAACCTCTTTTTCCAATTGAGTGAGCCTATTTTTCAAGGTGTTATTTTCTTCAGCATTTTTTTGGGTCTCCTTTACCAAGGTATTGACCCGTTTTTCATACTTTTCTTGCATCTCTCTCATTTCTCTTCCCAGTTTTACCTCCACCTGTCTAACTTGCTTTTCAAAAACCTTTTTGAGCTCTTCCAAGGCCTGAGCCCACCCGACATCCCCCTGGGATGTCTGGGGTACTGAGACCCTGCCCTCCACGTCTTTCCCTGATGGCAAGAATATGTCCTCGTCATCAGATCTGAAAGTTGGGATCATTTGCATCTGTTCAAAAAAAAACTCTCTATAGTCTTATTTTTCTTCCCTTTTCTAGGTATTTTCCCAGCCAGTTACTTGACTTCTGAGATTCCTGTCCACCCCTGCCTAGATCTGCCCAGCTAGTGCTTGGGGTCTGAGATTCAAATGGGCTTTGGCAGGCATGGCTGCTATTCAATGTGAGCTTTAGTTCTGGTGCTGGGGTGGGGGCAGGGCCACCTCCCAGGCTCAGTTCCCTCAAGGGCTTTATGCAGAGACCTTCAGAAATGGAGCGGGTGGGGCAGGGCTGTCTCCCAGGCTCAGCTCCTTCAGGTGGTTTATGCAGAGACTTTCAGTAATGAAGATCCTGCCTGCTGCTGGGGGAATCCCGGGCCTCCGAGGCCACGCTACTGCTGCCTCTGCTGCCACCCCCACCTCTGCCTCCGCCACTTCCTCCCAAGGGGGCCTGAGCCACGGAGACACCCCACTCCCCTCTCGGTCAGCCCAGGCGTGTCTCTCACTGACCTGTAGAGTCTGTGGGCGGAGGGACTTTCCAGGCCACCGGAGGTTCTGTCCCTGAAGCCTGCTCGAATCAGCTTTTCTGGGGCCGCGGCCAGGGCAGCACTGGGGTGGAGTCCGCTTTCTGAGGCGCGACGGACCCTGGGGATGGCTCTCCAAGGCTCTCTGGAACGGAACTCTCTTCCACTATGTTTCTGCACACCCTGCAGTGATCCAGAACTTCTGGGGAGCTCTTCTTACATTAAATCCATGGGCTGTGGGTTCGGAGCTCGTATGTATGTACGTGCGTCTTTCTACTCTGCCATCTTGACTCCACCCCGAGATATTCTTTAAAAGACTTCTTTTTTAAATAAAGTTTGTCAGTCATGTTTGACTCTTCAGGACCCCATTTAAGGTTTTCTTGGCAAAGAAATTAGTGATTTAGCATTTCCTTCTCCAGTTCATTTTTACAGATGAGGAAACTGAGGCAAAGAGGGTTAATTGACTTGCCATGGGTCACCCAGCTAGTAAGTGTCTAAGGGATATATCTTTTGCCTCAAAAAAAAAAGACAAAAACATTTTGAACAAAGGCTATATTCACATCAAGTTAAATAGGAAAGTCGTGTAATTGGCCTCCTACAAATATGATTTTATTATCACCAAACATTTGACTGGCAAATCACCAAAGGATATGATAGTTTTGAGTTAGCAAGCAGGCATGCACATGGTAAGGTCTCATTGAAGATGAAAGTTAATTTTGAGATGCTAGTAGCACTCTTACGTTGAGAGGCCCCTTTTATGTGTTGATGTAAGTAAGCCTGATGGATTGAGGAATGGAAAGGTACTGAGAAAATCAGACCTCTAATTCTCTTCTACTGCACCTCAATGATTCACTGTATCAGTTTTTGGTGATTAATCTCTTGGAAATGTCTGGAGTCATCTGTTTGGAAAGAGTATTGTGATTGGCATAGGGGCCATTGAGTAAGTCATCAAAATTCCTTTTTCATCAATTAAAGGAGAAATTGTGGTGGGGGTAGGGATGGTAAGTTTCTCAGAGAAGGGAGAAGGAGCATGCCATCTGTCTTCCAACACACAGACAGGAATAGGGCACACAGAAATGGCTACACTGCGGTGTTGCCTTAGTGGTTAGGAGAACAGATGGCATTTTCCTGCCAACCCTCTGTCTTTTATTGGGATTTTCCTATGTTCTGACCTGAACTTCAATGTTCCTTCCATAAAGTTGAAGATCTGGGATTTCCCTGTGTTGTTGTGGAGTATTTAAAACAAAATCCACATTCCCCCAATGAAGAGTAATATCATGATGACTGAAACTGCAGGATATGAAGATCAAGGAATGCTATTGTGTTATAAGAAATGATTAATAGAGAGAATTTAGAGACTCTTAGTGTGAACTGAAGCAGAATGAAGCAAACAGAACCAGGAGAGCTGTTATAAAGTAAAGGTAAAAATACTGAAACAAATTCCGAAGCTTAGTTGGCGTAGCGGCCAAACGGTAGTGTTGGAATATAGGGGAGTTGGCCTATGTATTGATTTGTTTTATTTAACTATTATCCTTTGTTACAAGAGGCAGTTCTGTTAATCTGAGAGGGGAAAACGACTATATATTTTTAAAATTATCAATAAAACTTAAAAAAGAAGAAAAGAAAGAAAGAAAGTACTATTGAGCTGACTCCAAAGGTCTAAGAACCCAAGAGCAGAATTAGGTCGATTGGTTTGGTAGACATGCTGAGGCTTCCTTGTCCATATCACCTGTCCTGTCAGATGCTGAGAATTTGGGGAAGATAGTTGTGTAGGCAAACTCAAAGGAAAGGGATGTTTTATTGTTTGTCCAGAGAAATACACCCAACTGCTAGTGCAATTTCTGCCATAGTATCTTATTTTGAACTTATTTGTACTGTATGTGTGTATGTATGAGTATATATGTAAATATATACATAAGATAAACCCATATTTAAATATATTTATGTTAACTTTCTAATTTTGATTTATAGAGTTTACATGTGCTTCTTGTCTTCTCTATTTGCCCCTGTATCTCCATCACCTAGCATAGGACCTGGAACTTACTAAGAACTTAATATATAATTGTTGATTGAGTGGGATGAAGAATCTTACCTGTAGCCTACTCATGTGAGGCAACCCTAAACTAGAGATTTGGGGGAAAAGAGGGTCCTTGCATGATATTTCCACCCTAGAAAAAATTCTTTGGAAAAATTTTAAACAGATGCATGAAGTAACCACTTTTTTTTTTGAAGCAAAGTATAGTTTGCTTCCCACTTGCAGGGGTTTTTCTTTGTTTTATCTTTGTTTCACAGAGCTAGACACATGTCCTTTGGGCTCATGCATGGTTCATGGGCAGCTAGTTGACTCAGTGGATAGAGCAGTGGGCTTGGGACCAGAAAGATTCATCTTCGTGAATTCAAGTCTGACCTTGTGTGACTTGGGGCAAGTTACTCAATCCTGCTTGTCTCAGTTTTTCCACCTGTAAAATGAGCTAGAGAAAGAAATGGCAAACCACTCAGTCAATATCTTTGCCAAGAAAACCCCAAATTGGGGTCACAAAGAGTTGTACATGACTGAAAATGACTGAAAGATTGAACATGATTCATTGACTTTTCAGATTTTATGTAAACATTAAATCAAAACAATACAATTGGGAAGGTAAAAACAATATGGCAGCATCTTTGATACTAGTTCATATATATTTGGACTTATTCATTTCAGCTCTACCCAGGTATTCTTTCACAGGCAGGGACTTCACTTATTATCCTTTCAAAGTAGAAGGCAATACAATGAAGGTGGGAGTGCGTAAGCCTCTGCAAAAGTCATAGCAGTGTAGTTTCTCAAGAGCCTGTCAGCCTGCAGACAGGTGCTTTGAGTATGTTGCATGGATGTGTGATTGTGGGTGGTATCAGCACACGTGCATGTACAATATTAGATCAAGATGGATCTGTTTTTATGGAAATGATTATAATGTATAGCAAGGTAGTACTTCAACTCCACCTCTGGTCACTTCATGGGGTTCAGATAAGAGAAGCCTGAAAGCTGCTCATTATTTATTAGCAAAGTATGGTTACTTAGAATAGAGTAAAATTATTTAGTTGCTTCTGGTAATTATTGCTAGGGAAAATCCCATTTTGATGGGGGAGGGGAAAAGGAAGACAAATAAGTGTGTTACAGCTGTGATTTGAGCTCGTTACAGCTTAGTCCTTATAAGAACTTAATCATAAAATCACTTAATAGAATGGTACGAAGAGTGAGAATGAGGGATGGGAAAAGGGCTGCTTGACCCACAAAGAGCCTGGTGCTTAACTCCACCAAGTAAAAGGAACTAGAATCCTTGTAGAGGAGGCAATGACTTCTTGGCACTAAGTACCATCATTGAGGACAGAAAACTCAGTGACTGCCTTTGTTCAACATACAAACAGGAAGGAGGAAAGGAGAGAAAGAGAAAAAAAGGAAAGAGAGAGAGAAAGAAAGGAGTAAGACCATGTCATCTTTTGCTCAGATTACTTCAGTGGCTCTCCATTTGCTCGAAGATACAATAAAAATTCCTTGGTTTAGTATATAAAACCCTCCACAATCTGGTTCCATTTACCTTTTTAGCCTCTTAAAACATTACTCCCTTTTATATACTCTATATTCCAGCCAAACTAGGTTACTTGTTGTTCCCTAAACCAGCCCGCTTTGAATACTTCCTTGATCTGATTGCTTCAGTTATGACTCTCTCTCTGCTTCTCTGTCTCTCTCTCTGTCTCTGTCTCTCTGTCTGTCTGTCTCTGTATGATTGTATGTCAAGGTCAAGATGGGGTCAGGAAAGATTTCTATTGCCACCATGATGGGAGAGTTCTGAGGAATTATCTGAGGTGCCAGATATTGAAGGATTCAAATTCAGTCTGTTAATCAACAAGCATTTATTAAATATTCAGTTCATTGAGATTTAGCTCAGAAAAACTCATAGCTGAAGTGCACAAAACTGGACTTGGGAAGATTGTCATGCAAAGGCACCTGATTGTGAGAGATGTCTAAAGAAAACCAGAATCAGAAAAACTGAGCCAGTGCCTATAGGGAGGTGGGCAGATTCCAGAAACAGGAACCTGCAAAGCAAATAGAGTGATTCAAGGAGTGGTAGAACTGCTCTCTTTGGATGTCTAACTATGGGCTATTCTTTATGAATATGTTTCTCCACCATCCATCTTTTCTTAAATGGATGGTTCTTAAATACCTAGGACATAAGGAGAGTGAGAAGAGAGTAATTCTTGACAATGAATTCATTAGAAGCAAAGACTCCTAACACTTTTGAGTATGGAAATCCCTTTATGAAATGAAAAAAGAAATTCTGACTTCTTCACATGATATTAATCCAACTATCACAGTAGTTGGGCTATTATTAGCTGTTGTTTGAGAAATTTTGAGTGACCATATTCTCCGGAGGTCACAAAGCATATATTTATAGCTAGAAAGAACGTCAGAGGCTATCTTCGCCAGCAATCTTATTGAGGAAACTGAGACCTAGGCTAGCAGAACTGGAAGTTGAACCCAGATCCTATGACTACAAATTGACCACTCTTTCCATTACATCATAATGCTTTTTTGCCTTTAGCCACTAACAGACACTGCTAAAGAAGATTCTTTGATAAACCCATCAGCAACTGTTTTCCCTTAGCTATACTACGTTTACACCATGACCCATAATATAGAAGTTCCAGGCAGAAAAGAAATGGTTAATTTGAACCTACTTGTTCTGAAACCATCCCAACTGCTTCCACATTAATCAGTCCATAAGCATTAATTAAGTACTAGGGATACAAAGAAATGCAAAAGATAATCCTTGCCCTCAAATGTAACCCAGAGAAGAAGCTCCACATGATACCTTGCATTTCTAAGTGCTATAAAGCCATCTGTTTAATAATCCATTCCAGAAATTTTCTGGGGATATCTATCAATCTTACCTGCCTGTCACTTCTGGAGACCACCTTTTTTTTACCTTTTTGAAAATTAGGACAACATTTACATTTTTAGTATTCTAACACCTTTCCCATTTTCTGTGATCTTTTTCTAAATATTTATTTAACTTTTAATTTATGGAATAAAACAAGGATTCACATAACATAGTAGAATAGAAAAACAGATGATTGCACATGAAAATATTTACAATTTGTTGTTCCTTTTAGGTATATAATAAATTCATTAAGTAATTTTCTTTTTCCCCCTTTTTTCCTTCCCCCTGTTCTAGAGATGGCTATCATTAGACACAAATATGTGTGTTTACATACACACATACACACACACACATATATATATATAAAATCATTCCATACATGCTCCTATATATCAGTTTTTTCTCTGGATGCAGATAGCATCTTCCTTAATATGTCCTTTGTAGTCAATTTGAATATTTACAATGGTCAAAATGACGCAGTCACAAAAAAGTTGTTCTTAAAACAATATTGCCTTTACTGTATACAATGCTCTCTTGGTTCTGCTTATTTTGCTTTTCACTATTTCATGCAAGTCTAACCATGTTCTTCTAAAAATCATTGAGTTCATCATTAACAATGGTCCAGAACTTTTGTGTGATATTAAAGAATTGGAAAGAAAGAAGATGCCTATTGACTGAGGAATGGCTAAACAAGTTGCAGCCTATGAATGCATGGAACATTACTAAACTGTTAGGAAGGATGAATATAATATATACATAGAAGCATGGAAAGATTTACATGAACTGATGAAGAGTAAAATATGCAGAACCAAGAAAACAATATGCACAATGACTATTGAAATGCAAATGGAGTGAACAAATGCTTCTAAATTAGAAAGAATAAGCATTGCTCCAAAGAAGAGATATAAGAAGATACCCTTAGCCCTTTGTAGAGATGGGAAGTCCACAGACATGGTATATTGCACATATTTTTTAGGCTTTTAAAATGTACTGGTCAGCTTTGTTAATTTTTTTCTTTCTTTAAAAATAAATTTTATTATATGTGATATCTCTCTGGATGGGAGAAAAGAAAGGATACTGGGGAAATTTTGTGATATAAAAAACAAAAGATTTCAACAAAAATCTATTTTTAAAAATAGTGCAGAAGCCATATTTGTAAGTTATTTTGGTAGTTTGAGTTGTAATTCAACTGAGTCAGGTAATTTGAATTCATTCAGAGGAAAAAGTATTCTTTTCCTATTTTCTCAGCTCTCCCCTTGTCACCATATTCATATTACCTTTTCCAATCTGAAGATCATTCTCCTTTTGAAAAGGAATGAAGCAAAATTAATACCTGAATATTTCTCCTCTCTCTTTGTCATCAAGGGACATTTTAGCAGTCCTTTCTCCCAAGCATAAAACCTATCTTTTCATCATTCTTCTTGCCTCAAATATAACTTAAATGATGATTTTGTTAAATCTAATATTTTTGCAAGTCATAGCACATTTTGGGCTTTAGCTTTCCTGGCACAATTTTACAAGTTCATGCTGCTTTTTTGTATTTGTTTGTGGTAATACACACATTCTAGTATACCATCTCTATAAAATGCTTGCTTATCAGAGAGCTCCCAATGCAACCACATTATTGTTTTAGATGCCATCTCCTTTTCTTTCTTATCAGACACATTTGCAATTATATCTTCAGAATTTCATTTTAAAGCTTTTGTTTCCTCCTCAATAATTTTCCTTTTTAGAGTCTCAAATCATGGTACCATTCCTTTCATTTATGGGAACTTTTTGAAATCTGTCTCTCTAGGTCCGTGGAACTTAGTATAACTATGATATAACAATGCCTACTAGCATTAATTTCCTGGGCATTCATAAGATGTCTTGGTAACTTCTAAGGCAAAGTGTTGGTGGTTTCTTAAATGTTACTGAGACTGTGAAGAGTGAATGAAAATTCAGAATACTTTTTCAAGGAGTTTAATTGGATAAGGTCAAAACAGTATATCTGAAAACTCTCATGATATAAGATATCGTATTTCTTAGCTGTGGTTCTAAAAGAGTCCTCAGACAACATTTCTGACTTATGATCTGCCTAGCAGTCCATTAACCCACATCACTTAGTGCTCTGCAAGTTCTCAACTCATTACTTATCCTCTTATTCTCAACCATATTTCCCCACTTCACTATTCTCTCTTTGTCCTCTTTTTTATGATCCATTCCTTTTTGTAAAGCTTAGGAAGTTAAGAAGAGTTTATTTTAGCTCCATGTCTATTTCAAGAGGGCGGGAAGAGTTGGTTGATGCAGAACCACAGGAGATTTCACTTTCCTGGAAGGTGTTTGAATCCTGTGGGGAGGCTGAGCAAGGGATTCTGGGAACATTAAAAGCTTTTTACCAAAAAAAAAAAAAAAAAATTGCCCACGCAGTGCTAAGTATGTAATGGCTCAACTTAAGTAATAAAATTGGAGTCATTCATTTGAATACAGACTCACTCATTCTTTAGGTTTATTTAAATCATTTGGGAGAGGGGGCTGATTGCTCCTGGGATCTTGGAGGAGAAAGAAATATGCCTCTTGAAAGAACGTGGCCATTTGTTCTCTGTCATGATACTTTTTTTAATTAGAATTCTATAAGGGAAGTAATTAGAGTTCTATAAGGGATGGATAAGGGTTAGAGAAATAATATAAAATGTACATTCTTACCTGTGTTCTATTTTTCAACATTACATGCTTTGAGCAAACTGAAATATTTGACTGAATCCTACAAATATACACATATGTGATTATAAGGTGTTCCAAAAGTCTTATTGTAGTTTTTAGCTTTGATGATTTAAGCTCTAATAGGCTAATATTACCATAAGACTTTTGGGATGCCCTGTATAAAAAGGGAGAATAACTATATTCAAAGGTGGACTAGGTTAGCAAATAAATAGAATAAAGAAATTGGAATTCACCTTTACGGTTTTTAGATCTTTGGGAACTTTTTTTGGACTTAACTTTCATTTTTTCCTGTCTCCAAAATGAGGGGGGAAATCTTTGTAATTGAATTCACTTAGAGGATTTTTGTACAGGAAAATACACAAGAACTGAGTTCTCAGCAAAGAATGTTTACATTGTAGATCAATACTGAATATCTGTACTAGTGGAAGGGGATACATTAGGGATTCCATGAATTTGTGGCTAATCAGAACATCAATAATATTTTACCTCATGTTCTTCTGTAAGGCCCTCCCTAGCCACATCCCTTGCAGATAGTACCTTCTGATTATGTTTGCATAGGTTCTGAAAAGAAGTTAAGATTTCCTGAGTACATAATGACTGGGAGAAGAGATGTAGCAGAGAGACAAACTATGAAAATGTTGGGGTTGTTGGGGAGGCCAGCGTGGCATTGTGATTTCATTACAAATAAACATCAAAGCAAATAAAAACCATCCTCGACCTCAGTTTCTTCCTTGGAACACAGAGTTTCCTAGCCTTCTTTTATATCTTTTTACAATACATCCCTCATGTACAGAATACCATCCCTCCTCACCTTTCCTTCTCAGAATCCTTAGCATTCTCCAAGGCTCTGATAAAGTGTCACCACCTACAGGAAAACTTTTTAATCTCTATAGTTATTTGTGCTCTCTATTTTGTCAAATTATATTCTATTTACTTCTCTATTTGCATGTTGTATCCATCAAGTAAAAGGATCTTTTTGTATATGTTGGGGACCCCTATGTCAGTTTTTCAGAACTGTATTCTGAAAAATGCTTTTAAATGTATTCAGCAAAATGTTTACAAAGGTATAAAATAAAATATATGGGATTACAAAAGGAACCAATTATTTCAAAATGCAATTATCTATCCATCCATCTATCCATCCATCCATCCATCCATCCATCCATCCATCCATCCATCCATCCATCCATCTATCTATCTATCTATCTATCTATCTATCTATCTATCTATCTATCTATCTATCTATCTATCATCTTTTTTTAAAAGCCAAGCTCACAGAACTCATTGCTCTACTATTACTCCCACTGCCTAGTAGGACTTTGAGTATAGTTGAATCTTCAATGTTTGTAGAATTGAGTGAATTGAATCTCTTAAGATGAAGAAGTTGGACATATAAATTTGAAGGTTCTTTCTAGCCTTAATATTCTCTAATTCACAGGCAATAATTAGGGAGCAACTCACTTATTCCTTGTCTGCTTCAATTTCCTTATCTGTAAAATGGGGATAATAGTAGTATCTACCTACTAGCATTGTAATGAAGATAAAATGAAATATTATTTGTAAAGTGCTTCACAAATCTCAAAACTATATAAATGTTATCTATTTCATTAGTGTCTTATTGTTGGTAGTATTATATATGTGTTTATTTATTATGTGTTATGTCTTTATGTGTTTATTATATGTTATGATGTGTGTATTATAGATTATATGTGGATATTATATATGTGTATATACGTGTGCATTATATATTATAATATATGTATCATACACATATCCATATAATATATGTGGTTTATATACATATACATATTATATATTATTACTTATATACTGTATATATGTATATGTTTTATTATATGTGTATTATGTAGTATAAATACTATGTATTTATAGTATGTAATACTATATATATGTACTATGTATGTATAGTAATACTATATATAGAACATAATATTATATACAGCATACTATAGACTATATACAAACACAAATACATATGTATATCTATCTATATCTTGATACTTTATTGCCTGTGTAATTTCACTGAATAAATAAAAATATTTAGGATATTGAAATAGTGCCTGAATAACTTTAGGATTTAGCCATCTGAAGCTAGTCTCAGGCACTGTAACCTGACTATTTGATGGCTTTGCTGTGGTAAAGACAGTAACGTAGAGATGCTGTTACTTCCCCTTTTCTACTTCTTGGTAGCATTAACTCAAACAATCCCAGAAAAATCCTTTAACTTTTTTGAAAAAGAAAACTCTTAAGAAGAAAAGCCTTTTTAAAAAATCTCTGAATTAGCATTTTGGGGTGTCATCATCCTTAAGAGTGAGGAATCCTTCCTGAGGTCTAACCTAAATCCCTTTGGCTGCAAAGCAGACATCTTATGTGCATACCAAAGCGGGAAAATAGCTCAAAATTATGAAGTCTTCGGGAAATATGAACTGCCTCTAGAATAATGGGAATATGGATCTGTTTGACCCTCCGTGTGCCTGCCAACATATTGACTTCTCTATGCATGCCACTGTGTTCCAGGGTGAGCACATTTGTGTTATGGCCAACGTGTGTGTATGTTTGAGCATGCAAGTGTGTATAGGAGCATGGGTAAACAGATCTTTGAATCACATAGGCCAGCCCATCCTGGCGGGCTTTGTCTCTGACTCAGTTACCATGACAGCAAGGAGAGCCCCTGAGTCTGTAAACAGAGCTCTGTGTGCGCTGAATGCAGAGGAGAAACACGTCAGCATGTGTGTGGTTCGGAACAAGAGTCAAAAGATCTAGAAGACAAAAAACACAGCCCTTCAGGAAGTGTTCTTGCTGTAGATGAATATGGGTACCGGTGATGCTATTTCTTGTGTGCTGTAACCCTGAGATATCATGGCAGGGGCAAGAGTCTAAGACAAGAGAACAAAGTAACCTGGTTTCTAGCCTTCAGGTGATTATTTTTCAGCAGGGAGAGGGGGAAGCTCACAAAATGGACAGTGATGATGATGATGCTAGCTTCAATTAATGTTGCATTTTGTAGCTTGTGATACACAAAGTACTTTCTAGTCATTATGTCATGTGTTCTTCATAACAGCCTGGTAAAATATTAGTGCAATGGCAATTTTTTTCCTTTGATATCTATATCTATATGTCTTTATACTCTGCTACCTCTGTGATTTTATAAAATAAATGAAAACATTCAGCATGTTGGAATAGTGCCTAAATATGCTTATGATTTATCCATCTCAGGCTAGCCTTTAGTAATTGGTATGTTACTTAATTGTTTTATGGATTACCTTTCACATATCTTTCTAGGATCAATTCCCCCTCTCAGAGCAGCTGAGTTGAGTTCAGATAATTTAATGGTTCTGATATGTAAATTTTTATCCTACTCAAAACAAAACATAAATTAGGCATATAATTCTGATGCCAAAAAATCATATATAGCAATAAATGTTTTCTACGTTATCTCTTGATATGGATGACCAAAATAATTACTCCTCTTTGTTAGTGTGGGTCAAAGTTATACCAGTTATACCATTTATAGCAGGGAGATAGCATGTATCTCTAGGGAGATACATGGTAGGGGCTGGAGGGTGCTTGCTCACCAAGGAGAAATAATAAACTGAAGAGAGTTAAATAAGAAGAATAGACACAACCCTAGTGCCCCTCATCAATTGCTGCAAGGTAGAGGTGGTGCAAAATAAAAATAATTAATGTAAACATTAAAAACAGCAGCAGTAGCAAATACAAGGCAGTAGGAAAACAATGCAATAAAAAAGGAAAGAAAAACAGCCTCTCAATGCTATCATCATGAGAAAAAGTGAATTTAAACATATAAGCTTTCCTTGCACTACAAGGGATAGGGCTGTACAATGAGGCTCTTAAACGCCTTGGCTCATTTTGTCTTGAGCACAGTTAAAAACCAAATTGGATATCCTGAAAATCAAAGGAGAGATTAATGAAATTGAAAGCGAGAAAACTATTCAACTAATAAAACTAAAAACTGGTTTTATGAGAAAAAAACAACAACAGTAAAATAGATAAAACATTGGTTAATCTGATTTAGAAAGGGAAAGAAGAAAACCAAATGGCCAGTATTGAAAATTAAAGGGGTGAATTCACCGCCAATGAAGAGTTAATTAAAACGCTTGTTAGGCACTATTTTGACCTATTATATGCCAATAAATTTGACAATATAAATGAAAGGACAAATTATTTTCATGATGAAAGAAACTGGAATTTTGAGATGCTGAAGGGAGTGGGAGTGGAGTAGGGTGGGGTGGAAGCAGTACATCAGGAAAATAGAAGGAGGAATATGGGAACCACTTCTGGAACCGCAAAACTCTCTCATTTTGCAGCTTTCCTAAAATTAATGTGGTTGAGTGTATGTCTTGAGTAAATCACTTCTATTTCCCCATATAACTTAGGTACCTCCACTTACTAGCTGTGTGACTTTGTGACTTTGCCCTAGGGAAACATCACTGTACCTCTGATTCCTTACTTGTAAGAATTCTGGTGGTATTGTATGAAGTGATCTCTAAGCACCCTCTCAAGGTCAATATTCTGTAATTATGTGTGCACACACACCTATTTTTATAATTGTATAATGAACAAAATAGTTTTGCCTTTAACTCTGATTTCTCATTCTTTTAATAAGTTGATGTATAAGGCATTTATTTATTCTTTCAATGTAGGTTCCCCATTACTTACTGCTTTTAATTCATCTCTAGATGCTGTCCTCAGGTCTCCATCTGGTTTCTAAAACTGAACAACTGAACAATGTAGTTACTCCAGCTCCTCCTTCCTTCCTTCCTTCCTTCCTTCCTTCCTTCCTTCCTTCCTTCCTTCCTTCCTTCCTTCCTTCCTTCCTTCCTTCCTTCCTTCCTTCCTTCCTTCCTTCCTTCCTTCCTTCCTTCCTTCTTTTTTTTAAGGCTATGTCAGGGCCTAGGGGTTTCCAAGGGGAAATGCTGTGTAAAAAACCACTTTCTTGATGCCTTATTTACTTTAATGAGGTGAAGGCACTCAAACTTCACCTGGAAATCAGAGCAAGCTCCAAAGTCCAGAAATCTGCTTCACTGTAAATTAAATTTAGCCTTTGTACCTGCCTCTGCAGGCTTCATTCATGGAAATGCCTGGGCCATTCATAAAAATGACTGTCATACCTCTGTGATGTGTGGGACTCACTATTTGTCTCCCTTGGAGTGCTAAAATCCAAAGTACTGTGAATCCACTCTTTCTCACTGCTACTCCCTGGGCCCCCACATCATCCCAGAAGAATTGAGATGAAACCCAGATTTAGTAATGCCTTTCGTGGTGCTTAGGAACCTGAGCAACATGTTATCGAAAATTGGTGTCAGCAAGCATCCCACACACTTGTGTGATAATTTGCAGAGAGGTGTGGGCTTGAAGGATGAAAAACCTTCTCCATCTGTGACAAAGACTCTAGCCATTTCAGTTTCATGTATTTGAAAAGATCCCACCATATCCTGCTAACTTCCTTTAGGGTAAGAGTTCTTAATCTTGGGTCTATGGACTTCTGAGGAGACTGGTAATAGATTTCAGGGGTTTCATGAACTTGGATGAGAATATATTTTATTTCAAAATAATTAGTTTCCCTTGTAATCCTTTATTTTGATTTTTATAAATTTCAGAACATTATTCTGAGATATCCGGGTGGTCAGAAGAGTCCTTGACACAGAAACGATTAAAAAATTCCCCTGTTCTGGGGAGGTAGGAAGACTGGAACCAGCTAATACCTTCTCAGCCGTGTCTTCTCATAAATCATCCATAAGTGTCTTCCTTCTAAAACTACCTCATATTTAGCTACTTTGAATAATTTGTGTTTATTAAATTAATATTTAAACTATATACAGTCTTGTATATATTTGTCTTCCCCATTAATGTTTAAGTTCCTTATGAGCGTGTCTTGTTTCATTCTTTGCAGTTATATCCCCAGTGCCTGACATAGTACAAGGCATATAGTAGGTTGATTATCCTCCTAATGTGATAAAAGCAACTAGGTGACATAGTGGATAGAATTCTAAGCCTGAAGTCAGAAGGACTTGAGTTCAAATCTAACTTTAGATACATACAAGCTGTGTAACCATGGACAAATCACTTAATCTCTCTCTGTCTCAATTTCCTAAACTATAGAATGGGAATAATAATAGATCTGAGATAATATTTGTAAAGTGCCTGGTGCACAATAGGTGCTTAATAAATGCTTATTGCACTTCCTATTTTCTTTCCCCCCACCCTAGGTCTTTAAATGTTTCTATCTTAACAGTTGCTCTCACTATGTGAGCAAGCTTCTTTCTTTTACATTAACCAGATTATATGTCCTTCATGCTACATTTATTAGGTTCAGTTTATTGTCTATCTGTGGTCTAACCATTACTGGCAATAATATGTAGCACCTACTTGCCTTTTGGGTCACTTCTGGTCTTGGTTATTTGAAAATTATGCTTCTATGATACACAATCGTATAGCATCAAGAGAATATTGGTAATAACATTTCAGGGAACATCTTAGGGAAAAAGGAAGGAAATAAGAATTTATTGTGTGCCATGTACTGTTATAAAACTGGGGATACCTATACAAGAAAAAAAAAGAATCCCTGCCCTCAAGGAATTTACATTTTTAATGAGGGAAGACAATACAAAAAAAGGATCAGAAAAAGAAGGGGAAGGGGAGGAAATGAAGATACCCTGCATGGAGGACTTGCTTTTGAAGTCCAGAAAGTCAGGAACAGAAAAAGAAGGGAAAGAAAAAGCACCATGCCCTTTTTCCCCAGTAAAACTCATTGCACTCTCTCTCTCCCCTACTAAATTTTGAGCCTAGCTTATCATCTGTCTGCAGGGCCTATCCAAGATACTAATATATTATTACTAATGAGCTACTTCAATAGCTGACCCATCTAACTGCATGAGATAGTCTGGGCATTAGGTATTTTCATCATTTTTTTTGGTATAGTGTAATTAATATAATTTCTGAGAGCCAGCATGGAATCTTTCCACAAAGATCATTGGCTACGAGGTCAGAGGAGCTGGGGTCACATCCCAGCTTGACTCACTAGCTGTATGAGCTTGGCTAATTAAATAATTTAATCCAGCTGATACTTGGTTTCTTCATTTGTAAAATGAAAGGATTGGATTAGATGGTCTCTTAGATCCCTTTTAGTTTAAAATATCTGCTCCTTATGTTTTGTAAACAGTAGTTATCTGGAGGACCTTTCCATCCATTGGGAACCCCTATTCCATTTGTGGGGTAGCTAGGTGGTGTAGTGGAGAGTGTTTGGGTAGGAGTCAGGTAAACTGACTATCCTGAGTTCAAATCTGGCCGCAGACACTTACTAGCTGTGTGACTCAGACAAGTTCCTTGACACCATTTACCTCTATTTCGTCATCTATAAAACGAACCGGAGAAGAAAACGGCAAATCGCTGCACTGTCTCTGCCAAGAAAACCACCAAATGGGTCACATAGAATCTGACATGATTAAAATGACTAAACAACAGCAAATTTCATTTATATTCTGCAAAGTATCTCCTTCATGACACTGGTGAACATCTTTGTCAGGATTTTCCCTTCATTTTCTATTCCTTGTTTGTTACAGATTATCAGACTTGTTGAACAAAGCTCTTTGAGGTTGTGTCTATCAAGGAATCTTGTATGATCACCAGATAGTTATAAGTTCCCTTGCTGGAGGAGAGTTTTTAAGGCTGCCTTTTCCTCTGCTTAATGAAATATGCTCTTGTAATAATCAGCATCAACAAAAGCACTTGTCTTCATTATTTTCTATGTCATTTCAGTTATTTGTGTGCCCACAGACTGTAAAAAAATATAATCTCTACCAGTCATTTTGTTTTCTTATATTTTCATCGGTGGTATCCTTGATTCAATTCTAAACAGATCAGTTTCATAAAGATCTTATTTAGATAATAAATAGTCATCCAGGTCAGTGATTGGTGAGGTTCTCTTGATAACTTTAATTTCTTGTTTGATAGTTTTTATTGTTCCGTCATGTCAAAGTCTTCATGGCCCTACATGGAGTTTTCTTGGCAGATACTAGAGTGGTTTGCCATTTCCTTCTCCAGCCCATTATACAGTTGAGGAAACTGAGTCAAACAGGGTGAAGTGACACAAACAGGGTCACACAGTTGGTAAGTGTCTGAGGCCAGATTTGAACTCAGGACAATGAGTCTTCCTGACTCCAGAGCCTATACTCTATCCACTACAACACCTAGCTCCCCCTTTTTTGATGGTAACACCGTGAAAAAAGATTGGAATTTTTTCCATTTATTTGGTATCTTCCCTCCTTCAAAATACCTCGAAAACCAATGTTTTAATGCTTTAAAATTTCGTCACTTCCAGAATGGCTATCTTCAATTTAAACTTAAAGCTCCATTCACATTCTGTGACTTCAAGATTTTTATTAAGTGGCATTCAGCTAGCATCTCTATGCTGATAATTCTCACCTCTCTTTATCCAGTCCTAACCTTTTTGGCCATGCTGACATCCTACTAACCAGTATTAACATTCCTCATACATGTTACTGTCTCCTGTTACTGTGCTTTTGCAAATAAGCCCTTTCCTAGAATTTTTTTCTCATTTCTAACTTGTAAAATCTCTAGGTTTTTTCAGAGCTCAAATCATGAACTCCATTATACATTTCTGCTATTGTCTTTCTCTGCCAAAAAAATTACCTAATATTTATTTCACATATACAGGGTATTTAAAAAGTCTTATTCAGTTTTAAGCTATTAAAATCCTTCTCCTTGGAGAGAAATGTTTTCAAGGCAGAAACTGTCATATTTTTTTCTTTGCCTGCCCAGGAATCATCAATACGCCTGGGACATAAGGCATTAAATAAATGTTGTGGACTGATTGAGTCCTCTGTCCATACAAGTGGTCTGTACTATATAGTGATGACAAAATCACTTGTTGCTCCCTACATCTGCACCCACATGGTTTTTCCTCCTCTGGTTGCTGTGTGTTCTTATATGAGTATGTCTTCTTAATATACAATGCTATTCCTCCTCCCTCCAAACTGATAGTGGTTTAGAGAAGGCTCATGTTTTGAAACATGTGTATGGTATGGTAGTCTGTGCAAGAAAGTTTTTACCAAGTTGAATAAAGATCAGAGACACAGTGAAGCCATGGGATCTATGGGAGGAAACAATCAGTAGTCTTTTGCTCAAGTGATCATCAACAAAACCAGTAGCAAGGTAGGTCAAGACTGGAGACTTAGCCAGAGTCAAGAGTTTACAGAAATTTGTTTTGTCTGGTGATAAAGTAACACCTACAGGCTTTTAAGCTCAGTTGCTTTGGACTAACCCATCAGATGCTCTTGATGGACCATTGTGGCATTGGACCTTCAGAGAAGCAACCTTGCCCACACTTAAGGGTTTTAATTGGCTTGGTTTTGGACTTGACCAAGGGTGCAGCTGCTTAGATTGAAGAATGAGTTGTTCAATACTTATCTCAGCTTTCTATATCTATGTAGCTCCAGACCTCTAGACCATGCTTCATCTTATCCAGCCATCTGGCATGTGTACATCTTTCTCACCCTCCCATCAATAGAGCTCTGCTTTTCACATCTTTTTCTGGGAATCATAATCAAATCAATATTACTATATGAGAGAAAGGAAGATTCTCTTTCAGCTAAGTTAATATAAATACAGAAAGTAGTCATACGTGGTAAAGTTTCAAAAGTGTAGAGATACACTACAATATAGTTCATGCCCTGCCATCTTTTTATGAGATGTGAGCCTCAGTGATTGGGTCAAACATTAGCAATTGATTGGCTATGACTTCCCACTATGATTTAAAATAGCTGAAATAATTTCAAGGGTTGACCCATTAAGGATTTGCTGTCTAGTGGTGTAAGAGCTCCTGGTTAGGGATAAAAAAGCTCCAGGATCAGAGGATTCCTGTTTAAAAGCTGGAGTCAAGCCACTGAAAAGAAATTATTTGTGGGGTGGAACAGGAGGAGAAGAGAGTTTATCTTTCTTTTGCTTTCTTTCCATTCTCTCCCAACTGAACATGTTATCAAAGAGAAAGGACCCATAGAAAACAACACAAACAAGCAGTATCAGAGAGACACACTGGGGATAAACACAAACAAACACAAACACAAACAGATGGGGAAAGATAGCTACCTGAGGGAGAAAGCAGCTTTACCTTTTGCTCCAAAGAAGAACATTATCTATGGACTTAAGAAAGGACTTTTAGTAATCAGGAATTGTGAATTTATCCTTGGGTAAAGGAATAGAAGAGTATTGAAATCTAAGGGCCTATGGGTCCATGCCCAATCCCTGTTATAGCCTAATTCAGGGGGTCATAACCTGGGGTCAATATACCCCAAGAGATTAGTAGATAGAATGGAGGAGTTCCATGAACTTGAATGGGGAATTAATTGTATCTTTAGTTTCATTCATCTCTAATTGAAATTTAGTGTTTCCTTCCATTTTGAGCATAAACAATAACAATATTCAGAGACCCATATGCTTCACCAGAGGGTCCATGACACAAAGTTTAAGTTCCTTGGCTTGTACAAAACCTCCCTTCTCTGAACCACATTTTCATCTGAACTAAATAAAGGAAGATTAAGCACAATTACACACCCACCCACACATAGATTTTTCAGTATAGAAATACATTAAGCTCAAAATGGAAAGAGAAGGGATAAGGACAAAGGAAGGAGGGTGAGGGATGTAATTGGGATGGCAGGCTGGTAAGGGCATAATCATAAGCAAAATAGTTGGAGAGAAGATAATGAAGAAAGGATTAAAAGGAAAGGAGAAAAGGTAAAAGTCTGAGATCAGGGGTAGTTCAAGGAAAAAAGAAGTATCTCAAGAGATAAGAAACAGACCATTTCACTTACAGATCAAACATGTGAACCAAGCTCCCTTTCCTTCACTACCTTCTTATTTGTAAAAAGAGTAGGGCAGCAAAAAGAAGAAAAATACAAGAAGACAGGATGGAGAAAAGTATATATTTGACAATCATAACCATGTACATGAATTGGATAAACAGAAAAAAAGAAGAGAATAGCAGAATGTATTAGAAAGCACAATCCAACAATATGTTGTTTATAAGAAACAAACTTGAAACATAAAGATTCACATTGAGTTAAAATGAGGGGCTAGAATTCAATATATTATGCTTTTGTGCTGCACTCAAAAAAGCAGATATAGTAATCATGATTTCAGGCAAGGCCATAGTAAATATAGTAATGATAAAAATATGATCAGGGAAACTACATTATGTTTAAAAGGCAACATAGATAATATAAATGAATCTACTAGCATAGCATCAAAGCATTTAAAGGAAAAGTTAACTGAATTGGAGGGAGAAATAGATATTAAACTAAATTTAGAGGATCTTAATCTACCACTTTTAGACCTAAACAAATGTAATCAAAAGGTAAGGAAGAAGTTAAGGTCATAATTACAACTTTAGAAAAATTAGAGATAAATTCCTGTAATTACTGAATGGAGGAACAGAAAGAATTTATGTATCGTTTGATTGTGCATAGACCATTTTGACCATTGAATTTATAAACCAAACTAGATGTTATTTAAAAACTAATACAGCATGTGAACAGCTAATTTGGTTTTCTTTAAAAGTGAAGGGAAAGGTAAAGTATATCAAAAATTTTTAAAAGAATTTACATCAATGGAACAGAAAATAAAAGAAATCAAAAACTATTTTGCCCAGTTATATGCTAACAAAAGTAACTGAGGAAGTGAGAGAAAACTTACAAAAATATACAATACTCAGTTTAAGATAAGAAATTGACTATTTAAGTAATTTAGAATCAGAGGAAAAAACCAAACAAGTCCTAAGGGAACTCCAAAGTGGAGAGGGAGATTTGAGACTCCAGTATCATATGCATTTATAAGTGAATTCTATCAAGCATTCAAAGAGCAATTGATTCCAATATTATGTAAAGTGTAATAATAAGAGAAAATACCCTTACAGTCTCTTTCTATGATATAAATGTGATTTTGACACCTAAATCAGAGAGAGACAAAGTACAGAAACAAAGCTACAGACCAATATCTCTAATGAATGTTGATGTGAAATTTTTGTGTATTAGTAAACAGACTAAAGCAATTCATTATGTCCTGTGGCAAAGTTGCCTTTATACTAGGAAGGCAAGGTTGGTTCAACACAAGAGATACTAAAATAAAATATAGATATGATTATGTCAATACATGCTAGAAAGACTTTTGAGAAAATCCAGGATTAATTTCTATTAAAAATTCTAGAAAGCACAGGAATAAGCATGGAAGTTTCCCTCAATATAGGAAGGAAAGAATCAAACATTTACTATGTGCCAGGCACTGTGCTAAACACTTTAAAAACATCTCTTTTGAGCCTCAAAGCAACCTTGGGAGGTAATTGCTATTATCAGTCCCATCTTGTAATTGAGGAAACTGAAGCAAACAGAGATTAAGTGACTGGCCCAGAGTCACATAGCTGGTAAGTGTCTGAGGTCACTTTTGAACCGAGCTCTGTCCAGCATTTTTATTCACTGCACCACTTAGTAAATAACATCTTTCTAAATATGAGCAAGCAATATATGTAATGGAGAAAAGTTAGAGGCTTCCCTAACACGTTCGGTGGTAAGGCAAGGTTGCCTATTATCACCATTACTATTGAGTATAGTTCTAGAAATACTCGCTATAGCTTTAAGACAAGAATGAGAAATTGAAAGCATAAGAACTGGCAAAGAGAAAGCAAAACTATCACTTTCTACAGATATGATTATTTGCTTAGAAATCCCCAGAATCAACCAAAAGTTAATTGAAAAATGAATAAAATCAATAAAATTGTAGCACATAAAATAAATCCACACAAATGAGCAGATTCCTGTTGATACCCACAAAATCCAGAACTGGAAGGAGAAATTCCAATCAAAATAACCTCCTCACATTTTAAATCTTTCCTTCTTTAGGAATTCCCATTTCTCCAACTTTTCCTAATCTATGGTTTCCAGATTTCTCACCATCCTGGTTTCTCCTTTCTGAATGTGCTCTAGACTGTCAATGTTTTGTTTTGTTTTTTCCTAATATGATCTGCCAGGACAGAATGCAATGGAATTATCAATCAATCAGTGAGCATTTATCATGTGCCTATTATATGCCAAGCACTGTGATAACACTAAGTTATCATCTATCTTGTTCTAGACACTCTTGCCTTTCTTAAAACAGCCTAAGCTGTTGACTCTGATCCACTCAAACTGTTTTCCTTTTCCTTTTTCTTTTTTGCTATGTAACTGAGTAAATGAGTTATTTTTGTGGGAGACAAAGATTAAAATATGATCCCTGCCAGAGCTTGCAGTTTAGGACTCATATATCAAATTCATCTCTCACAAGCATTAATCCTATTACTTACACTCACAATTCAATCAGAGTTGTCTTGATTTATATTATTGACCTTTGGGACAAATATCTTGTTATGCTCTGCAACACAAACCTGGACACTTGACTGCAGCTTCTCTCAGAGGCCTAAGTCTCCCTCCTTTACCTCTAAGTTGATTCTCCCTATGGCATTTTTTCTCCATAGAAGTTACTATCAAACCCTTTTTATATAAAACATTTTTCTTCCAAAGTCTCAACTTCAAGATTTTTAAAGTTGTTTGGAGGCAGTTAAGGCCGGGAAAGGTCTTAGAGAGAAGTACCAGGACAAACCCTGTAGCTCAGGACAACTGTGGCCACCGGGTATTTATTCTCTGCCCTATCCCCTCTGTTCCCTGAAGGCTGAGTCTCCAGGACTTGAAGCAGGAGTTGCATATCAGAGGAAAGCGAGTAGAAGTAAAGAGCCCCAACCAGCTCTCTCAGAAAAGAAACAAGTTCTTCCCTACGTGCACAGGGAGAGCCCAAGTATATTCACGCAAAATATTTTATTCCATATGCAAATGGATTTATATATGCCCTGCAACTCTTTCCTTCTTAGATGCCTGAAAAATGCTTAACCTTTTCTCTTACAGAGCAGAGGTGAATTCTGAGTGGCCTTCACTAGAAAGAGACACCCTGTGTCTTTCCTTGGATGTTTTAAGTCCTCTGTGTCTTCCAGTCATTCATCATCCTCTTTAGATTCTTTCTCTTCTTCTTGTACTCTTGTCATTCTCTAGTACTCCCAACTCTTCTCAACAAGTAGTTGATGTTTACTTTGAATTAGCCATGGCCACCCCAAGCCACTTCAGGACTCATGATATATTGGGGGTTGGCGCATTTACTTTGTTGTCACCTGATTGTTGGAGATCAGTATCATGCCATCTTTCTTGATGATCTAAGAAAGGAGGCTCCATAGAGTAGGGAAGATGCTCCAAGGACCCTGCATCCAGGCTGCTAGTGAATGTGATTTCTCTGGTTGCCAGCCAGGATGAAATTCCTTTCTGAGAATTTATTGAACCATTCATTCTTCGTTCACTTTTAGTCCTGTTGGGGAAGAAAAGACTGAGCTCGCCTCTCAGCTTCTTGCCCAACTGGTGCAGATTGTCTCTGTACTCTTCAGGTGGAAGCCACTATTAGACGCTTGTTCTTGCCAAAGAAAATTTGGCTGAGCTCTCCAAGTACTCCTTGAAGCCTTCATTTGCTATTCCTCATGTTTGCTACAGAAAAGGTGGAAAGGTTTTTTTACATGTATATATATTTTGTGTACCTTTTCTATCAAGTTTTCTTTGCTTCTAAGATAGTCTTTATTAAGGAAATGCTTGGAATTAAGAATGAAGTTTCCACTATCTGCTTTCTCAGACTGTACCTGAGAGGACTGGGGCCTCACAAGGATTCATGGGACTAAATATCTTAGGATATCTATCTAAAGTGAATAATTCTGTCTAGTCCATTTTCTGCGCCCTGTCCATTGTCACCATCACACTGTTGTGCCATGAACTCTGAATACATGGCCTCCCTGTGCTCCGTCAAGGCCAGAGTTATCTGCTTGTTCCTCCCACAGCATATACTTGCATAGTTGATTTTAGAAACCCCTGTTAAATTCAATTTATGCTCTACTTACTAAATCTATAGATCAGGAGCCCAAGTTCAGGGAAATTTACCTCTTAATAGCTTATACTGCTTTGCCTGGTTCCTTGATGAACTTGGCTCCTGGTTCTTCATAGTCACACTGAAACCCAAGATTTGCAAGCGTTGTGCAACAGGAATCTATAGCACATAATATCGATACTCCTTTACTCTCCAGTGTTTATGAGTCTAGTCCCCTTGCACATGATAGCAACAAAGTTCATATATCAGGAAACAGGTTATGACTGGAATACAAAGCCAGTAGCAATTCTCCGGTTGGACTAGGATTCGGAAATGTAGTCAAATCTTGACCTATCATACCTCTGCATTGTACAAAATGTTTTTAATTTGCCTCTTGACAAGAATGATACGAAAATACTTTGAGTAAGAATATGTGTCATTATACTTCCCTCTCCCAATCTAGATTTGTAAGTAAACCTTCTTGTAAGCTTGAAAGGTGAATTCATTTTTCATATATTCAGTGATAAATTTCTGGTTTGGAATCCCAAACATGAATTCAACCATTTATTAACTACCAGGATAGTAGCTGTTTAATGTATTAAAGAGTAGGTAGAATTGAGATTTAGAAGACCCGGACTCAAATTCAGCATCTGATATTTAGGGAACATAGGACCTTATGCAAATCCCTTATGCAAATTCTGAGACTCAGTTTTCTTATCTGTAAAATGGAGATAATAATGCCAGTAGTACCTACCTCATGTTTTTGTGAGGCTCAAGTGAGACAATGTATCTAAAGTGCTTTGAAAGCTTTTGATTCTATTTTTTAAATAATAACTATAATTATTATCATTATCACCAATATGCCCAATAACATCAACATAAAACAGAAGGCTTCCTGCTTACCTGTATTCACTTGCCATCTCGCTGTGCCAAATTCCCCATTACAGTCTCAAAAGAGTTTGATTAGATGAAGTGAGACTATAGCTGTTAAGGGAAAGTCATACTAATTTAAGGATGACTTTCAAACTCTGAGACAGAAGGAGAGCACAAATACAGAGGTATGTGGAAGAAGGGAAGGGAAGCAGCAGGAATTCAGAGCTGAAGAACCCTAATTAGGTATCAGATCCCTCCTCTCTTCAAGCTGGCAGCCCAAAAAGGGGCAGCCACAGCTGTGGTTCAGGGCTGATGATCTAATGTAGCCTCTCATCTCCATGTCATAGGAAAGTTCTTAGAAATGTTTGACGGGAGTATAACAGGGCTCACAATATCAGATATCCTCTCCATTCTGCCTACTTGGTATATCATTGTTTCTGACTTCATTACTCAACTGAAACTGTTCTCTCCAAAGTTACCAATGATCTTAATTGCCAGATATGATGGTGTTCTCTCAGTCTTCAACCTTCTTGACCTTTATGCTGAATTTAACAATGTTAAGCACCTCCTCCTGAATTTTGTCTTCTTTCTGAGTTTCATGACAGTAATCTTCCCTGGTTCTCTTCCTATATGTCTGACCTTTCTATTGTGCTCCCTAACCATAGTATTTCTGGGCTTTTTATTTCTCCTCCTCCTCCTCCTCTTCCTCGTCCTTCTCCTCCTCCTCCTCCTTCTCTCCTCCTCCTCCTCCTCCTCCTCCTCCTCCTCCTCCTCCTCCTCCTCCTCCTCCTCCTCCTCCTCCTCCTCCTCCTCCTCCTCCTCCTCCTCCTCCTCCTCCTCCTCCTCCTTCTCCTCCTCCTCCTCCTTCTCTGTCTCTCTCTCACTCTCTCTCCTCATGAAATCCCATAGACTTAATTTTCTTTTTTGTAGAGATAAATTCCAGATTTATAGATCCACCTCTAGTCTCTCACATGAGTTTCAGTTCCCTAACAACAACTTCCCATTGGACATTTTAAATTAGATGCCCCTGAGACATCTAAAACTCGATATTCCAGAAACAGGACTTATTACTTTCCCCCAAAACTTACCCCTTTTCCAAACTTCCTTATTTCTGTTGTAAAGGTACCACATTCTTCTATTATTCCAGATTCATACCCTCACCATTGTCCTCTACTCCTAACTCCATCTTTCTCCACATATCCAATCATTTGCCAAATCTTGCTATTTTACCTCTCTAAATATCTGACCCTTCCCTCTCTGTAAATAGCTACCACCATAGTTCAGACTATATCCTCTCCCCTCTCTAATCCATTCTCCACAAATCTATCAAAATTATTTCCTTAAATGCATATCTTACCATGTCACTCCCTTCCTCAATAAACCACATTAGCTCCTTGTAAAAGCTAGGATAGTGTGTGTGTGTGTGTGTATGTATGTATGTATGTATATACATACATACACACACATATATATATATTATATATATATATGTTTGTGTTTTAAAGTTCTTCACACCCTCTTTCCAATCTTTCTTTCCAGCATTATTTCTCTTTCTGTGCTCTGCAATCCTGCAAAATGACCTTCTCTTTATTCCATCTCTTCCTGTCCTGCTTGTCCTCTATGTCCCATGCACTCCCTCCTCACCTCTGCCTCCTGATGTCTCTCTCTTTCTTGAAGGCACTACCTCTTCAAACATTAACTCCTTTCTTACTTTAGGTGCCTCTTCTGATCCCTCCACCCCCCCCCCAATGGCTAATGTCTTCTCTCTCTTTCTTGTATTTATTTTGTTGACATTTATTTTATATACATATATGTACGTACTGTTGTCTTCCTCAATAGACTATAAGCTCCATAAGAGTAGGAGACTTTGATTTTTATCATTTCTAACCTCAGGATTTATGATGGTACTTGACATATACCAAGTGCTAAATAAATGTTTATTGAGTGATGATTGGTTGGATTGAAATATCTCTGAATCCAGTCTCCTTGTTTTACATGTAAGGATTCTGAGACCAAAAGAGATAAACTGACTTGTCTTAGGCTATACAAATAGTTAAAATGGAAGAGTCAAGATTTGAAAGTAGGTATATTTCTTTGTAACTTCAAGCCAGCTAATTCTTTTCCCACCACATCATGTTGTGTTCCTTTTTTTTGTTCTTGTTTAAGTTTTTCTCACTGGGTAGTGAGCTTGTAAGGATAGTGTATCTATTAAGGATATGTCCCATTTAATATCTTTTAAAATATATTTTTGTTTATTTAATTAAATTTTTCTCAATTACATTTTTAAAATTTTAACTTTTTTTTAATTTGGAGATTCCAATTCTCTACCTCCCTCCCACCCCATCCTTGCTCCTTGAGAAGGCAAACAATACAATATGGAGTGTACACCTGAAGTCATGCAAAACATATTTCCATATAGCATTGTCATCTGGAAACATTGTTCTCTGGGATCATCCTAGGTATTTGTCATTATTTTCTATATTACACAAGTGTGTTAGCTCTGTAATTGCAGTATTCATTAAAAAAATAAGAAAAAAGAGGATTCTCCATAGCTTGAAGCTTGTCATGGCACCCCTCCCACCCATACTCTTATCTTGGTGTCTACTATTCTATGGGAAGGTTGGCTTTTCCTAGAGTCTAGAGCATCTTTTTTCTTTTTCACATACCTATCACAGCCCCATTCTTTCATCATATCCCTTATTCCCAGAGGTGTGTTGAAGCCAGCTCAAACCAAAGAACCATTGTTAAATTTTCAGTGACATCATTAATACCTTGGAAATAAGCAAATGCTATAAATCGTGGACTTAATTTATTATTTTATTCGTTGTCTAGCCTTAATAAAGTGATATAAAAAATGTTAATAATATAATTTGAACTTAAAATTCCATCGTTGGTACATTTTTTTTCACCCTGGAGAGCTTATTGTTAAATATTTATTAGTGACATTCCCCACCCTTTTCGTTATTCCTCCACTCCTATTATACCTTTTGCAGATTTCTTTCAACATAAAGTCAAGCTTTCAGTGGAACAAATTTCTTCTAAATAATTCATTCTCATTTTGATACCCTTAACTACGTCTGGGGGAACAAATGGTTCTATGTATTCTACCTTGGTGGGGATGAACATAGGGACATATATGGTGGGCAGAAAGATGAATGACCTTGAGCCAACTGATTCATTTGGTATCATACCCAACTTCTCACTCTCTCTCACTCTTTCATGCAAAATTAGATACATTTGGGGCAGGGTAGAATGTTGATTTGTCCCTTGTAGGTTGGAAACTTTTATGTCTTTTCTTCATGTCACCTCCCTCAGTCAATGCTTTTTGAACATTCACTGCATGTAGAGATTGTTCAGTTCTACAAAAGATATACCTCTTGCCTTAACAGAGCTAAACATTTAGAATAAATGCAGTCTTTAAAAAAGAAAAATCATCAATCTACAAGCATTTAAGTATTGACTGCTTTCCATGCATTGTTTTAATAAATATGAAAGCACTGATTACTGTACTTTAAATAGAACATATTAGTGCTGATAAGACATAAAGAGGAGGAGTGACCAAAGTGAAATGAAATTAATCAAGCAGGGCACCTTTAAGTGGGTGTTTTTAAATAGGGGAATGATGTGCCCAAAGTTGTATGTTAGGGAGATTATACTCATCTATCAACTAAGCATAATCTTAGTGGATCCGTAAGTTTTTTTTTTTTAATTTTGATTTATTTTATTTTTAACTTAGGGAATAAAATGAAAATTTTCATAACAGTATAATAAAAAGATGATCACACATGAAACTGCAAATCTATTGTATACAAACTGCTGTTCCTTTTACATATATAATAAAGTTATCATGTAAATTTATTTTTCCCTCCCCCTAGAGATGGCTGCTAATTAGACACTCTCTCTTTCTCTCTCTGTCTCTGTCTGTCAGTCTCTCTCTCTCTCTCTCTCTCTCTCTCTCTCTCTCTCTCTCTCACACACACACACACACACACACACACACACACACGTAAAGGTATTCTGTATATCTATCAATTCTTTCTCTGGATGTAAATAGTGTTTTCCTTCATACACCTTTTGTAGTTAACCTGGGTATTTATAATAGTCAAAATGCATAAGTTTTAAAAAAAGAGCTTGTGGGGGCAGTGGGTCAGGAAAGTGTTTCAAATGGGAGCAAGACATGTTCAAACACACCTGCTCAGCATTTCTTCCTCCTTTCCCCACTTCAACCGTTCCTCTCAGTAAACTTCCCTGACTTATAAACCCATCTTAACTTCCTTGTTCTTAGGGAATTTGCCAAAGAAAGAGAGAGAGTGGAGAACCGTAGAGCCTTTATGAAATTGCGCAGACAGCAGCAAATTGAACGAGAGTTGAATGGATATCGAGCCTGGATAGACAAAGCAGGTAAGAACCAATGAAACCTTAGAAATTTGATTTTTTTTTTACCAGATCACTAGTATTTACCTGATATTTGCAGAATATAGTATTAGGCTCTAAATACATAGGAAGTTTAGGTAAGAAAGGCTCTCTGCCCTCATGGAGCTCATAGTCTAAAGGGATATAAAAAGTTTCATAAAAAGAGTTCAGCATTTAAAATGTCACACTTATAGCAGTGAGACCCCTAACTGCTTTTTCTTACAAAGTCAGCATATCCTTGAGTGGCAGGAAACTATGAAATGCTGAATATTATCTCTTTAGGCTCCCTGGAACCATGACTGCCTCTTTGCTATAGAGTTGGTGGCTCTGTCTCCATATTTGCTCCATCAATCTTTTCAGGGGATGATGAACTTAGTTCTGGCATAGACCCAGAATCTCTAAGGAATGGGAGAAAAGACAGGAGTGAGATTTTCAAGGACACTACAGAATTTTTATATGTTACCTCATCTATGTTCTGTTCTGTCTAGTGGCCTGGCATCAGAAAAAATGGCTAGCTATTGAGGAAGTGGCTAAGCCTTATCATGTCTGTATTAAGGTATTACCCCACCAGTTTCTGATTGAACTAACACTTAGATCATTATGAGTAAAGTCATCTTTCTTTATAAGCCAGCATAAACTTGGTTCCCTTTTGATTTTTAAGGTTGGGCTTCTATGATATTCTGTGTCATCTTTCTGAGAAAATGCTAGGTTTTTAAAAAAGGAAAATAAATTGCATGACAGCCAATTATCAACCTCTCTATGTTCCTGGAGAAAAGAAGTAATACAGAACTGTTGCTTCCTCTCAGGGTAATTGATTTTCATTCATCAGACATTACTTATTTCCAACTATGTGAAAATCACTGTATTTGGCCGTGTTTCACATTCAAAGATGAATAAGACATAAACCTTGCCTTCAAGGAGCTTATAATGTAATAGGGAACATATGCATAAACAACTCTAACATAAGGCAGAAAGAATTATAAGAGAGTTCTAAATGAAACACTATGGGAATATTTAGTAAAAAGAATTTGTTTCTGTCTGGGGGTGTTATGAAAGGCTTCCTGAAAGACGTAGTGTATGTGCTTAGACCTTTAAAGATGGTGATGGTTGTATTAGGCAGAAATAGGAGAAAGAGGTATTCCAGGCAGAAAGCACAGAAATGGAAAAGCGTGGTGTGTGTTTGGGGCATGGTGATAGCTGGATAATGGGGTATAAGAAGAGAGTAGTGGGAGCTGATATTTGACAAATGAGCCGAAGACACAGAGTCTATAATAGCTAGAAAGACAGGCAAAGAGGTTTGCCATTATTTTGAATTTGATGAGAAATTACTAAAGGGTTTTCAACAGAGAAATGACATGACCCAAGCTGGAAAATTATGCTCACCTATTAGTTGAATTCATAGCTAAAAGTTTAGGTTTGGAACACAAGGGAAAGGACAGGCCTGGAGATCTAGATCTGGGAGTCATTTAGCTAGAACCGAAGCTGAAGGAATCGGTGAAATCTCTAAAAAAGAGGGTATAATGAGAAAAGATAGCCAAGGATAGAATTTGAGAGAATGGTAACATTTAGGGGCTCAGAAGGACAAGAGAAGAAGGAGGAGGAGGAGTGTTGTGTGGTAGTGAAACCAATAAAAGAGAGAGTTTCTGAAAGAAAGGGCAAGTCAAATATTTTAAAATGTTATCTACTGGTGAAGGAAATGAGGACTTTCACAACAGGCCACTCAGTCAATGATGAGTATGTCATGGGTGACTTTAGAGTGAGCAGTTCCAGTTGAGTATTTGTGGATATTTGGGCTTTCTGAGTTTGTGGAGGGAAAAAAAAACATCCAGGCCAAGTAGTAAAGCTGATCTTGAACAGCCATATTTAGGTTCTCAACAACCTCCCTTGCAACCATCTAGGTCCCAGAAGAATCTTGTTTGCCTTGTTCCTAGAGGGCAGAACAAGCAACTGCAGTTGGAAATTGCAGAGAGGCAAATTTTCACTTGATAGAGGGAAAAACTTGCTGATGATTGCAACTGTGTAGAAGTGAAATGGACTGCCTCAAGAAGTGGGGGTCTCCCTTACTGGAAGTCTTCAATCAGAGGTTGGACAGCCACCTATTGAGAAAGTAGTCAGAATTCTTTTTTTGTGTATGAATTGCATTTAATGGATTCTTAGATCTCTTCCAGCTTTGAATTTCTAAAACTCCATTGAGCTGAGCCATGAAAGTATTTGGGCAAAGTGAAATGGTTATATACAGTACTGATAATAGTAATTCTAATATCATACTTTAAGTTTGCAAAGCACTGAATCTCACAACAACTCCAAGGGGCAGGTATTGCGTCTATTTGAAGGGCACAGAAAGAAATACCATTGCACAGCTGAGGAAAATGAGACTCAGTGATGTGAAATGATTCACTCATGGTTACACAATAAATGCCAGAGGCTCTCTGACTCTGATTCCAACTCTTTATTCACCACGTCATGCAGCTTTTCAATACTGGGCATATTTTTTATATGTATCAATATATGTCTAATTGAATATTTCATTTTAAAACCAGACATAACTTACTTTAATATTATCTCCTGTTTGAAATCACCTGTACCTCATTTCCTGCTCCATTAGCATGAAGGATTGAAGGTTGACTGTACTTTCATTCCATCATTTTCCCTTTATCTACTAATATGGGAGATGGGGAGTAAAAATGAATCTCCTTACATATTCCCCAAATGGTACTCTGGTCCTTTGCTCAGTTTGAGTATATTTTTCTATGAAGCCAGGCAGTTGCTTTAGTGTACTCCTGGTTTCTTTGGGTATGGATCCCATCTGACAGACACACAAGCATTGAATTCGAGGGAGAGGACCAAGGTTAGAATCTCACCCTCAACCCCCAACTCCATGGTGGCCCCAGGATAAATAAGCCAAGATAACATGCTTCTTTTTAGGTCTTTGCTTTAAAAACCTTCTAAGGTTTTAATAGTTTAAGTGTACTTTCAGTTGGCAAAAAGCTGACATTCTCCTCTTTCTAAGAAAAACATAAAGGCAACATCAAACTGCTCTTTCTCACCCTTCCCATCATGAGTGAACATGAACGAATCAGAAACATATGGGTTGCATTTCCCTGGGAATATATGCAAGGTTGAAAGTGAAGAGAGAAGGAACACATGGCAGATTAAATGAGAGTATTTTCCTTATACGAAGAACACTTTAGCAAACCTCACACAATGGAGAAGCAACTTACACACTATCTATTTGTCCCAAAGCCCACACATAGCCTTCACCTATTTACTGAATGCTATAAAGGTGAATGTCAGAAAATTATGCAATCAGCTGTCTTGCAAAAAATATTTCAGGTACTGTAATGAAATAACAGTAGCATGTTCCCTAAATCTATTATATGACCCTAAAACCTCTCTTAAATTGTGTGTGATAGCCTGTCAATCATTCTTGACCTTTAAGTTGACTTAGAGTTTAGCTGGAGGCTCTGCTTTAAAAAGGAAAGCCTATCAATCTTATGATTAAGCATAACAGACACATTTTGAGGATCAGTACCATAACATATTGTGCTCCCTGAATAATATAGAACTTACCTATAGATTAGGGGAATGGAATTATAGCTGTGATTCTTCTTTCTCTTACTAGTATTTCTATGGTTTATCAATGTTTTAATTAAGCTGTTTAATAGGCTTCATAATATTTTTCTGTAATATTTTGGCAGTTGCAAGCCTAGATTAGTATTTTGACTGTAGGTCAGAACTATGTCCCACTAGCTAGCTAGTCAACAGGAAATAAAGAGCTCTGGTCGTATAGTAGAGAATATGAATTCAAATCCCATTTCTGATGCTTATTACTTATGTGATCTTGGAAAAATCATTTAATAACATTACTAGACCTTCATTTCCTCATCCATAAAAGGAGGGTATTGGGTTAGATGACCTCTGATGTCTCTTCAAACTCTAGATATATGATCCTATGATTTTAGGAACCCACCAGATTTTTATTGAAATTTTTTATGAGTAAGACTATCAATCAGTCATTTAACAGGCTATTCTTGGTCTATTCACAAGAATTTATTAAATAGCAACTGTATTCCTGGCTTTGTCTTGGTTCTGGGGACTTTCTTCTAGGTACTAGAATATACCAAAACAAATAAAGAAATAGTCTTTAAAGAAGTTTATATTTCATTAGTGTAGACAATAGATACATTGATATTTACATATATACTCTACTTGTTTGTGCTATAATAAATACAAAGCCAATACACTGTAGTTAATACAAGGTGGTTAGGGAAGGAAGACATGCTAGCAGTTGGGTTTAGGGGTTGGATCAGGAAAGGCCTTTTGTAGAAGGTGGTGTATAAGCTCTGCCTTCAAAGATGAGAAGGATTCTATGAATCTGGGAGATTATGGCCAGGGTAAATGCACAGAGAAACATCAGACCCAGAAGATGGAGAATCATATATGAGGAATGGAATCATCTACTGTGTTTGTGCCACATACCATCTGTGCTAGGCTCTAGAGATACAAAGACAAGAATGAAGCAGTTTCTTTCCCTGAAGAGCTAACATTCTGGCTATAGAAAACAATATGTACCCATACAGACATATACAAAATGGGTTCAAGGTAGTATAGGGAGGGAGGCATTAGCAGATTGGGAGGAGGATCAAAAAGGGTTCATGTATAAAGCTAACAACTGAGTTGTGTCTTCAGTTATGGATTCTGAGAGATGGAGGTGCAGAGGGAACACATTCCAGGCATCAGGGATATCAGTACAAAAAGCATGGAGTCGGGAAGGCAATGGGGGAAACAACAGTAGGATGACATGTAATAAAGCTAAAAAGGTAGGGTGGAACCAGGTTATGAAGGACTTTAAATACTAAACAAAAATTTTGGATTTTATTTTAGAGGTTAACGGTGACATATTGAATTCTGTTGAGTAAGAGAGGGATATAGCTAGACTTGATATTTGGGGAAATAACTTTGTTAGTTGTAGGGATGATGTGTTAGAAAGGAAAGACACTTAAGGTAGAGGGACCAGTTTAGAGGCCATAGGTGAGGACTGAACTAGGTAGCGGATGTGTTAGTGGAAAGAAGAGGATGAATGTGGGAAATGTTTTACAGGTAGAGGTGACAAGATGTGACAACTGAGTGAATACATAGTATGAGTGTGATAGAAGTCCTGGGTGACACCGAGGATGCAAATTTGTGTATGGAAGATTATAAGTGCACGTGACAGAAATAGAGTAATTTAGAAGGGGTCTGGGTTTTGGAGAAAAGATGAGGATTTCAGTTTTGAACATGTTGAGTTTGAGATGCTTATGTGCTATCCAGTCTGAAATGTTCAGAACATAGTTTAAGAGTCATAAGAAATTCAGGGGAGACACTAGGGCTGGATAGATAGATGTAGAGTCAATAGGAATACAGATGATAATTGAACCCATGGAGGCTGATGAAATCATCAAAACAAATAATAAGAGAGACATGAGAAGGGGACCTAGGACAAAGGTCCCAGAGTATACTTACAGTTATGGGTCATGATATGGATGATCATCTAATAAAGGAGAACAAGAAGGAAAGGTCAGATAGGTGGGAGAATTAGAAAGAGCAATGTCATGAAAACCCCAAGAGGGGGGCACATCTAAGAGGAGGGGATGATGAACAATGTTAAATGAGCCAGCGATGCCAAGAAAAGTGAGGATTAAGTAAAAGCCGTCAGACTTGGTCATTAAGAAGGTGATTTCATTTGAACAATGAGGGAGGACAAGAGCCAGATTGTAAAAAGTCGAGAAGTGAGTAAGAGGAAAAGAAATGGAAACAATAAGTGCAGGTATTTTTTCTAGGAATTTGTCTGAGACATGAAGAAGAGGTACAGGACAGTACCTTAAGGGGAATGTGGAAGGACCAAATTATTTTTTGAGAACAAATTTGGTTTTTTAAATAGAATGTATGTGAGATTCATTTTATTTTCAAGTAGATCATGGGTATATTATGATATCCAGGCATATTCTTAGGGGTGTCCAAGGGGGAATCTTTGGATCAAAATTCTCCATGGGGAATCTTAAATTTAGTTCTACATTCCAGATTGCCCTGCTAATTGTGATTTTTCTGGTGGAGGAATAGTTACTACTGTGGCAATATATGAAGGAGGTCCAAGCCCTCCTCTTCCCTATGGGATTCCTCAGCCAATTCATGGGGTGAATGTCTGACTCTTTCTCAAAGGAAAAGTGGGATGGATCTGGCAAGAATGGAGAGGTACCTGGAAATCCAGAACATTCTCTTATCTTCTGGAAAAATGAGAGAAAATTACAATTACATGTGTGAATCAAGAGATTTGATGAGCTATGGAAGGAAATGGCTGACAGTTAATTTCAAGAAAGTAGAAAAGATGTGAAACTTAATGGAAATTCAATTTTGGAAAAAGAGTTTTTATTCTTATTTGGATTAATTAGCTCTTCATGTATATCCACCCTGAAGGAAATAGAGGTCATACACATAACTGTATTTTTCCTGGCATTCTCCACAATCCCCCATTTATAACTTTTTTCTTTTCTCATCTTACTTTCACCGTTTGGACCTGTTTGCTTATGTGCTCCCTCTCCTTCTGATGACTGCCTATGGAGTTTATTACTCTTTCTATATTGTGAAGCTGTTCCTAACGGGTTTTCATTTTGCAAAATGACTGCATTTAGAGATAATTTGCTAAACCATTTGTTTTCACGTAGAGGAAGTGATGCTGGCTGAAGAAAACAAAAATTCTGGAACATCAGCTTTGGAAGGTAAGGAAATGCTCTGTTCAAGGCATTGCATTTATTCCTTTTCATCCAATTGCAAGCTCTCTTGATCAAAAAGAAAAGGAAAAATCAAAGAAAGAGATGTACTTTAGGACTTCAGAGAGAAAGTTCTTCTGTTATACTGTCCAAGGTGTTCTAGAATGAAGGGAACTGATATGCAGGAAGATCTGCAAGCTACATAAAGTACTGAGAATTGATTCTGGGAGATATTCTATTCCAGAGGGTGTGACGTATGAGAAGCAGTAGGACTGAAGTCCAGACTGTGTAATGAGCATGCAAAATGAACAGACCATGGCAATATGGTACAGGCTGAGGCTGCCTTTTAATGGACAGTGTGGATTGCCTTTTGATCAATTAAGGCCAAGTGACTGGTATTGATCATGAGGTGCTGAAGATGAACATATCTTTGATACTACTGTGCTTGTTGTATATAAATTTTAGATAGCTGAGATTCTAGAATTTGGGCAAGAAATAAAGGATTTCTTTTGCTCTAAACATCTTAGTCTTGTATTCTGTGTCTTATACTCATAATTGCCTCAGGAAAGATGGTACATTATAACCTCCCTCAGGAGTGGAAACAGACATAATCTCATGTTAGAGAGTAGTAAGCTAAGATCTCATGCATAAGGATAGAAAGAATTAGACATGTGTTAATTAGAGTTTTTGAGGATATAATGGTTTGAATTTGGACAGGATATTTTAATTATACTACATTGTCACTTAGTAGATTTCTCTTTCCTTTCAATGTAGTTCTCCGAAGGGCAACCATCAAAAGGAGCCGTACTGAGGCCATGACTCGTGACTCAAGTGATGAACACTGTGTTGACATCTCCTCTGTGGGTGAGTTGAATCACATAGTGTTTTTTTTTATTCTCCCAAATTTCAATGAAAAAAATCTTATCTTTTGAGAGAACATTGGAAGAAAAGCTGAAAGGAAATAGAATCATGTGGGGGTAGGCAAGTGGGTAGCACCATAGGGATTTAATATCTCCTCAGTAAAAATGATAAGATGATAAAAATGGATGCAGGACATTGTCACTGAGAAATATACTATCTCAGAGCTAATAATAGAATCCAAATTCCACCTACAAATTAGATCCTAATATATATTAGTCATTTAAGGATATAAACCCTTCCATATTGATATATTTATAAAAACTCCAATAGGGAGAGTATTTTAGAAAAAGATATTGAAACCATGTCTGATCCTAGGCCAATAAGGTCCTGAAGTCATTTGTTTGACTTGAATAAACACCCAAAGTAATCTATAATATAATGTAAAATTATTAAACCAGTTCCTATTGATGAATAGAGTCACTTCCCCAGGAATTTTCCCCCAGTCCTCCTAGGAAACCTGTCTAATGGACAAGTTTTTCTACCTTATTGAATTGGGAAAAAACTACTATTCTATGCTTTAGATGGATAGATAAATAACCATTGGGAATTGCCCTGGAGAAAGAGTGGGAAGATAGAGAGAAAACATTTATTCATTTGTCAATCATCCATAATCAATAAACATTTATGTGACAAGCAACATGGTAGGTGTTTATCCATCCACCTCTCTATCCCTCTATCCATTCATTCATTGATCATTTATTGATACTTGCCATATACAAAACACTGAGGGGAATAGTGGAATGAATGAGACATGGTCCTTGACTTCAAGGTATTGGCAACCTATTGGAGATGAGATGAAACCATTAACATGAAGTAGGCTAAATGCATAGAGAGAGAGAGAGAGAGACAGAGAGAGAGAGACAGAGAGAGAGACACAGAGAGACAGAGAGAGACAGAGAGGGAGAGAGAGACAGAGAGGGAGAGAGAGACAGAGAGAGAGCATGTTGAATGTATCTGATCAACGCTGAGCTGTCCAAATTGACCAGATCATAGGATATATAAAAGGCTGGAAAGAGAGAGGCTGTTTATGGCTTTAAGCACTATACTAAACAGTGTTGTGTAAGATGATTTGGAGAAGGGAGACGGGAAAGGGAAATAATTTAAGAAGTTATTACAGAAACTCTAGCAAAAGATCACTTGTGCAGAACTACAGTGATGGTGGCGGGAATTAGATTTTGGAAACTGAATCAACAGGACAGTGGATGAAATGTTCCTTTATTGGCATTGTAGCGAGGATGTTGATGAAGTCACAGATGGCTTCAGGATTTCAATCATGGCTAATGGGAAGAATCATAGAGTTGGATAGGGCTTCACAGGTCATCTGTCCTTATTTATTTAAAAAAATGAATTTGACAATGCATCACATTTGTGGTAGAAACAATATCTTGATAAGTCTGCTGCAGTCCAAATTCTCCCCAGTCAGGGACACCAAAAACTATTGGGATTTCATGATGTATTGTGATGGAACCATCTCAAAGAATTCAGTGAGACCACCTCTAATCCAAGTATAGGTATTAATTGAGACTGACTCCTCTAACGAAGTGGACCAAGTTCCAAGAGGAACCAACAATTTCAGAGAAAGTAAGATGGATTTTTATATGGTAAAGATGCAATTACATAACAGAAGTTATGAATATTAAAAAGTTAGATGGGTTTTGTTAAGGGGTTAGGTAATGGGGAAGGATCCCAGCCACAACACAAAAAAAAATTGGGGGGGAGTATGTATATATGAAAATGATACTATAATGAGTCTCTCTACATCATAAAGTTACTCTTGGTCAGTTCTACTGACCTGCCTGCTATGCAGGTGCCTACTTAGGGAAAGTCCTTTCTATTGTTTTGGAGTCCACATCCTGCTTGGGTATCCTAGTGGGTGCTGTTTTCTGATTGGCAGAGCATTGTAGTCCTGTCTGAGAACAGATGGATGTGGTTGTTGTTGAGTGCTTGGACACACCTGCTGTTTCTGTGGAAAATATGAGGAATGGTTCTGGGGGCAGTGGCTAGCTAGAGGTAGAGGATGGGATCCCATCACATGGATGTGCCTGCTGTTTCTGTGAGAAATATGAGTTCATGGACACACCTGTTGTTCTAGTGAGCAGTGAGGCATATATATGAAGAAGTTAGAAATTTAAGTGGGGAGATTTTTCGTGAAAAGATATTGAGACTCGGTTGGCTCAGGGGATTAAAGACTGAGACTTCTGACAAAAAGCAGTCATGATGAGTTGCAGGGGGTGCAAGTGACTGGTGGATTGAACTGGATAACTCAAGGCAAGGGAGCTTGACTCAGTTGAATCAACTCTAGTTGTTCTTAATGCCTGTCCTTGTTGAACATCTTTCTCCTGCTATGGTGAAGGAAATATTTTTTGGGGATGAGACTAACTGCTGAATGACCTATAAATGCCTCATTTTGTTCCAATATCCAACCTAGACCACTAGGAGACTTGTCTGAGGCAGCCCAGAGCATATTATATATGTAAATGATAATACAGCCTTTACTTGAAGAACTCCAGTGATGGAGAATTCACTTAATCTTTATTTAAGGTTAATTTGGAGGATTGTTATGTGGAGGAAGGGTTGTATTATTTCTGCTTGGTTGCACAGGGCAGAAGTAGGAACTAGGTAATAATTGTAGAGAAAAATGTAGGTTTACTATAAAGAAACTTAACCAACAAAAAGTGTGAGGGGTGACATTGAGAGGGAATGGGTTTCCCCAACAGAGTTCTTTAAGCAAAGAGGCAGTATGGTATATTAAACATAGTTCTGGATCTGGAATCAGAAAACCCAGTTTCAAATGCTGACTCTGTCAATAAGGCCTTTGTGACCTTTGGGAAATTGTTTAATCCACGTGTCTCAATTTCTTCATTATAAAAAGAATATTTGAATTAGTTATCATTTAAAGTTCCTTCCATCCTAAAAGCAAAGGCTGGAGAAGTACCTCCTAGAACTATTGTAGAGAGGGTTCATATTTGGGAGCGATTGTACTGTATGGGCTTTGTCCTTAGATGGAACATAGTCTCTCTGGGAGCATAATCCTTACCTGCTTCCTCTTCCTTTTTCTTCATGGTGACACTGGATGACAAGCCACAAGTGAACGAATTCAGCTGCTTAGTTCCTGAGCTCTGAACACCATGCTTTAGTCAGATTCTCAGCCAGGCCACGAAACACCCAAACTTGATTCATCTCTTTGCATTTACTGGAGCTGGCAGTTAGACTTGCATCTGTCAGTGTTCAATTCTGGTATCATTTGGGACAGACAGAACAATCCAAAGCCTTGGAACAAACTGAATCCAACTGATCAGTACAAGCTACTGAGATAATGTGGATTGTAGGAAATGGAAAAAAAAGAAGGCCCTGAATTCTAAATGAAAATTATCTTTTTTCAGCTGCTGAGAATGAAGGTCTTCCAAAAGCCATCTGTACAATTCTACACATAATTAGAAAATGTTAACAATTTTCCCTCATGTTGCATGAAATCATGTTGAGTTTAACAGATGAATAAAGATGTGAAATTTGAAAACAACAAAAAACTCTATGGGCTCTGAGGCCCCTTCCAATTTTAAGATTCTATGAATAGTGCCATTAACATAAATATAGAAATGAAAAGGAGGTTTTATGCAGAATATGATGATTCCTTTTGAGCCTGATTATGAAGGTTCAGATGGGTGGAGACTTGTAGTTGTAAATAGGGAACTAAAACCCTCCCTTCCCCCCAAAAAATCAAGGATAGATTTTGGGAGCATTGCCCAGAAGCTTTCAATGTCCCACAGGTTGTTTCAGGATGCCCACTAAGGTGACATAATTGTGTGGCTAACCCTAATTTCTTGGATACCCTTCATCTCTTTTAAACTAAAAGGAAACACAAAGTCATGGGAATGGATGAAATCATTGAGAATATATATAAAAGAGAGATTAACGCTGAGAGTAGAAACTTGCATCACTTTGGGATACTTTTTTAAAAAATATTTATTTATTTATTTAACTTTTTACATTCGTTTTCACAAAATTTTGGGTTCCAAATTTTCTCCCCTTTTATCCCCTCCCCCACCCCAATACCCCAAGCAATCTAATTTTTCCTATCGACCATCTGCCCTCTCTTCTGTCATCCCTCCCTTCTCTTGTCCCCATCTTCTCTTTTGTCCTGTAGGGCCAGATGACTTTCTATTTGCCATTAACTGTATGTCTTCTTTCCTAGTAGCAACAACAATACTAAACAGTTGTTCCTAAAACTTTGAGTTCCAAATTCTCCCCATCCCTCCCTCCCCACCCATTCCCTTTGGGAAGGCAGGCAATTCAATATAGGCCATATCTGTGTAGTTTTGCAAACGACTTCCCTGATAGTCATGTTGTGTAAGACTAACTGAATTACCCTCCATCCTATCCTGCCCCTCATTGTTTCTCTTCTGTCTTTTGATCCTGTCCCTCCCCAAGTGTTGACTTCAAATTGCTCCCTCCTCCCTTTGCCCTCCCTTCCATCATCCCCCCCTTGCTTATCTCCTTCTCCCCCATTTTCCTATACTATAAGATAGATTTTCATAGCAAAATGAGTGTGCATTTTATTCCTTCCTTTAGTCAAATGTGATGAGGGTAAACTTCGTTTGTTTTTTTTTTCTCAGCTCTCCTCTTTTTCCCTCCACTAAAAAGTCTCCTACTTGACTCTTAAATGACATATAATTACCCCATTCCATTTCACCCTCTTTCCTCCCACTACATTCTCTCTCACCATTTACCTTAATTTCTTTTAAGATATGGTCCCATCCTATTCAATTCACTCTGTGCTCTCTGTCTCTGTATGTGTGTGCATGTGTGTATGTGTGTGTGCGTGCACACATGTACATGTGTGTGTGTGGTCCCACCAACTACCCAGATACTGAAAAGTTTTAAGAGTTACAAATATTGTCTTTCCATGTAGGAATGTAAACAGTTCACTTCTGGTAAGTCCCTTAAGACTTCTCTTTGCTGTTTACTTTTTCATGCTTCTTCTCATTCTTGTGTTTGAAAGTCAAATTTTCTTTTCAGCTCTGGTCTTTTCATCAAGAATGTTTGAAAGTCCTCTGTTTCATTGAAAGACCATATTTTCCCTTGACGTATTATACTCAGTTTAGCTGGGTAGGTGATTCTTGGTTTGAGTCCTAGTTCCTTTGACTTCTGGAATATCCTATTCCACGCCCTTCAATCCCTTAATGTAGAAGCTGCTAGATCTTGAGTTATCCTGATTTTATTTCCACAATACTGGAATTGTTTCTTTCTAGCTGCTTGTAAGATTTTCTGCTTGACCTGGGAGTTCTGGAATTTGGCCACAGTGTTCCTAGGAGTTTGTCTTTTTGGATCTCTTTCAGGTGGTGATCGATGGATTCTTTCAATACTTATTTTGCCCTCTGGTTCTAGAATGTCAGGGCAGTTTTCCTTGATAATTTCATGGAAGATGATATCTAGGCTCTTTTTTTGATCATGACTTTCAGGTAGTCTCATAATTTTTAAATTGTCTCTCCTGGATCTATTTTCCAGGTCAGTTGTTTTTCCCATGAGATATCTCACATTCTCTTCCATTTTTTCATTCTTTTGGTTTTGTTTGGTGATTTCTTGGTTTCTCAGAAAGTCATTAGACTCCATCTGTTCCAATCTAATTTTGAGAGAACTCTTATCTTCAGTGAGCTTTTGAACCTCTTTTTCCATTTGGCTAATTCTACTTTTGAAAGCATTCTTCTCCTCATTGGCTTTTTGACCCTCTTTTGCCAATTGAGTGAGCCTATTTTTCAAGGTGTTATTTTCTTCAGCATTCTTTTGGGTCTCCTTTACCAAGGTATTGACCCGTTTTTCATACTTTTCTTGCATCTCTCTCATTTCTCTTCCCAGTTTTTCCTCCACCTGTCTAACCTGCTTTTCAAAATCCTTTTTGAGCTCTTCCAAGGCCTGAGCCCACCCTACATCCCCCTGGGATGTCTGGGGTACCGAGGCCCTGCCCTCCACATCTTTCCCTGATGGCAAGAATATTTCCTCGTCGTCGTCAGATCCGAAAGTCGGGATCATTTGCATCTGTTCAAAAAAACTCTCTATAGTCTCATTTTTCTTCCCTTTTCTAGGCATTTTCCCAGCCAGTTACTTGACTTCTGAGATTCCTGTCCACCCCTGCCTAGATCTGCCCAGCTAGTGCTTGGGGTCTGAGATTCAAATGGGCTTTCCGTGCCGCCCGGCTGCTAATCAATGTGAGCTTTAGTTCTGGTGTTGGGGTGGGGGCAGGGCCGCCTCCCAGGCTCAGCTCCCTCAGGTTGTTTATGCAGAGACTTTCAGTAATGAAGATCCTGCCTGCTGCTGGGGGAGTCCGGGGCCGCCGTGGCTGCACCGCTGCTGCCTCCGCCGCCACCCCCGCCTCTGCCTCCGCTGCTTCCTGCCCCTGCCTCTGCCTCTGCCACTTCCTCCCGAGGGGGACCAAGCCATGGAGACACCCTGCCCCCATCTCGGTCAGCCCAGGCGTGTCTCTCACTGACCTGTAGAGTCTGTGGGCAGAGGGACCTTCCAGGCCGCCGGAGGTTCCATCCCTGAAGCCTGCTTGGATCAGCTTCTCTGGGGCCGAGGCCAGGGCAGCGCTGGGGTGGGGTCCGCTTTCCAGGGCGTGACGGACCCTGGGGATGGCTCTCCAGGGCTCTCTGGATTGGAAATCTCTTCCACTATGTTTCTGCACCCCCTGCAGTGATCCAGAACTTCTGGGGATCTCTTTTTACATTAAATCTATGGGCTGTGGGTTTGGAGCTCGTATACATGCGTCTTTCTACTCCGCCATCTTCAGCGGGATACTTTTTTAAAAGAGGAGGAAGAAGAGTCAGCAAAGGAAAGCATGGAGCAGTCAGAAAAGTAGCAAAGAATGATCCATGGAAAGATGAGTCATGTCCAATGACATGGAAGTGAGAACACCCAAAACAGGTTGTCATTAGTGTTCAATGCTTCAGAGATATCAAGAAAGAATGAAGACTGGGGAAATAATCTTGGAGTGAATAGTTAAGAGAGAGCAGTTTCAGTAGAATGGAAATCAGATGGCAACGGTTGGAGAAGTAAAAATTGCAAGATGTAGAACAAATATCGTCTCATTTCTTGTAGAACAAATGTCTCATTTCTCTATGTTTGACTATGAAATTAAGGAGAGAGACGGGTCAATAGGTAGAGGGTATAGAAAGTTTGAGGAAATGAGAAAGGAGAGACCTGGATATGTTTGTCGGTGCAAGGGAAATAGTTAATGGAGAGGTAAATTGAAAATACAAAAACAAAGAAAAGAAAAAATGAAAATGTCAATAAAGCAAATACTTGAAAGAATTGTGAAAGATGAGATTAAGAGCAAAAATTGGAGGGTTGCTTTGGAAAGAGGGGAGGTTATTTTCTTTGGGAATAGAGAGGAAGACAAGGTGATAAACTAAGAAGCTTTGTATGGTGAAAGAAGGCATCTTGGGGGAGCCTATGTCAAATAGCCTCCATCTTCTTAGTAAATAAAAAGGCAAAGATCATCTGCTCAGGGAGATAGGGAAGGGATAGAATTGAATGCTTGAATTCTCCATGAAGAATAAAAGTTCAGAGCCAATAGGAGAAAAGTAAAGGATTTCTGAGCCTTCACCTTATTCTCTATAAAGTACCTGTTACCCTTATGTCATGGGAATGTCAGGTCTATTCTTAGGTTGTCCAAAAATCGTGGAAGCCATACTCTTCAGAGGGAACATCAATAGTCAACATTTCTATGGTGCTTGAAGTTCTTCATAGTTCATGTAGCACTGTGTCACCTACATCATTTCATTTGAGATTTATAACAAACTTGGTATTTAGATATTAGATAGGTCCAGGTATTATTAACTTCATAGACTGATGAGGAAATCACAAGTTTCACAAGTCAAGGGAAATGTTCATGATAACATGGCTTCTAAAAGTAAGATTCAAATTAAGGATGTTCTGACTCCAAGTCCTTCAGCACTTTTGCTATATCACTACTTTAAAGCTACTTGATGTCTCCCCTTTAGTTCTCAGGTAATAGAGAAACTCCAAGTTACTATCTTCTGACATTATCATTTTTTTCTCCTAGAGACATTTTGACATAATGGATAGAGTACTATATTGGGGTCAGAAAGACCTGCCTTCAATCTTCACTCTGAAATTTAATAGATCTATAATGATGGGCCAGTCGTGAAAATTCTCTGAGCTTCAATTTCTTGATCTATAAAGTAGGAATAAAATACCCCTGGCACTGTTAAAAAGTCCCCTGAACTTGTCTTCTTGAATTGGCTTATTTTTCAGTAGCAGTGGACTCAGAATATGGAGCAGGACCTGAATGTGTCAAGGATGAACCCCACACTCCCCACCCCTGCAAGCTGACAATTCTTTATTTTTACCACAAGCTAGACTTCTTTTGTGTCCATGGGAATCAAGACAGGCATCAGGCACTTTGCACGTGACTGAGAAACTGTGCAGCTAGAACCCTTGTAGATAAGCAGACTATCATATCTTCAGAGTCTAGCAGTTCCCAAGGGAAAAGAATGTGACTTTTGCTTCCTTACTTATTCATGATTTGTCTTTCTCTTTGGGAGAATAATAGTCCTTTTCCCACCCGTACTGTTCCTTCCCTTGTCCCATACTACTTCCCTTTAGGAAGAGATTGCTGCTCCTCTTCCTCCCTTTATTGCGATTGCATAAATATTCAAGCTTGTTTTTGGATTGTGAACCCCTTGCACCTGCAATTTCACATACAAGTTCATTTCTCTTGTAATAAATCCAGTTGCAGATTGTTATAAAGTTATATAAAGTTCTAAAGTTCAAGTGAGACAATGTAGAATATAAACTTTAAAATGCATGTCTATCATCATCATCATCATCATCATCATCATCATCAATATCAATTCTCACAGTTTTACTTTTCTTTCAGGTACTCCTCTTGCTCGTGCCAGTATAAAAAGTACTAAAGTAGATGGAGCCTCTTATTTCCGGCATAAGGAGCGGCTTCTCCGTATCTCCATTCGTCACATGGTCAAATCCCAAGTTTTTTACTGGATAGTCTTGAGTGTGGTAGCTCTCAACACTGCCTGTGTGGCTATTGTCCATCACAACCAGCCCCTGTGGCTCACCCACCTCCTCTGTAAGTGTAATGTGTCTGGATTCTATAAGATGGTGGGCTTTTTGATGTATTAATATAAGATCACAATATGGACCAAAAATCTACCCAGTTCAGTATTCTGTCTCTCTCAGTGATACCAAGGAACATCATAGGAGTAGACAAGATATTTACTTTTGTGATACTGTCCTTAAAGGTTATGGGTTTATCCTGCACATTGTCACCTTCTCTTTACCAACTGATCAGCTAAACTACTCTCTGTTCATATTTGCCAGATGATATTAGCTCTTCCAAATAACATTGCCTTTCCCGAATAACCCAATATTCCCAATATCTGTGATTTCATACATGATGCACATCAAGACCTTTCCATGTCAGGGCAGACAATTCAATGAACTGCAGAGAACAAAAAATTCACCAACTGATTATCAATCCCTTGAGGATGAACCTTTCCATAATTCAATTACTCTTTAGCAACAGGCATAAAGTTCAATTGATGTAAGAGCCTGTATCAGCTTGGTAGGAAGTGCTGGGATTGCTTTTGAGCACCTATAATCACCTCCATCCCTAGTTGAAGCCCAAGAGCATACCTCACCCTAGGAGAGTCTTAATGTGAATCTACAGGAACCAAAGACTAGGAGGGGATATATGTGAGGAGAAAGGAACTCTCTCGAATCGTATAATATAGGTGACTACTTATAAAAGCCTATGAGTAAGACCAGATCTGAATGCAGCATTAAGTATTATAATAATATTAAGCCAACATACTAAACAGCCTTCCCTATTTCTGTTCTAAAATTAAACTATCTTTCAGAGGCTAAAGATACATCCATTTGTTGGATAAGAAAAAGCTAGGCTATTCATTGTCCCCTGAACTCAACTTCTGTTAGGAAATTCCACAGTCAAAATTAGAACCATTTGTTGGGCCACAATCCGAGCCAAGTCACATCTACTGGTGTTGAAGCTTCACTCAGTGGGTGGAAATATTGTTAATTGGGGCCATTAAGGCAATATGTAAATTTGTTGATAAAGGAATAGACACAATCTGCATGTGTAATGGCACTTATTTTAATCATTTCAGACTATGCAGAGTTTTTGTTTTTGGGGCTCTTCCTTTTAGAAATGGCCCTGAAGATGTATGGCATGGGGCCACGCCTGTATTTTCATTCATCCTTCAATTGCTTTGATTTTGGGGTAAGTGTTTTTGAAGCCTGTCTATTCCATTTGCATCATCGTCAGCAGTGTGGATCAGTGGTTTATAGCATTGGCACCTAAATTTATGAAATGAGAATGACAGTTAACTGCTTCTGGGGAGTTGGTAGAAAAGATAGATCAACCATTTTGTTTCTTAACTATTCGATTTGGGGAGTTAGGAGTGGGAAGAGAGTGCAATATTGTTTAGGAAGTCATGGACAGTGATTTTTATGTCTGGGGAAAACAATACAAAATTTACCAAATTATCTTTTTTAGGCAAATTCAGCTGCAGAAGTGGGGAAGGATGGAGGCATTAGGAACTGTCCATTGGGGAAAATGGAGGCTCAGTGACATTGACTTTTATAGGTAGAAAACAGAAGATACTGTGAAGCTACTGGTTGGGGGCAGGAAGAAGGAGTGAAGGAAGCAGCTTCTGGTAGTTTCCTATTTTAAGTGAGCATTCAATCAATTAATCACCAAACATTTATTAAATGCCTACTATTTGTCCAGCCCTTTACTGGGCACCAGAGATATAAAAACAAATGGGAAACAATCCCTATACCCAAGGAACTTACACACATATATACTCATATACATATGTATATACAAAAGAATTATATGCAGAATAAATATAAAATAATGTAAAGCATTTAGGAAGATAGAATGCTAGGAGTTGTGGGGATCAGGAAAAGATTCATGTAAAGGCAGGGTTTGATGTAGGACTTGAAAAAGGAATTCCATGAGTAAGAGGTAAGGAGACAATGCGTTGCAGGCATGAGAAAGGGCCATTGCAAAGTAAGAGATAAGAGAAGGGCTTTGCACAAAGGGCAGAGAGGAGGTCCCTTTGGCTAAAAATGAATAATATAAATAAAATTGGAAAAATAAGCTGTGGTCAAGTTATGAAAGTCTTTTGATGCCAAATAGAAGCATCTATATTTGATGCTTAAGGTAATAGGGAGCCATTGGAGTTTCTTGAGTAGAGGAATGACATAGATGGATTTATACTTAAGGAAAATCACTTTGACAATAGTGTGGAAGATAGATTGGAATGGGAAAAGATATGAGGAAGAGAGGCTGTTGTTGTAATTGGAGTTAGAAGTGATGAGGGCCTGAAATGAAGATGTGTCTGTGTTAGTAGAGAGGAGTTGGATGTGAGAGATATTGTTGAGGTAGGAGAAGTAACATCTGGCAAATATTTGGATATGGTGGGGGATGGGGAGACTGGTGAGAGAAAAGGAAGATTTGAGGACAGAGTGGAATTTATAAACCAGGGAGACTGGAAGAATGATGGTGCCTTCTACAGAAATAGGAAAATTTGAAAGAGGAATGGGTTTTGGGGAAAAGATAATGAGTTCTATTTTGGACATGCTGAGTTTGAGATGTCTCTGGGACATCTAGTTCAAAATGTACAATAGATATTTGGTAAAATGGTATCACTGTCCTCTCCAAAGTTACCAATGTTCTCTTAATTTCCAAAGGTAATAGCCTTTTCTCAGTCTTCTTCTTTTTTGACATCTCCATATCACTGGAACTGTTCATAACCTTTCCCCCTGAACACTCTATAGAATTTCCTGCTGTTGCTCTCTTCTAGTTACCTTCTTGTTCTACAGTTTTTTCTCAGTATCTGACGCAAGTTCTTCTTTCATGTCATACCCAGTCACTGTGAATATCCCCTATGGGCCTCTTCTACCTTTGCTCTGTTACGATTTTACTTAGTGATCTTGTTTCTTCAACTCTCAATAGCTTAATTTTTATCACCAAGCAGGTAATGCCCAGATATACACATATATACATACATACATATCTATATATGTAATGTATAAACGTATCTATCATCTATCTTTCTAACTACTTTTCTATTAATCTATCTACCTCTCTAATCAATTTTTTTATCTTACCTGTCTGTCTATCTATCTATCTGTCTATCTAATCTATCTATCTATCTATCTATGTATCTATCTATCTATCTATCTATCTATCTATCTATCTATCTATCTATCTCTCTATCTGTCTACCTATCTACCTATCCATCTACCTATCTACCTATCCTGTCCTTGTCTGTCTCCTGAACTCCTGTTCTGCACCATTCACTGCCTCTTAGACATCTTAGACTGGATATCTCTTGGGCATCTCAAACTTCAACGTGTTCAAACATTGTCTTTTTCCCAAAGTTTCCCTCTTCTGAACTTCTGAACTTGCAGGTACAGTCATGCTCTCAGTTGCTCAAGCCCACCCACAACTTTGTTGTCAGCCTGAACTCCTCAGTCTCACTTAGCCCACGTATTTAATAAGTTGACAAATGTTGTCATTTTTACCCTCGTAATATCTCTCCTGGGTAACTAGGTGGTGCAGTGGATAGTGCCAAGCCTGGAGTCAGGAAGACTTATTTCCTAAGTCCAAATCTGACCTTGGACACGTACTAGCTGTGTCACTTTACTCTGGGCAAGTCACTTTACTCTGTTTTCCTCAGTTTCCTCATCTATAAATTGAGCTGGAGAAGGAAATGGCAAACCATTCCAGTGTCTTTGCCAAGAAAACCCAAAATGGGATTGAATACAACTGAAATGATTGAGCAAGAATAGCAGGTATCTCTCCTACACATTTCCCTGTCTTTTCTCACACAGACTCCTGATCTTCTCTCCTTAAGTCTCCCCCGATTCCAATCTATCCTCCACTCAACTGCCAAAGTGATTTTTGTAAAATACAGTTCTATCCATGTCACTACCCTGCTCAATGAACTCCAGGGACTACTACTTCCAGGATGAAATATAAACTGCTCTGTTTGCAGTGTAAAGTTTTCCATAATGTAACACCTTTCTATCTTTCCAGTCTTCATATATTTTATTCTTCTCCATGCACTCTGTGATCTATTTACACTGGCTAACTTGGCATTCCTTCAAGATAACAGTCCTTGTCTATGTCTTTGCACTGTCTGCCTCCCATTCTTAGAATGTTCTGCCCCCTAACTTCTGACTCTTAGTTTCTCTGACTTCCTGCAGTATTTCTTCAGCTTAAATCCTACCTTCTGCAGTTCTCCCTGGTCCCACCAAATGCTAGTGCCTTCTCCTCTGAGATTAGTTTCCATCCACTCTATGTATATCTTGCATGTACCTCATTACTTATCCCTTTTTCCCTCATTAGAATGTAAGCAGGGCCCAGGACTATTTTTATGTCTTTCTTTCTTCCCCTCACCATTTAGCAAGGTCTGGTACATAGAAATTGCTTAATCAATGCTCAATGACTAATTGTTTAAGCTCAGGGAAGACTAGAGTGCTCTCTGTCTCTGTCTCTGTCTCTCTCTCTCTCTCTCTCTCTCTCTGTCTCTGTCTCTCTCTCTCTATCCACATGTATGTTGTATGTGTATATGTCAGCATCTATGGGAATTGATGAGAGGGAGCATGGAAAAAGATGATGAGCCCTCAGGAATCTCCGAGGGGCATCATATGGAGCATGATCAAGACAAGGAAACTCAGAAGAAGAGGTCAGACAAAAGAACCAGGAGAAAGGTCACAAAAACCTTAGTATAAATGAGGAGAGGGCATTGCGTTGTGGCATATGTGCCAGAGAGGGTTAGAAGAATGAGGCCTGAGATAAGAGCATTGGATTTGGCACTGAAGATATAAATGGTAGCCTTGGAGAAAGAAGTTTCAGTTAAATGATGGGATCAGTAGCCAGATTGTAAAATGTTGAAGAGAAGAGAGAAAATAGAGATACAAAATGGGCAACTATTTTTTCCCCTCCAGGCTTGATTTAAAAAGGAAGGAAAGATATAGAGGAACCTTCTCTTCAGGGAAATCTGAGTCCAGAAAAAGTTTTTTTTTTCCCAGGATGAAGGAGACACAAGCATATTTAAAATCAGTAGGAAAGGGATGAGTAGATAGGGAGAGATTATAAGTTAGAGAGAAAGAAGTGATGATTATAAACAGGGGGGATAGGATAGAGAGAAATACAGTTAGCCATAATGATTTTGAAAAAAAATTTTAAGTGAGTTTCTCTGATAAAGGTCTCATTTATCAAACATATAGAGAACTGAGTCACATTTATAAAAATGAGAGCCATTTCCCAATTGAAAAATGATCAAAAGATATAATGTTTTCAGATTCAGTAATCAAAACTGCCTATAGCCATATAAAAATACTCCAACTCACTATTAATTAAAGAAATTCAAATTAAAACAATTTTGAGGTACTACTAATGGCTAATACAATAGCAAAGGTAAATGACAAATGTTGGAGAGAATATGGGAAAATGAGACGTTAGTGCACCGTTAGTGAAGTTGTGAACTGATTCAACCATTCAACCATTGTGTAGAACAATTTGAAACTATGCCTAAATGGCTATAAAACCATTGCTTTGACTGAGCAATATCACTACTAAGTCTGTTTCTCAAAAGAGATAAAAGGAGGAAAAAATCCTATATACAAAAATACTTATAGCAACTCTTTTCTGGGGGCAAAAATTAGAAAATGAGGGGATGCCTATCAATTGGGGAATGGCTGAACAAAATGAGATTGTGATGGAATACTATCATACTACAGGAAATGATGAACAGGATGCTCTCAGAGAAACCTAAAAAGACTTATATGAGCAGATGCAAAGTTAAATGTACTGTACCCAAAGTACCAGCAATATTGTAGGATGATCAACTGTGAATGACTTAGCTATTCTTAGCAATACAATGATCCCACACAACTCTGAAGGACTTAGGATGAAAAATGCTGTCCATCCCCAGACAGAGAACTGATGATGTCTGAGTACAGATTGAAGCATACTTTTTTACTTTATTTTTCTTGTGGGTTTTTTGTCTGTTTTCTTTCACAACATGATTATTATGGAAGTGCTTTGCATGACTGCATATGTACAGCCTATCGAATTGCTTGCCTTCTCAATGAGAGAGGGTGGGGAGGAAGGAAGGAAGAGAATTTGAAACTCAAAGTTTTAAAAATGAATGTTAAAATTGTTTTTACATATTAGTGGAAAAATAAAACACAATAAATTTTAAAAGAAAAAATGATGATTAAGGGCACAATCTATAGGAGAAATGAGATCAAGGACACATGTAAATGGGTTGGACTTGGCAAAGAGTCACTTCAATGTCAGAGATTAAAGGAAAAGAGGAGGGAGTTGGGAATAAGGTCAAGGGATTGTGAAGGAAGATTGTGAATGGGGAGAAAAGGGACTGCATAGAAAATGACCTTAATTTTCTCCACAAATTACAAGGCAAGGTCCTCAGCTGAGAGGGTATAGGTAGGGGGAGATATGGGAAGCTTGAAGAGGGAAATAAAGATTTGAGTTGCTTCTGTAGAAATTGAAAGAGGAAATCAATTAGGGAGGGATCCAGGGTTGTCTTGATGCAATGAATGGGCCATTGAGATTAGAAAACATAAAGTTATTATCTAGTAAGCACAGTTTCATTCAACATCTTATGAATATGAGGGAAAGAGGCAGATGATGGGAGTAATTTTAATCTGAGATTCTACAAGGCATAAGTAATGATGGGTTGCAAGGGTAAGGGATTTGAGAAGATAGAACATTGTGGAGTCAAATTGGTTAACTACAAGGTTGAGTTTTGGAAGGAAAAAAAGTAAAGTAGGGGTATTGTCCTGAGAAAGTCTGGAAAATTGGAAGGAGCTGATAAAGGTGAATAAAAAGTTTAGGAATAGTGAGATGTATGGAGAAATGGGATGTTAAAAAATTATAGTAAGATACTTGAGCATCAGATTTTTTGATCAAGGAAGTAAAACACTTAGGGTAATGATAATATTTAGGTGTGACCATTCTTTTGGCTGAGGTAGAATGGAAGACTAAGTCATGATATCTGAAAAAACCAGGAAACTAGATGAATATGGTGTTTGAGGTAATACTACTGTGACTATTGAAGTCCTCTAGGGAGGAAAAGTTAGTGAGTTAAGGGCTAGTTCTTTGAGAGAAGAGTTAGGACATAGTGACTGTTAAACAGTACTCACCATTAACTACATTGGACCAAAAAAAAAGTGATAGACCAAACTTGAAAGGATGTCAGAATAATGAGGACAAAGGGAGAGTTTGAAAGTGGCATTAAGGGGGCGGAGTCAAGATGGCGGAGTAGAAAGATGCACGTTTACGAGCTCCGAACCCACAGCCCATAGAATTAATGTAAAAAGAGATCCCCATAAGTTCTGGATCACTGTAAGGTGTGCAGAAACAGAGTGGAAGAGATTTCTGTTCCAGAGGGCCCTGGAGAGCCGTCCCCAGGGTCCGTTGTGCCCCGGAAAGCGGACCCCACCCCAGCGCTGCCCTGGCCACGGCCCCAGAGAAGCTGATCCGAGCAGGCTTCAGGGACAGAGGCTCTGGCGGCCGGGAAGGTCCCTCCACCCACAGAAGCTACAGGTCAGTGAGAGAGATGGCTGGCCTGGCCAAGAGGGGGAATGGGGTGTCTCCGTGACTTGGGCCTCCTCGGGAGGAAGCGGCGGAGGCAGAGGCGGGGATGGCGGCGGAGGCAGGACAGCGTGGTGGTGGCTGCTGCGGCCGGGACTCCCCCAGCAACAGGCAGGATCTTCATTACTGAAAGTCTCTGCATAAACCACCTGAGGGAGCTGAACCTGGGAGATGGCTCTGCCCCACCCGCTCCATTTCTGAAGGTCTCTGCATAAAGCCCCTGAGGGAGCTGAGCCTGGGAGGCGGCCCTGCCCCCACCCCAGCACCAGAACTAAAGCTCAAATTGAATAGCAGCGGCGCCTGCTGCGGAAAGCCCATTTGAATCTCAGAACCCAAGCACTAGCTGGGCGGATCTAGGCGGGGGTGGACAGGAATCTCAGAAGTCAAGTAACTGGCTGGGAAAATGCCTAGAAAAGGGAAGAAAAATAAGACTATAGAGAGTTTTTTCGAACAGATGCAAATGATCCCAACTTTCCGATCTGACGACGAGGACATATTCTTGCCATCAGGGAAAGACGTGGAGGGCGGGGCCTGAGTACCCCAGACATCCCAGGGGGATGTCCGGTGGGCTCAGGCATTGGAAGAGTTCAAAAAGGATTTTGAAAAGCAAGTTAGACAGGTGGAGGAAAAACTGGGAAGAGAAATGAGAGAGATGCAAGAAAAGTATGAAAAACGGGTCAATACCTTGGTAAAGGAGACCCAAAAAAATGCTGAAGAAAATAACACCTTGAAAAATAGGCTCACTCAATTGGCAAAAGAGGTTCAAAAAGCCAATGAGGAGAAGAATGCTTTCAAAAGCAGAATTAGCCAAATGGAAAAAGAGGTTCAAAAGCTCACTGAAGATAAGAGTTCTCTCAAAATTAGAATGGAACAGATGGAGTCTAATGACTTTCTGAGAAACCAAGAAATCACCAAACAAAACCAAAAGAATGAAAAAATGGAAGAGAATGTGAAATATCTCATGGGAAAAGCAACTGACCTGGAAAATAGATCCAGGAGAGACAATTTAAAAATTATGGGACTACCTGAAAGTCATGATCAAAAAAAGAGCCTAGATATCATCTTCCATGAAATTATCAAGGAAAACTGCCCTGACATTCTAGAACCAGAGGGCAAAATAAGTATTGAAAGAATCCATCGATCACCACCTGAAAGAGATCCAAAAAGACAAACTCCTAGGAACATTGTGGCCAAATTCCAGAACTCCCAGGTCAAGGAGAAAATCTTACAAGCAGCTAGAAAGAAACAATTCCAGTATTGTGGAAATAAAATCAGGATAACTCAAGATCTAGCAGCTTCTACATTAAGGGATCAAAGGGTGTGGAATAGGATATTCCAGAAGTCAAAGGAACTAGGACTCAAACCAAGAATCACCTACCCAGCAAAACTGAGTATACTACTTCAGGGGAAAATATGGTCTTTCAATGAAACAGAGGACTTTAAAGCATTCTTGATGAAAAGACCAGAGCTGAAAAGAAAATTTGACTTTCAAACACAAGAATGAGAAGAAGCATGAAAAAGTAAACAGCAAAGAGAAGTCTTAAGGGACTTACCAAAAGTGAACTGTTTACATTCCTACATGGAAAGACAATATTTGTAACTCTTAAAACTTTTCAGTATCTGGGTAGTTGGTGGGTCCATACACACACATGTACACACATGCATGCACACACACATACACACATGCACACACATACAGAGACAGAGAGCACAGAGTGAATTGAATAGGATGGGACCATATCTTAAAAGAAATTAAGGTAAATGGTGAGAGAGAAATGTAGTGGGAGGAAAGAGGGTGAAATGGAATGGGGTAATTATATGTCATTGAAGAGGCAAGTAGGAGACTTATTAGTGGAGGGAAAAAGAGGAGAGCTGAGAAAAAAAACAAAAACAAAAAACAAGAAGTTTACCCTCATCACATTTGACTAAAGGAAGGAATAAAATGCACACTCATTTTGGTATGAAAACCTATCTTACAGTATAGGAAAGTGGGGGAGAAGGAGATAAACAAGGTGGGGATGATGGAAGGGAGGGCAAAGGGAGGAGGGAGCAATTTGAAGTCAACACTCGGGGAGGGACAGGATCAAAAGACAGAAGAGAAACAATGAGGGGCAGGTTAGGATGGAGGGTAATTCAGTTAGTCTTACACAACACGACTATCAGGGAAGTCGTTTGCAAAACTACACAGATATGGCCTATATTGAATTGCCTGCCTTCCCAAAGGGAATGGGTGGGGAGGGGGCGATGGGGAGAATTTGGAACTCAAAGTTTTAGGAACAACTGTTTAGTATTGTTGTTGCTACTAGGAAAGAAGACATACAGTTAATGAGGAATAGAAAGTCATCTGGCCCTACAGGAGAAAAGAGAAGATGGAGACAAGAGAAGGGAGGGATGACAGAAGAGAGGGTAGATTGGAGATAGGGAAAATTAGATTGCTTGGGGTATTGGGGTGGGGGGAGGGGATAAAAGGGTAGAAAATTTGGAACCCAAAATTTTGTGAAAATGAATGTAAAAAAGCTAAATAAGTAAATAAATGAATGAATGAATGAATGAATGAATGAAAAAGTGGCATTAAGAAGCAAGGAACATCCCACATTCCCCTCCAGGACCAGTGTGTTGCTCACTAAGCCCTTTGCAAATCTTATCAGCTATGCCTGTTTGACCTGCCCTAGAAGTGATCATAGACCTGGTTTCCAAAATCAGATTCAATCAGAATGGGAAATTTTTATTGATCTGTTTCATTTAAGTTCAAATGATAACAAGATACTCTCCTTATAAATAGGTTTCTGTATGTCAATGCTTTTTCAATTCTCAGTTCTTCTGGTTCTAACTTCAACTAGGCTTTAACACCTGCTAATCTCTATTTTTTACAAGCTTGGCACGTTCCAGCTCAGGGAAGACTGCAGGCAACTGCAGCGGTAGCAGATAGTGAGAAGTGGAGGACAGAACCAAAGCAGTACTAAGGAGTGGAAAGCCTTGTATATTCACCATTCAATCCTGAATCCGCAGATCAGTAGGATTTTCTTTTCACCTTGGGTGCCATTACAAGAAATTCCATGTCAAAGAAAAATTTATTTGGAAAAAATAAAATTTCTAATCCTCAGCTTTTTAGAACAATATATAAAGCCACAAAGTTCCAATAAACATCATAATTTATACATAGGTTCAGAGTTTGTTGTAAGAATGATAATGACAATGACTGAACATCATAACTAGTCAAATGAGGAGTTGGAGAGGAGTCAGAAAGGAATCATGGCTGATTATGAAGAAAGGAGAAATGATACTTTGTTTTTTCAAGATGAATCCTCCTTTCCCTATTGCCCAGAAGTATAGGGGATATTATGAACCTGATCCCCCTACTTAGAGGCACAGAATCTTTGAACTTTGGTCCTTACCAACTTGGGTTGGTTTACCCCTCCTTTAGCAGTGGTCCCCACTTCTTCATATTGTTGCTGAACTTAATGCTAACACCTGATTGACCTCACTCACTGTAGCTTAGAAATTCTGAGTTGTAGAGATTTCCAATAGTTCTGATTGTAGGCATGTCCCATCATGCCCAGCGGAAATAAGACTTTTGAAGGTAAGATCCCTCAGTCTAGAGAACGGAAGGCTGAAAAGGTAAAGGAGGTGATAAGCTAGTCTTTTTTTTTCACTAACTATAGACAAAAGGATATAGGGGATTGATATTGCGAAGATTTTTCTAGCAAAAGGGATAGTTGGATTAGCCACAATTGCTTTCTTAAAGAGGGAATTTGAAAATTCTGTTTCTCCCACCTGGAAGACCTTTCTCAACAGGATATATCTTTCTAGCCTATGAATATGGTAATATTGGGATTTATTGTTAGTCTTATGAATGGGAGGTTTCAGTGGTTTCCTGTTAGACACCAGTATTCTCCTCATTCCCCTCTCTACTCCTCTCACTAAAACTTTGTTTTTGTTTCCTTTTCTTCTTAGGTCACTGTGGGAAGTATCTTTGAAGTGGTTTGGGCCATCTTTAGACCTGGCACCTCTTTTGGAATCAGTGTCTTGAGGGCTCTCCGACTTCTGAGAATATTTAAGGTTACCAAGTAAGGGACTAGAATTTGGAAACTTACCCACCTTTGACATTGGAATTCCCTATTCCTTCCTAAAGATTCATATCTATTCATGTTTCTGTGTACATACTACCTTGATCAATTCTCTAGCCCTTTCCAGACTCAGTAGGGAAGAATGACCCAAAAGATAGACTGGGAAAATTTCCATGCCAAATCCCTAGCCAGAATTTCCTAGAGTGACTGAATTTTGATCCTCTTTCCATTATAGAAAAGTTTGCAAAATACAGTTCATTTCATGGACTCTGACTTGCATTTGGGGATTGGGTAGAGTTGTGGGTAGTAATATTACCTGTTATCTTTCAGGTACTGGGCATCACTACGGAATTTAGTGGTCTCATTGATGAGTTCCATGAAGTCCATCATCAGCTTACTCTTCCTCCTTTTCCTCTTTATTGTCGTCTTTGCTTTGTTGGGGATGCAACTTTTTGGAGGCAGGTAAGCTCCCTCAGGCTTCCCAGATAAAAAAACCCCAGTTCTTTGTCATAATCACCACTAAATATTGATAATAAGAACTATTACAATAACTCATTTTATATATGCTTCAAGGTTCACAAAGTACTTTACATGTGTTATCATGTGTTTATTTACAAGTAGATATATTTACATGTGTTTAAACATGTTTTTATTCACACAATCCTGGGAGGTAGGTTCTATTACTGCCATCCCTATTTACAGATAAGAAAAGTGAGACAGACTGGTTAAATGACTTGCCTAAGGTCATATGGTATGTCTCTGGGATAGGATTCTAATGCGATATTATCTATGACTTCTGCTAGTAGTATAATATGATATGATGTGCTATATGATACAATATAATATACTATAATAACATTATACATATATGTGTATGTATGTATATGTGTATATACATGCAGATGTGTATCTCTCCATATATATGTACATATGCACACACATATATGTATATGTGTGTGCATGTGTGTATATATCTATGTATATAGTCTTATTATAATTATATTGGTCTTACTATAACCAAAGAATTTACTCCTATGTTGTTCTTCATTTATTCCTACCTAGCCCATATCACAAACATATTAAATCACATGAGATGATTTATCATTTGTTGTTTAACATTTATTCTATAACATTATCATATTATGATTTATCATACCGGATGAGAAAGTGTAGCTAGACCAATACAAACCCATTAGCACTGCTGGAAAGATTACAAGTGCCTATAGTGCTAGGGAAGTAGTAGTGCCAACTTTGCATGTCAGATGAGACTAGATTATTATCATGACTTGTGACAGAATATTTAGAGAGTAGAATGAAGAAAACTTAGAAAATGAGGGAAAAGTAGAAATTAGAATGTAAATGATGTGGTTTGGCTTGTTTCCTGAGGTCTCATGTCATCCCTCTCTGATTTCTCTTATCAGGTTCAACTTTAATGATGGGACTCCTTCAGCAAACTTTGACACCTTTCCTGCAGCCATTATGACAGTGTTCCAGGTATGAGACCAAATGAAGTCTGTAGAAAATAAGAAATTTGAATCAAGGTTGGAGGAGAAAGAGAAGGGGAAATAACTTAGGATCCCTTGAATCTTAAAGGATTATGTTTCTTTCAGACCTTCAAGAGAGCTGCCTTTCCTTTTTTGAAACACCAGTTTCTTCCCTTTCTGCCTCCTTAGGGCATTGAGCACCCTTCCATAACTGGTTGAAATCATGATAATGATATATTCAATTTCAATAGAACTTTTCCCCAGGAATTTATGGTATGGTGTGGAAAAGGACTCAAGAGTTCTGGGTTTCAACTCCAACTTTGCCACTAACTGTTTACATGACCCTGAGAAAAGTTATATTTACCTTTTTGGTTCTCAATTTTCTCATCTGTGAAATGGAAGGTTAGGCCATGTGATCTTTAAAGTTCTTTCCAGATTTAGAGTCTATCTCCCATAAGACATCTCTTTTGTCTTCTCAATTTTACTCTGAGGTAGGAAGGTGTCTTGATTATAGTCTCATGTCTGGTACAATGGATCATTGAAAGGGCTCAGATAAACAATTGCATTAATAAAACATACAATGTCTTCCTAGGTCAAAATCCCTGAGCAATTATTTCTCTTCTGGCTGGAAACTCTGAGGATCTTCTCCTCCCAGACTGATTCTTTTATGAAGGCAAAATAGGCCATCTTTTTCGCTCAATTTTACCTAGTTGTAACCATCTCTTCATCAGAAAATCACAATTAGCAGGACAATCTGGAACATAGAACCAGATGCTTCACACTGAAATACAGTTATCAAAATATTAAAGAACCAAATGGTAACATATCTAGTTGCAAGTCTGATAACTACAGTAAGCTGTAAATAATAACAAGCATCAATAATGTTTTGAGATATCTACAACTCTAATGTGATATTAAAAAGTATATTTATTTTATTGACAAAGTCACGGGCATTGCTAATATTATTGTGTTGTCTACGTTTGTAATTGGAAGAAATACTAAACTACCATTAGAGACTCATGAAAATAAAGATGTAATTCTTTTCCCTATTCAAGTTCACAATCCATGGGTCCATGGACTCCAAGTTAAGAACCCCTGCCTTAGAAGGAGATTAAATGAAGGGAGAACAGATATTAAAATATTTCTAAGTTTTTAATTAGAATTTTCCCATCAACAGCCTATGCATTTAGCCCTGCTATTCTTGACTTTGTGCAGATCTTGACAGGCGAGGACTGGAATGAAGTGATGTACAATGGAATACGCTCCCAGGGTGGAGTTAGTTCTGGTATGTGGTCTGCCATCTATTTCATCGTGCTCACTTTGTTTGGAAACTGTATCCTTTTTTCTGGGTTTTAATGATGTTTTTTGACTTGCTTATATTGTGATGAATAAGAGCTGGTAGAAGTGATATGATATGACATATGATATGATATGAAATTTCCAACTATATATTCAAGCCAAATTAATCAGTATTTATTTCAATCTTCTCTAGTCCCAGAATTGGGCTAAGTGCTGAGGCAAATAGGAGTCTATTCGAAAAGGAATGGAATATTTTTATGTAGCACCTACTGTGCTAAGCACTTTACAGATATTGCCTGTTGATATTCAGAAATTTAGTTCACCAACTACTTATTACCTATACTGAACTTCTATTTCTTATCTGTAAAGTGGTGTTAATACTACTTACATTGCTTATCTTTCAAGGTGCCTTTGAAGAAAGCATTTGGGAAACTTAGACACATTATGTAAGTGTGAGTTATTACTTTTAGTTTCAATCAATAGCAAACATACGTAACAATTTCTGTTTCCAAATGACAAAAGTGATGTTGTTTTTGTTTTTAAACTGTATGACCAAATGTTAAGAGAATAAGTCCTTGAATTTCATAATCTTCATCTTCAGTATTCATGGTGGGGTGCATTTCACTGGAGTCTCTACTGCTCTTAATTTTTACAAACAACTAGGAAAAAATCATACTGTCATTACCAAAGGAAAGCATTATTCTATACTAACAGTTGATAAGCAATTGGTCTTCAAATCTACCTTGAAAACCATTATCTGTAGTTTACAGACTTATATATAGCCTCTGAACATTGACGTTTGCGAGTTAGAACACAGTACTGTCATTTTAAGTCATTTGGTGTTCCTCTACCTTTCTTCCTGTAAGAAAAATGGGATAAAAAGTAACCTCTTTTGTGGATAAAATAATATGCTTTCTTTACTGTACCAGCATCAAAAGTTTTATTAAACTCATAAGCATAGAGAACAGTTGAAAAAAATAGGACTTAATATTTTGGATGGAGAGAGGGTACTATATTCTAAAAACCAACTAGATTATATAATAACCCTTCTCATGATTGTTATGATAGTTTGGTTTTGTGTGCGTGTGTGCGTGTGTGTGTGTGTGTGTGTGTCTGTGTCTGTGTTTTAATGTGGAAGATCATGGCTGATGGAAAATAAAAAATGTATAGGTTATCGCTAACTAGAGGTAAAAGTTGATCAGCAATGAGGTGTATTAGTTATTGAGGAAGCTGTTGAATATCCTTTATTGGTAGTATATCTATGTATATATAGTAGCCCATATTACCCTAGCAACATATATTTAGGGTGGTGTTACTTATTATCTTTCCTTAAGGTAAACGTGGGATGTCCCTCTTCATTTATCTACTCATTTTCTGTGGTTGTCATTCCCATTCTGGGCTTGTACTGAGGCCATAGCAATCTCAATGTCTCTTGAACCATTTGGATGGAGTGATCTTCATGTTGTTATGTCTTTTGCAATGATTAGCCTAGAGAAACAGGGATGGGAAAAGACATTCTTTTCCCAGAGAAGAGAGGTTTGACAACCTCCCCATTCCCTCTGATTACTGTGCTCTGAGATTTGAAGTGATATCTATTTGGAGCCAGGGATCATCTGACCTCCAGTCAAAGTCTGATATTGGTCTCCTCTTGGTAATCCTGTTGCCTTACTAATTTAGAAAGGGATGTCTCACAGTGACCTCATCAAGTTTTCCTGTATTTTTTAAAAAAGTTATTTATCCTTAACATCTCCCAGACACTCTACTGAACGTGTTTTTGGCCATCGCTGTGGACAATTTGGCCAATGCTCAGGAGCTGACAAAGGTAAGGACTATGTCTTCAGGGACCCTACTGTCCCAAAGTGCCAACTGTGCCAATAATCCCAAGCTTGTGATCCTGTAGTAGTCAGGTAGGTATTGGCAAGGTGCAACATACAAGGTGGTTGTCTGAACAAACACACCAACTTCTACTTCTTACTGCTATGAGCATTTTTTCTTTATTAAACGTATCTCTCATGGATCAAAGAAGTATAGGGTATAGAAATGTTGTAGATTATTAATATTGCAAAAATTCTCTCAAATTGGCTCACTCACATCAGCCTTAACTAAGAAAAAAAACCTCTTCTCTTTTTTGGGTTAGCTTCCCCTCTGTCAGTCCTCAACCATATACTTATGGAGTTAGACATAAATCATAGTAAACAGCTTTACTTTTGCCAACAATTTCCCAAAATGTTAGAATACAAATTAATATTTAAAGGAAAAGATTTCCATTTTCCAGCTATGATGGCTAAAAGGTTGAATCCTTTATTTCCCTATCCAACTTTCCTACCACCAGTCAGAAGGGAAATGGGAAATGAAATCATAAGATGGATAAAGTGGAGCTAGGTTTTTTCTTGGTCAGTGTTCTAAGGAAACTGAGGGAAGACAGGTACTATGGACTAGGTTCAAGTAGTCTTACCAACTGCTCCAGTTTCTGGTTTCCAGTTCTATTTTCATGCCAGTTCACTCCCTATGGTCATCCCAGTTTCATATCTGCCTTCATGTATTTTCTACTACAACATGGGCTTTCAACTCTTCTTGATTTCCTTGCTTTCTTTCATGAGGGCATTCACCCCATTCATAGAATCAAAACTTGACGAGTTGAAATAAATTTCAGCAGTCATATAGCTCAGACCACATGTATCCACTTCTTTCGGTTGATCCTCATATGACTTTCACTAATGTTCCTTTGATTTTCCTCTGGGCACTTTCCAGCTTATCAATGTTGCTTTTAAATCATGGTATGCAGAACTTAACACAACACCTCAAATGAGGTCTAACAATGGCAGTGCTCTAAGACTATCACCTCCACATTCCTGAAGGCAGTACCTCTTAAGGCAAGAACACATTAGCTTTTTTTTTTTTTTTTTTTTGGCCTTTATATAGTACTACTTGCTTATATTAAACTTGCAGGCAATTAAAACCTCCAGATCATTTTTGTTGTCTGACCATATCTCCCCCATCTTGTGCTACTGCTGTTATTTTTTATCCAAGTGTAAAACTTTATATTTATCACTATTGAATTTGATTTTGATTCTATTCCATTTTCTCCAACCTCCAACCTGTCAAAATCCTTTTGGATTCGGAATTTGTAATCCACTATGCTAGCTCTTCCACTTACCTTTGTATTGTATGCAAATTTGATGAATAAGTTATTTAGGCTTTTATCCATGTTATGGATTAAAATGTTGAATAGCACAAGGTCATGGACAGATTCCTGAGATACTCCACTGGAGACCTTTTGCCACACTGACATTGAATTCTTAAGAACTGTTATTTAAGTCTGACCATCAAATAAGTTTTGAGTTCATCTAATGGTATTATCATCTAATCTATATCACTCAATTTCCCCCGCAAGAATAGTATGAGACACTTTATCAAAGCTCTGCACAAACACCAGCATCAGAAGGAACATAAAAATATTGATTTGGATTGAAATTAAACATCATACAGGCACATGAGTTAATTAATATTTCTCGGCATAAAATTTAGTCTCTCTTTGTGAAATAATATTTTTGAGTGGGTACAAAAACCAAGAAATATCTTTCAAACTAGAAGAGGAGAAAGGAATCTTGTCCAGGGATTCAGAGAGGTACCCCTGTCTGATCTGGACAAGAAATGAGAGGGAGCTTTGGTCCTTTCCATCTCCTGTCCAGCCTGAAGAGCACTAGGAAAGCAAGGAGAGAGCACTGAGAGGTGAAATACAGATGTGGTAGTGGTAGCAGGAACCAAATTCTTCCCATGGAAAAGGAATATAGTAGAAGCTTCTGAAAGCATTTTAAGAAGATGTATTGAAGCCCTTACAGTAGGCTTCATCAAGAAAAGTACATATTTCAGGGGTTGCTCTATTTCAACCAGGGAAGGGATCTCTTGAAAAACATGCCCCACCTCTGAAGGGAAGAAATCCAGAACCCAAAGACAAGTGCAATGGGGTAGGGCACATCAGTCTAGAAGGATGATATAGTTAACCCCAGGGTGAGTAGGTGATGAGTCAAAGTTCTTGTGTGTGGGCTTAACGTGGACGTGGAGCTCCAGCTCATGTGTATGTATGTTGTTTTCAATTGCTCCTGGAAGAGAGGAATGCTTTCATCTTTGTATTTGTATTTCCATGCCTGGCGCAGACACTAACACGTAAGAATTTGGCAAGCGCTTATTCATTGATTGATAAATTCTACCTTGTTAACTGAGACCCTTATGAATTAATATTTATGAAAAGTTGGCTTCTTAGAGGGACTCCAAAACAAAGTTAGGGAAGGTAGATGTGGGGGAGATCTGTAACTACCTTAATAATTAAGCTGAAGATAAGAGAAAGAAATAAGACTTGAATTAAGGTTAGAGATAGATCAAAGAGACATTATTTGGGCACAAAACTCCTGAGAGATTTGATTTTAGAATGTACTGTTATTATTATTATTTTATAAACATTTCTTGTAACAAGTGATACATGTGAGTATTAGTCAAACTAAGATATTGGATGATGATGTGGGGAGAGGTTGGGAATTCTATCCTGAACTCTTTTTTAGGATGCAAAGGGAAAAGTTCTTGAAAAAGCGAAGAGGAAAAAATGAAATTAAAATTAGGTTTAAGACAGTTGGACTTGAGTAGGTTAATGAGATGAACAGGAGGAAGGTCTTTTGGAACCAGATTATTGAAAACAAAGCTGATAGTGGGAACCTAGTGCTGGTTTTTAAAAGAGAAATTGAAGAATGTAATAGAGGAAAAAAAAATTTAACAGTTAACAACTGAATGTGACTGTCCTAACTTGACAATAAAATGGAAAATGGTAGAATGGATTTTTTTAAACCTCAACAACATACTATATGCAATAAATATTTAAAACTTATTACTGTATTACACATTTTGATTAGAAAAATATATAAGCACTCATGAAGTCCAACTCTTTCATTTTGCAAATGAAGAAACTGAGGCACAGAGAAGTAAAGTGATTTGTCCACAGATAGTAAAGGGAAGAATTGGAATTTGTATCTTGGTCTTTTGATTCCAAATCCAGTGTTCTTTCCACTGTATCATGACCTGTATACAGAGAGGTTTTTTAAAAAGACTAACAAAATAATAAAGCATTAGCTTAATTTATCAAAAAAGAAAGAAAAATAAAGTTTATAAAATAAAGAATGAAGTAAAATCACAATGAAGGGAGGAGATAAAAAAGAAATTTACAAACTATACCACTCTTTTTACTTAAAAAAAATGACAAGAATAGGCATAAAAGACCCTTCTTTGATATGATAAAAAAGTATACATCGAAAACCCAAACTAGCATTATTTTTCAATTCAGAAATACTGGACTCTTCCTCATTAACCATAGATGTAAAACATACTTCTCCCTTTCTCTGTTCTGTTGATATAGTATCAAGAAGAGGGAGAAATTAAGGAAATAAACATCAGCATTACCAAAAAAAAAATGAAATTATTTGATTTAAAGGCAAAATATATGGTGTAGTGGATGGAGAACTGTCCTTATAGTCAGTCAGATCTGGGTTGACATCCTAGTTTTTTCCAAACACTAGCTGTGAGACCCTGAGCTTTTCCTGTGATCTCTCAGTGCCCCCAGGCTACTCTCTCAGACTGTTGCAGAGGAGATGTTGGTCTGCCTTGGTAAAGAAAATTACTGACCTTAAACTTCCTAAATCAATGAAATCTTTGTCTTCATTTAAAGGAAAAAGATGCTCTAAATAATTCCTGAACAAGCTGATCAAGTTGATTAATAGCTTTAGTAAAGGAATAAGATACAAAATGAATCCTGAAATATCATTAGTGTCTCTTCATGTTTTTTTAAACAAAAACCAGGAAGAAATGATAATAAAAAGACAAAGTCCTTTCAAAACAACAATAGAATACCTAAAGTGCATGGGAGTTAACCTGACAACACAAACAGAACTTATATAGATACCAACATAAAACACCTTACAGTAATATAGGAAGACCTAAATAGTTGGGAAGTTCTTTGCTAATCTTGTTCATATCAACATATTGCCATCTGAGTTAATCGGCACATTTAGTTCCATACCAATCGAACTACCAAGGAATTATTTTATAGCATTATACAAAATAATAATAGTTAATTTGGAGGAACTTAAGAAAAAATTTCAAATAAAATAATGAAAAAGGGAATGGAATATTTCTTACCTGATCTCAATTTTTATCATAAATCAGTAATTATGAAAACTTTTTGATACTGGTTAATACATAGAAGGAAACAATAGATCAATGGAATACACCATCAGACAAACAAGATCTAGAAGTAACATGAAAATAGTGGTTGAGTGTTTGATAGACACAAAAATACAAATTATGTGAGGAATTATTCCATTTGATAATAACTCCTGTGAAAATGGAAAAGCAATTTGACAGAAAATTCATTCAAGTCAGCAGTTTTTACCATATATCATATTATCAAGTGTATAAATGATACAAATATAAAGGTCACAGTTATAAAAAAACAAACATAAAACAATAAAAAGTTATATCTCTTACACTTATGATTAGGAATAAAACATGCAATCAGAGAGTAGATAGAGACTTTAAAAGACAAAATAAACAATTTGATTTTATGAAATTTAAATTATTCAAAACTACTTCAGCTAGAATAAGAGAAGCAATGAGTTAGAACAAAATATTAGCATCAAGCATCTTTGATACAAGTCTGACATTTAGAAGCTATAGAGAATTACACAAATGTAGAAAACTAAAAAGTATGTAACACAAATATAGAAGACAAAGAGCTATTCTCTAATAGATGTAATCAAGGGGAAGAAACAAGTTTCAAATTAGGAAATATAAATTGTCAACAGCCACAGGGAAAAAATGTTCCAAATCACTAATCATAAGAGAGATGAGGTATCATGTCATACCCGTAAAATTGGCAAAGATTGCAAAGGACAGAAATGGTAAATGTTGGAGAGACTGCAGGAAGACAGCTATACTAATACACTGGTAAAACTGTAAACTGGTCCAATCTAAACATTCTGGAAAGCAGTTTAGAATTATGTGTGAAGAGTTACTAAATTATTCATAGACTTTGACTCATTGATCTAGCTGGTGGGCATATTATTTTCCCCAAGGAGGTCAAAGAAATAAAAAAGTAAGAAAGGTCCATGTATACCAAGATATTAATAGAATTCTTTCTGTGGTAGCAAAAAGCCAGAAACAAAATGCTGTCCATTAATTGGAGAATGGCTGTCCAAACTGTAATTTGTAAACATCATGATATGATATTGCATGATAAGGAATTATTAATATAAGTAATTCTGAGAAATATGAGAAACTACATGAATTGGCTAAGAGCAAACTAGATGTAATCAAGGCAGCTCTACACATGGTGATTACAGTAATGTAAATGAAGACAATACTGAAGAATATCAGAATTCAGGCCAAATATAGTGATCAGCATCAATTTCAGATAACAAATATTAAATGTGCTTCCTTCTTCTCTGTTAAGGCTTTCAAATGATACATCCCTGTCAGTTGTGATAGTTGTATCAGATATTTTTGCTTGTATATATGTGTGTGTATATATATATATATGTGTGTGTGTGTGTGTGCGCGTAATATATATATATATATATATATATATATATATATATATATATATGTAAGCAATAGTACTATTGGTATAGTTTGTTGAAAGTGATAGACTTTTGAAAACAAAGTTCAAAAATAAAATATTTTAAATAAAAATAAATGAAATGAAAGGATTGGACCAAACCATCTTTCATGTTTTCCTCTGATGTTTGCTATCTGAATAGCCACATGTAGCTTTTCACTTGTTCCAATGTGAGATGCTTATTTCACTCTCTCTAGTTTTTAAATAACGTTTTGGAGCAAATCCAAACTTTGAAGCTTATGATAGAAAGAATTGTAGTCTTGGAGTTAAAGGTTTGTTCTCTAAACTCTGATTCCACCATTGATCAGGGACCTTGGCGAGTCCCTTAACATTTTTATGACTTACTTTCCTTATATGCAAAATGAAAGAGTTGGCCTAGATGATCTTTGAGGACTTTTCTTTTAGGCTATGATCTCATAATTGTAGAGTTTTGTCCAGTTTCTCTCCCTTTTCCGTTACTTGCATAATTCCATTGGTCAACAAAGCGTCTTCTAGAAGCTAACAAGATCCTAAGAAGCAGTTCTCCAGGAAAGAAATGATCTTCTTTGTATTTCATGGCAAAAGGCAACTTTGTTTTCTGTGTAGGACGAGCAGGAGGAAGAGGAGGCCTTCAATCAAAAACATGCCCTACAGAAAGCCAAGGAAGTCAGCCCAATGTCTGCACCTAACATGCCTTCTATTGAGTAAGTTGACTATCCATGCCTCTTTGACAGGTGACCATTCCTCCCTGACTCTAGAGAATCTGACTCTGGGTGTCAGGGCTTCAGTTTAGATTTAGAGACCATTTACTTGAGACCAGGATAGGTCTGAGTCTCCAAAATGGGAGGGAAAGGTAGTAGAGAGAGGGAGAGTCTTTAACTGATTACAGAATTTCAATTCTTTCCATATCCTCAGCTATAGCATACATTTTGCTTCTGATGCCAAGAAGTATATGAAGAACAACAGAAAGGTGATATGTGGCCAAAGGGGGTTGGCAGGAGCTTTTGTCAAGCACTGCACCATTCCCCCCTGCCCTGAGGAGGTATCTGAAGCTTATGAGTGGTGGGAGGGAAATCACACAGAGGCCTTATAACTGAATTACAGCTTCAGCAACACCTGTAAGCTGGTACTGGACAGGGCAGAAGCAGTATTGATAGCTTCTGCTCAATAGGGGTGATAAGGGTATACATATGGACACACTCTAATTCAAAATATTCTTATTCTACTGTTGTCTTTGGAGTCTCAGGCTCCTTCATACTTTTCATGCTTGTGAGTGAGAATAGGGGCCTTCAGAGATGTCTTTGTCAGGAGAGGGGACCAAAATAACTCATTGTTTGAAGGAGAAGACTCCCTGGACTTTCTGGATAAATGTCTTGGAGGACCATAACAGAGATTATGTTGAGAAGGGACCTCAAACATGTATGTGTGTGTGCATGCGTGCGTGCGTGTGTGCATGTGTGTGTGCATGTGCGTGTGTGTGTGTGTGTGTGTGTGTGTGTGATAAGCCCTGGAGTCTAGGAGAAGAGAACTGGGACTCTTCCAAAATTAGGATTTTTTCCTTCAGCCATTCAGATCAATGGTCCTAAGGGCCTGGTCCCAAGTCAGCATCACCATCATGTCTTTATCCCATTTACCTGTCCATCCTCCCATCTAAATGAGAAACATTGAGCTACGGAATAGCAGCCAGACTAATTATTTGGGATTTAGTTCATTAGAAGAATGTGGCAAACAGAGGTTTGGGGTTATTTCTCTGTCTTGAGACCCCCAACCATGAAAGCAGATCATGCATTTGTTCCATAGATTAAAGAGGAAGGAAGAGGACTTTCCTATCACTCCAATTGTACCTTCTGGAGTCTTCTTTTTATGTCTTGCAAAAGAACTTTTCCCAATCTTGATCTAAGGGGGCCTGAGTGTGAGGAATGCAGTCAGTCAAAGCCGCCAGAAAAGAATGATTGTGCGGACTTCCTTTTGGTAGTCAGCATTAAAACCACGGAGGGAAGATGGCAAGCAAACATGAGCTGGATAGTATGTATTAAGAAACTGATGATAAGGATGAAGGCTTTTATAAGATGCAGAGCAATCCTTACTAAAAGGATTTATTCTGTGAAATTTGAATTCAGTCAAAGGGCTGTACTTGAGGGCCTATAGGGCCACAAGTGACCTTGAGGCTCTAGGTTTTCCATTCCTGACCTAGACCTTTGACTGTAATTGTATGTTCCATGTGTATCAATGGCTGTTCCTTATGTAAATTAAAACAAAATATATCTATCAGCTCGTTAGGCATACCCCTTACTGGGTTGGTGTGTACCTTAATGTCCATATAGGAACAGAGCAGTTGAAGAAACTCTGGATTATTCAAGAAATTTGACTTTTCTTGATTTTGTATCTACTTTCTATGTTCTTTGGGATTATAGGATCATAGAGTCATATGATACAGTGGAAAGAGTGTTGACTCTGCCTTCAGACAACTTGTGATAGTATCTCAGCTCTGCCATTCCCTTCCTCTGTGGCAAATTCTGTAAACTCTCTGTGCCTTGGTTCTCTCATGTATAAAATGGAGATGAAAACAACACTCCTGCCTTCTTCATAGGGTTATTTTACGAGGGTTATGCCTTAATGGAATTACTACGTTAAAGGTGTGGAGAATATGTGAATGCATTTTGGCAGTACAATGAAAAAGAATGTGAGACCCGATGTGAATGTGGGTGAGAATAGATAAATTTGTAAGTGAGGAGTATGTGAAATATCCATGTGTTTGTATTTGACTCTAAGGTTTTATGTGCTCCTTGCCTGGTCATTCTCTCTGAGTGCGTGTGAATCTGCTTCCATGTTTCTATATTCTTACACACATATCTTTGTGTGCCTGGGCATTAGGATTTCTGAAAATTTGCAAATAGATGGATGGACTAGTGCTTTTTTTGGTGGATGTGCATGCTGGCTGACTCAAGTTCTGCTTTTGTTTCTATGTGACATGTATTACATCTTTTTTTTCTAGTCATACATTGTTACTGCCTTGTTCACTTGCAGGGGAGGTACTCAATCATTTTGATGTAGCAACATGTTCATATTAATTAGTGTACAAATTATAAGTGCATGTTTATTTATAGATACATTAGAATTTGAGTTCTTAGTTCTGTAGAAATTTATACTTCATACTCCCAGGGTTTTTCCAAAATCCATTCCTCGTATTTCTTCAAACCATATCGTCTCCTATTCCAGATGTTTTTTTTGCATTCTTGAGAGGGGGGAAGGAAATGAAGCATGGCATTTTCTCAGAACATTCTTTACTGTTGGGTGACAGGGCTCCCAGGAAGGGAACAGCATCCACAAACCTCCCACTATGTGAAATATCACATTTTGGAGCCTAGTACTTGCCCACAATACCCTTACTTCAATGTCCCATACTCCTCTCTTTGAAAAGGATGATAATGTGCTATCTTTATTCTAAGGAATATGATGCTACTGACCCATCAGTAGGATATGCTCTCTGAATTACTACCTTTGCCTTTTGTGACATAATGGGTTATGCTGACCAGGGTAAGGGGTGACTATGCAACCATGTCTGACTCTTTGAAAGGTTACTCAATCTAGAAGGAAAGAATCTCATGCCATTGGCTCCATTAGCCTGCCAAGCTGATGAGCCATTTGGGGTCCATTTATAATTACCTCTTTACTTCCAGCATTCATATGACATGTGCATGGCTATGTCTAAAGTGTTCATTTGAGTGCTTTGAGAGATTGCAAAAGGGTATGATTTGGGAATGACATGTCTATGGGTGCATAGATGTGTGAATGTGCCTTGTTACATCGGATATGATTGTGAATATATTTAAGAAATTTATAAGGTATCCAAAATAAGTTTCCATGTATATACATTTGGGTGAAGATAACACTGCCAGTATGGCATGATGTTTTAGCATCTGAGTTCATATATGGTATAGAATGTTATAAGCCTTTTGCCTGTGCATGTGTATTATAAAGACAGGAGCCATGTATTTGCAGATAGTTCTAGGATCCAAAGTTTACCCTTTGAAGAACTGGGGAGTTGGGTGAATCGAATTACTCCTAAGGGCCCAAAGCAAGCATATAAAATATGTGTGTACATGAGGAGAGGCCTGCCTCCCTCTTTGGAAATATGTTGGTCTCTGTGGGGATTTTAAAGCCGGGGTGAACTGAATCTGTCCATTTTTCTTTCCCAGAAGAGACAGAAGGAGGAGACACCACATGTCGATGTGGGAGCCACGCAGCAGCCACCTGTATGTGTGTACATGTTTGTGTGTTGTGAGTGGTTATGTGTGGTCGCAGGAACAATGTCATCTTTGTCCTTGCTGTGGACAAAATGGTACAGCAGGTGTATGCGTATCAGTGGGAATGTGTTCTGTGTACAGGTGTTTATATATGCATCACTGCATACCTTTCAGTGTGTGGGTATGTCTGTGTGCATTTAAGGCATATAATAGGCTCATATGTTGTTCTCCATTCCTTTGGCTTATGAGTGAGCATATGTTGGTACATACATGTAGGTGGGTCTGCCTCCTTAGGATATGCATTTGTGTGTACTGCATATGTAGGTGTGAGTATAGATGTGTGTGAGTGTGTGTGATCATCATAGTTTGTATGAGTGGGCCCATATGCTAATTCTGTGCATGTGGGTCCGGGTGGACATGGCCATGTGGGAGCCTGTTCTCATGTGCACTTCTGTACATATTCGTGTATATGGGTAAATGCCTATAGAAGGTCCCTGTGTTGAAATGCCCAGCTGTAGTTCATTTGACAATGGGAGACACTGATGAATCATACCAGACTAGCACCCAAAGGTTCAGGTGACTCTCCTTTGGCCTTGGGTGGCACTGCTAGCTAGGACTGCTCATTTTGGAGGAGAGGGATGCATGCTATAACTATATATAATGTTATGACACCCCACAGCACTCCAATTCTGACTCTACTTGTGCTTAACATTGTACTTTTCAGTCTTTATTGCCTTGTGGCACACCACATCTGGTGGCATTAATAATTGTGAAGCAGCACCCCAGTTAAGGGCTAGGGCAGATGGAAAGAAGAGATGGTATTGGCCAGAACTGAGGATTAGATTGGGGTGTGACTGAGATACATGAGGATAGAGGGTAAAATATTCAAGTGGATGAAAGGAAAGAGAGAAGGGAAATGGCAATGAGACAAGTCAAGGTAGATGATGTATGGCAGACAGGATGGATTCCTATTTCCAGAGGAATATGGACCTCAACCCTGGAGCTGGTGGTTCTCCTGTACTCCCCACCAGAGCTTCCCAATCTTCCTCCTTTGTGACTGCAAATACATACAAAAGTATCCCTGGCACATGAGTTTCGAAGCATTCCACATTTATTCACATGCACACGCAGTTTGTTTTCTTTTTTTTTTTTTTTTTTTTTACGGCTCCATGGGCTTGTGTCTTAATGTGCTTCACGTTTACAGGTCCTGGGCTCTCTCACATTTGTCCGTCACCATGCACCCCACCCTGTACCTGCGCCTTGAGGGATGCCTCAGGGCACCATGCTTGCTGTCTGCCTTGGCTTATGCCCTTTCAACTCTAATTCATCCCTTTGACTTGTTCCTCTTTATCAGGAGGGAGAGGAGGAGACGTCACCACATGTCTGTGTGGGAACAGCGTACCAGCCAGCTGAGAAGACACATGCAGATGTCCAGCCAGGAAGGCATCAACAAGGATGAGCCCCCTCCCATGAATCCTCTCAATCCCCTCAATCCCCTTAGCCCTCTCAATCCTCTCAATGCACATCCTAGTCTCTATAGGAGGCCCAAGCCTTTAGAAGGTCTGGGACTGGAGAAGTTCGAGGAGGAGCATGGAAACCATGGGGACTTTCATAAGGGGGATGGGATGCAACAATCAGAAGACCAGAAGAGTCCTGTGTCTAGACCCAAGAGGGAGCAGCCATGGCTCTCCAAGTCATGCCATGGAAACTGTGACCCAACAGAACAGGAATCAGGAGTTGGAGAAGCAGTGGTGGGCTTTGAGGAGCGAACCCGGCACCGGCAGAGTCAGCGCCGTAGCAGACACCGCCGAGTCCGGACTGAGATGAAGGAACATGCCACAAGTGCTGAAAGCAGGTCTGGGAGCCAGGAGAGAGGCCTGGAAGAAGGAACAACAGCTGAGGGAGAGAAGAACAGGGACTCTAAGGGGAGTCAGGAGGGGAAGGAGATCTCTTTTCATGAAGATGAGAGAAGCAAAGGGTTAAAGAGGTAAGATGAAATCATGCTTTGCATGGGGGTGGCACTGACTGTCCAAGATGGCCTTGCCTTAATCTTTTCTCTCTTCCTGGCTTAATATGTGACATTGGGCAGTCATTATACTTGTCTGTGATTCAAATTCCCCACTCACAAAATGAGGATAAAGTATCTTTTTCCTTCCTACCTCACCAAGTTGTTATGGCAATAAAATGAAATAATATAAAGGAAAACATTTTGAAAATAACTGCCTTCCTTTCTTAGTCCTGTTTCCCAATGTTTGCTATCCCTCATAGTATGAATGTAAAAAGATATAAATATCTGCCTTTGGCTCTGCCTCTAGCATACACACTCCACGTTTACCCCACATGCAGATACAATCAATGAATCAATCAATACATTTGTTTGGATGTTCTAGAAGCTGGAAATTCAAAGACAAAAAAAAACCAACCTAAAAACACAAAAAAACTCGAAACAAAAACATCCAGGTCTTCAAGGTTCTTATATTGTATTGGAGGAAACAACATGTACACACATAAATAAATATAATACATATGAAGTCAAGCAAACAAAAGGGCCCCATAATAATTGGTGAACTCAGTGAGAATATAGAGAAAGAGAAGATGGCTCAAGACAGAGCCTTGTGGGATGCCTGCATTTAGGGACTGAGAAAGGGATGAGAAACAAAGAGAACTGAGAAAGAATAGCTTGAGGGTGGAAGGGGTAGCCAGTGTTAGCTGTAGAAAGGTCAAGAGGGATGAAGACAGAGAAAAAGTTATATTTAGCAATTAAAAGAATATCAGTAATTTTGAAGAGAAGGATTTCAATTGATTGCAAAGGTCATAAGCTAGATTGCAGGGGTACGAGAAATGAGCAGAAGAAGTAGAGACAGATTTTCCTAAGAGTTTGTCTATGAAAGGAAGAAGAGATATAGGATGGACAATAGCTTTAGAGTTTATTAGGGGCAAGGTAGTTTTTTAAGGACATGGGAACCATGGCAATGTTTAAAGGCAACATTCAAGGAACCAGTAGATAGGGAAAAATTGAAAATTAGAGTGGAAGATGTGGAAAGGAGTAGTCTGCTGGAGGATGTGGAAAAGAATGAGATAACAGACAAATGTAGAGAGATTGGCCTTGTTAATGAGAAATGTTACCTTTTTATTTGCAGCTGGAGTAAGACAGAACAGGATGGGAGATGACGTGAAGTAGTTTTGAGATGCTGAGTAAGGGAGAAAAGGGAGATGATGACAAATATCTTCTGTTTTCTCAGTAAAGTGTTGGGTGAGGTCATCTGCTGAGAAAGGAAGGGAGGTGTGGGAGGCTTGAGGAGAGAAGGGAATTGCTTGAACATCCTCTGTGGGTAGTGTGATAGTCACTTAGGGAATAGTAGAAAGATTGCCATGAAGAAATGCAAGTCAGTTGAGGTTAGATAACACAGATTTGTAGTGGACCCTGCTTACAAGATTGTGTAACTTCCTTCTGTAAGATGCCAAAGCACCTGCATAGGAGTGGGGTCATGGTGGGCATAATTCCTGCTTGGAGTTTATTAAGATGTGAGTGACAAGGATAGTGGGAAAAGAAATGTGAGAGCAGAGGACAATATAAAACTGAAATGGCTAACTCAAGTCAAGATTTGGAAGGGAAGAAAGTGAATCCAGAGCAGGGGTGACAGCCTGGAATAACACTGTGGTTGGAAAGATTGGTGGTCCCTGTAAGGAAGCAAAATAAGCTTAGGAAGAGTGAGGCCCTGGGAGTAATGGAATAATAGAAGATTGTGGTGAGAGAGAGGAATGTCAGGATTCTTTATAGTGGAAATAGTGTGATCATAAGACCAAGGGTGTGATCATTTCTGTGTGTGGTTGAGGTAAAGTGAAGAAGGTATTGAGAGGTAGAGTTTGATTAACTGAGAAGTCAAAGTGTTTGAGGGAACAATAGTATGTATATCGAAGTTTGGAAAATAAGCTGTGAGCTTAGTACTCAATTCCTTGATTCCTCCATGAAATCAAATGGAAAAAGAATTGTGAAGAAGAAAGACTGAAAATGCTACATTTCACTTAAAGTCTACATCCTGCCTTTTTAGGTTGGACTTAAAGTCAGGAAGACCTGAGTTTAAATCCTACTTCATATACTTGGTAGCTACATGACCCCAGGCAAATCACTTAACAGCTGCCTCAGTTTCTTCCACCATGAAATAGAGATAATAATAGCCCCTACCCATCAGGGTTGTTATGAGGATAAAATGAGATAATATTTGTAAAGCAATTTGCAAACCCTAAAATGCTATAAAAAAGTATTATAATATTTATTATAATTGGAGAATTGTAAAGGGAGAAATCCAAGGTACCAATGTAAAATGTCATCAGAGCCAGGTAGAGAACCCTAATTCAGAATTCTTACTTCAAATCCCATGCTGCCTTTGTGGGAAGAGCCTTGTAATATCAATATCATTTTTACTGTTGTTGTTGAGGGCAGGATTTAAAATAGATTTTTATTGTATCTTTATCTGTACCACAATCATCAGATTTTTTCCTTATGAATATTATTCTCATTTTACAGATGAGGAAAACAAGATTCAGAGAGTTAAAGGGCTTGCCCAAAAACACATGGCTAGGAAGGCAATGGAACTTAACAGGGAATTTTTGGGCCAAATTCAGTACTCCAATATCCTATGGTATCCCCAAATCAGAGATGGGAAACTCGTTGCTAAGTGGTACAGAGGACAGAACCAAGAAATAATCATTTGTCATTCCAATGCCCCAACCTCATGAGTGGCTGAAGTAATTTCGTGTGGAAAACCAAGGAATGAGAATCATCATTTAGCCAAAAACTTCTAGCTCTTATCTATCTTATGAAATGTTGTTTTTCCTCACAGTCTATAATTCTCTTCCTTTTTTCTATATATATTTGCTTTCTTCTCAAATGCCAGCTTCTTCTACTTCCTCCTCCCTGACTCCAGACTCAAAGTCTCATGAATCCATTGATAAGGGATTGAAAAACATGTCATGTAATTTTAGAATAAATTAAGAGAGATGTAAATAGTCAAATGCCTCTGTGATCTCATCATTGTGGATCCTTGTGCTTCCACCTTCCATCTGTGTGACCTTTTACAAGTCACTTAATTTTGTTAAACCCCACTTTCTTCATCTGTTAAATAAGGGGGTTGGACAGAGGAAGTCCAAACTGCTTCTAAATCTTTGATTTTGCAGTCCTAGATTCTATCCAGATAGAAATCATTACCCAGACATGGTTGTCTAAGCTCAAAAAAGGAAATGGGCTGGTACCATGGTAAAAAAAGAAGGATGGAAGGTGGAGAGTCTATATTTCCATTAGGAACCTTATCATGTCCAGAGATAACATGGAAGAGACATACAATGCCCATGAAAATGCATGCAGTGGTCCCACTGGATTCTGCACTAGTCAGACCACATCTAGATTATTGGATTCCATTCAGGATTCCATCCAACACCACCTTTTAAGAAGGAGATTAACAAACTGGAATGTATCTTGAGGAGGGAGATCTGAATGTTGAGAGGATTGGAGGCCATGTATGATATACAAGAATTGACTAAACGAACTGAAAATGTCCAGCCCAGAGAAGAGAATGATTGTTATGGGCAACTTTGTGTTAGATGTTAAGTGATGGTAGATGGTACATATTTGAAGTATGGTCTTTTAGAAGACAAATTAAATTTTATTGGACTTGACCTCAGAAACTAGAATTAGGAGTAGTAGGTGGAAGTAACAGAGAATGAGTATTACTCTAAGGAAGAGTGTTCTAACAACCAAAGGGCTCCTTGAGGCTAGTGAATGATCAATCGTCTGTGATATTGTAGAGGGGATTGCTGTTCAGGCATGGGTTAGACTGGGTGACCAAAGAGATCCCTGCCAAATTTGAGAGTCTGTGACTCTTCTGCCAATGTCCCCAATCTAGAAATGAGCTTTCATTCCTTTTTTAACCCCCAAATCACCACGCCTTTTCCTCCTTTTCATTTTTTACCCTCCCCTCATTTTTCTTCTCAGAACAAACAGCCTTATGGTTACTGGAGGCTGTGGGCTGTCAACACCTGCTGATGAAATAAGGACCCCCCTGGTCCTCTCTCCTCCAGAGCTAGCAACAGGAAAGGACAGCAGACTGACAGAGCAGGAGCAGGAGGGTACCAGTGAACAAGCCCTTCTGGAAGATGTGCAGCTGGATGTGGGCCGGGCCATCAGTCGCAGTGAGCCTGACCTTTCCTCCATGACAGCCAACATGGAGAAGGGCACGGAGAGCACTAGCGTCGCTGTCACCATCCCTGACATGGGCACCTTGGTGGACTCCACTGTGGTGCACAGTGAGGACTTTCTCCTACCCTGTTGATTTATTTACTATTACAGGCCTTTCACTGTGATCTGTTTGCTCTTTTCTCCTGATCATTTAAATCCTGGGGGAATGGGAATGAGAGCAATGTGTGCTAAAGTCCACTCCACACTCAAACTAATCAAAAAACAAAGGCGGAGAGGTGACATAACTTCCCCAAGGTCACAGAGGTAGTCAGAGGCTGAGTCAGTGCTCAAACCTAGGTTTCTAGCAGTTCAGTTCTTTTAGTTTGCTATAACGTTCGCCAAATGTGGTAGAAGCAGCACTGGGATGGAGGTCAGGAAACTTGGGAGTTCCGATGCTGCTGTCTGACTAAGCTCTTTGTGCCTTAACTTCTTCATCTATAAAATTAAAGGTGGCAGGAAAGTGGTTTCTAAGGATCCTTCCTTAGAAATTATATAGAGTATAGAACCTCTATTTCTACAATGAGATTAAATAGCCGTCCCTGGAAACTTCATAGAGTCCTGACATAGTCATGCAATCTCTTATTCACTCTTCCAAATTCCCCAGGTTAGGAGACGGATATTAATTACCATTATAGCCCAGAAAAAGGAAATACAAAAAAAAATATTCCCACCCAGAGACTCTACACTCTAAATTCCCATAATTACTAGACAATTTCCAGAGTGTCTTTTTTTCTTTCCTTATTTTCTTCATTACTTTTTTCTTTTCTACTCCAGAACTTTTTCACTGTCCCTATCTCTCCTTTACTCTCCTCATCTTTTTTTCCTTCTGTTTCCCATTGTCCTTTCTGTTAGTTCAGCTTCTCATGCATGGTATAGTGGAAAGTGACTTGTTTTTTGGAATCAGAGGACATTGAACCAAATTCCATCTTTGATAATTGCTACTTGAATAATCTTGGGCAAGTCATTTCATCTTGAGAGGTCTCAGTCTCCTTACCTGTAAAACTAGGTATAATTTCTAAACTGAACTAGACGACCTCAGAGGTTCCTTTCTGCTTTAAATGGATGATCTTATGAATCTATAGACTCCTTCAAAGAATTTTTGAAAAGTAAACTCTCCCCTTCCTCATGAATGTCATAATTATCCCACAGGATTTCAGATCTAGCATCTTCTATTTCTATCCAGCTAAAAAATTAGAAGAATGCTTGATCTTATCTCCCAGGAGAAAGATTTTTAATACTCTTTTTTACATTTTGGAATATGGAACTTACGTTCAGAATTTAAATTTTGGATATTAAATCCTAATCTAACTTAAATGCTATCCTGAGTAGATAAGGATGGAGGCAAAAAAGTGTGGGAGGCTATGGATTGGGACATAAGGGAGATTGTGCTATTGCAAGACCTTTCTGATGACTCTAGGATCATAGAATTTAGAGTTGGAATGGACCTAAGAAATTATTTTGTTCAACCTTCTCATTTTATAAATGAGGAAGCCTGGGTTCCATGACATTATATAACTTGCCTAAAATTACGAATCTAGTTAGTCATGTGTCTGGAAATCCAACCCAGATTTCCCAATTCCTAATCCAGTGCTGATTCTACTAGGCTATTGGGGTTAAAGATATTAGAGCTTAATGCTTAATACCATGGGGGGCAGGAGGTTAGGAGTGAGGGGAGATCAGGACATATTAGACCATATTATTACAAATCCCTTTTGGATAACTTCTTGTCACTTAACACCTTATTTGGTAGGATCCAAGAGCTTCTCATATAGTATTGTAGCATTGTCTACAACATAGCTTCATAGAATCCTGACATCGTCATGCAGTCTCTTATTCGCTCTTCCAAATCCTCCAGGTTAGGAGGATTATAATATAATATGCTATAGTATAATATATAGTATAGTAGTACTATAGCATAGTATAATATAATATAGTACAGTATAATATAATTGATAGGAGATATGATTTATATATAATATAAATAATATAATATACTAGTATTGTCTATAATATAACTCTGGGTGATCAGACACCTATCCTATTCTGATAGCATTAATCTCTTTTTGGCCATTTTGATTAGCTACTTGTTTCCTACAATTTTCCATGTGGTGTAGAAGGTTATGGATGACAGGTGACAGACTAAGGGGGAGAAAGAATAAGCTTTCTAGCATTTGCCTTAGCTTTATTCTTGTCCAGTGGCTTATGGAGCTTCCATAGGCCATTATGGTGTTTCCCTTACCTACCTCTGCCCAAATGCCTGGGAAGCCACCCAATGCTTTAGTACTATTTTGGTAGGTAGCATAATTTGCAAATGACCCTATTTGTTTCTCTTGCAGTTAGCAACAAGACAGATGGAGAAGCCAGTCCCTTGAAGGAAGCAGAGATTAAAGAGGATGGAGAAGAAATTGAGAAGAAGCGCAAAAAGGAAAAGAGCTCAAGCACAGGCAAAGCAATGGTGCCCCATAGCTCCATGTTCATCTTCAGCACCACTAACCCGTGAGACACTCTACTTTGCTTTCCTTCCTTTAGGGTGCTCAGGAACAGCTACAGGGGAATAAGGTGGAAAGGGAAAAATTGAGAGGAGGGAAAGACATAGACCTTTCTGGATTTGTCAAATGGCCCTCTGCAATCTTCTGAGATAAGAGAAAATGTCATTTCTTTATTAGTTGACTTGTAGAATTAAACAATTTATAGACTGTGAACCAACCTAAGTAGTGCTTAGAAGCAAGAAAGAATGAGGAATTCATTGAAGGCTGAAAATCAAGACTAAGTAGGGGTCAGCACATCCAGACATTCGGAGTTTACTCCCACTGGCTTCAGATGTCTAAGAAGGCTCAGACATGCTTACACAGAGTTTGTGTCTTGGCTGGCATACTGCAGCCTCTAACCAATCTGATTGCTTTCTCCCACTGAGGCATTAAATGAAAGGTGGCGTCTGGGAAATTAAATTGTGTTCCCTTGTGCTTTATGTTGGGAAAAATCCAGTCCAATGAAGGGGCCTAGAGTCTGGGGAATGAAGGGGAAGGGCTAGAGCAAGGTGCCAGCTCATTGGTGATTTGGCTGTCCCACAGGATTCGAAGGGCATGTCATTACATTGTGAATCTACGCTACTTTGAGATGTGCATCCTTCTGGTTATTGCAGCTAGCAGCATCGCCTTGGCTGCTGAGGATCCTGTCCTGACCAACTCAGAGCGGAACAAAGTGGGTGAATGGGAACTGCTCACCAACCCTTTCCTAAACTTGGGGTGCCATCCTTCATCTTCACTCTTTTCTCCTATCCTCTCCTCCTTTTCTCTCCTCCTCACCCCACACCCCTTTCCAGAAGCCCTGGGGGACAGATAAAGGAAAAAGACTTGGCAATTTAAAAGATTAATCAGTGGGAATAAAATATTGAGAACTGCTTATATCCCTGGCTTTTGTTAATACCCTTTAATCACAGAACACTATGGCTTATAGCTTCTCGGGATCACACTGATGCTAGTCTCTTTTTGTGATTAGGTTGCAATATAGAGCTTTCAGATGTTTGGAGGAAGCAAGTGACATGAGTCCAGCACAGAAATCTGTGTGTATGTCTAAACATCTGGAAATAGAAAAGAATAAGTCAGGGGTTGGAAATAATATAGATCCCAGGGACTTTAACTAGGCAGGAATAGAGGAGATAATGAAGGTGAGTCATTTCATACCCAAGAAGCTAATGCCTTGGAGAATGAGATGTTCTTTTAAAAAGAAATGGACTTCAGTCTGGAAAAGGCTATGAAAAAATCAGGAGACTCATGACCAAATGTTTAAGGAGTTTGTAAAGTTAAAAATTGTCACAAAGAGGAGAAAGGAAAGAAGGAGTACTCCTGAATATTTGAAGCTAAAAGACAGGTATATCTACTCTGAGAAGAAAGTAGCTGTTTATTCTCCAGGAATGTTGATGTAAGTATTTAGGGTCTGTCAAGGGAGAACCATCCAGTAAGGGTCAAAGTAAGAAGAAACAAATAGTGGTGGCTGGTTCCTCTCTGCCGAGAAGTACAAACATAAATTTATGTTGTGTAGCAACAATAGAAAGATGTATTGTCTTCCCAGGGAATGTATCCTAGTTGTGACAGACAACTAGCTATCCAGCACATATCAGACTGGATGGCTACTAACCCACTTATTCATGGGGCCACACAAACTGCTGCAAGAAGAAATTGAGAAAGCATTACTGAATATTACTAAATGTTGAACTAGAAACTGAAGCCCTCAGGGGCAAAGACAATGTTTCATTCACTGCTTCTGATCTAAATCGAGGCTTGCAGAAGGCAGATTTTGTCAGGGAAGGACTATTTTAAAAGATAGTGCCTGAGAAAGGAATTTGACTTTTTTGACCACAGAGTAAAATAATAGCTATTGCTAAGGACAGGATTGTATCTCGTTAGGTCTGGTAAGAATATATTTGCCTGGAGTATATCAGATTTAATCAAAAAGACCTTTAAAAAAGGAAAGGAGAAAACTTCTACAAATATACACTAAATTAAATACAACAAAGAGTAGCTATTATACAAGAAGACAAGAGTAGCAGGGGCAAACAGAAACTCAGAGGACAGAAAATCCAAGAAAGGAAACAGCAAAAAAACCTGGATGTCTCTACATAAATACACAAAGTTTGAGTATCAAGCAAGATGAACTATAAAGATTCTCATGTAAGGGAGCAGATTGAGATGAGATCTATGATTAGACTCTGGCACTGGAAAGACATAATTTATTTAAAAGGGAACAGAGAATGGAACTCAATAACCTAGTGTTTGATAAACCAGAAAATATAAATTGCTTGGAAAAGAACTCCCTAGTTGACAGAAACTTCTGGGAAAACTGGGAAGCATTCTGGCTTAGACCAACATTTTTTGTATAGATCACATTTCAAAATGGACATGTTACCTGAATATGAAAGATGATATAATTTAAAAAATTAAAAGAGAAACAGCTCATATTCCTTTCATAACAAGATATAAAGGGAATTACCAAAGATAAAATAGATACTTTTGATTCCATAAAGCTGAAAAGTGTCTGCACAAAGTAAATGCATCTAGGTTAAGAGGAAAAGAGTTTGAATGAAACTGAAAACTATTAATAACCATATAAAAGGATGTTATAAATCATTAATACTAAGAGAAATGAAGACCAAAACATTTTTTCATATTATACCCAGAAAATTGACAATGATGACAAAAAAATAGGCATAGTCAATGTTGGAGGTATTGTGCAAAGATAGGCTCACTAGTATGTTGCTGGTTGAACTGTGAATCAGTACAACCACTCTGGAAAGCGATTTGCAGTTATGCAAATAAAGTGACTAAAAGTCCATACCACTTGATGCAGAGATTCCTCTATTAGACATATATCCTAAAGAGGTCATCGACAAGGAGAAAGTCCCTATATACACCAAAATATTTATAGTAGCATTTTTTTTTCTTGCCTTAATGATAATTTCATCCTTCAAAAAGTTGAAATACTCAAGGGAAATTTTTGAATCTGATTTTTATCAATATTGAGAAACGGTTGCTTGGGATACAAATAATGTAACCCTTGGGAACAGGTGACCACTAAAGTTGAAAATATCTAACTAAAAAGGAAAGGAAACATGGACGTAGTCTCGTATACATCCTAGATATCGGAAGAACAGACTTTGAAGCCTTAAGAGAAATAAAAGGTAGAAATTTTATCTTAAAGATGCCCTTCTAAAGATATAAAATGAAACAATTTTGGTGAGGAGGGAAAGGGGAGTTGTCTAAAGAGACTGATGTCATGCACAGAGAACTCTTTGATTAACTTAGTTTTTCAAAATGTGTACAACAGATAATAAAGGTCATGTGCTTCATGATGACATAATATGAAACAAGTGTCAGGAATGTGGTGCTCAAAAATGTGCCGAACCTGGTAATGAAAGCCAAAAACACCAAAAAGGAAAGTTTTGGTTTGAGTTATACATCATCTAGCTGTCTTCAATAAATTCAGGTCACCAGGTGAGAGAGTGCTAAAAGACTGAAGAATCAATGACAATAATCTGTGAAAAATTATAAGAACAGCAGATTTACTGGAGTTGTAGAGCAGATCACAGGTTATTCCAATTATAGGATGTATTAGCAAACTATCAGATACTGGCCTTGACTTGGATTCCTGGGAAAATTCTGGAACAGGGGTTCTTAATCTGAGCTGCATGAAAATAATATGAAGTTTCTATTTATATGAAGTTTCTGATACCTATAAATATTTAAAGAGGAATTAGACTCGTTCTACTTGGCCTCAGAGGGCAGAGCTAGGAACAGGTATTTAAGTTTCAAGGAGCCAATAAAAGGGAAATGAAATGAAATGAAAATGAAAGGGAAACATTTGAACAATTAGAGCTATCGATAAATGGAAGAGGCTGACTTGAGATGTATGATGGGTTTTCTCTCCTTGGAGGTCTTCAAGCAAATGCTGATGATCACTTCTCAGGTATGTTGTAGGAAACATTCTTAAAGAGTTATGCATCGGATTAAATGATTTCTGAAGTTACTTCCAGCTCTGAATTTCTGGATGAGGAGAGGACAAGACTTAGGTTTTTATGATCCCAGGAAAGACTATGCAATTTAATTTTGATCTCTTTCTGTAAGACAATAATTCTGAACCACTGCTCCATAGTACAAGCAATTGAAGGTATGTGGGGGTATATGTGGGAACGTGTAAGTAGCTATAGGTGAGCCTTTTTATGCTGGTGATCAAAGTTCATCTCTGCCCCTAAATTTTTACTGGCTTATTTTGCAGGTCCTGAGGTATTTTGACTATGTTTTCACTGGTGTGTTCACTTTTGAGATGGTGATAAAGGTGAGAATCTTGAAAGGAAGAGGAAGCTTCCTAAGGGTTCGGTGGGTAAAGTGGAAAGTCAAGTTGTGGGCTTGAGTGCAAGCCCCCTGTTTGTTCTTCTAATTCTGAGCTTGGCCCAGTTGTGTTAGACATTGAAGGAACTGACATAATGACCCTCATAATCACTTCTCTATCATTGATCTATTCATTTTATATATAAGAAACTGTATGCAATTCCAGACAACCTTCTTGACGAAGGAGCAGACTTATTTTGCTCATTCATTTTTGCCAGGAAGAGAGAAGAAAGGGACTGGGGGAACCACTTAAGAGGAAATAAAGGGCAGGAATAAATATGTATTTTCTTGTAGGTCATTAAAAATAGCAGAAATATACACCTATGTGACATGATATAGGTACAATGTTCATAATCAAGAAGATGACATAGGAAGGAGCTCCTTTTCTTCCCTTGGCAATGTCTGTAGTATATGCCAAATTATCTGACCCAAGTACAAACTCCCTCTCTCAGGGAAAGGTAGAAAAATGAATGTCAGAAAAGATTCTAGGCAGTCATTTGGAGGGCTTTTAATAGTTATATCAGTTTGCCTACAGTAGCTCATACTTTACCTGTATTCCAGGTAGAGTCAAATCTGAAAGTTGCAAGGTATGCAACCTCTTTTGGCAGGATCTGTGCACAGAGTTTGAATGGATACACCCTCTTTTCTAGTTTGCTGGGGCCAGTACATAAAGTCTTAGGTTACTCGTGCCAGAAAAGAGTCTTAAAGATCTAGTCCAAAGATTAGCAAAATGGATAAAACTTACTCTACTCAAAGCTTTATCCAACCACAACTATCAGTGTATCAATTAACGAACATTTAAGTACCTACTATGGACCAGTCAATGTACTAAGCACTGAAGATAGAAAAAGAAGTAAAGACAGCAAAGAACAACTGTCCTTGTTCCCCCTAGTCATCCATCCATAATCCCTAAGGGGTCGAGGAAGTAGGGAGTTTTTATCACTACATGTATTTCTTTATTTCCAACTTGTTCCCCAGTCGCTTAATGTCTAGGCTGCTGCCTGTCTGGGCTTTTCCAAGTCTGGGAACCAGTAAGTCTCAGGGCATAAATAGATGGAGAAACAAGGTAATTTTTCTTGACAGTGAAGTATTTTGGTTATGTTCCCTCTCTAGGCCAACCTGGACCTAAGGTTATAATCCCTTCCTATACTGTTATTTGAAAGGACCCCTTTTTCCTCGTCTTTAGTATGCTCATAGACTTCTTGCTAGTCACTAAAATAAGGGTAGTGGAGACCCTGGCATTATTGAGGACATGGCCTAGCAGACCAAGACTCAGAAAAAATATCACCCTTCTCCCTGTTCATTTTAGAACCAGCTTCAATTTATCCAATGAATTTCACAATTTTCCTTTGCAGATGATAGACCAGGGTCTGATCCTGCAGGATGGATCTTACTTCCGAGACCTGTGGAATATCCTAGACTTTGTGGTGGTAGTCGGGGCACTGGTGGCCTTTGCTTTGGCGTAAGTGGCTTTCTCCTTTTGGGGGTCTATTCCCTGCCTTCCTTTCCTCCAGAGAGGTGGGATCAGAAGAGGAGTCTTCTGGTCTCAACCCAAAAAGAGCTCTGTTCACAAAATGGCTCTTATTATGTGACCTGATTTATTCTGCTCCTTACTGAGCCTTAGCACAACTTCTAGTGGACTTGAAGACCTTTTATGGTCCTTTTAAACCCTGTGATTCTTAGAAATGAAAGAAGTCGTTAGAAGAATTTAGAGGAAAAATAGAAGACCTGTGGAGAAACAAATTCAGACTGGATATAAATTGAGTTATCCAGAAGTAGAATGGACTGTGTTGGGAGCTAATTGGTTTGGGTTTACTAAAAAAGGTCTTGAGTCAAAAACTAAGTGAATATTTGAGTATTCTCTTTGTTTTTCAATCCTGAAAAGGAGAGCTCCTACAACTTATCTTGGCAATTAATTAATTTAGGGCAGTGGAGTAGGACTACAAAGAGACTGAACAGTATTTATCAAAGTCCTGAAGTATATTTTTTCTCCAAATGCTGTTCAGTTTTAGTAATGAATGATTTCTTTAACCTATTGGTACTGAGTTCTAACACTGAAATCTCATCCTTAATTGAAACTAATTGGAAGTGAGGGTATTCCAGGATGTATTTGGAATCAGAAGACCTGTAATCAAATCCTGACTTTGACCCTCACTGCATCTGTGAGTTTGGGCAAGTTTCATGACCTTTCTAGCATTCAGATTCTTCACCTCTAAAATAACCATTGGATTGGATGACCTCTAAAGTCCCTCCCAGCTATCAATCTAGGATCCTATGGGCTCTAAGTGGGAGCTAGGGGTGTTAGTACCTCCTCCATAACTCTATGTCCAGAGATGACCATGAAATAGAAAGAGTAGATGACATTTAGGACCACTCTTTTGGTTATAGTCTGCCATGGAAACATAATGTCCAGGACTAAAGAGGCGATAGACCCACAGTACTCTGCTCCAATCATATTTGGAATACCATGTTCAGTCAAAGAAGTCACATTTTAGGCAGGGCACTAGCAAGCTAGAGCTTATCGAGTGGAGTATTACAAGGATACTAGAGACCCTTCCATATCCTTCCTTTAGGAAAAGAAGGACATAATAAATAGCTGTCTTCAGGTATTTGAAGGGCTAATGTGGAAGAGGAAAAAAAGGAAGATTTTGACTCAATATGAGAAAATATATGTAAAATGAGGGCATTAGACTCCAGGTCTCTTTGAACTGAGTCTATGATTCTGTGGACATATGAAAGCTTTGAAATAATTAGAAATATCAAAAAGAGGAATATATTTTTCAGTACCCTATAAACTCTCTTTCACTAGAGGTGATTAGGTGGTGATTAGATAACCACTTGACAGAAACATTATAGGGGGATAGCATGTTGCCAAGGCACAGGTTTGACTAGTAAGTTCCTTCTAACTTAGACTCTGACAAGAGTTCCTTAGATTTTTCCTTTTCAAGTTTAAGGTGTCAGAAGGATCAGTTCTTCTATCCAATTTGACATCTCTGAGGTTCATGTTTTTGACCTCTTCTATCCCTGCATTCAGCCTCAGAAACCTCTATTAATGAAACAGATGCTTCTTTCTAATAGTCTCACCTCCACCTTAGAGGGACAGCCTGTACAGGGTAAGAACAGCATCTCAAATTCAAGTTAAAAAATCGACTCCACCACTTTCTTACTGTGTGACCCAGAGCCTCAGAACCATCATTTGTAAAATGGGGTAATAATACTTGTACTACCTACATGACAGAATTGATGTAAAGAGAGCACTTTAGAAGCTTAAATTACTATTGGGGAATATAAACTCTTCAGTCGAGCTTTTACTCAAGCTAAGAAATAGCTCTGACCTTAAGATAGCCCCCCACATTAGGAGGAATTCTTGACCTCAGTAGTTTAACTGTTGAATAATTCATTAGACTGGAGGTTGATTTGGCTCATTTCCATAGTTTGGGAGCATACTGTTTGGGATTCTTCTAGTGGCAGACTGAGGTGGCAGCTTTAGGTGCTACTCAGACCCTGCCTACACTGTTCCCTGGAGGATGTTTCTCAGAACCAAGAAACAAAGAACCTATCTCTACCCATTGGTGTTTACTGACCATGGTTAGTTCCAGACAGCATTTGTGTACCTCCCTTGTATACACCAATACCATTCCCACACTCCAAGATCCACACTACTAAACACCCTACCCACATTTCACTTTTCAACTCATTCTTTCCCCAAAACACCACCTCATGGTTCACTAGTCAAAAGGAAAAAGCATTTTATCACTATTTTAGGAGTCTTTAGGCAAAGGGACTCAGGAATAATGTTTCTAAATGGAGTCCAGGATAAGAAGAAAATCATAATAGTGACATTGTGTTTCATTGGAAAAAGCACTGGGCCTAAAGTCAGAAGACAATGGATTTTAGGCCACACTTCTGTATAGGATCCGCATGACAAAGTTATTCCACTCCTTATGGACAAATTCCTGATTTGTAAAAGGCAAGTAGATGAACTAGCTGAGCTCTGAGATCCATTCCAGCCCTAGATCCCTTTCCCAATCAATCAGTAAGTATTTAAAGTATTTATCAAGCACTTTTCATGCATTAAACACAATGCTACAAATTGGGTATATGAAAAAAGGCAAAACCAGTCCCTATTCTCAAGGAGCTCACAGTCTAATGAAGGAGAGAACATGTAAAAAACCAGCATGTACAAGATATGTAGAGAGTCGATAGAAGATAGTCTTAGAAGAGAAAGTTCTCACAGAGGAGCTGAGGAGACTGGGAACGTCTTCCTGAAGAAGATGACATCTAAACTTCTTGAAAGAAGTCAGAGATTCTAAGAGACTATGGTGAGGAGGAAGAACATTCTTGGCATGAGGTGAGTCAGTATAAGGCCAAGGCAGGGGAATACCTCCAAGGTGGTATAGCAGGTGGACCAGGGAGGCTGCATTGTATAATTACATGGAGGGCAGCAAAGTTTATGATTCCTAGCAAGATAGGAAGGGACCAGATTGTGAAGATCTTTAAATGCCTAACAATGAATGGATAAATGATAATGAATGATCAAGCATTTAATAAGAGTATATCCTCTACTGGGTGCTGTGCTAAGTGCTAGGGATACAATGAAAAAAAGCAAGACAGTCTATGCTTAGAGTCTAACTGGGGAAGATAATGCAGAGCCTGATGAGAATGAGAAGATTGAGGGTGATGGCCAGGGTACAGACAGTGTTAGTTATATTTTATATTGGAGATAATAAGGAACCATTGGAATTTACCAGAAAGAAGAGATTGAAGTCGATATGGAATGTGTGTGTGTGTGTGTGTGTGTGAGATGGAGAGAGAGATGGAGAGAGAGAGAGAGAGAGAGAGAGAGAGAGAGAGAGAGAGAGAGAGAGAGAGAGAGAGAGAGAGAGAGAGAGAATTTGAGTTGGGTTTTAGGAAAATCTCTTTGGCAACTGTGAGGTAGATGAATTGGAGAGAGGAGAGGCTTGAGGTAGAGAATCAATTAGAAGGCTCTTATAATAATCCAGGTAAGAGGTGATGGGGGCCTGAATTATAGTTGTAGCTAAGTGAGTAAAGAGAAAGGTATATAAGGAAATGTGAAATTTTAAAAAGATAAAATTTAACAGCTGATTTTATGTGTAGGATAAGAGTGAGTACTTGGAGGTAACAATGAGATCATGAATCTTGGTGCCTGGGAGGTCAGGGTGCTCTAAATATTAGATGTGTCTAGATTTCTGTCTCAACAAGATTTAAACCTGGAATGGATCTTAGAATTCATTAGTCCAAATTCTTTATTTTGCAAATGAGGAAACTGAGGTCTGGAGGGGCAAAATGCCTCCAGTTTTACAATAAGTAGCAGCGCCCACGCTTCAGCACTCTATCCCATGTCCTTGAAGTTATTCTATCTTGGCTCTCCTTGGTAGGAAAGTTCTAAGATGAATGATCTAAACTGAAGAGAAAATGGGCTCCTAGACTTGAAGAAATACATCACAATGGTCAGACCATCTCCCTAAGCCTGCCAAAGACAAACTGAACTATTAGTGTCAGTTGAATCTACAGTCAAAATAATTCCATTTTCCCAATATTTCCATGAGGAAACAGTCAGAGTCCACTGAAATCAGTTGTCATCCCATTATAAATTTCCCTGCAATATGTAGATGAGTTTTTCCCAAAGAAATTCCACTTAAATTCCTATTTTCCTCTAAGTACCTGCCCTGTTCTTTATAGCATGGTGATCTCTGGCATAGACTTAGAATCATAGTCTACTGGAGCTGGAAGTGATTTTAGTCAGGCCTCTCATTGTAAACATAAAAGAACTCACTGAGGGGAATTTACTTGCCCAAGTTTATGTGGGTAGTTAGTGACAGAACAAGACCTCAGACCTAAGTCTTCTGAATCCAAAGTCCAATACTCTTTCCAGCTCAGTCCACTAATTTTCTCTTCTAGCTCCTTTCACTTTCCCCACAAAGAAGTCCAGTACCTACCTGCTGGCATTACTAACTTTTGACTTTTATAAGAAGTCAGTATTCCCTTAAAAAACATGAGTTCTTAACCTGAGGTCCATGAAGTTGTTTGTTTTGGGAATTTTTCTTTTTTATATTTATAATAGTTTGATGATATTTTGACATGATTGTTTTCCTTTGTAATCCTATATGTTTTATGTGTTATTATTCTGAAAATGGATCATATGCTCCACCAGACTGCCAAAGAGGTCTATGAGACAAAAGGGGTAAAGAACCTCTTTCTTCAAGATTTTTTAAAAATATCCTTCTGTTGTAATTCTGAATTAGAGTCTATCAATATACTTGTAATGTGAGACACAGGAGTAGGACCTCCTACACCTTCTCTCTACCAAATATATAAATAATTTGCTTATATTACTCACTAGAACATACTCTTCTCTCAGGTTCAGGCTTGGCAAAATAATTTGTTGTTCTTTAAAAAATAGGAGACACAAGGAAATTCAATTTAACAAACACAGGAAGGGACAAAAATGAAAAAGCTTATGCCTGCTTTTAAGAGCAATTTTACATGATTATATGGAGTCTGGATACAGAAAATGAGACTATATTGACACATAAAGTATGCAGTACTTTGCAAACTATTGAATGTTATCATGGGCTGGTCTCTAATAGTTGACACTGGATCTTTTCTGCTGTTTGGAAATGTGACATGTCCTATATGTAAACTGAGATGTATGAATGTACAGTGGGTCAAAGGGGGCTGGGGATGGGAGGGTCAGTTTTAGAGGGAGCCCTCTGAATGACCAGCATTCATATCATAATGTCTCTCCTCAGGAGAGTTGATACCAGAGGCACCATGAGCTGTGGGTTTGTCATGTGTCTTGTTCTTTCTTTGTGCCCTTTGAAACATGGCGGTGATGGCTTTAGAGTTGGTGGCAGGGGAGGGAATAACAGCCCTGAAGCCTGAAGTCCTCTCTGTTGGTCCTCAGTTCAGGTACAGTTCAGGGGGCCACAGGGCTCCATCAGGGTCTGGGGCTCAAGCTCACTTGATGGATTATGAGTTATAATCCATTACTTGCCTTTAGTGTGCCACCTTCTGAGCATTCTCCCTTCTCTTTCTCTCTTGAAGTATCTTTCCCTTCACTATCAACCCATACTATCCAGCTTCTTTGCTCCTTTCCCCCTTTCATCTTCTCACTGAACTGTCTCACACTGCGCCTTCCTCTTCACTCTTTTTCCATTAATGATACCCAAGTAACTCTCTCTCTTCCACAAAAATCACTTACTTTTCTTGCTCATACTCATGCTCTGGTGCTTTGAATTTCTGCTATGCTGTCCTTTCCCTTCTCCTCTCCTTTCCCTTTTTCCTTTATCCCTCCTTCTTTACTTTCCTCATTAAAAGCACCAGAGAATTCAGCTCTCTTGGCATCTTGGTAGAATTGGCTGTTCTCATCTCTGTGTAGAGAGACATAGAAACAGAATGTCAAAGAAAATCATTGAATTTGTGTTTTACTTTGGGGACTAAATATCAATGGCATTGGGTCAATTGGAAAATTCTTTGGTGGCTTTTCAAATATGTCTCTCCCTAGAGATCCAACTCCCATTCCTGTATTCTAACTCGATACAGTCCCGATTGCATTTATCATTCCGATAGCCTAGTTCCTACATCTGCCTCCATCCTAGAAATATGCTTCCAGTATTGAACTTTGCCCTTTTTATACTCCTGGGAAAGCTATAGGTTGGTAAGTGTTGGGTCAGTTTTGATAGCAATGATATAAGCAGAGGCACAAAAGACTTAGCATCACTGCCACCCTAACTGCCCAGAATGCATTCTTACCAGTCCTCTAGAAGGCTGTCATTAAGTTTCCAGAAAGGTCATTTTCCTCAGCAGGAATGTTTCACTTATAGCTGAATTCTCAATGGGAGCTGCTCTATCCATCAATTCAGAAAACTTGAGAGGCTTACATCAGAAGGGACCCACATGTCTTCATGTATGTTTTTCACAAACATATATGTTTAATGTAGTGGTTGTAGAAAAAACCTTTCTCTGCCTCTCTAGCTGTTTACATCCTAGAGAACTCTTTATAATGTAAACTTGCTAATTTCTCTATGCATGGAACCCTATTAACCCCACGACTGGGGATGGGGGTTGGGAAGAGACAATATTTTCTAAGTGTGGGATTGTTGGGGGACCAAAAGGTGGAAAGGCTCTTCGTGGTACAAGTTTTGTGTTTCTTCCCAGCCCACGTTTTACATTATAAAGCATTTATAAGAACACTTGTGTCTCCTCCCACCAGAGCTAATGTCTCCTCTGTGGAGTGGATAGAGTTTTTGCATTGACTGGGCACCATTCTCCCACACACATATTCAATTCACACCCAAGTCAAGACAAAACCCCACAATGTCATTGATCCTCTTCAAAAATTAAGGATGAATGTCAACAAAGGTGCCCCAACTGTCATTGCCCCTCCGTGAGCCTCATGGAGATGTAGAGTGTTCAGAGACTATAAATGTCCCTAGCTAGGTCTTTTGTTCTATTGTGGTTTTAAAAGTCGGATGACTGGTTCTTAAAAAGTTTTCTCTTCCTTTTTTTTTAAAGTGAAGTTTTTCTGTTATCAAATTACTTTATGCCAAGGTGACAGAAATGCTTTCTCTTCCTTCTTTGATTCCCACTGCCATCCATTCTGCTCTCCAGCCTATTTGGTGGGAAGAAAGTGATGGCAACAGCCTTGGCATGCCTGGGTTTCTGCACATCTGAAATATTTCTTTACCTTCCCCCACCACCTGACCCACCACATTCATAGTTTACTGAATTTTGGGTGACTCATCTTGACTATGGTGTCAGATTGTATTTCATGAACCTGTGAGCTCACATGCAATAAGAACGACAGACACTGTTTGTGACCTGAGATCTCAGTTATACTGAAATTTTATGTGTATAAGTCCTTGGAGAAATAAACACACATTTTTGCAAATAGAAGGGAAGGGAATGAGACCTCAAAGATTAGCATGGGGAAAGGATTAGAATAATGAATGTTGAGTCACAGCACGTCTAAACCATTTTACTTCTTAATCCCAGCTGGTTTAGTATTTCCCACTTGTTTCTTTGCTACCCTGTCACTTTGGACTAATTCGTCTCAAGTAGAATTAGCTGGTGTTGACTAAGTAAATTCAAGGTGTACAGACCCAGATTAGCAGTATCAAGGAAAGACCTGGAAGCATACAACTCCTCATCAACCAAAAAATGTTGAAATCTTTGCAATGAAAAGTCCCCTTTAAACCTTGCCATGGTATGAACATCAACTATAATAACACTTGACATTCTGTACAGAGCACTAGAAATTATTATAGCCACTGACCATTGTAATGTGGGGTTCCCTAGCATGTAATAAATCTTTGGATCGGGCCTCTATTTGGGCTTTCAGCATTCAATCCTCAGCCAAGAAAAGAAGGCATGAGTCAATCTATCTCTTGCTGCCAGGAGAAACTGTAATCCCTACATTAGCTTTTTTTACATTCTTTTCATTGAAATACGCAATTTTCCTGGCAATTTTCACTTCCCATGTCTCTGATATTGGTGGGGTCTATTGAATGCATTCAGAAGTAGTTATAGTAGTATTCCGAATGCATTCAATAATGTGCAAAGGATCAACATTTAAAGGGATCTTGAAGGTCAAGTAACGTGAAGGCAACTTTCCTGATTATATCTTGATTCTTGTGTTCTCAAGTGTGCCCATATAAAATAAGTCAGTAATCATTACTGAAGTGTTAATATAAGCCCTTACCAAGGAGACTGGCTAATAATATCATTAAGCATCTAGTTTTTCTGTGCTATCACCATGTAATAAGCTTTCAACTGTCCCATTAGATCACTTTCTCAGTAGCCCCCACTTTAAAGCATGGCAACACTGGTTTACTTTGATCACATGGGAAAAATGAAGTAGTCTTTTGTCCTACAAAAAAGTCCTATTTGTCATAAAGCCAGACAGGTCATCTAGTTCTTCAGCACTGTTGAAGACACTGAAGAATTAAGACTAAATTCTGCATTCAGATATCCCATTAATTTAGGATTTCACACTCTTGCCAAGAATGGATTGGGAACATCCAGGAGTGAGCACATAAGAAGAACAGTGTTCTTCAAGACTCCAACTTTATCTTAGAGCCACCTTCTGATTGACTTCATCTGACTTTGTGCTAAGGTGAAGGAGATTAATGGCTATAAACTGTCAGGACACCTTATTGTGTTATCGCAACTGCTTTGGAAATGAGATTGTTGAGAGATCAGTGGTGAGGAGAAAGTGAATAGAATGCAAGTCACATGGAAAGGGTCATAAGAGAGGCATTACTCAAGCTTATGTACACCTAGTTATCTCATGGACTTTATAGAATGCCTCATCCATTACCCAGGAAAATTATGCTGCCAACCTACTCTCTTCATGGTCTGGGCTTTGAGTTGCTTTTCCATACAGGGAATGAGTTTGAACCTTTTCTTCCCCCAGTTCCCTTTCTGACAACCAAATGAAGGGGGTTGGCCATGAAGCAGAATACATTTTACTAAACTTTATGACAATCAGACATATAATCCTGACTTCAGCAGAGTAATACACTAATCAAAAGACCTAGCTAGCTAGCAGTGCAAAAATCTCTTTAACCAGAAATTCGACTCATATTATGGTGGTAAAAGCACTGAATCCTCTCTAGTATTCCACTAAGAACAGTAAAGTCCCATTATTTTCTTTTCAAAACCTAGAGGTCTAGAACCAATATGAGGAAAGGTAGTAACCAACTAAAGGTAGTGGCTTTAAACTACACAGAGCAATCACTAACTCAGACTATACTAGCAGTCAGTTTACTATAAGAGAACAAGGACAGTTTGGAATTATAGAATTTGCTTCCAGTTGGGGGCCATATTGGCTGAATTACAGTTGGTAGCATGACCTTCCTAGAAAGATCTGAATATGACAAGGATCATGGAGTGTCTATGCTTACCTTTAGAATATCAAGACCAAGAAGGGGAAAAAATTCCAGTCAGCATACTAAAACCTCATGAATAAACTTGTAGGAGGTAATAATAAACTTCATTTTCTTCCTTTTCTTGGTTTTGAGGATTAAAATGATCCCATGGTTGCATTATAGTTCAATAAACTGGAAACAATGAAGTTCATAAAAGATTTGTACTTGATATCCAGAACTTGGCAAGTCCAGCAGGCTAATGGGAGGCTCATGGAGCTAAGCACCATTGGTAAAACACATAGACCTCTAGTAATTACAGACAGTACAGCTTAGCAGAAAGACCATTAGAAGTCATGAAGCCTGAATTTGATTCTTAGCTATGCCACTTACTATCCATATAGTCGTCACTTAACCTCTGAGTCTCAGTTCCCCATCTGTAAAATCGGGGTAATACCTGTTTTATTATGAGGATCAAATGGAATGAGGAATTGTACGTAAGGAGCTTTGTAAACCATAAAGGATGCATTATTAAAATAGTTGTATCACATTAATGTGAATGCTCCACAATTTTACTAAATGTTTTCCTCAGAGCAATAAAGTGATAGAAATGATGATAAACTAGAGAATATCTGGAGATAGGCAACCAAATTGGCAAAGAACCTTGGGTTTGTGTCATGAAACCGGGGATGAGCAGACTCAGGGAGAATATGGTGGCTACGTTCAAGTATGGCAGAGGCTATTATCTGGGAGAGGGATTAGACTGGTTATGTTTGGCCCAGAAGGCCAGAAATAGGAGCACTGAGTGGGTAGAAATTGCACGAAGGCAAATTTAGATTCAGTTTCAGGAAAACCTTAACAATTGACACTGTCCAAAAGCAGAGGGAACTGCCCTGGAAGATAGTAGATTTTTCCTCCTCCAAGTCTTCAAAAAGAGGCTGAATGAGCATTTGTAAGGTAAGGATTCCTTTTGTATATGAGTTGGACTAGATGACTCCTGAGGTCCATCCCAATTCAATTCTGTGATCCTGGAATGAACTTACAAACCTACCTTACAAACAAGGAAACTAAAGCTTAGTTTCTGTAGTGTAGTAGGAAAAGCACTGAATTTCCTAACACTTAAGCTGGTTGAATATGGAAGACTTCCTTGGCAGGCAGTAGGTTTCTCCTTGAAGGTATAGTTTAGACCTCCAGAGCAAAACAAAGGCTAGAAAACCACTTGTCTGAGATTCTCAATCTCTCTCTCTCTTCTTCCCTCCCTCCCTTCCTCTCTCTCCTTTCCTTCCTACCTCCCCCAGAGAGACACAGATTCTTTGCTCTCCTATGGTGTTGGGACTTGGATATCTCTTCCAACCTTGGAATTCAGGAGTTCTGTAGAGTCAAAAGACTTAGGTTTGAATCCTGACTGTGACACTAGCTGTGTAACCATGAGCAAGTTACTTCATTTGTGTGAAGTCTCATTAGTACTACCTTCCTTGGCTTGTTATAAGGATTCCAGTTCTAGAGTATCTTCCTCTATTTTGCACTGCTTTACATAGCATAATAGCAAAGCAATCTAAAGTGTTGACATATCTAATCAAGTGAATAAACCTCAAGTGAATCCCAGTCATAGAGACTCAGAGTTGGAAATGGGACCAGTGAAGCAATGAGCAGAAGAATGAAGACTGCACCTTTGATTTCGTTGATCTGGAGAGTTCCCGCATAAGGAAGTTTCCTCAATGGCTTTTGTTGTCTATGATGACTCAAGGACAGTAGAAAGACTACTTCCTCTGGAATCAGAGGATTTGGGTTCATATTACAACTCTGATCTATGTGTCCTCATGCCAGTCACTTAAATTTCTTCAGCCTCAGTTTCCTCCTATATAAAATGCAGTGTTGGCTTTGACCTCTGGGGATCCCTTTCAGTTCCTCATGCATGGTTTTATGATGTTAGCCCAAAAGGGACTGAAATATATAGTTCAAGAGTCTCTGGTTTCAGAACCAGAATTTTAAAGAACCTGGAATTTTCTTTGTTAGTTTCTTTACTGTACCCTGTACACAGTAAACATGCAAGAAGTGGTAATGTAGAGCCAGAGTCCACGTCTGATGCCCTGGGTTTGAATCTCGGCTCTACCACTTAACGATCATTGACATCTTGGATGAGGCTGGGAAGCGCTCTGTGCTTCTATTTTCTCATCTATAAAATGAAGAGTTGGACAAAAGGACCTCTAAAGACCCTTTTAATTCTATGAAAGTAAATGGAATTTAATAAATTCCTGCTATATCTAAGTGCTATGAGGGATACAAGTTTATAGAAGACAGTCTTTACCTTCAAGGAAGTCATTCTTTCAGCTTTTGTTGTTCAGTCATATCCAACTCTTTGTGACCCCATTTTGGACTTTCTTGGCAAAGCCACTGGAGTGGTTTGCCATTTCTTTCTTCAGCTCATTTTACAGAGGGGGAAAACTGAAGCACACAGTGAAGTGAATTGCCCAGAGTCACAGAGGTAATAAGTGCCTGAGGTTGAACTCAGCAAAATGAGTCTTCCTGACTCTAGGTCTGGCAAACTATCCATTGTGCCAGCTAACTGCCCCACAGTAGAGGAGGCTAAATAGATACAGAACTATGTATAATGCAACGTAGTAGTTGGCAAATGTTATATGTTATAACATTTGGTAAAATGTTATATGAGCAATTCAAACTTAGCATTACATAAATATAAAGGAAGGAGGGATCATTTTCAGTTTGAGTGATCAAAGAAGATCTGTTCCCATTTGGGTGCTTTCAGAGTCTTCTGATACCAAGACAAGAGAGAGGGAGGGGAGCAATAAGTGGTTTTAGGCTGTAGGGGAGGGGAACAGTTCAAAGTGGGGTGGAGGAATAGAAGACCTAAGTGTCAAGATAGCAACCATAAGGGCAGAGAAGTTTGAGAACTTGTTGCCTTAGCTACAGTGAGAAACAGAATTAATTCACAGGAGAAATCAAATTGAGAGTGTTGTTTGAGAGAGGGATCCTGGGAACTGGAGAGGAAGATTACAGAAAAGGATGAGTGATTGATTACACATGAAAGATCTGGAGGGCAACTTGACAATGGAGCTTGAGATTTCTCATTTTTTACTAATAAGACATGAGAGTCAGAGCCCTCCTTTTCGGAGAACAGTTATTGAATAGAAAATAAACTACCCAGTTAAGCTGGAGTTGAAGGGAGGCAATGTACAGGAGTCCATTGAATTTATTCCTTTGCTGTTGATTGCTTTTAATTGGGGTCACTTTTCAAAAAACAACTGGTAATATCATGTAGTGGAAAGGTTACTGTACTTGGAGTCAGGAAGATCTATATTCAAAACCTGTCTCTGAAATTTAATAGCTATGTTACCATAGGTAAATCAGATAAAGTCTATGTGACTCAGTTTTCTCATGTATCAAATGGAGATAATAATACTTACAATAGCTATCCCAAGAGATGCTGTAAGGATCTAAGAAATAATGCAGGTAAATTCCTTCATAAATCTTTAAGTCATTTATTTTAAAAATAGTAAAAAGCACTAATTAGGATGATAGTTAAGTCTGAATCAGTAAAAGCATATTTATAGAAAAATAGTTTTGTTCATTTCAAATACATCAAGTGCTCTTTACCTAGCAAAATATTGCTAGTTGAGGTCCTAAAACATAGATAAATAGATAGAGAGATATGTATATAGAATACATACATATTCTATATACATATATATAAATATACTTATAGCCACATGTTGGAATATTTTGTAATTAGCTCATCATTTGTTTAAATGAAAATAGATCCTACCAAAATGTGACCTCTCAAATAACATTTGCCTTCTATTTGACAGCTCAGAAAATTTTGTGCTGACAGAGAGTACAGAATAAATTAGTTTGACCCATATCTTAATTATTACTATTTTTGGATCAATGTGATCCAAATTGTTGATGTTTTATTTTCCCTACAGTACAAATGTCCATTTCTCATTTCAAGTAGTGCTGGCAGAGGAAACAGCTGCAGTCCTGCTGCTGGTGAAGCTAAGGGTGCTTTCCTTCAGTACTTTTCAGTGAAAGCTTCGCAACCTGTGGTCAACTTGACAGAGGTCCAGGGATGACCTCTGGCCTCAGCATCTCATTCTTCTCATGCCTAATTGATTACATTGCCTAACTGATGCCAACCTCCAGATGCAGGAATGAGGATTGGACAGATATTCTTCCTGTGGAAGAAAACTGCTGTGCCCATATGAACCTTTTCAGCCACATCTAGACACAGAGACCATAATGCTCTATCAAAGAGGGCTGACATAAGAAATCTAAAGGTGGAGAGACTTTGGTGCTCTAGTACAAGTACCTTATTGCATATGACCTATGGCCCAGAACCAACCCCACACCCACTTCTTTCCACTGTGGGCTCCCAGGACTCCACAGGGACTGAGTTAATCCTTCAGTGCAAGGAGGGGACAGCAGGAAAAAAAAAGATTAAGCAGGCTACTCTCTATCCACTTAGTGCATTGCTCCTACCCTAGAGTAATTCTGGGATAATCTCTATAATAAAACTTACATACACATGGTTCAGGTCTAGAGGTCTTCCCCTAGACCTAGGGATCTCCTTCCTTTTCTTTCAAAAAAAGAATTCAGTATACAATATGGGTATTAGGTTTAAGACTTAAATCCATAAAAAATGCTTAAAATATACAAGACTATCAAATACAGAAATGTAAAGTCCATGACACATATTACATTCTCCCCCAAAGTAAATATGTCTTTGTGGCACTGCTGAAATAGATATTTGTCTCTCATCTCACACTTGCACTGTGTGAGCCATTCACAAGATGTAGACCTCCAGGCCAATTAGGGCATGGCTTAGGTTTTCTTAGTTCTTTCCGCTATAGCATCCTTGTGATGAGAAGGCTTCTTCTCTGTTGTGGGAATCACTTCCCACTGAGTACCTCGTAGCTGACTCAGAAGCTCTAAAACTCACAAGGGTTCCAGAGCTGGATGCCTTCATTTCTCAGGATTGCTAATCACTTGACTGTTCTCAGGGAAGAAAAACAGAGTAGATGATGGTGATTGTTGATTCAGGATCACATAAGCATGCGCATGCTCTTGTATCCACTATTGATGCTGGTAGATGGTGTGGAATTCTCTTGGTTCCCCTTCCCCTTGTCAGAAGGTCTGGAATAGAGAAGAGAACAAGCTTTTTGTCCTCAGTTCTTAAAGTCCGCTGATAGGGCAGATGTTGCTGACTCCTGTGTTCAATCATTTTCAGCACAACCCCAGACCAGTTTTTTACATGCACACACACACACACACACACACACACACACACACACACACACATATCCTTCAACAAGGAGCCAGGGCACATGTTCCACAGAAAGAGACCAGAGCAAATGCCTATCTCCTTTGGAGGTTCCTGAATCCAGTCATTTAGAGGCTGATCACTTCTGATACATGCACCTGGGAAAATTAGACACAGAGAGCACGACACATCCCCTTTTAGAGAAGTCATACTACTTTCTTTTCTAGTACAATTTTTTTAAACCAGGTCATTGAAAAAAGATCTTTGTCAATCATCCCTTCAAGTTTGTGAGTAAGTAGGAGCAGTCCTTCTCTCATGTTTACTCCTTCTGTCATGATCCTATGAGACCCTAGATTTTAAGAATCCTCCTGGGGGCCAATAGAAGGGACAGATTTATAGAGGTTGAGGTCATATTGCCAAGCATGAGGCAAAACCCCAAACTACTGTCTCTCACTTAGGTATCATGTTCCATTCTGTTGGAATGTTGAGAAAATGTGGAGGGGAAGGACTAGAGAAGAGCCCTTTTTGTGAAAGAAAACCATTTTTTCAAAAAAAAAACACAAATGGCCTTTTGCTTACTCCTTTCCTACTCCCCAGCATGGTTGGTTCAAAAAGCTCTCAGGCAAAAAGCTTACTGTTCTTATATTCTTTGTCGGATATCTTTGTTCTGACTCTTAGATAGTAAGACCTATTGGGTCAGGATGTATCTGTCTTTAAGCTTTGCAGGTATCTTCCAACCTCTTCCTGGAAGTTCATATATTCCATATTAAAAGTTGTAACTTAACAGTATCAGATCCAGGGTAATTTAATGTCTCCTTTGCCTTTCCATGCTTATGATACATGCCTTAAAAAGGCTTCCAGAAAGATAATCAAGTTCCCTTTTCCTGTTTGCATTTTTGAAATTCTTAGGCAGGTTATAGGTGTCTTACAGTGATGAGATTTTTTTTTTTACTAAGAATATCCATTTCTGGCTCAGTATAATCTTCTTTCCCCTAACCTGGTTTTTATATCTATTCTTTGGAAATGGGTAGTTTTGATGAAGGGCTTCTGTGAAAATAGAGGCTGAAGACCAGACCTAAGAATCCCCAATGAATCAAGAAATAAAAGGTAATGTCTAAAATGGTAATGCTGGTTAGAGCTAGCCACCCAAAAGCAATGGCAAAATAGCTTCCAAATTTACATGGGGGAACTGAGAATATACAAATGGGATGTAGAGTATTCTGGTCCTATCAGGAAATGTGTTGACTCCCAGAGTGCCAAGGCTGTAAGGCAGAGACTACAGGGATCAATTGTGGGGAAGTGGGGAGGAGTTCCTATGGCCTCATGTTACTTTTGTCTTTTGTCATTCTCTTGTTATGTTTACTCCTTAGATATCTCTGACTACCTGCCTTTTTTCTCTCCACTCTTTTCTGGACTGCTCTCTGATTGGATTCACTATAGGAATGCTTTGGGGTAAATATCTTTGATTTTCCTTGGGGTAGAAGCGGTGGGGGGGGTGGAGGGGGAAGTGACGAGGAGGCAAGAAGAGATAAAGTTGAGTGGGATCTGGAGGTGACATTGGAAAAGAGCTGGTGAATTGATGCATTTGAATTTCTGTCTAGTTTCTTCTATTTCCTGTTACCCTTACCACTGAAATCTCATGGAATCCTTATTTCCTCTATGCCAAGAGGTTAAAAATTATAAATAGTTCATTTCATTCAAAAGACATTCATTAGGTACCTACTATGTGCAGGTACTATACTAAGTATTAGAGGACAGACAAAATTTAGATGTAAAAAAATACCAGTCTTTATGGATCTTATAATCCACCAGGGGTGATGGTGGTTTAGACAAATGTAAATAATGACTAAACAAAACATTTCAGGTTATGAGTGTTAGAAAGGTACAGAGCAAAAGGTTCTGTGGGGTTGGATGGGAAAGTCAGGGTTTCTTTTTTCCTTGTAAGACTAATGTACTGAATTAAAATGGAATTGGATTGCATGTTACCCATTCTCAGAATGTCTGTTTTTCACCAAATTAACTCTGCCCTGGAGACTTAGCTAATACAGCTCTAAGAGGAGAAGTTTGGAAACTGAAGACCTGGGAATCTGAATTTAAAAATTCAAGGCAATCTTTGATTTTCTGAATGGCCCCTTGGTGCTTGGGAATCTGAATTTAAAAATTCAAGGCAATCTTTGATTTTCTGAATGGCCCCTTGGTGCTTGGGAATCTGAATTTAAAAATTCAAGGCAATCTTTGATTTTCTGAATGGCCCCTTGGTGTTTTCCTCAAGTACTCCATTTTTTTGTTGGTGTTAGTGATTTGTTTTAATAGGTATAATAACATTTTAAAAGAGAGAATGATTTTGGAAATACATAGAGGACATGGGGTATAAATGTGTGCATGGGTGTTACATATGTCAAGTGGGCTCTGGGTGATTTTATTTTCAGTGTTACCAGTCAACAGGAATTTATTAAGTACATACTATGTGCCAAGCACCATGTCAAGCACTAGGCATAAAAAGAAAAGAAAAAAACACCCCTTCCCCTCAAGAAGCTTACAGTTCTCAAGGAGGGAGACAAAACGCAATTATGTACAAACAAGATACATACACTGTAAGTGGGAGATAATCCCAGTAGGAGGGCACTAGTAGAATGCGGGGGTAGAGGTAATAGGTAACACTTTTTGCAGAAAGTAGATTTAAGTGGATCCTCAAGGAAATCAGAAGGAGGAGGTGAGGAGGGAAAGAATTCCAGGCATGCAGATTTAGAAGGTGTAATGGACTTTGTGAGGGTGTGTAGGTCTTGAAGTGGATAGAGCATTGATTATTGAGTCAAGAAGACTCATCTTCACAAGTTCAAATCCAGCCTCAGACACTTACTAGCTGTGTGACCATGGCTAAGTCAATTAACACTGTCTGCCTCAGTCCCTCTTCTGTAAAATGAACGGAAGAAGGACATGGCAAATCACTCCAGTGTCTTTGCCAGGAACACCTCATATTTGTACAGAGTCAGACATGACTGAACTGAACAACGAAGTGTCTTATAAGAGAAACAGCAAGAAGGCTGATATAACTGGATCCTAGAATTCTAGGAGGTAAATAAAATGTAAAAAGACTAAAAAAGCAGGAAAGGGTCAGGTTATAAAGGACTTTAAAAACCAAACAGAATATTTTATATTTGATCCTCGAGATAACCACTGCAGTTCATTGAATAGGAGCTATAAGAGTATCTGGTGAAACAGTGATTATAACCTTTGAGCAAGTCTTAAAGTTGAAATACCAAGTAGAATCATTATCCCAGTACTCAAAATTTGTACTAAAAATTTTGCATAAATGTATTTGAACTTTATTCCTGTTTTTAATCATTCTTTCATTTTATTTTAGTTTTTTTCCAATTAAGGCATTCATTCCTCCCCCAAATTAGAAGAAAAAAAGAAAAACAAAATGCTTGTAACAAATATGTATAGTTAAGCAAAAGAAATTCCCACATGACATGATGAAATGGATGGTTCAGAGAAATATGAGAAGACTTGTATGAACTGATGCAGAATGACACGAACAGAACCAGAAGAACAATTATTCAACAGTAGTACTATAAAGACTTTCTCTGAGTTTCTGGTAGCTTATCATTTCTGGTTGTTTTGGGGGAAGGATAGAAGAAGGGAGAGAAATGAGGCCTGTTGCATTTCCAGTGGTTGTTTGGAATCCTAAAGTAACTGTTTCCCCTCTTTTGGATCTCTTCTAAATTTTAGTAACCAAAGATAGTAGAACTTTGAATTTTTGTCATTAGTTCATTTACTGTGCTTTACACACAATAGGTAATTTCTTGTTGGAGACCATAGCTAGGCAGTTGACTGTGATTTCTTTTTGATTCAACCTGATGAAAATAGATACTGGAGCATGGCATCTTGTGCCCTGGAGCATGGCATCTTGTGCCCCAGGAGGACACAGGGTGGATTCCAGTTTCCATAGAACTATATTTTTATTTCTTAATATTTTATTTCCTCTATAATGAGTAGTGCTTGCTATAATGTGTGCTATAATGAGTATATCTTTTTTGGAGAATGAATGGGATGAAAGAAACAGTTTACTTTATTGGTTTTATGCATATTAAAAGAAATGATAATACATTTCCTCCAGTAGAAACAAAATCATTTCCATGAAACTGAATATGCAAGAGGATTGTGAGGTAAAGATAAAGGTGAATATGACTGCATGTTTGAGCAAATTTAATTCTTTGTATCTATGGGACTAGTAAGAGCCGTATCTGAACTGAGAGCTATCTCTGCAGGAAGACTTAGCTCTACAGATTTAATTGGTAGTTTGATCCAATAACGTGCTGGGAAGTTTGCATGAGGTGCTAACTCTGGAACGTATGACCTAGTGCAGTGACAGTGTCATACCTGCTGTGGTCCCTTCCTTACCTCATTCTTTCCTAACCTAATGAGCTTTACAGAGGTGATAAACCTTTAGCTGAAGAGTGCACTGGGCTAAATCCCTTTTAGAGATGTGAAGATTGATACTGTACCCTGCTCTCAGTTTCCCATTCTTTCTTCATGTTTTTCTTCCATATTATCACCATCAACACCTATTGGTTCATTCCACTAAGACCCAAATATTTCCTAGGACAACGGACAGCATCAGACTAAATCTGTAAAGTGAGGTAACTTTTACCTCATTGGACTCTGCGTGTATGTGTGTGTGTGTGTGTGTGTGTGTTCAGTTTTATGAAAATGGAGTGGAGAACATTGTTTCTAAGGTCTTCTCTGTAGAATCTGAAGACTCCCACAAAAGGGATATACTATGGATATGGTGCATATATATATATATATATATATATATATATATATATATATATATATGTATGTATATATATATATATATATATATATACACACACATATATGGATATACTAGGGATATACATATACTATGACCACATTTCTCATCCTATCTCCTTTTCTCTCTTACTTGGATGTGTCCCTAAATACAGCAGTTTGGAACTTCTTTTCCTTCCACATACTAATAATTGTATTTTGGATGCTTTTGCTACAGTACCAACAAAGGCCGGGATATCAAAACCATTAAGTCTCTGCGTGTGCTCCGAGTTCTGAGGCCACTGAAAACCATCAAGCGCTTACCCAAGCTTAAGGTATCATTTTCCCATGCTTCCTGTCTCTGTGTACCCAACTCCACCTTATTTTTGAGCCACTGACCTGTCATTCATGTGGCACCCTAGATCTTTTTACTCTATCCAAGATGAACCACAGTCTGAGAAATCTAGAAAGAGATTTTTCACCTCCTGATTCTAGTCTGAGATGAAATTTTTATATCCTATAAGGCTTACTTCTTGTATTTATGTCTTATTTAGTTGTGAATAGTGTCAAGATTTGATGGGCATCCTACTAGTGAGACCTGTGCTACTAGTACAGGTCAAAAACTCATCCATCATAAAAAGGAGTGGGGAATGCCTGAGGTTTTGGTAGTTACCTAGATAGATGAACACTTGGCTAGATAAGCTTCCAAGCTCAGGATAAGAGGAGGAAAACGAATGATATCTAAGTTTCAAAAAGGAGAAGAAATTACATGTAATTTTAGAAACTGAGTATAAACAGCAGCTGTATTCCTCTTAGAATTAATCAAAACCAGTATGTGAGACTGATTCATGCACCCAAGTACTTTCTATTAAAGAGAGAAGATATCTTAGAATTGGAGAAGAGATTTTGGGATTCTAGATGTCAGAAGTTGGAGAAACCAGGGGGCAAAGAGAGAACTGGCACTATAGGCTAGAGGTCATAGGATGGAAAGAAGGTTTATCCTATAAACCTCCCTATATCTTATAAACCTTATCCTATATCCTACCTATATCCCCCTGAGAAATGACTCTCAGGTTTGGCAATTAAGTGATCATTTGGGACCTGGCAGAGAGGAGATTCAGTTGAATGACAGGAAGAGAAGTCAGATAGCAAGGGATTAAGAAATACATAAAGGTAAGAAAGTAGATATAATGAATGTAGATAAGAGGTTATCTGTGAAAGGAAGGAGGGAATGTTGGATAGGAAGGTCAATGGAAGATTAAAGATGCCGGTGATCTAGGCATTTTAGTAGGCAGTGGGAAAGAAACCAATGGAGAGAATTTAAAAATTATGGAGAGAAGGGATAATAAGAGGGCAATATTCTTAGAGGAGAGAGGAAGGCATAGGGTATAAGCCACAAGTAGAAGAGTTGATGCTGGCAAGATGGGCCACCATATCCTCTGAGGAAGGAAAGAAAGGAGGAAAAATTGAGGGCATTAAAAATAGGAAATTAGACAGTAGTGGCAGTTTGCAACAGATTCTCTCTCTCTCTCTCTCTCTCTCCTCTCTCTCTCTCTCTCTCTCTCTCTCTCTCTCTCTCTCTCTCTCTCTCTCTCTCTCTTTCTCTCTTTCTCTCCAGTGAAATGCGAAGTTTTCCTCTTCTTGAAGGAATAAGGAAGGGGTAGTGTAGATGCTCAAGAAGTCACCTTTTATCTTGTTTGGGGGCCTAAGCCATCAAACCAGATTGAGGCAGCTCCTCTCTCTGCAATGCTATAGCCTTATAGTATAACGTAGATGACTTTAAAGATTCCAGGATCCTATGTGTCACTCACATTCCCCACAGTGTTGAGCTAATTAATCTAGTAATGCTTCACCCAGAGCGTTGGAGAGACAACTGCACAGGATCCAAGTCACCCCAGGGCTAGACTCACCAGTGCTCAAAACCTAAAAACCTAGAAAAGAACCTAAAAATGGCATGAAATGCAATGAATTCCCATGTAATACTTCACAATTTATGGAAAGAGCACTGGAACAGGAGTCTCTGGAGGGAAAGTGTCTAGTTCCGGTTTCTCCCTGATTCATTATTGGACTGAAGTATGAGTTTTTATTTGCATAATCTGTTTATCTAATTGTCCCAAAATGAAGTTAGGAATGATGAGGGCATATTGATATCCACTGGAGCTAAGTTTTAGCCCTAACCTGAACACAGTGAACACAGCAGGGAGGTAATGTCTGCAGCCAGTTTCAAGAGTCTTTGACATACTGTGGATAAGGAAAAGTATGACCTTAATACTAAATAATATTCAGCTTAGAAGAATGGATGACCTATTGTCATAGTCTCAGGCAGAAAATTAAAGAAGAAACCATTTTCTGTGTACAAATCTAAGAACATCATTATTATCTTTGTGAACCTGGATAAGCCTCTTGGCCCCAGTTTCATCATTTGTAAAATAAAAGGATCGAATTGTATTTTCTCTAAATGTTTCAGCTTTAATGATTTTTTTATTCAATGAATGTTCATATTAGATAACTGGGTCAGAGTTTTCCCCACCTATATATTTAAAGGGTTGAACTACTGCAGGGTTTGGGAACCTACAGCCTCGAGGCCATATGTGACCCTTTAAGTCCTCATGTCTGACCCTTTGACTGAATCCAAACTTCACACAATAATAAAAGGATTTGTTCTGTGAAGTTTGGATTTGGTCAAAGGATCCCATCTGAGGATTTCTAAGGCTACGAGTGACCTTCAAGGCTGCAGGTTCCCTGCCCCTGCGCTAGAGCAATTGAGCATTTGTTAAGAGCTCACTATGTGTGTATTAAGCACTGTGTTAGGCATTGGTGATACTAAAGACAAAAATGAAACAGTATAGCTTACATTATCTCATGAAAACGGTATGTAGACATAAGTATCGATAAAACGTATTTACAGTAAATGCAAGTTTATTTCTGGGGGGAAGGAGTAGAGTGATTGACTTGGAGTCAGGAAGACCTGAGTTCAAATCCCATCTCATACAACTTGTTGCTATTGAGTCATTTCAATTGTGTCCGACTCTTTGTGACCCCATTTGAGGTTTTCTTGGCAAAATGAGTGGCTTGCTATTTCCTTCTCTAGCTCATTTTACAGAGGAGAAACTGAGGCAAATAGGATAAAGTGACTTGGCCAAGGTCAAACAGCTAGTAAGTGTGAATCCAGATGATGAGTCTTTCTGCTTCTAAGTCTGGTGCTCTATCTACTGGGCTACCTAGTTGCCTCATATACTTAGCTGTGTAACTCTATGCAAGTCACTTAACCTCTCTCAGCCTCAGTTAACTCATCTGTAACGAGGGGATAACAATAGCACCTACCTCAAAGGGTTCTGAGTATTGAATGAGTTAAAATATTAGGGAAAGCACCTTGTAAACTTTAAAATACTGTGGTGCAATTTTTATTGAACATGTTTATGAGCAGCAGGGAAGGAGACAGGGTTACTTCCTTTAGATGTTGATAAGAGAGAAAGGAGAGCAAATAATTATAGCAATATCCTGTCACAAGAAAACAAACTTTCAGCTTTAATATTCTATGTTTGATAGATGTTCATTTCACAGGTCTGGGCCTCATTTTCCCCATTTGTAAAATGAGAGGATTGGCCTAGATGATTTCTAAACTTCCTTTCAGTTCTAGCCTTCTACAATTAGGTTTCTGTGCTTCTTACTAAAGCAGAATTCTCCACAAAGAGAGCTTTGTCGGAAATTTCACAAATTTACAAAGGAACGTGCATGGATGTATTAGTTTTGAACTCCTAGGTCCTTTTATGTCACTTTTGATCTTATTGCTTTGGTCTACCTTGAACATAGAAGAGGATCTGTCTCCTTTCCCTAGCAAGTAGTCTTTTCATTTATGTCCAGTAAAGGCATCTTTTGTCCCTGTGGAGCCCTTTGCTTAGGGGCGAGGGTTCTCTCATTGGAGCACTAGGGGTTGTAGATATGTGATGAGGGCTTTATTTTTCCTTCGGGTTGGTGGTGGGGAATCTAAGAACTGAAAATGAAAGTCCACTGGCTTTGGAGTGCAAATGAATTCCTTCTGTAACTATTGATGGCTATGTGAAAAAAAGGCAGTGTTTGGTGCCAAACTGAATTACCCAGTGCCTTCCAAATCCACTGGCTGATGTTTGCTTCTCTCCATAGGCTGTCTTTGACTGTGTAGTGACCTCCCTGAAGAATGTATTCAACATACTCATTGTCTACAAGCTCTTCATGTTCATCTTTGCTGTCATTGCAGTCCAACTCTTCAAAGGGAAATTCTTTTATTGCACAGACAGCTCCAAAGACACAGAAAAGGAATGCATGTAGGTGCTGCAGATGGGTATGAAATCCTACCATCTTCCTAAGAAAATAGGTCCTGTTGAGTCCCAGGATAATAGAATCAGTGCCCAAGAAGGTTAATGGATATATCTTTACTATACCCCTTACTTGGTTATGGATTACCTTCAGTTTAAATTCCAAGAGTATGTGTAATTCACACATAACAGGACCCCAAGTCACCCAGCAATGCATAGAATTATCTAGCTAGGTATAAGTCAGATTCTCTTTGTACTGCTCAAGTGCAATGTTAGATGGAGAACAACAAAAAAGGGGAGAAATCCCTTTTGGAGAAAATTCAATACTTTTTTATGGATGGATATATCATTCAGCACAGAAGTCAAAACTTCCCGCTAGAAAAGGAAATGATCTGTCCTGGGACATACGTAGGGAGGATTGTTTCCTTCTTTTTCATTCTAAATAAATAGCTCCAATCAAGGTCCATGGCTGCATTCTCTTCCTCTCCTTCTCTTGTTAGACTTCCTAGGAATTCTTAGTTACTGCTTCAAACAATAAAGCAATCTTATCTTATAATGATCACCTCGATTCATCATTCAGAAACCACTCCGCCAACCCATAAGATCAGGCTGTATGCAAAGGAATCTGCTTTAGATTACTCGGAAATAAAGAGAAACATAGACCCCTTTTGTAAGGGATATCTGAAGTGCAGCAATAAACCTCAAACTTGAGAGTGATCGTTAGCTCAATCCAATCCAGTTCAATCACCAAATATTTAGGAAGCACTCCTTCACAAGCCAGGCATTGCCCCACTGGGTGTACAAAAATAAAAATGAAAATACCCCCTAACCTTAAGTAGTTTACTTAATAGGAAAAATTTTCCAAGCACAAATAAGTAAAGACAAACTATCTGCAGAGTACATATGAAGTCATTTGGAAGGAATTATTGACAATTTGGGGGGACCAAGAAGTGATTCATGTAGAAGGTGGCACTCGAGCTTACTGAGTCTTGCCTGAAATGGAGGCTGGGATTCCAAGAGAAGGAGGTGAAGAGAGAACCATCTAGGCATTATTTCATCCTCCTCTCCTACTAGACCTTTTGGCCAAGTAGCTAAATGTGTTCAAGTACTTTAGTCTGCCCATTCTCCTAATTCCTTCTTTCATATTTTCTCCTCCTCTAGTCCCCAAAATGTCCCTCCATGTATGTGCTTCTTTTTCTTCTTTTCCATCTGCCCATATTTTTATTACTAGGAGAAAAAATTAGGCATCCATATAAGTCACAAATGTAGTTTTTCTGTAAATCTACAATTACCGCTCCTTCCCCCCTAGCATCAGCATTCACATTGCCCAGCACAGCAGTAGATATTTCCTCTCTGCATTATAAACTATGATGAAGAGGTTTGGTTTTTGCTTTTTCTCTGCTTTGCAGAGGCAACTATGTGGATCATGAGAAAAACAAGATGGAGGTAAAGGGTCGGGAATGGAAGCGCCATGAGTTCCACTATGACAACATCATCTGGGCCCTGTTGACCCTTTTCACTGTGTCCACGGGGGAGGGCTGGCCACAGTAAGTAATGGCGCCTGCCTCTCTATTAATGAACCCAAAGTGAGACTACATGGTTGCTTTGAAAAAGGTGATTCAAGTTGAACAGAATTGATTCTGCCATTATTGAAGGGGAAATAAGTGGTTCTTGTTGAGCAAGGTAAATAGAAAAGTGGTCACCCAGAATCCCTTTAGGCAAAAATTGAAAGGATGATAAGGCAAGAAAAGTATTTGAGAAAGGTGCTCTAGTCAATGAAGGTAGGATTTAAGAAGTATTTGTAGAGCAAAAAACTTTTGAATACTTCACACACACACACACACACACACACACACACACACACTTTTTTAGGAGGACAAGGATTGTTGAAACCAGGAGTTTCTCAAACAACCCCACACTCTGGGCATAGGTGCTACCTGCTACCCTCAGAACTATGGGCCAAGGTTGGGAATAAGGGAGCAACATTATAGTGAACAAAAAATTGAAGCTAAAGATACCTTCTCTCCTCATAACTTTTATGAGTAAAAACCTGTTTCCTTACTTCCAATGAACCATATGTATAGTTGACCATGTAGACATCCCCAAGTTACCACTGTTTGCCTGGTAGTAGAAAATCCTACTTATTTACAAGGAAATAGCTGAAATCTTGAAGGCTGCATTTGCAAACCTAAACTACAGAATAAAACAATACCATTATATTCTTACTTCTAGAGTTCAATACAAAATGAAAGAGTGATAAGAACAGTTTGCTATTTCTATTGAACCAGCATGGTTATGGACATCAGAAACTTATATAACATGCCTAAACTGAGAAAGGAAAGAATAGCAAAGGAGACAGATTCATGAAACATAGAGCCCAATCCCATGCCAATTCTTTTAGTGTTCAGCCCATGATGTGAACTGAGCAGCATGGTGTCATGGAAAGAGTGGTGCATCTGAAATCAGAAGATCTAGGTTCAGATCCTAACCCCATCATTTCCTAGTCAAGGGATCTTGGTCATTCTACTACCCTGTGCTTCAGTTTCCTTATTGCATAAATGGGAACAGTAACACTTGAGAGGAAAGCCTTTTCTAAGCCTTAAACCATTAAAGAAATGTTTATTTTTTACATTTTTTCTCTCTATTTCCTGTGTTCACTAGAGTTCTGCAGCATTCTGTGGATGTGACTGAGGAAGACCGGGGTCCAAGCCGCAGCAACCGCATGGAAATGTCCATTTTTTATGTGGTGTACTTCGTGGTCTTCCCCTTCTTCTTTGTCAACATCTTTGTTGCCCTTATCATCATTACCTTCCAGGAACAAGGAGACAAGATGATGGAGGAATGTAGCCTGGAAAAGAATGAGGTAACACAGGATAGGTACTCAGGAGGCTCTGGAAAGAATTTGTTAGTCAAAAACATTGAGGCAAAAAGCTGAATCATCTGTCCATGATCCCATGCTAGATTAGGGAAAGTAGCAATAGATGTGGTTCATGTTTTATAAAACTTTAAAAGGTTTAAAATAGTGGATAGTTCAGAAAATAATTACAGTGCTGCTATTAATAGTTCTCAATTAGTATTATTAATTATTAAAAGTATAAATGCTTTTAGGCATCATCTGTTTTCCTCCTTACCATAACCCTGTGAGGTATTATAGTCTATCATATATATATATATATATATATATATATATATATACACACATATGTACATATATGTGTATATGTATGTATATGTGTATATGTATATGTATGTATGAATGTATTATAGTCCATTATAGTATCCAGGTTATAGATGAGGAAACAGTTTCAGAGATGTTACTCATTCAGGGTCATGTAGCTAGTTTGTGTTAGTTTCAGGAATTATTCAGTGCCTAAGCACCTCACATGATATAGCATATGAAAGTGCTTCATTGTCTGTATGTTCAGGCTTCTTTCCTATAGTTCTATCTAATTGGCCTCTTACTGATTTTGTCTTAGTCTTAGCCTTTTCCAAAAAGACATTACAATTGTCCTCAACACCAACTTATGAACAAAAGGCTAAAGAGCCTCTATTAGGGAATTTGAATCATGCTAACGACCTTGGCTTTCCTCCAGAGGGCGTGTATCGACTTTGCCATCAGTGCCAAACCACTCACCCGCTACATGCCCCAGAATCGGCATACATTTCAGTACCGTGTCTGGCACTTTGTGGTGTCGCCGTCCTTCGAATATACCATCATGGCCATGATTGCCTTGAACACCGTGGTGCTGATGATGAAGGTGAGAGGACTGCAAGTCTCAGAGGCATCAGAGCTCCAGGGCTCAGACTTTTCAGTCACATGACTATTTTTTATTTTCCCAAACATTAGGGAGATGTGCTTCCTTAGTGCTAAGCTGCTGTCCTCTAACTAACTGGGACTCCTTGCATGCCTGGCCCAACTGTCTAACCTCCAGGTCTCTTGGAATCCACTAAGTCAAACTTCAAGGAAATAGATGACAGTATAATAATAGACACAAGCCTCTCAAGACTGTTGTCACCATTAGGGAAAAAGAATAAGTGATAATGCCACGTAGAAATGAATTTTAAGGAGTTGCTAGGAATGGAGAAGAACTAATTCCCATCTAATGCCATATGTCTCATTAAACAAGAAAGTTGCTAGCACTGCAATTTCACCTCTAGATAATGGTATATTTAATGTTCAAATTAGAATTCTATCCTATATACTTGAGTTTGTTCTGGAAAAACCATAGCCACACTGTACTGTTGGCAATTTCTGAGGCTTTGCATAGGACACACTATCAAGCTATACTTAAGATCTAGAACATTCAGTCAGTAAACAAGCATTAATTAAGTAAAAACCTCCAATGTGCCAAGAACTGTGCTAAGCCCTAGGAATACAAAGAAAGGTAAAAGACAGTCTCTGTTCTCAAGGAGCTCACTGTCTGATAAAGGAGATAACGTGCAAACAACTATGTACAAACAAAATTATGTACAGGATAAATAAGAGATAGTCAAAAGAAGGAAGGTGCTAACTTTAAATGGGGATCTGAAAAGACTACCAGTAGAAGGTGGGATTTTAGCTGAGACTTGAAATCAGGGATGCCAGGAAACAGAAAGGAGGTGGGAAAGAATGGCAGGCATGGGGGTCAGTCAGTGAAAATGCCCAGAATCAGAACACGTAGTCTTATAGAAGAGACATTTGATCATCTCTCGAAGCTAAAAGGCATCCCACTGTGGAGATAAGACATAGCCAGCCTTGACTGACAGGTAATATTCCTCTTTCCATATTGTCTTGACTCTCTCCCCTTATTTCTCCCTTCCTGCGTCTATCTCTCTCTCTCTCTTTTTCTAACAGTACTACTCTGCTCCCTGTACCTATGAACTGGCACTAAAGTATCTGAATATAGCCTTCACCATCGTGTTCTCCCTGGAATGCATCCTCAAGATCATCGCTTTCGGCTTTTTGGTATGTTCCCAGCATCAGGGCTGTCCTTGTAGTGTCCTCTGGTGCATTATTGACATTTGGTTTTGGTGTTAGTGCTTTTTCTGAAAGAGATATACATTTGTACATTCAAGCACAAACTGGTTTTAGTGCTCTGAAAACATCATTAGTATCAAGGCATAAGATCATTTGGACATGAGAATAAAAAAGACTCTTTTATTACCAGCCACCTTTCCAGTCCATGCTAATTATTTTCCGAAAGCAAAAGAAGACTGACCATTGCCTTTCTCCTAAAACAGTGGCTTATATGGGGGAGGAATCAGACAGAAATGGGAATTAAATGAACAGAATTTAGACATCTTTTCTGAGTTAGAATTAAGATTCTACTTTCAAATTGTATATTTTCATCAGATTTTTCCAACCAAGTGAAAAATGTGCATTTTACTGTGCTTTTGTTCAGGAACTCCCCATCTGACAATCTTTAACAGCACATAAGTAAAACTGTAATGGTTCAGTACTAAAAATAATCTCAAAGGTGGTCTAATTCAGTCCTTTTATTTCATAAGTAAGGCAGCTAAGGGCCATCACTGCTTTAACTTGGCCCACAAAGTCACTGGAAGGCAAGTCTCCTAGTTCCCAATGAGCTTATGGATGATGGTTCTCATGGGTGGGATGGAGGGGAAAGCGGCATGGTTTTTACTCGAATTCTCCTTTTGTATCTTCTCAACTATCAATTGTAATTTTACAAAACACCTTATTCTCAATTCATAAGTTCCCCAAAGCATCAGAAAGGTCTAGACCTTTGCCTTTTTCCTCTCAGCCTTCCTTCTTCTCCCTCCCACTAGTGTCAGGCTTGCAGTAGGTGCAGTAAGACTAACAAGTTGGGAGATCCTTAGGATATAGACAAGCCCACTTGGCAGCCGCTTCACACATATTTGGGGGTGTGGACTACAATTTCAAATTACATGTGTGTATGTCTTTCCCTGAAAGAAGAAAAATATTATTCATTATCTGAATACGTGTTTGGCTGTTAGTTGTTCCAATTTGGCTCTGGACTGTGTTTTGGTAATTGTTCCACAGAATGATTATCATGATTTCCTTTGGTTTCCCAAATGTTTTTTTGTTTAAAAAATGATTAATTTGATAATTTAGGGTGGGGAATTGAGTGTTACCCACACAGCTGGTTCTGATGCTGTTTATTGGACTCCCTTGGAATGCTGTGAGTGTTTTGAGACTGAGGAAATGAAAAGGAGATCAGGAAAACTGAATAAAAAGATGTGTTTATAGTACGGACTAACCTTGCTGAAGTGAAAGAGACAGAGGACCCAGCAACCAACAAGAAGCAAAGTTTTTCAATTCATTATAAATACTTGTGCATGGTGCTGATGTTATCTTTGGTGTAAGCCCCTAATTACTCATTGAATTGTGTTGAACACACACTTAGGGGCCTTGATCCCACCCTGAGCCTGTCTTCTTTCCCCATCACTGCCCCCATCCCCTAAGGTTCTTATTCTATGATCAAGAAGCATTTCTATGTTTGTGAATTTTATAAAATGGAATCTTAGTGATTATTTCCATTTTACAAATGAGCAAAAAGAGCCCCAGAGGAATGAAATAACTTGCCCAAGACAGGTAACAGAGTTAATTATTAGCATAGCCTCCAATCTATGTTTCCTGCTCAGTGAGCTACAATGAAAAGAAACATCCAATTTATCATCAGACAAGCTAAAATCACATCCTAAGCCTGTTGCTTAACCACTTATTTGACAGTGACTCAACCTTTCCACTACTGTAGGCCTCAGTTTCCACATCTGTAAAATGAAGGATTTGTACTAGATGACCTCTGACCTTCCTTTCCACTGTAGATCCATCCTTCCCTGTGCTCCCATCTTATCACAAATGGGAACATTCCATCCAAGGTGAAGACTAGGCAAAGCATCCCAAGACTGAAAATTGCAGTGGTTCCATATGAACTGCAGAATAAAATGTAAACTTCTCATTAAAGCTTTTTGGAGTCTGGCCCCAACCTATCTTTCTAGAGTGATTTCATATTATTTCTTTTCATTCATTATGTCCCCATCAAATTGGTGTACTTACTACATGTAACCTAAACACAATCTTCTACTGCCTGTGTGTGTCTTCAATTCTTTCTCTACTCATCTCTGCCTCCTGGAGTCTGCAGCTCTATTTACATCTCAGCTGAAGCACTAACTCTTATTTGAGACTTCTTGATCCATCAGCTGATAGACTTGTTCTAGTCACTGATGATTCAAAGACAAAGAACTCTTCAAGGAGCTCACATTCTATTACAGAAGAAAACATGCACATAAATAAGTATGCATGAAAAATTACAAAATAAAGACTTCATATTTATGGGGGGTGGGGGCTGTAGGTGTTGGGACTGGAGTTGTGGCAGGATCTGGGGAGGAATATCAAGAAAGACTTCATGTTGAAAGTGGATCCTGAGGACAATTTGAGAGGAATCATGGGACTTTAAAAGGCAGATGTGAAATCGAAATGCACTCTGGGCAGGGGGATAGGCAGCACAGAGATGGAAGAGATGAAATGCCATGTTGTGACAGAGTGTGGGAAGAAAAGTATTGTATAATAAGATTGGAAATGTAGTTGTGAAAAGCTTTAACAGACAAAGAGCAGCTTGTATGAGGTTCTAGTATCAATCGGGAGCCATTAGAAATGACTATGTAAGCAAGGTCTGGCGTAGGTCAGATCTGTTCCTTTAGTAAAATCATTTTGGCAACCGCAGGGAAGAATGATTAGAGAAGGGAGATGCTGGAGGCAGGGAGAACAGTTAGGAGATTTCTGTGTCAGAGATAGTATTCTAACCCAAATCTTCTGCCTCCAGAGCCAGTAATTTTTCCACTGTGCCAAGCTGCCTCCCATGGGACACATCCTACCCTTTGCCATGATAGCCAATCACAGAGAGGTTTATCAAATACAAGCCTACCACCTACTGCTCCTCCCCTCTACCCTTCCTGCTTCCATACTGTTCCCAATTTCCCACCTTCTCCCCCAAGTTTTATCTTGAAGGAAGTGATAACTGCCACTTAGCAGCTGTTCAGGCTCCATTGGGGAAATTTCTTACCATGTGTTAAATTGGAGATACATGCAGCATATCTAGTTTGAAATATCCAGTAGGCATTTAGAGATGTGCTAATGGACCTCAGGAGAGAGCCTAAGGTTTTGTATATAAATTTGGGAGTCATTTGCAGAGTGATGATAATTAAACTCATGGGCTCTGATGGGGTCACAAAATAACGAAGTGGGAAGAGTAAAGGTAAGAGGGTTGAGGATATATCTTGAGATATACACACAGTTAGTTGACATGACATGAGTTCTACAAAGGAGACGAAAGAGAAATGTCATCAAGGGAAAGAATAATCTCACAAAAATCCCAACAGGAGAGGAAACATGACTGAGTGTCAAAGGCTATAGAAAGATGAAGAAGAATGAAGGCTGAAAAATCTGGTGCCTAGACAAGTCAGTCTTTATCAGATGCTGAATGAACTATTTAGGTTTAGTTATGATATCAGAAACCAGATGACAAGGGGTTAAAATGAGTGAGAGGAAAAGAAATTAAAGTGATATGGGCAGATAACAAGTTTGGCAGAGTGAGACATTAATTTTTGGACATGTACAAAATGGAAACTGGTTTCGTCTGACCATGCGATTTGTTGCAAAGGTTTTTCTCTTCTTTTTTTAATTGACAAGTTTGAGGAAAAGAGGAAAATTATTCTCAACAAAAACAAAAAAAGAAGAGGAAATGGAATTTGGTTGAGAAAAGGAGGAGAAATAAAGGATGGTAGCTTGAGGTTGTAGGATCTACTTAGTAAAAAACTCATGCAACACGGATTTAATAACTTTTTTAGCACTGGAATTATCTACTTGGGTAGTTGCATTGATCAAGCTAACCAAATAATTATTTATTGTCAATCAATGATTATTCATAAGCCTAGTCTGTCATCCAGAAGTCATTGGCTTTACTAATTTGTTTTTGTGTGTAGTCACTGTGTAAGCAAACTAAGTATATAATTTTATACAGTTGCCTTAACATAAAAAAATAAAAAAAAAAAAACTATGAGTGAAGGAAAAAACCCTGCTTTTTAAAAGAAACTTCTTCAGTGGAGAGAATATTTTGAAAAGATATGATTTTGTTATCCAAAATGATATACTTGTGTCACCTATAAAAATTCTTATTTGCACTTCAAATCTTGAAAACAGAATTTTCTAATCTATTTTAAAGTCTTTCAAATGAGTTTTGGTGGTATTTTAACCCATTTGTTTAAAAAAATAGAAGTGTAATATTTTCTGACTAGTTTGCAAGAATAACTGTTTGACATAAGGAAAGATGAAATTTACTACTTTAATTTTAACCCAAACCTTTGTATAATTGGTCAATGGGATTGAAAAAGAGTGTCATGAATTAACAGGACGAACCAATGATATACTTCTTCCATTTGGCTCTACTTTTCCGACGTATTCAGCTATTACAGTCATTAAAGCTAAATGTTGAAATGAACTAAATTGAGTACTATACTTTTGAATTGGTGTATCACAGTGTTATACCAAGATTAAAGAAAATGTGAACCATAAACATGGCTAATATGATGTTTTGTATTACTTTACATTTATAATGGATATCATGTTGCTTGCCTTTTCAATGGGTGGGGGCAGGGCTTGAGGGAAGGAAAGAATTTGGAACAGAAAATAAATTTTTAAAAATAAAATTAAAATAAATAATGATACATATTTAATCATATTGTTTTCACTAGAAATATCATCAATATTCCTAGTAAGAGCGAATGAGGTTTTGTACTTTTAATAAATAAAATAAAAATCATTTAAAGTTTTTTTCATTTTAGCTTATCTTTTTTAAATTTCCTTTTTGTGTTTTATAGTATATAATCTATATTAGTACAACATTATATGAACAAGATTTATAAATAGATATACAAATACGGGGGCATTCTCAATGTTGTTTTTTAAATTAATAGGCGTATGCAACCAAAAACAGTTTGGAGGTCATTTGCCCACTAGATTTCTATAGATAGATTTCAGAGAGCTCATGAACTTGGGTGGGAGGGAGACAACACCTTTATTTTTAATAACCTTTGGTTTCCTTTATTTTTCTATACATTTCATTTAACACATTTTAAAACATTATCTGAGAATTGGTCCACGGGCTTGTTTCACGAGGCTGCCAAAGTTATCCAGGACACAGTAAAGGTTGAGAACCCTTGCCCTACAGAATGGAGAAACTGGAATGTATTTCTCTGCCCCTCCCCCACTAGGTTTCATTGTATGAGCTGGATTACTTGACAACTGAAGACCTACTAATAGGGCATCCCTATGAATGAAGAAAAGTTTCAGAGGCTTGGTAGTATCTGACACAGGATTTGATCTCAGAATCATCTTTAAGCCTACTTAAGCACCAAGTTACATCACCCCCTATTTATACATGTCATCTGGTCATGCAAGGAGTTGTTTGAGTACCTGCCTTGTGAACCCCATCATGTCACAAGAGGGATTAGACCTGTTTTTGTTTGACAGAGCAGATCTGGGAAGAATGAGCAGAAATGGCAGAAAATTAAATTTCAGCTTGACATAAGGAAGAGTTTAACAAATAGGACCCTGCAAAAATGAACTGGGTTGCCTCCAGAGGTGGAGCCTTAATCATTTATTGGAAAACTTTAAGATGGTGCTCAATGACTACTTATTGCCTCTTTTGTAAAGGGGATTCCTACTGAAGTACAGGTCAGAGTAGATGGACTTTGAAGTCTCTTTCAACTCAGATTTTGTGATTTTCTATGGAACATTATGACCATAAATTTCATTTCCAATATAAACTCAATTCAAACCATTCTGCAACTGTCCAAAAGAATTAGTAGCTTCATTGGAAAATGGCAAATTTTGCAGGTGGTGAAGAAGAAATGAGGGTTCTGGTTGAAAAGTGATAAAATATAAGTAAAAGTTATTGTGAATTTGTGTATCAACTGATATTATTTAATGCAAGATGGCAAATTTGAAGTAAGATAACCAAAGATCTTTCCTCTCTTCTTTTATGTATTCCTTGACATTGGTCATCTGGCAGAATTATTTCCGAGACACCTGGAACATCTTTGATTTCATTACGGTCATTGGCAGCATCACGGAAATTATTCTGACAGACAGCAAGGTGAGTTTTAAATCTATCTATCTATCTATCTATCTATCTATCTATCTATCTATCTATCTATCTATCTATCTATATTTAATATGCAATACTCCCATTTATCCAATCAAACCTGGAAGCATTGTTTTTTTATTTAACCCACTTAGACCACACAAGGCCATAGATCAAATTCCAATACTCATAGTGTCAGGTATACTCTAATATTTAGGCAGACGGGTGGCAAAGTGGATAGAGCACTGGACTTGGACACAGAAAGACCTGATTTCAAATCCACCCTCGGATCCTTACTAGCTATGTGACTCTTGGGAAATCACTTAACTTCTGTTGCTTGATTTTCTTATCTGTAAAATAGGGATAACAATAACACCTACTTCCAAGAGTTGTTGTGAGAATCAAATGAGACAATATGTAAAATGCTGTACAAATTGTAATATACTTAACACGGTGCTTGGCACGTAGCACTATATAAATGTTAGCTGCTATTATTATTTTTACTTATATTTATTTAGTGTCATTGACCTCACTCCTGAGCTTTCTAATCTTCACATTACTGAGTGTATTTACCTATAATTTACCTATATACTGAGTATATTACCTATAACAAAAAGGGCAGGTGCATGATGTGGTGTAAACAGTCTGACATGTTAGATAGCACCAAATAAAAGAAGTACTTACAAAACCCCTACAGTGGGCCCAGGGTTGTATTTATTTCTGAGAGGAGATTTAAAGGAGACAGAATATATATATGGACGTGTCCTTAAGCAGTATATGATCTAGTTAGAGAGATGACAATTATTGACTAATATAAGGTGGTATTTATTGCACCAGGGCATTGTATTACTTTCTTGATGTACATAGATGACATCCAGTTATATGGCTACAGTGAAAAATATATGTAAAAATTTCATCTCATGGTGTCTTCCTCTAATGACATCAAAATGTCATTCTTATCCAATATGTATACAATTCTTTGTGTATAGCAAGAAAAAAATAAAGATCAAGACATATTACTTCTACAGTTATCAAGGAAAACACTAAGGTTGTATATAAGAAGACTTACTGGCATCTTGAGATGAAAATTCAATGGAAATAATACATCTAAATTAATGAACATCTTCATAATGCCAGGTTTAACGAATACTTTTGCCAACACTAAAATGTACAACAATGGATTTAGAAGGTATCCAACAAAAATTCTTATGATATGAATAAAACAGCATTCATCATCCCAAAGCAGCTATAGAAAGGTTAACACTTTCTTGTAAAAAAGAAAAGGAAGAGAACTGATAAATGTATTCCTATCATATGATAATAATGTAATAGATTTACAAAGTCACTTCCTGAACAGACACCACTTCACAAAACAATGAAAAAGCTGTTCATAGATATTTGCCTCTGCATCGTTCTTACTAAATGTAATCCATATTTGTTTACCTCCAAATGGAGCCTGTATAATGGTAAAGGTTCAAGAATAAAATGAAAACATCCTGAGTGAGCAGCATGTACATAAACGTAGCCAATAATATGCTTACCACAACACATCAAAGACATGAAGGTATATGGATTTTTGAAAAAAATAATAGTTATTAATGAGAACAATACAAGATTAGCTCATTGCTATCAGAAATTACGTAAGCTTATCTTAAGGACACAAAATTTATTAATCAATGCTGATTTTGCAAGGAAATGATACAAACTGTACAATATTGTTTCAGGTTGCAAAAATTTTTTTGTTTCCTTGTTTTTAGTTATATCCAAGTCTTTGTGATCTCTTTTGGGGTTTTCTTGGTCTGCCCTTTCATTCTCTAGTTCACTTTACAGATGAAGAATATGATTAAGTAGCTTGCCCACAATCACACAGCTAGTATCTGAGGCCAGATTTAAATCTAGGTCTTTCTGATTCCAGGTCTGGCACTCCATCCATTGTTCCACCTAGTAAAATTTAGCACCTTTCAAGTACTAAAAAATACAATAAAGGGGCAAAAATTATGCATTGAAAGTTAACTAACATGATAAATTCCTATACAAATAAACTCATAAATATCCTTAAGAATTCAACAAACAACTGGAAAACTGTCAAGCAAAACTATATCCACAATAGCCCTGATTTAACACTGAGCAATACAAATTTTAAAACATTATTTTAGTAGATACTGCCATATTGGATACTCATAACCTATTGTCTATGTGGAATGAAAAACTTTCAAAATATCGATGTTAGTAGAGGAAATTAAGATACTGTAGAAAGAGAAGGAAGCAGATATCCCTCTTGTACTGCCACTTAGATTGTCCCACATATACTTTCTGTAAACCTGCAGAGATGAATATACAACCCAACACTTTGGTGCAGTTTTAAAAGCAATCATTTTGTTCACCTACCCCACAGGCTATTACTTTTGAAGCATAAAATAATAATAGTGGGATAGTGATTTCTTAGAGCTATTTCTCTGTAAGTTCCATAAAATATAGGGTAAGAATAAGAATGAGTGATAATTAATGAACATTTACATTGTGATTTAAAGTTTTTGTATCTATATATATGTATGTATGTATGTATGTAATCTCACTTAAACCTCTCATCCACCCTATGTGGCATGTACAATGGGTATGATTTTCTTCTTTTACAGATAAGAAAACTGAGGCTCAGAGAGGTTAAATGACTTGGTCATCATCACTAAGTATCAGAGATAGGGATCAGGCATAGGGAAGATTGGAATCATTCCACTTTGCCCCCATGGCAGCTAGAGGTAGGGTTTTGAGAAGACATGTAGAAATGATGCTTTGTTCTAGGATTAGTCCAGTGCTGTGAATACTGGTATTTAGTCATTTCTAAATGCTCAACATGTCAGTAATTATTTCCATCTCCCTCCACCAGCTGGTGAACACCAGTGGCTTCAACATGAGTTTTCTAAAGCTCTTCCGAGCAGCCCGCCTCATTAAGCTCCTCCGACAAGGTTATACCATCCGCATTTTGTTATGGACTTTTGTTCAGTCATTTAAGGTAAGAAACACTGGCTTTTTTTTTCTTCAGATTGGAAAGGTCATGAAAACTGTGCCACAGGAGGCAGCATGGCAAAAAAATTAAGGTGTCATTTGGCATCTTTGCTCTTGTGTGTGTTTGTGTGTGTGTGTATGTGTTTTAATTTGTACTTTGAGAATGGTGAAACAGAATATTTGTCAAAAAGTGTTATATAAATTTAGTATTTTCATTTTATTATCACTCATGACATTCAGATATGCTACAGGTCAGGTCATCTACAATGAAGTATAATCTCTTACTGGATAAACTTAATAAAATGCAGTCACTCTGGTGTGTCAGTCTGGCCATCCTTGATTTAGAAGAAAGAGAAAACGTTAGCTTTGTAGTGATTTAGATAATTTTTTTTCTAAATAGCAATGAGGCAGTTGTACACATTTTAACAACATGCACCTGAAGCTACTTTCTTTTACGTTTTATGTTTTTTTATTTCCTGCACCAGACTTCAAAAAACTTCATCTTTTGAGTTTTCGCAAGGTCACTTGAGTCATACCATTTCATAGTTGGCCTCCCCATTGGCATTATAACTGGAAGATCTCCTTGGTTTTATTGGGCACCTGGATGTGCTAGCATCATATGGGATATTGGACTACATTTTTTTTGCAGTAATACTGTACTTTATCCTATTCAGACAACACTTGAAGTTATTGTGCACAATTTTAGATGTAACCTTTTTCAAGGAATATCACCAAGGGTAAGCCAAAAGGAGGGTTGCCAGAATGAAGAGGTTACTTAAACTATGTCATATGTGGATTGATTAGAGGAACTAGAGAGATTTAGCCTACAGAAGAGAAGACTTGGGATGAAGTTGGAAGAAAAAAGGGAGCTATTGTCACAGATATCTTTGAATATTTAGAAGGTTATCTTATCCAATAGGTATGTAATGTGACTGAAGGAAACATTTGCATAAAACTCTCCTCTACTTTTAGAGACTAATTATTCAATGCTACATGTGTGCACGCAGCTAGGTTAAGCAGTATACAGAATGCCTGGGCCAGGAGTAAAAAAAATCATCTTCCTGAATTCAAATCTGGCCTCAGACACGTACTAGCAATGTGAAATTGGACAAGTCACTTAACTCAATTTGTCTTGGTTTCCTCATCTGTAAAATGAGCTGGAGAAGGAAATGGCAAATCACCCCAGTATCTCACCAAGAAAACCTAAATGGAGTCACAAAACATTGAACCTGATTAAAAACAAATGAACAACCTGAATGTAGGGTACAGCTGATAAGATCTGCAGAGAAGAGAGATCCTGGTCTTCTGATTATTCAAATGGCTTTTTGATGCAAGGGTCACATTATTGTCACTTACAGAGGGCAGAATTTGTACTAATAAGTAATTTGCAGGAAGGCAGATTTTAATTCAATATAAGAAAAACTTCCTAACAATTAAAAATGTAATGGCTGCTTGGAGAGGTAAGCTTGGAAGTATTTTAAGTAAAAATTGAATGACCATCTCTTATAGTGTTGTAGATACAGTTCATACCTTAGATGTATATTAGATTAGATAACCTTTGGTGGTCCCAATTTGGGAATTCTACAAATGTTCACATCTAATGTTTTTAGCTCAGAAACAAAAGAGAAGTTCCTATAGAGGACTAACATTTAAGTAAAGGGTATATTTTCATACAAATGTCTACAGAAACATGAGAAACTGACATTCTTCATCCACTTGATTTTTCCTATGTTCATGGGCAGACCAAACTCCTTTGCATGATTATGGATATTTTCCAGAAGACTCTGTAATATCCTATGGCTTCATATAGCCAGTACTATGTCATCTGCAAATAGAAAAATCTAATGGACCTCACTATCCATGAGAATGCCTCTTCAATTTAGATTCTTAATTGGATCTCCTTCATTCAAAAATTTGGCCAGTGGAATAGATTAGGGACATAGCATACAGTAGCAAGGGAAAAGAGTACCATAGTGTTTGATAAATCTAAAATCAACTACTGGGGTAGGGACTCTATTCCACAAAAACTACTAGAAAAACTGGAAATTAGTCTGGCAGAAATTAGGTGTAGACCAACCTTTCACACCATGTACTACAATGAACCCAAAAGGGATATGTGACATATCTATGAAAGGTCACATCATAAGTGGGCAAGTCACTTAACCCTGCCAGTTTCCTCATCTGTAAAATGAACTGGAGAAGGAAATGGCAAACCACTCCAACATCTTCTCAAGAAAACCCCAAATAGGGCCACAAAGTGTTGGATACAACTGAAAAATAACTCAATAACATCACTTTCTGCATCCAGTATCCTAACCTCCCCTTTTCTCAACCAGTCACCTATGAATCTCACTGCCTCTTTTCCCTCCCTCACCTTCCAACCGAAGACTATTTGTTCCCCAGTGGCAGTAGAAAGCTATCCATATTTTTGTTTGGTAGAGGTAGCTAGATCGTACAGTGAATAGGTTATTTGACTTAAATTCAAGAAGACAAGTTCAAAACCAACCTCATATTCTTACTAGCTGTGTATACCTGGGCAAGTTAATAACTATCATCTGCCTCAATTTTTTAATCTGTAAAATGGGAATAATAAAAACACCTTCTTCTCAGAGTTGTTGTGAGTCTCAAAGGAGATAAAACTTGTGAAGTATTTTACCAAGTTTACCAGACTTAGAGACCTATATAATTGCGGTTGTTGTTACAATTGGCTTACTTTTGGATGGGAAAGATAGTGATTTGTTCAGAAGCACTGCATAGTTTTACATCCCAAGTATACTGAATTCTGTGCCATGGAATTTGTAGCAAAGTTTAATTGTGGATGATGGTAAATTTTTTTTTTAGGAAATAGCTTTGGAATAGTAACAAAAGAGAACTTGAGGAATTTTAGACCAGACTAATGTAAAACCAGTGCAGGGCTGAAATTGCTGAAGGATGAAAGAACATTATAGGATCTGACTTGCAAATACACTCAGTCACTGTTTCATTTTGCTTCCAATTCTCACTAAAAAGATACTTTGGAGAAAGTCCAAGAAAAAAAAAAAGATTTGGAAGCCAAGGCCAGATGTTTGGTCTTAGATTTGTATAACAATACTTGAGGTGTAGCAATAGAAAGTGGAATGAAAATATCGTACACAGTAAGCATTCATACTCCCTCATTGCTCATAGAAGTATGTGCAGTGGAGGTCTTTCCTATGAGTTGTTATTTATTTAGAATTATGGGATCTTGGCACCCAATAGCCTCTCTATCTGTGTGATGATCTGGACATTAAAACAAATGTTAAGTCAAACATCTGGGAAGATCCAGGGAAGATAGTGTCTTTGACCTTTCATGTAAGCAAGAAGTTAGGTATAGCCAGTTGCTTCAGGATGTGAGGGTGACAAGTACTAACCATTATCTTTCTTTTTATCACAGGCCCTCCCCTATGTCTGTCTATTGATTGCTATGTTATTCTTCATTTATGCCATCATTGGGATGCAGGTAAGCATGTGTCTCTTTGGAGGGAAAGATAATAGGAGGCTACTCCCCTTAATGGAACAGCTACTTAGTGGACAGAGCATGCATGGATAGACAGCAAATCAAGTAAAAGAACCCTGGTGCTGTAAATTTCCTGAAAGAACCCAGTTGTACTTCATTCTTAGGGATTTCCCAACTATGCAGCTTCACTGCCCAGTCACAAGAAGCAACATATCCCAATACATCACACTTGGGGTGGTCCTTCTATACTCACCATTTTCCCCAGAGCATAATTAATTTAACATTAACCTGGCAGAAGGCAGAAACAAAGACAAAAATGTATCATTTGTTTTTAACCCCTAAGAACTCTTAGCATAATTCATTTTAGTTTGACAAATATTTATTAAGTAATGACTATATACAAGGTGCTATGCAAGGCATTGTGGATACAGAGACAAAAATAAAACTGGTTCTTCAAGGACCTTATATTCTCCTGGATATACAATTTACTTAATTATATACAAGCATGCACAAATCATATAATGTGATTTCAAGAATGAGAGGACACTAACAATGAGGAAAATGAGAAAGGCATCATTTTAAGGAAAGTCACTAGAACTGGTAAATGAAAGAAGACAGGTATTCTAAGAAGGGAAAGTGAGGATGAGTCAACCATCTTTGCAAAGACACAAAAGTAGAAGATAGTATATAGTATACTGAAAATAGCTGGCAGGTCAACTTAATTGAGATGGCAAGAACATGAAAGAAAATGACAGGAAATAAGACTGGAACGGTAGATGGGATGTAGGTTATAGAAGGTTGAATGCCAGTTTTTTTTCCTATAGGCAATAGACAGATTCTAAAAATTATTGAGTAGTGAAATCACATGGTCATATTTGAGGGAATCTAACCAAGAGTCCAAGAATGAATCTATAGCAACAACCAAGGTTAGGAAATTTCAGGGTTCTTCTCAGTGTTTGACCAAAGCCTGAGGATGTATTCATAAACCGAAGCTAAGTTTGACAGTTAGGTCATGATGAGCTAATTTCACTTCTTAGACTTCATGAGATTAGAGATTTAAAACTTCAGAAAACATCTAATTAAATCCCCTCATTTTACATATGAGCACATTGAAATCAGAGTAGAAAAATGCTTTGTCCAAGGTCACAAATGAATGAGTAGTATAGATAGAATTTGAGTCTACATTCTGTAACCTATCATTCATTCCACTCCACCATGAAAGCCTCTCCAATTTAGGACTTTCAGTTTCTGTCAGTAAATTTCTGGGGAGAAACAAAGGCCACAGTCTCACCTAATCCACTTTTAGGTATATGATATGCTGGATAGCTCCTCAGATTTCCAAAACCTTCTCATTTCCAAGTTTAGAAGACAACAGTCAGAATTTTTAACCTGGATGTTTGTGTTGGTATTTGGACTGCTGATTGAGGGATCAAAATGACCTTCTTCCAGTACAATAGACCTTGTTGTTGATGAACATCTCCTGGTCTAGACTTTTAGTCTCCAGATGCCCTCTGATTAGGCCCAGCTTGTAGGATTTCAAGGGCATCATAACTGTTCCAACTGAGGTGATTCTTTGAAGCAAAACCCTCAGACTTGGTGATATTGTGACTGATTGCCTAGCAGAGGACCTCAGCCAAGTAAGAATCCCCTGCAGTCAAGCAGTCTGGCTGCAGTTTTGCTGGCCATCTGCAACAGCCAGCACTACCAAATCTTCAATCTTGCCCAAAGCTTCTCTGAGAATGGTATCTGTACCTTTTAATTTCTTTCTGCCTACAATTGATCACTATGGTTTTGTCCTCCAAAATTCAGTCAAAGAAAGAGAACTGTCTAACAGTTGAATAGACTACCCCAGTATTGAGTTTCCTTTCATTAGGAGCATTTAGGAAGGACCTATGTGGCCATCCATCAAGGAATGAAGGTGTTTCCCACTGTTTGAGAGATTGAGCTAAATGATATCAAAGGTCCTTTTCACCTCAATTATTGTATAATCATAGGATTAACATTTCCTTGAATCCTTAAATATAGAACTAGCTGCATCATCTTATTGACAAGATTTAAAAGATGCATGCTTTTGAAACAATTCTAAATTTGAATGACATAAAGTTTGTTCACACAAAGGACAAAAAGATGCAAAAGCATGCATCTTTTTAGTCCTGTCAATAAAGTGATGAAACTAGCTCTATCTTTAATAGTTCAAGGAAATTCTAACCCTATAATTATACAGGTTCTTCTTAAATTTTGGTTGAAAGGCCAGAGAAAGAACCAGAGTCTACTACAGTTGTCTGACCCTCATACCCCATCCTAGTCCAAAGTCCTGTGACTCTTCATTTTGAAATGGGGGGAATGACATCACCAATTGCTGAGCCAATGAGAGTTCAAAACTAACAGTAGTCAATTACTTCATAAGTCTTTAATAGCAACTCCTAGTGGCAAATCTTCTCAGCAGTTATTCACTCATCAGGAAAAGTCAAGGGGCTAACGTGATAGTATACTCATAGTCTTTGTGGATATTTCCTACTTTTACATACCTATATGCTCACCTTTTGGCATTTTATCTTGGGGTTCTTTTGATCTATAATATTTCTGGATTGTAGTAGGACCTTTCCTTGTCTTGGTCAATCATTATACTCTTCCCCCACCCCACCCTGAATCTCTTTAATTATCATGTTAGCTCCTGTACCTCAAATACATTATGCTTTTGCTTTTTAATTAATTCTTAGTCATTGTACATTCAGAAACCATTTACTGTTGCCAAATGGAGTTGCGACCCATAGCTTAAGAAGCACTGGAATGGATAGACTAGAATGGAAACTGGACAACCTAGGCAAAGTAGTGGATGCTCTGAAAAAAAAATGGAGGAAATAGAACTGAGGTATTCAATGATACAACAGAAATATTAAAACAAAGTCAAAAGTTAGAGAAATTGAATGACTGTGAGTTATTGATTGTCAGAAAAACTGATCTAAAATATAGGGAATGGAAAAATAATCTAAGAGTTAAAAAATTATAAACAAATGAACTCACAACTGATCACCATATTTTGAGAAATTCTAAAAGAAAAATGTCCCCAAGTTAAAAGTCTTCTGTCTTAAGATTTGATGGTCCTTGCCATCCCTTTGTCATCTTTCCATTAAGAAAGTTCCTTCTTTTTCCCATACACTTTTGGAATTATTGAAAATATGAAGTAATAAAGGAAGGAAAATCAAGCAAAGAGCTTTAATGATAGCAAGAATAAATGTTTTCTTAATTAATCACCTGAGAATAGGTGCAAAGTAACCTGGTGTGTTACTGTTAGAAGAAAGGGCAATGTAGATTGAATCCCAGTCCTAACTTGGTCACTTTATAGTGATGTGACTTTAGGGGGAATCCTTTAACTTCTATGAGCCTTTATTTTCTCATTTGTAAAAGGGAATAATAACACTTGCACTAAGTATTTCACTGGTTTGTTAGAAAGAAAATGCTTTGTAAATCTTGTCATTACGTAACTACAAACTAGCATTATTAAGAATATTACATGCAAATTGCATGATAATTTATGTCCATGATTTCATAATGTTTTAAACATTTGATTATAACATTTGGTGAAGTTCAAGCAGAAATCAGTTGCTTATGCACAAAGAGTGATACATGAAGAAATAAAAGAGATGGAGTAAGGGGAGAGAACATATCATAGATGATGCAACACCAAGGGACATAGACATGAACAGAATTATATGCCAGTGACATTACAAGCAATACTGTCTCCTAGTTAATTGGATTTAGTAGTTCAGCGATAGTTTCATTTTTAAAAATTATTCATCATTTTGAAGCCCTCCCTTTCTCATACTTTTCTGTTTCCTTCTTTGCAATTCTTATTCCTTCCCCAGTGTTGTGTAGCTTACCACCTCCAAGGCCCCTGTGGGACAAGTAGTATTTTTTTTTTTTTGCAAAACAAGGTTGAGAACAAATTCTCAAAGCAGTTGTCAGTGGGAGTTATTTGCGCAATATCGCTGGGGGCAGAAATTGTTCTTCAATTACACATTATAAAAACTGTTAGGGTAAAATCATGTTTCATTTAACATAATTCAAGTAAAGTGAAAGTGCATTTAATATATGTCAGAATGCAAAAAAAAAAAAAATTGGTCTTTATTGACTGGGAAACTAAGCAAGATGGAACTCAAAAGTTTCTACCTGTGCAGGCATGGGCCTTTGTTGAACTTATAGACACATTTTGATTGAAAGAAACAGTTCTGGGGCTTTTATATGCCACTTTCCAAAGTGATACATGATGGTGTATTAATATCCTGAGCATTAGCTTCTAATCAGGCTGATTTCTCTCCTGATAATCTCTGCTTGAGAGAACTAGATTCAGCCCAATGTTCTAGGCTGTATAGTACAGATTCAAGTGTCCCTCCACTGTGGGCCTGTGACCAAGCTGACTTAAAATCCTGAATGACTATATCATGATTTAGTGAATTCCAAATTCATTTACCTGTGCTAGTTTTTTGTCCACATCTCTTCAACTTGTGCATAGGCAGAGTATGAGAGATTTTCTTGCATGCTTTGCTAAGAATCTAGCATTACATTAAATTCTTAGCACTAGCTAAAAGTCTGGAACAATACAAATATCTGTAATATTTCTGTGACCTATTTGTCTAGTAATACTATTAAAAATGAAATGAGTTTAATAAAGCATGATCCATTCTAGATGAAGTCACATCAAATTTCTCTGTTTGTTCCTTTTATCAACCTATATGATAACTAACCATCGTTTTGATAATGCATTGTAAAATGAATCTAAATCAAGCTTACTGGCTTATAGTTTTCAGATCTGCTCATTTAAAAAAAAATCTCTGTAACATATCCTTCTCTACATCTATAGGACATCTTCAGTTTGCCATGGTAGAGAGGTCTTGTAACTACATTTACCCATTCTTTCAGTATCTCAGGGCCTAGGTGAGATGATGTGAACTTATCAAGGTCACCTTGACATTTTCTAACAATCTACTTACCTATCTCACTGTTCGATATTTTTTGTTCTGTGGTTTTTAATTCGAAGATTATTCTTTTTGGCATATAAAACAAAAGCAGAATGAGAACACACATCTGTGTCTTCTCTCCAATGTAAATCATCATCCCATCCAACTTTAGCAGTAGCACTTTCTACTCTGGGATAATTCTCTTTGTTCCCTAATATAACTTAAAAATACAAAATTCTTAGCTTTCCTCTTCAGCCTAAATTCATTCTAAGCTTTGCCCCTCCTGACCATTCTGACATGATTATACAATGATTTTGTATTTATTCTCTTCCTCATCCTTTGAATTTAAGTTGATTGATGACTTCCCTGTGTTTACATAAGTCTGTTTAGATAATTTCTTAATTCTTCCTTCTCATATGAATTGATTTTCACGTTCAGAATTTTATTCCTGAGAGCTTTCCATCATCTCTCCAGGTCTTACTTCCCCTGTATGATTTTAGGACATGGGATCCTCCTTTTCTCCAAAACTCTTTGAAATCTTCTCCATATTTCTGACAATGTCCAACTTTCCTCTCCTCTATCACAAACTCTAGGAGAGAGTGATCAATACCATCCTTATTATTCCTACCCCAAGAGTAGCATCTTCTACAAGTGAAATTATATGGTTGAGCTATGACTGTGCAAATAGAAATATCAGTGATAAGAATTTGAAAGTTTCCATTGACATTAAGGATTATTGGCCATAGCAAAGCCACATGGAAAGCCTGGGGCAATCTGAGGCGGCAGCAGCACTGTAGATTCTCAAACATATCAGCCCAGGACAGGAGTTCAGTGGAACTGAGTGAGAGAGAAGAGCAGAACCCCAGGTAACAGTACCAAACTCCTAAGACTATCAGCTCACAGATTAAATATCTGTAAGTCACCTACATGAACTTCCAGCAGCTAAGATGGCAGAATGATCTGTAAATGCTCTCCCACTCCCCTTGCTGACCTTGAAAAACCCAGAGAATATTTCCCCAGGAAAAATCCTGAAATAGTGGGATCAGCTGAAGGGAAAAACAGTCTCTTAGTTTGACAGGCTAGGAAAATCACAAAAGTGGGTCCCTCTTGCTATGACTGAAGGGGACCAGTACAGGATTGGAGCTGTCCCAGACAGTCCCACCTCAGTGAACTGGGAGCAGATCTTGAACCTAGGGGGTGGAGCCCATAATCGCCAATGCCAGGACCCCAGGTGTGCCTAAGCACAGCCAGGGGAATTGGGAAGACACTATCATAGAAGGGTTTCACCAACTACTGAGCCTGCCTGTGCTCTAGTTCAAGAGAGAAGACCTCCTGTGGCCAAACCACCCCTAGTTCACACTTCACACAGCAAGCTCCAGGGTAACTCAGAAAGACTTCACCTGGCTTCTGCTTTGGTACACCAGCCAGCTCAGTACCAGGTAAGCTGCAGCATTTTAGCTTCCAGCTAAAAGAACGAGAGGTGACAGCACACAAAGCCTCAAGTTCTAAGCATAAGAAACATGGGAAAGAGCTCCCTTTGCCCCAGAAACAGAGACCTACTTTAAAACCCAGGAAAAAAGCAATCATCATGAGCAGGAAGCAAGAAGCAAACTAGAAAAGAAAAGATCATAGAATCTTACTGTGGAAACAAGGACAAAAACATGAATATTGAACAGGTCAGCATTGTGACTGTGCTCCCATCTGAAACCTCAGAAGGGAATATGAACTGGTTTCAAGCCCAAAGAGCATTCTTGGAAGAGCTCAAGAAGGATTTTAAAAGTCAAATCAGAGAAATAGAAGAAAAACTGGTCAATGATTTTAAAAATAGGAAAAAAGAAATCAGGGAAAAATTTAAAAGGAAAATTGGACAAATGGAAAAGGAAGGACAAAACCTTACTGGAGAAAATAACTCCTTGAAAGGAAAAATTGGGCAAATCGAAAAGAAGATACAAAAGTTAACTGAAGAAAACAATCTATTAAAAACTAGAATTGGGTAAGTAGAAGCTAATAATTCTATGAGACAGCAAGAATCAGTCAAACAGAATCTAAAGAAGGAAAAAAATAGAAGAAAATGTAATATATCTCATTGGAAAAACAAATGACCTGCAAAATAAATCCAGAAGAGAAAAGCTAAGAATTACTGGTCTACCAGAAAGCCATGATGAAAAAAGAGCCTGGACATTATCTTTCAAGATATCATCAAGGAAAGCTGCTCACAGGCCCTAGATGCATAGGGCAAAATAGTCATTGAAAGAATCCCCTGATCACCTCCTGAAAGAGACTCCAAATTGAAAATATCAAGGAATATTGTTGCCAAATTCCAGAACTATCAAGTGAAGGGGAAAATACTACAAGCAATCAGAAAGAAAAAAATATCAAGGAACTACAGTCAGGATCACACAGGACCTTGCAGCTTCTACATTAAAAGATCTATGGAATTGGAATATGATAGTCCATAAGGCAGAGGAGCTGGGACTACAACCAAGGATCAATTACCTAGCAAAATTGAGGATAATATTTCAGATGAACATTTAATCAAATAAGGGATTTCCAGATCTTCCTGATGAAAAGGCCAGAGCTCAATAGAAAATTCGATCTTCAAACACAAGTCTCAAGAGAGGCATAAAAAGGAAGACGGGGAAAAAACTTGTTATTCAATATGGGCAAACTGTTTACATGTCTATAAGGGAAGATGATACTTGTTAATCTTGAGAATTGTGTAATTTTATGATATCTAAAAGGGATATACATAGATAGAGGGAATGGGTATAAACTAAATGATGTGATGATAAAAATGTGATTTAAGGGTACGAAGGGATTGTAACAGGAAATGTGAAAAGGAAGAGGCAGAAAAAGGTAAAATACATCACAGGAAGAGGCACAAAAATATATTACAGTAGAAGGAAAGAGGGGAGGGAGATGAGCACTGTTTGAGATTTACTCTCATCTGATTTAGTTCAAGGAGGGAACAACAAACTCAAGTATACAAATCTAACTAGCTCTATAGGTAGTAGGATGAGAAAGGGGAAAGAAAGGGGAGTGGAGACTAAAATGGAGGGAAGAAGTAGTAAGGGTAAAGGGGAATAAAAGGGAGGGGGACTGAAAGAATGGAGGGAAGACTGAGGGAGCTGGTGGTTAAAAATTAAATCTTTTGTGGAGGGGAAGGAAGAAGGGAGTCCTAAAAGTATAAACAGGGGGAAATAGAATGGAGGGACTGTGGATGTGAATGGGATGAACTCTTCTATAAAACAGAAGTTGATAGAAAAATGGATTAGAAACCACAATCAACAATATGTCGTTTACAAGAAACATAATGTGAAACAGGGGAATATACACAGGGTAAAAGTAAAAAGTTGAAGTAGAATATATTATGCTTCAGCTGATGCAAAAAAAGCAGGGGTAGCAATCCCAATCTCAGACAAAGCAAAAGCAGAAATAGATCTAATAAAAAGAGATAAAGAAGGAAACTATATCCTGCTAAAAGGCACCATAGATAATGAAGCAATATCATTACTAAACATGTATGCTCCAAGTGGTATCGCATCCAGACTCTTAGAGGAAAAGTTAAGGGAGTTGCAGGGAAAAATAGAGAACAAAACTATACTAGTGGAGAGCATAGGAATAAATGGAGCCTTCTATAAAATAATAAATAGTATCCACCTAAAACCATCAGCAAGCATTATATGTAATAGGGATAAGCTAGATGTATTTCTAATAAGATCGGGGGTGAAACAAGGATGTCTATTATCACCACTGTTATTCAATATGGTACTAGAAATGTTAGCTTTAGCAATAAGAGAAGAAAAAAATTGAAGAAATTAGAATAGGCAAAGAAAAAACTAAGTTATCACTCTGTGCAGATGATATGATGATATACTTAGATAATCCCAAAGAATCAAGTAAAAAACTACTTGACATAATAAACAACTTTGGAAAAGTTGCAGGTTACAAAATAAACCCACATAAATAATTTACATTTCTACATATTACTAACAAAGCCCATCAGCAAGATATAGAAATAAAAATCCCATTTAAAGTTATGGTAGACACTATAAAATATCTGGGAGTCTACCTGCCAAAACAAACCTAGGGACTATATGAACACAATTACAAAGCACTTTTCACACACACACACAAAATAAATAAATAAGATCTAAGTAAGTGGAAAAGCATCAGTTGCTCATGAGTAGGCCAAGCTAATGTAACAAAAATGACAATTCTACCTAAATTCATTTACTTATTCAGTGCCATACCAATCAACTACCAGATAATTATTTTCTAGAGCTAGAAAAAATAATATCAAAATTCATCTGGAAGAACAAAAAGTCATCAAGGGAATTACCAATATCAAGGGAATTAATGAAAAGAAATGTTAGGTAAGTTGACCTAACCCTACCAGATCTCAAATTGTATTTGTAAGCAGCAATCATCAAAACCATTTGTACTGGCTAAGAAATAGAGGAGTAGACCAGTGGAATAGGTTGGGTGCTCAAGACACAGTAGTCAATGAATATAGCAATCTACTGTTTGATAAACCCAAGGACCCCACCTTCTGGGAGAAGAACTCACTGTTTGACAAAAACTAGATAACAGTGTGGAGGAAACTGAGCAAAGACACAAATGCCTGACACCATGTACAAGAATAAAGTCCAAATGGATACATGATCTAGATATAAAGACTGATACTATAAACAAAGTAGGGGAGCAAATTTGTCAGATTTATGGAGAATGAAGAAATTTTTACCAAACAAGAGATAGAGAACATTAGGAAGTGCAAAATGGATAATTTTGATTACATTAAATTGAAAAGTTTTTGCACACACAAGCCCAATGCAACGAATATTAGGAGGGAAGCAGAAAACTGGGAAAGAATTTTTGCAACATGTCTGTGATAAAGGCCTCATTTCTAAAATATATAGAGAATTAAGTCAAATGTACAAGAATACAAGTCATTCCCCAATTGATAAATGGTCAAAGGATATGAACAGGTAGTTTTCAGAGGAAGAAATTAAAGATATTTATAATCATATGAAAAAATGCTCTAAATCACTTGGATTAGAGAGATGCAAATCAAAACAACTCTGAGGTACCACATCATACCTGTCAGACTGGTTAACATGACAAAACAGGAAGATAATAAATGTTGCAAAAGTTGTGGGAGAGTTGCAACACTAATCCATGGTTGGTGGAACTATGAGCTGATCCAATGATTCTAGAGAGCAATTTGGAACTATATCCAAAGGGCTGTAAAAATGTGCATGCCCTGTGACCCAGCAATATTGCTTCTAGGACTGTATCCCAAAGAGACCATAAAAATGGGAAAAGGTCCCACTTGTACAAAAATATTTGTAGCAGCTCTCTTTGTGGTGGCCAAGTACTGGAAATCGAGGGGATGCCCATCAATTGGGGAATGGCTGAACAAGTAGTTGTATATGAATGTAATGGAATACTATTGTGCTATAAGAAATAATGAACAGAAAGACTTCAGAGAGGCCTGGAAGGACTTATATGAACTGATGCTGAGTGAAAGGAATAGAACCAGGAGAACTTTATACAGAGTAACAACCCCAGTGTGTGAGGAGTTTTTCTGGTAGACTTAGCCCTTCACAGCAATGCTAGGACCTTAAAAAATTCCCAGTGGACTCTTGAGGCAAAGCACCTTCCACATTCAGAGAGAGAACTATGGAATTGGATCACAGAATGAAGCAGACTATTTTCTCTTGTGTTATGTTTTGTTTTGTTTTTTCATGGTTTCTCCCATTCATTTTAATTCTTCTATGCAACATGGCTAAGATGAAAGTGTATTTAATAAAAATGTGTGTAGAACCTATGTAAGATTGCATGCTGCCTCAGGGAGGAAGGGAAGAGGGAGAGGGAGAAAAGCTGAGATTTATGGAAGTGATTGTAGGAAACTGAAAACAAATAAATTAATTTTTAAAAGGGGGGAAAAAGGATTACTAAAGGCCAACATTTGAAATGGCCTGATTAAAAAAAAACTCCTAATTCATTTTTCAGAAATGCGTAATAGGTCATAAAAATAGCTAATGGTCAATTGTATTATTAACATTATTACATGGTCTGAAATATAGAGAATAAGAAAAAGTGTGTTGTTTTCTCCCTTTTTCTGCCAGAATTAGCCAGATTTTCTCCATCCTTTCAGCTCTGGTGTTTAGGATCATAGAATTTAGAGTAGAAAGAGATATTTTGCTGATGAGAAAATTGAGACATCACTAAGTTAAGTGACCTGCTCATCATCTTCCAGCTAGTTAGTGAAAGAATCAGGGTTCAAACTTAGTTGACTTTTGCATAAAGGGATTTCCCTTATGGGTAGATATTTGGGTCTTATAGGTATGTTGTATATGTATGTATGTGGATATGTGTGTATATATGCACATGCACATTTGTGCATATAATACATATGCATAGGATGAAATGTATGTGTATATAATTACCTAGACATACACATATGTAGATATTGATATCTATATCTTTTCATGAGAGCTCTAGATTAAGAAATTCCCAGCTCTCAGAGATTTAACTCCCTACAAAAAATATTCAGAAAAGACATCAGATATACCTCACCAGCCAAGTTTCCTGCAAATTCTAGACAAATATCCCACATGAAACATATAGTTTGCTTTCAGTAAGTTTCTGTATGTTATAGAAGTATCTGAGAGTTTCCCACAAGCACTGACTATAAGAGAAGAGGGATTGCTGCTTTCCCCTCATCCCCTTCATGTGGTGATATCTAGGCTGATCTGATCGGTGATTGTTAGGTATGTCACATTATAGTGATTCTTACTGTTTTCTGTTATTTATCACCCTATCTTGGATTCCTCAGGTATTTGGAAATATAAAATTAGATGAAGAAAGTCACATTAACCGGCACAACAACTTCCGCAGTTTTTTTGGGTCCCTTATGCTGCTCTTCAGGTACCAGGCCCATTCACATATTAATCCATGACATCTGTGATGGAACTAGATGGATTCAGGTCTGTCTGATGCTTCCACCTTCCCTTGTTTTCTTTTATCCCTTCTGATTTTCCCTAAATCCTGGTTTTTCCTATTAGTCTAGCTCTTTGTAGAGCAGAGAAAGGTATTTCCCACCTTCAGTACAGTGGAAATAGGGAGGGGAGAAATTGCTTTAGTAAACAGTCAAGCAAGTCATTTAAACTCAGTGGTATTATTCTCTGAAACCAAATTTTCTGAAACAAATTGGCATGCATGTTCTAAAAAGAAAATTCTCTTGCAAAACTTATTAAAAATATGCCTTCTCTCCTTAAAATTGGCACTGTCTTGGAATGTCCAAGATACATGTGTAACCATGGTATTCAGTGATCTTATCTGAAAATATGCTGGCTTCTCTTGAGAAGAGAAGGGGAAATGAAAGGAAAACTAACATTCAAAAATCTAGATCTGTATATTTACTGAATCTTGCAATGCAGAGCCATGCTGGTAGCCAGAATTCCACTTGCTATAGAAGGAGGGAGGCTTCTTTAAAAGTCCTAACAGTAGTCAGCGGAAGCCACCTCAAATAGCCACTCTAACCCAAAGAAAGACAGAAGTAGGTGGTGGGGCAGAAAGGAAAATACGAGGATAGTTACAAGTAGCCCAGGTAAGTTTCATCAATCATGACTTTCTTCTAATGAAAAGCACTAGAGGAATACAAAGCATGACAGTCCCTATCTGGGAAGTGGGGAGAAAGGGACAGTGAGGAGGAAAAGGAATGGGATGAGATGCATTGATTGATGCTAACCACTGTGTCTTTTGATCCCAGGAGTGCCACAGGTGAAGCATGGCAGGAAATTATGTTGTCATGTCTGGGAGAGAAAGGCTGTGAGCCGGACACCACTGCACCCTCAGGGCAGAATGAGAATGAGCGCTGTGGCACTGATCTGGCTTACTTTTACTTTGTTTCTTTCATCTTCTTCTGCTCCTTTTTGGTGAGCATCCCTCATCCTTTTTGATCTGTCATTATTCCCAACCTCTTCCGCTTCCCTCAGGTTTCCTAATTGGTAAATGAGTCTCAGAACACTTGGTTTTTTTCTTTCTTATGAAGACTATGGGTTTCTTGGAGAATTGTGTCCTGTAAATACAAGACGGTGTTATCTTGAAGCAAGAGTAAACTGGTTCAGATAAGTAGACATGATGACTCTTCTGTTGCCCAAATATCCAGTTACATACTACACCAACGGATCATCTTGGTAGTGGTGAATGGAAGTGACTGAGTCATGTAATAATAAATGCAGAATAGCATTTCGGGAGCAATACCATGTACAGTGCTATGCCAAGTCACAAATGCCCTCTTAATTATTCTTTGAGTGATAGACTATTTCAGCAATCACTATTAAAAATATTAGAAATAGACTATTGAATTCCCACAAGCACCGACTATAAGAGAAGAGGGATTGCTGCCTTCCCATCATCCCCTTCATGTGGGGATATCTAGGCTGATCTGATCGGTGATTGTTAGGTATGTCACATTATAGTGATGCTTACTGTTTTCTGTTATTTATCACTCTATCTTGGTTTCCTCAGGTATTTGGAAATATAAAATTAGATGAAGAAAGAATAGTCTATTAAAAATAGACTATCAAATAATATAAATTTAAATATAAATAAATACAAATAATTTCAAACTAGACTATTAAATAATTAATAAATAGGAAGAACCCCAAAAAAGCTGCATTAGCTCATAAATCAGCAAAATAAAAGGATTGGATAGACCTCTGGTATTCCTTCCAGTTCTAAGGTCAAAATATGGTCAATCTGATCATTCTAGCCATTTGACTAATAAGACCATATAAACTACATATCTGATGGCACTGGCTTTGCTGAAATCCAAGGGCTTGAAAAAATGACTCTCCTGGAAGATGATTGAGCCATGTGGTGACTGTGTATCATAAGCTTCAAAACCATAGTCATTGCATTATTAATGATGTGCCAAGTGTTTCTACTTCTCTAAAAGAAAGAAACAACTCACAAGGACTAAAAATTCTCACTTTTCTTACCTTTAGTGTACATGGAGAAAGCAAAGTACAATGGAAAGAACACTAACTTGAAACTTAGGAAATTTGTATTTTAGGCCCCATGCTGTTGTTAAAACTGGCACATTGGGCAAGTCATTTAGCCGTTTCTCTGGATCTATGAAATAGGGGAAGGTCAGAATGCCTTCTATATCTACTTCTATTTTCTGAAATAATATGAGGAAACTAAAATGGGAAGAATATGAAGATGCTTTAAGCTTTTTGGTGGAACCATACTACATCAACCTCTATTAAAGATGTAACATAATGAAGTAGGAAAAAGACTGGAAATCTGGGTTCAGATCAGTGCTCCAACACTTACCAGATTTAAGAAATAGGCAGATCACTTAATCTTTCTGAGCTCTGGCTTCCATTTCTATAAAATAAGGACAATAACACATGTCTGTGTTTACTGATGTTTGTTGAATTCAGGATTTCAAAAAATTAAAATTAGAATACTGAAAAAAATTCAAGAAATGAGGATATTTGTAGGATGTACTTTATAAGGTTGTAGTAAAGAAATTGATTTGTGAACCTTATTATGTGAGTTAATGGTACGAATGTTTTTATAATTAGCTGTACATAGTACTACTATTACTCTATATTATTATTAGCTTCAGGGATGAATTGCATATGAAAGAAATCTGTGGATGAGAAAAAAAACCTTTCACTTAGGTAGTAGTGGTCACAACTGGCATCTAAGCAAGTAAATGAAGCCAAAGCAACAAGGTCCCAGAGAAAAACACAGAAGGCACCATATACAACGCGGGCCAAACCATTGCCAACATCTTGACCACTCCCTGTCCTCATACCCAAGTGGAGGCAGCACAGGACCTATACTCATGAACCCCAGGAACAGCAGCACCTCACAGATTAGCTGCCCAGCTTCCAATATAACCTCTGGGATTTTTTATCCACAAAAGCAATCCCTATAGAAATTTACCCAAACAAATCCTTCCTCAAGAGTCACAAATTTTAAAGACTAGGAAAAGAAAGTTCTCATCTCCAAAGTTCTTGCATGGTCAAGTGTAAGATATTGTTGAAAATAAGGAACAAATATGATATCATTGGAAATGACAAAATAGTGTTTCACTTGAAGTCAGGAAAACCTCAATTCAACTGTTCCCTCAGACCTAACTGTGTGAACTTGGGGCAAGTCATTTAACCTCTTAGCCTCAGTTTCCTCATCTCTAAAATGGAGGAAATAATAGTGCTATCTCACAGAGGAATGTTATAAAGATATGGGATGATATAGTCAAGGTACAAATAATGAAGTTGCTTAGAATGGCACAATATTAGTAGGAAATGATGACATTACAAATCCCATCGACCTTTTGTCTTTCCATCTTTTTTCTTTTCCTTCCTCTGACTTCCCACTTCCTCCTTAACCTCCAGATGCTTAACCTGTTTGTAGCTGTCATCATGGACAATTTTGAGTACCTGACCCGGGACTCATCTATCCTCGGGCCTCATCACTTGGATGAATTTGTCCGAGTCTGGGCAGAGTATGATCGAGCTGCATGGTACGTATACCTCACCACTACCTCCCTGGCTTCCAGTGGGGCCCAGATTGGAATCCACTGCTTGGTCATACCAGGAGTACTCAGGAAAGAGGATGGAACTGGAGCTCTTCTCAAATGTGTACCTGTCACAGGAGGAGAGAAGATAGTCATTTTTGACTTTGTGAAGGTCAACAGCTCCCTTGGAAGCCTAGATTTGGCCATTCTCACAAGGTCTTTTTTTTGCCTCTTCTTTCTCTCTGTGATAGATCTTTATCACTTTTACCATCTAGCAAGCGATTAGACTGGTTTTCACTATACTCTTCCTCCCTCCTGTCCTCCAATAAGTCATTAATTGACCTGTTCCTAATGACCTGAGATGCTGATAGGAGTTTTCTAGGGAAATCGGACAGCTGACTACTATGATCCATGGCTGTTGGCAATTGTCTCCTGCCCCACAAGTTCCCAAAGCATTTGGCTTTGAGATAACTCATGAATTACAGAGATTAGCAAATTCCATCTTCCTATTATTCCCACAAATACTAATTGGTAAGAATTGAATTAAGGGTTTCCTCCTTCCTGGGGACAAAACTTAACTGCTTCTTGTTTTGTCTCCTGCCAGGGCCTTCATAGGGATATCTTCCCTGAACCTTTTCATTGCCTGCAATCCTAGGGCTTAAGCTGCAGAATGGGACGCAACCAGAGAGTGGTTCTGTCTTTAGTGTTAGGGATAATAACTGTGTTCTCATGGGCTCTTAAGTCTACAATTGTTGAAGTTATTTCCCCAAACTTTATCTATCCTGACCCCAGTTCTTTGATAGTAGTAGTGCTACCAAGCATTGCCATATATCATAGGAAAGGGCCACGTTGCTTCCACCTAGGACTCTCTTTTGGAGTTTATTTCAACTCAGCAGATTTTTTCCTACTTAAAGTCTAATCATTAATGACCTGGGCTACAGAATCCTCTAATGTCATACCTATCACAGTGGTGAAATCTCCCTTTCTGTCTGGGGATGCCTTATGATGAATAACCTTCTTGGAGACTATAGGCATTCATTTAACCTGGAGCATAGCTGGAACAATCCCTTAGGTTGTCCTTCCCTAGTGGTATGGTAAATCCACTATGGTTGCAAAGCAAGGAAGACAGAAGAAGGCAGTTCAATGAGTGAAAATGAGGAGAAGTCACGTGTCATGCTAGAGAGAAGGCTTCAGGGTCTCATTGCCACCAGTCACTCTTTCCCTATCCTTCACATGCAAAAGAGCCTTGTACATGTCAACTTTGTCTCAAATGTCTTCCTGGCTTGGAGATCTCATTCTCCGATGGTTTTTTGAATTATTTTTTGATTCAAATACCACATGTGGTTGGATATTCTTGTCTCCTCAAACTATCTGCTGGGTAAAGCAGAAAGCATGGAAACAAGTACAGATGAATCAGGAGATGTTCTTGGAATAAGCAAGAGGAAGGAAGCCTCTCCACATCTCTCCTAAAATCCTGGATATGACCCAAAACATACCTGTTATCACCATAGCATCTTTATTCTGAAGAGATGGTAGAGGAATGATCCAGTTGGAATCAGCCAGAATGAAGACCATTTCCATGTTGTCTTGGAAATAGAAACCCAAAGGAGCCAAGATTACCCCCAGAACTTCATAGAGAGAAAACTGACTCCGGAGGTGACCTCTAAAGCAGCTGCCTAAGAGGACAGGAGAAAACTACCTTTAAAAAAAGAAGGGAAAGTTGAAAGGAAGAACCTTTGACCAAGGTTCTCTTCCGAGCATGAGGTGAGGGAAAGGGACAAGAGAGCCTTGGAGAATATGGAGAATTTGAGACAATAACTATAAATGACCCATTGAGAGTTTTGCATTCCACTTAATCCTCCCAATAACTCCTTGACATAGGGAGGTGGTAGAAAGGAGATGGTCTGATATTGTGGTAGGAGCACTTGGTGTAGAGTAAGAAGACCAGGTTCAATCCCTGACTCTGACACTTAACTGTGTGACAATTAACTGTGTGACAATTAGCCTCAGGTTCCTCATCTGTAAAATGGGAAGAATAAAATCTACTTCTTCGGTTCAATTTGAGAAAATGTTCTGTAAACTTCAAAGCACTATGTGAATGTGATGTTCCTTCCCTTTCTCAGATAAAGAAACTGAGCCACAGGGAGATGAAAAGATTTGCCCAAGATCACACAGCTAGTAAACAGAAGAGCTGGATTTATGATTCCAGATTCAGTTCTCTTTGCACTATACAACAGCTGTTTTATTGGGTTAATTAGGTTCATAATTGCCAGTGGAAACTTCTGATGTAAATTGGAATCCACCTAGACTAGAAAGCTGAGGACTGGCTGTCTGCTGGCATGGCCTGTAACAAGATAGGGACTTAGAACCACTAAAAATACACAATTTATATATGGCTCTCTTCTTTTCATAAGGAACTAAGACTCTCTAGTAGGCCCAGGTGAAGGTGGTAGTCAAGAGAGGTCAGGCTCCTCTTGGGACTCTGGAGTGTTCCTATTAACCATCTGAAAGACAATAGAATTTAAGGGTATCTGAAAATTATTCCCACTGAGGCAGCTTTTGAAGAGTGAAGTAAGGGAGCTTCCTGGGTTTATTTAGAAAGAAGCTTTTTCAATCTGAAGCATGGGGAAAAAAATCTTTCATGCAGACAACAGAGACTGTCTCTCTATAGGATACTTCATGCCAATGGTGTCGCCTGCCAATTAGCCTAATGGGAAATGTATCTCCCATAGGACTGTAGAAAGATACCGATTCTCTCTTTCCTGCACCCAGCCCTTGACAAGCATATCTGAGTTACTGAATATAAAATGATGTCGGAGAAAAAAACAAACAGAAGAGTAGCCCATTTTCTTATCAGCTTGACATCTGTTCTTGGCAGCTGTCAAAGGCATTTGTTAACTAATAAGCTCGAATTCTTAGAGATCTGACACAGATCAGAGTTGAGTTTATGCATCTGTCCAAGGTGTGGTACTTTGCAGGGCCCTAGACACCCTTAGTCAGTGTGGCTGCTGTTGATATTAGATGGATTTTGATCTGCCTAGGAGATTGAGATGCTTCAAGTTTGGCAAGCAAGTGGTACTACTTGTGTTTTGATGGTGATTAGAATCAGTCCTATAGGGTATGGAATTTCTGGAGTTCAAGGAAAGGAGACAGAGACCCTTGGGGTACTTTCTGGAATGGGCACTGGTCATGCCACTCCTTAATAAATAAGCTATCATTTCCTCACCTCCCATTCTCTGAGTGTCCTATTAACCCACCTGTGCTTCCTTTACAGCGGCAGGATCCTGTATAAGGATATGTACAAATTAGTACGGGTGATCTCGCCTCCTCTGGGCCTGGGAGAGAACTGCCCCTACAGGGTGGCGTGCAAGGTTTGCCTCCCAGTCCCCAGCCATGACCCGGTGATGGGACACAACATTTAACCCTTCCTTTTCCTCCTCTGCTCCACCACCACTGCGCCACACAAATGAATCCTCATGTTGCTTTCCTTTGAGTTTAAAGAGGTCCAAACCGTCCCAGAACCAGCAGCTGTTACATTTGAAAGAGGGGTACAGGGATAATATTTGGGGAGAATAGTGAAAGACAAATACTGAAAACATTTTAAGCTACTCTTTTCTCTCTCTCTCTCCCACCCTCCCTCTCTCTTTCTCCCTCTCACCTCTTTCTCCCACCTACAAACACTGTTCCATGTAGTATAGATATGGCCAGAAGGACTCCTCCCTCATGTATAGATTATAGAACACAACACCCCAGCACAGTTCATCTGAATTTCCTGAACTAGGCACAGACAAATCCTATATGTTCACCAAACTGGCATCCTATCAAAAACTAAAGCATATTCCAGATGACTTTTTTTTTTCACTTTGCCTAACAGCCCCTGAATAGGTGAGCACATAGCCTTTTAGACCTAAGTAGACCACCAAGGGAGAAAGTGGGCAAAAGTCTTCTTACTTCAAATACCATGGTCTTTCTAGAGCTGCCTTCCTGGGATGACTAAGTTTATAAAATACACCTTTTTGACTATCAGTAAAGGACAATGAAAGCAGATGGTAGGGAAAGGACGCAGACCCCAGAGTTCAGCAAAGCAGAAATGGTGGTGACAATGGTGATTGGAATGTCCTTCTAATAGCTCAATTTATCTGAGAAGTTCACAGTGGATGGTGTTGTCATAGCAAAAGGTTCTACTGAATGGTTCTTTATAAGATTCTTTGCCTGAGGATCCTGACATAGTACGTTGTGAAATGCCTGTGGGATCTGGGAATGTGGGACTGAGCAGTCTGTCAGGTCTGCCAAACCACTGGCTGGGAATCCAAAATGAGAGCATTGCTTGGGTACAATCCTGCTTAACACTGACCAGTTCTCAGTTACCCAACTACTTCAGCCTGCCTGGTACGGAAAGGTCTTCAAAGTGCTTCGGGAAGGCAGGGGTGGGGCTCACTGAGGTATAGCCCACCATTGTAGAGGCAGCCAGAAGAAGGACGCAGGAGGAAGGAGCGAGGAAGGACACCGACTTGGGTGATGGGGAGGAGATGTCATAGGATGGGGACGCAGTGATTCCCACACTCGGAAGGCCAAACAGCTGCCTCTGCTGAAACTCTTTAAACTCCAACCTGGTGGAACCTGCGATCGCATGTGGGGGGAGAGTTGGGGAGGGAAGCATGGCCTGTGAGATGCTCTTCCTCCCCTAGTTTTGTTTCTTCCATCTCCAGCATGCCGTTGCTCTGGTGCATGCTGGGGAAAAGCACTCCATACACAGAGCCAGGTGGAAGCAACTGGGCCAACTCCTTGGACAAGCAACCACAGCCCACCACCTTCTATGCAAGATGCTACTTTTTATTGCATAGAGACCATAGAGGGGGGGATACACGATGTTCTGGCTATGGGATAAAGGGACAAATGCATATCTGGTATCCAGACTAGTGGAAACCATGGAGGGCCCTCATCTTAATGGGGCCAACGATTCCCAGAGGAATCCTGGCTTCTACAGTCTTCATCACCCATGGCTTGAGCACCGTCTATCCGGTTTATACCACTCTCACACAGCCCTGGGAAGTGAAAACAAACAAAAACCTATGTTCTCACTGAGGGAGTTGATCAAGATGACATGGAGTATTGCTGAAACAAGAGGAAAAGCTGATTCCCAATGAGATAGGGGGAAGGTGACAGAAGGCTCATACAGATGTTCCCGGGTCTGTGTGGGGTGTGATATAAATCCACACCAGGATGGACTCACGTGTATGATTTGCCTTGATTAACAGGTTTCCTGTTCTTTTCCTGTTTGTCCACTTTTTTTTATTTTGTTTTTTTCTTTTCTTGTTTCCTGTATTATTATTTTGTTTGTTTGTTGCTCTCTGGGAATGCCTCTCTCCCTCTTGTCTCTCTCTGCATCCTTCTCCCCACTTCCTTCTCTTTCCCTCAACCCCTTCCAATCTCCCATCTCATTTTCCCACCCCTCCATGAGCAGTGGCCGCATCCATTACACTGAGATGTATGAAATGCTGACTCTCATGTCACCACCGCTAGGCCTCGGCAAGAGATGTCCCTCCAAAGTGGCGTATAAGGTAGATCAACCCTTCCTTCCTTTGGGCTGGAGATGAGCAGCAAATGGGTCCTAGTGGTGGGGAGGCCTGAAAATGGGGAGGAACTTGGGATGGGGAGGTGGAGGTGGAAACTAAAGCAAAGGGAGATGAGAAGAAGACTGAAGACATAGAAAGACTCATGGAGGAATGATTTCTCCAGTCACTACAGGAAGGGTATGAACATATTATTCACAGTTCTTCATGTATATGTGTGTACATGTGTGTGAGATTTCCTTTTAGTGGGTTAATAGGAAGGCAATGCTGAGGATGTGGCATGTTCCCACTTCAAGCAAGCAGAGCACGAGAGAGCTGTGGAACAGTTAAAAAGGACAGGATAAAAGCCTAGAGCAGAATATTCCTCAGAACTGAAAGCAAGAGAGATATCTTAAATTAACATAGGAAACAGTGAGTAAACTCCTTGAAACAGATCAGGGAGACATTTCACTCCCCTTTGCTGAGGAGTGAGAAGGAACTATTTCTTCCTCCTTCACATAAGGGAGGTATCTCATGCCTTATTATAGCATCAAGAATGCAAGTTGTCAAATTTCTTGGACATGTCTAAAGAAAGGAATGATGGAAAAAGGCTGTAGAACACAGGAGTTCAAAGGGCTAGAACTCTTCTAAGGTGAATGGTCACTATGCTCCTAAAATATCATCCCAGACCGATGAGATCATGTCTAAAAGAGCTGTGAAATTCCTCATGGGTTGCAGAGATAAATAATGGACAGTGGAGCTGATTTAGCATCATCCTTGAGACTGAGCTTTTACCGCCACATGATGTTAGCTTCCTTTTAGAAAGTGCTATGTTTGCAGCATAGTGTGCTTTTCTCAGAGCATTGGAGTTGAGGAAGCTAATGGTGAAAAAGATTCCATGACTTGCTTGCCATCATACAATGCAGTGGAAAGCACTAAATTTGGAGTAACAGAATTTGACTTTAAATTCCAGTTCTTCCATATTCTCCTTGTGCGACACATCACTGAATCTCTCCGAGTATCCGTTCCTTCATCTTCAAATAAGAGCATTGGGCCAGATAACCTCAAAGGCCTTTCTAACTCTAAATTCAATGATACTGCCTATGATTATGAACCAGACCTTAAACTCAGGCATTCTGACTTCAGATCGAGTGTTTTTCCTACTATGCTACTTAACACATTACATTAAACTGGCCATGTGATGCTAGAACCTTTCTATTAACTTGGAAATACCAAAGTATACGTTCTCCTTGCTAAGAATGCCCAATGTGTCCTGAAATTATTAAAGAAATACTAGGAGTTTTCAAGTGAAAACTGGAAATAGGATCTGTGCTGTAAGACCCCTAATGGAATTGTTCTAGGTTGGATCTTCCATTGAGCTGTTGCAAACACACACCTTGCCACTCTGTCTTGATGGTGGTTTTGGTGACAGCCCCATTCCCTATCTTAATCTGTGGCTCAGCTCTGGGGGTATGACAATCATAATTGAGGATATAGACTTTACTTTTCAAGTTCTGGTTTGCTCCCGGCAAACTGTAGGCACCTGCTCATAGAACCCCCAACCCATGGCTCCTCACACGTATGTCATGATGTGGTAGCTTCTTCGTTCAAAACAACGCAGTCCCAGAGTTTCAAGAATGGAGTACTCAAGAATGGTGCTATGAGTTTTGGGGAATAAAAAAAAAGGGCATGGGGGTGGGGACTAGTGAAAAGCTAGAAGAATATGAAAAACAAGATACTCTCTGCAAAGTGGATTTGGCCATTTCAGTTTGATCCCTTCCTTTGGGCAAAGGGAACAAGGCCTTCCCACTCCTGCTCCCGCCTTCGTCATCCTTCTCTCTCTTTTTGCCTCTAGCTCTTCCTTCATCCTTACTGTCCTTTCCCCTAAATCCCGTTTGCATTCTTTCTTCCATTTTCCCCTCCCCATTCTTCCATCCGACTCTACCCCATCCTTTGAATAAGTTGGATTTCTGCATGTATGATCATGTGCTGGCAAATTTCATCTCAAAGACTCAAAAAGGAGGTGCCAGGATTTATCATTCCAGACAGATGAGCAAAACAAGGTCTCCCTCCCACCCTTTCCTGCTCCTCAAAGAGTTCAGGGCAATTAGTAGGGGCAAGTGGGAAGCCAAGACTGCCTTAAAATAGTAAATGGAGTCAAGTCACAGAGTTGACTCCTCTCTCCATTCCCTCCCATCCCAACTTCTCCCAGCCACTCCCATCAGAAATGGATTCCCATCCCTAACAGATACTCTTGGGACTTTGAGGGATTTTTACAGAAAGACTAGGGAACCCCCTTGCCAGGGAACGAACCTCCCTTGGGATGTGGCTTCATTCCCTGCTGAAGAGTGAGGAGGGGGAGAAAGCCCTCAGGATACGAGCAGGTAAGGGAAGGGAAGAGAGAGGCTTGGCGGGTGTGGGGTGGGCAATCCTTGCCCTTCTTTTTCGTCTCTACCATTTGACCTTCTCTGCACTCTTCCTCTTACCTCATCAATGGATCTTTTGCTATTTTTTTTGCCTGCTGTCTTTCTCCTTTCTCTTTCACACAGAGATTGGTTCTGATGAATATGCCAGTAGCTGAGGACATGACTGTCCATTTCACTTCCACACTAATGGCCCTAATTCGGACAGCTCTGGACATCAAGATTGCAAAAGGTAAAGAACTGAAACAAAGTGAAGAATTTCAGTTATTATTTATGCAGAACAGTGCTCACCAGGAGAGAAGGATATTCTCCACCAAGATGATATCATCATAACAACTGGTACTGGTAGTTGTATTGGTAGTATGAGGTACTGCTGGACTGGGAATCATCTGATGAGTGCTCTTCAGCCAACTATCTGCATCAGCTTAGGGAAGTCACATCACTTTCAATGGGCCTCAGTTTTCTCACCTATAAACTGATGGGATTGGATTAAATGGACTATAATCCCTTCCACTTCTAACATTCTGGGATTCTGATACCATCAATATTTTATTTAGTGTTTTTGATCCAAAGGTTTCAGAAAGTTTGGAAATGTTAACTGGTAGGAGGTATGGTTATTTCCAATTTATAGATGAGAAACTGAAGCATGAACACATTTAAGTGATTCATCCATGGAAAATTATTAAATCAATGCTAGAGCTGAGATAAAGGCACATTCTCCTGACTTCTAATACTTTGCCTGAACTGTTAGACTTTAACATTCAGGATGTAGGGACCAATAGAGTGAATTGGAAGGAAGAGATGCTTGGTAGCAGGCAAACTAGTTAAGAGGACATTGAGGCCAATGGGAATGAGTTCCTGAACTGAGGTGTGTATCACCAATGGGGATTGAGAACAGGGGGAATCTCATTTAAGAGTATAAACAAGGGGACTATATAATACTAAAAAAAGTTGGTGAAGGTGAAATATGAGAAACTAGGTTTGGAAGCTGGCTTTGCTGTTTACTTCCTGGCTAGACTTTGGCATGTCAATTCATCTCTATGGACCTCAGTTTCTTTTTCTATAAAATAAGAAGGTTGGGCAAGATCATCTCCAACATCTCTTCCTATTCTAGATCCCTTGTCATCCCTCATTTGCCTTTCTTTGGCCACTAGAACTCCGGAGCAATAGCTGCTAGAGTTCTGAGATGAATGCATATAATCTTTGAGGAAGAATAGATAAGATCTGTTACCCTCTGTTGAAGATCTGGTTTAAATGAGTTTACCTTAAGAGCCAAGTGAAGGTATGATGTGGGTGGCACTAAACACCTGCGCCTTCTGTTCCAACTATTAAAGATTAAGGAAGGTGTTAGATTTTATCATGGCTTGAACCCTCAGCCTTCCTGGTTTTGCTAGATGTGAATCTATTTTTTAAAAAAGGACAGAAATAATGTTTCAGTTAAGTAGAAGGACATGCACACCTATAATGAAATGCAAAGGCTTATAGGTGAAAAGGGAGGACTTTATAATATTTTTCTGGTTCTGTCCTTCAGTTTTTGCTCCATTTTTCTTCCCCAGTAGAGTGAACCATTAAGGAGAGAACAGAAGATCCAGATCTTTAGGGACTCTACATTATAAAGTAGGATATCTATGAGTCATTGGAAATAAGATATACATATTTTCTGCCATGTTAGCAGAAAGACCTTGGTGCCACTCAATTTCAAGAATTATTTTCGTGGTATAAAGTGTCATGGTGATTCAGTTCCTACTCCATCTCCCCTCTTTGGGGCCCTTGTCACTCCTCAGGCTTATTAGGATCTATTCTCTTATCTAAGGTCAGTGGATCTATGAGAAACTCCTCCAACCCTTCCATGCCTTCTCATCATGTGCCATTCTTGTCTCTATATCCTCTTATAACCTCTATATCCATTCTTGCCCTAATACTCTTCATAGGGAATTCCCCCAAACTGCTGGGGGTCTTACTCTATATCCCTTGCCATTGCATGGATACCAATGAAGCACCCAAGTTAGCCATCAGTTGACCCTCCTTCTTACTTCAATATTTTGATTATTTATGGTTCATTTGTTTTATTTTAGGTGGTGCGGACAGACTGCAGCTAGATTCCGAGTTACAAAAGGAGACCCTGGCTATCTGGCCTCACCTTTCCCAGAAGATGCTGGATCTGCTTGTCCCCATGCCAAAAGGTGTGGGACCCACTTCTGGGGTACCCTTTTCTTTGTGTTTCCATCATTCAAGCAAAATACTCTCAGAGAAGAAAAAAATTTCCATGACTTTAGATGGGGATGGCAAAGATATTGAGAAGATGAGTTTTTCAGTAAATAGACAATACAGATTTCCCATTCTCTTAGTCCAGTAAGTTGATATCATCTTTCTTAAGGAGGGGCAGTATGGATAGTAATGAAGTTACAGAAGGAAAATTCCCTAAATGTAAAGACTTTTTATCATCTAACACATATGAAGATGTATCAACGTAAATATTGGACACATTCCTCATAGGAAAATACTTTGAAAGAAATATAATACATAGACATACACTGAAAATAAGACCAATTTATAGACTATGCCCCCTATTGTATACAAAGCACATTTGAGGGGAAAGTGAAGCCTATGTTAGAATCAGTATGATGTTTCAACAATCTCATGTATAATTGACAAAAAGATCTTGCTGTTCTGATGCATTCATTAAGTTCTTCAGTTGTCGTACTTCAAGGCTGTACATTCCAATGGGTGAAACAACACTGGGGGGGAGGGGTGGAAGCTAAAGAACAGTGGTCTGAAGAGTTACAGAGATGAATATTGGTTCCCTGGGACAGTCAGTTTACCAGTTCTTTCCAGAAGCAGTGGCAAATTGACTTGATTACTATTCCTAGAGCAAGAGGTGCTTAAAAGGATGACCAGCCTGAAGTCTGCTTGGACTAGGAGACTGAGTAGATAGAGTGAACTTGAACCAAAGAAGACAGCATGACCCCAGGGTAGGACTGCCAAAGTTAAGTAGCTTAACCTTTCCAGGATATGGTTACTGGAGTTCTGACTCTCGTGACAAACATATCGAAGAAATCAAATAGACATGGTGGCATTATCATTAGCACCTTTGTAATGTGTGAGGTATCATGATCCCATCGATAAGGTAGAACTCAGCAGAAATGCAGTATCATGTAGCATTTTATGAAGCTTGTGAAATTTTCCTACCACTGAATCTCTGTTGTCTTCTCACTGTTAACATCCAAGTCACCTTTTTTTGCTTCCAGCCTCAGACTTGACAGTTGGGAAAATATATGCAGCCATGATGATCATGGATTATTATAAGCAAAGCAAAGTAAAGAAGCAGAGACAGCAGCTGGAAGAACAGGTGAGTCAAATGTAGCTGTCTGTACAGGCTGTGGGTAAGTGCAGAAGGGCTGAAAGGAATCACTTGACCTTTTCTATGAGGACACAAAGTAAATCTACAATGAAAACTGCCTGGTGCATGGAGCTGTCCATAAGAGTGATTAAATCACTGGAACACAAGGGCATAAACCCCTGGAAATCAGTAGAATCTGAAGACTCAGAGGCAACGTCAAAGAAAATAGGATATGGGGGGATGCCCAAAAACTGTATGCCATTGAACCGGTAACAATGAATCCCACTTCTTTGGTCCTAATAGTAACTTAATTAGACTAGTGAGTGAGTGTGATTGAGTTGGTGAGAAAAAGATCAAGGGGAGGAGGAAGCTAGCTCTTTTTTTTCATTCTGCTCTAGGCTATTTCCCAAATACCCTAGATATGCAAAGAGCATTTAAGGGGTTTCTTTATTATCCCTTTTCTTTTTTACATAGAAAAATGCTCCCATGTTCCAGCGAATGGAGCCCTCATCTTTGCCTCAGGAGATCATTTCTAATGCCAAAGCCCTGCCTTACCTCCAGCAGGACACCCTTTCAGGACTGTGAGTAGAATAGCTCTCATATACTTTATTTTTCCCCACTCATTCTATTGTGAAGTTCCATGAATATTGTACTAAAGATGCCAAAGGAGTCATATTGAATGAGAGACGAATGAATTCTTTTTCTATAGACTTAGAAAGCAAACTTCAAGATCTCAAAATGGTTATCAATGTGATAGGGGAAATTACCAAGTAGATTCAATACTATTTCCGGTTTCCCTGAAGTGGAAAGGATTGGCACCCAAATTTTTTAATTGGAGCTCTGACTATCATTCCATAATAGCTTTTTTAGTTTAGCAAACTATGCTTTGGTTATAACTATCATATAAAAAAAAATCAGTGAAACAGCAAGGTAGAACACCTTTGGAAGTCATGATACCTGAGTTCTTTATTGTCATTTGGTTGTTTCGGACGTGTCTGACTCTTTGTGACCCCATTTGGGGTTTTCTTGGCAAAGATATTGGAGTGGTTTGCTATTTCCTTCTCTAACTCATTTTACAGATGAGGAAACTGAGGCAAACAGGGTTAAGTGAGTTGCCCAGGGTCACATAGCTAGGAAGTGCCTGAGGCTGGATTTGAACTCAGGAGGAGGAATTTTCCTGACTCCAAGTCTGATATTCTACTCACTGTCCCCCCTAGCTGTTCTTTGTCTAGCTGTGTCACAAATTATATGTGTATTCTTGGGACAAGTCACTTAGGCTGAATAGGTCTCAATATTAGTTGTGTGTTCGTTTTTTAAATCTGGACAGTGAAGTAGAAGTCCTCTAAGGCCTCTTAAAATTGCCATAAAAGTGCATGGATCAGTCAGGTGACTCAGTGGATAGAGCACCAGACCTCAAGTCAGAAAGACATGAGTTTAAATTTTGACTTCAGAGACTTACTAGTTATGTGACTCTGGGCAAGTCACTGAAATTCTGCCTCATCTGTAAAATGGGGATAATGATAACACCTACCTCCCGGGTTGTTAGGAGGATCAACTGAGATGATAATTATGAAGCACTTAGACCAGTACCTGGCACATAGTAAATAGTAAGTGCTATATAAATGTTGTCTATTATGGTTCTAATTCCCAGCTAAGAAATGCAAGTTCACTAATTGGCAAGTTTTAATGAAGCAAACTAACCCATTAAGAGGACTGTAATTCAAACAAATAGCTCGTTATAAGATCAAATATTCTGAGCTAGAAAGGCCCATAGGAATTACAGTCCCAACCCACTCATTTTACAGCTGAAGATGCTGAGGCCAAGGGAGGTTAAATAATTTGCTTAAGGCCACACAGGTAATAAGTGGCAAAATTGAGATTCTTATTTAGGTCCTGTGACTCTGGGTTCAATGCCTCCCACTAGGTAATAAGTGAAATTTAAAAAATGATCCTAGTTAATGAATTTGAAAACACTATGGTATTGTGGAAAGAACATTGTGGAAAGGAAGGACCTGAGTTCAAATCCTACCTCTGACTTCATCTTTGTGGCCTTGGACATGTCACAAGACTCTATAAAGATGGCATCTGAGGTCCCTTTCAGTTCTGACCTAAGATCCTATGAGTCTATGAATTTTCTCATAGTTACTTCATGGTTCCAGATGTAAGACTGTTTCATCTTTAGCTGTGAACACTACTAATTTTAACATGGCCTTTTTTAATGAAATGACTTCTATCAGTCAATTTTTTGGTACCCATGGGTACATGCTATGGAAGAGTTTTCTTGTTAGTTTTAGTTAAATATGGTCCCGTTTCTATTGGAACCTACAACCTCAGTCCTCAACTAGTACCTGAGTACTAGTCCAGTATGTCTTTACTGTGGACTGTTCTTGTCCTCCACACCGTCATAAGGCCATTGCTACCAGTGTGGGAACTGTAAACTAAGAAGGAACCCCAAGTAAAGCTGAGGAAAAGAGTGAAGAAAGAGGAAAAGAGAGGAAGCAGTTAGATTTGAGCATTTTATTGTAAGAAGGTTTGTAAGTCAACATTTCAGAGACCAGTAAATTTCAGTGACCATGGCCAATCTAAGAAAGGCCAGTAGAGAAACAGTTTCAAATGATGCTGATGCCTCAGCAGTCTCCTGGGTAGATTGCTGTTGTTTTGAACATCGCATTTCCATTAACGTAGTCTCACATCTTAATTGTTTGTGTTTTTGCTGTCTTTTATGATTGTTCTCCTTTAAAAGAGAAAGAGAGAAGATGACCCAGGACTAATAATATACTCACACAATCCTTTAATTATTGGAGACCAGACCTATGCAGACCAATGCACTAGACAACCGCTGTTTAAGAATTGCTTCTTGTGTAAAAAGGAACAGGTTATCTCACCTAAGCATGTCATTAAAGTAATGTAGATATCACCTCTCCACAAGAGTGCATGGGATACCAAGCACTCCCTGTCTGGATTTCTGGTTATCCCATCATCTTTTTTCTATGAGTGTTAACTTACCCAGCAGGATCTCTCCAGCCTATTTCCCATTAATTTATCTGCTGTACATAAATGAGAGTATAGGTGAGAATTTTCTATATTTAGCTAATCCATATTCAGATGTTGTACCCTACAGAAAAGCATTTTAATTTCATACTATATTCAATAGGTTCCTTTATGGGTTTAAAAGCAAGGGAGAAATATTTCTCTGGACCACCTAGATCTTGGATGTTTGGCCCCTTCTAGGTCCAGCTTATTCAGAAAGCTGAAACTGCATCATATTACTAAATATCTCCCACTAAATGGAAATTCTGCAGTGAGATAATATTTGCCCAGAGGGCAGAAGTAGCCCACTTGCCCCCTATTGAAGTTTTTCCTAGGAAATGTCAGGGAAAAGATGAGTAACATTTCACCAAATTATATATTAAGCATCTATCTTATCAATTTGCTCATCAGTAAAATAGGGAAATCAGACTAGAGGACCCTTGAGGCCCTTTCTAGCCCTAGGTCTCTAATCTTCAAATGACCTTTGACTTTAAAAATAAGATCTTTTTTTTTTTTTAATTTTTAAGGATCCATGATCAATTAAGTGTGACCCACGGAGGGAAATTTAAGTCATTGGTTCTCACATGGATCTTTTCTTCCTGTGATTCCAATAATAGATCATGTGACCTATATGGGTTTTTTAAAATGCTGTTTGGCAGATCTTGGTCATGATCTAACATTTTCTTCAGGCACATAATTACAAGCACCAAAACAAGCAGTTAAGGCTCTCTGGTGCATAGGGAAATGGTTGGGAGTTGTAATGTCCTATGTCCTTGCATTATTCCTGGTAGACACATAGACCCATTGCCACCTCCTTACATGATCTAGAAGTTGGCTTCAGTTTCCTAAACATGTTGAAATGATGGCTACAATTGGTTGCCAGTGGGAGACAGATGCTTGTGGAAAGTTGGCTGAATCTGGTCCTCCTTGCAAACTAGCTCAGAATTATTCATCCCTACTGATCAAGAGTGACTTGAGACAAGCAATGGGTCTAATAACCATCACAATACTACAGGACTTGGGACTTTATGCTGTTGATTCAAAACCCACCAAAATATGCATTAACTTACTTAGTTCCTATGCCTTACTCTCATTCCTTGCTCTTTTGAAAAAATCTCAGGCAAGTGCCTCACTTCAGTAAGCTCAGCTCTGAAATTCTTGCTGCCTATTCTGTGAAAAGTCTAATGTTATGTCATGCCGTCAAGAATGCTGACATAGTAAACGTATATCGCCCTTTCTGAAACTGAAAAATAATAAAGACCATTACTGCTTAATACTTTAATAAATGATTTGATGTTTAAACAGCAAAGTTCTTCTGCTAAGTATGAACACCGAACAGAAATTGGTTTGCAGTCTAACACTAGTCTCCCATATGGCTGAGTGTTATAAATGATGTCATTTGTCACAGATATGTTAGCTGCCAGCAGAAGACTGCTTGGTGCCAAATGTAGGTTGAAAAAAAAGGACTTTTCTTCCTTTCGATGTGTTTCCCATCATCCCTCCTAGAATCCTACAAGACACCAAGCTGCCTACCATTTCCAACGGCAACTTTTGCTTTTGACAGAGCAGGTACTGTTAATACCTTCAGCAAAAGGTTTGTGTTATTCTCCCTCTGAATCTGGCTTTTTTTTTTTCAGGAGCAGTCGGAGTGCGTACCCATCTATGAGTCCACTCTCCCCCCAGGAAATATTCCAGTTGGCTTGCATGGACCCAAACCATGGGGAGTACCAAGAGCAGCAGTCTCTGGTGAATGAATGAGTTATATTACCTTGAAAACACTCATGGTTTTCTGGTCCCTACTCTTACTTTCTGGTCTTGTTTTCAGCATTGGGGTGTCCAGCTGAGATTTCCCCATTACCCTTATGACCGCTCCCATCTTATCCCAGCTGGATTTTTGGCTTATTCTCTGAACAAATGCTCATCTCCCCATGACTTAAAAGCCTGAAACCCCTTTCCCTGCCATGGAATGGTACATTACTTCAGTTCAAGCTGTCTTGATTTGTGCCACTGGACATTAGAAATGGAAATAAAATTAAGACAAATAAAACCTCTTGTTTTATGGAGGTCTTGAGGTGAGTCACTGTAAAACAAGCAACAGCAAGGTAGGACTAACAATTGCCAGGTGCTACTTGAAAGAAGCTTCAGAATGTTTTATGCCAGTTCCCTATTAGCAAAGCATTTCTTTGCTCATCACCAGTAATTTGTAATATGCCAACAGCCAACTTTTTCTTCACTGTAAAGTACAGTGGTCATTTGGGTCAGACTTAAGTAAGGCCAATAATTCTTTGAGGAATTTCAACCCAAATGAGTTTTTGTAAACAAGAATATTATTCCCAAAGAATAGTACTGAATTGGGCTAGAACTCTTCAGTTTTAGAGGAATCAGAATACCTATAAAGAGGCTAAGGCTTCTTATTCACAGTATTATCATCTCCAGTGAGCAGGCATCCTCAGCTCAGGATATCAAAAGACCCCCTTCAGGGATAAACAGCAAGATATCTTGGTCTATAACAATAAGGCCTACTCTCTTTGCAAGATTCTATATAAATAGCCTTCCCAGGTGAATTCCAACTCATCCTCAGCTTATGATAATTGTAACTGGATTGTTTCCTTCCCTCCCTCCACACCCCACTTCAGTCTCTGGCCTGCCTGCCTTCTGAGTTTAGCCTAACAATGGTGTAGATGGAAGACATATGCTGGTTGTATCGACAGTATGGGGGTGTTTGTGCCTGATTTCAGGCATGTGTGTGAAATGTATGCTTAATAGAATTGTACATCTTATAAATGGGAGAGATCTGATCTCTTGCTGATGGAACAACTCTTTTTCTGTGACAGCTAAGAGAAATCATGAAGTATTCATGGTTGTGTGGGAGAGAACATGGTAGCTATGTCGGTCACTCTTAGTGACTGGTCTGCTCTCCCAAATAAATCCAGGCAACTTCCAAGGTTGGGAGTCGAGGCAGGGGATTAGCCTTGATGACTTCTTCCTACCCTTCCCTCTTAAGGCCTTCAAACTATGACCCAGGCAATATTTTTTTGTAGTTAATTAAAGTCTACAATTTTCACATTTGCCTTTCTCCATTGGTAATATATTGAATCTGTAAAAGATAATTCAGCAATGTATCCTTTCTTTCACAGGGTGACTTCCTTTATTCCACAAACTCATTTCAGCTGGCTGGCTGCCCTGGGTTGAGCCACAGTGCCAGGAGCATTTGGATTTATGTCCATTTCATTGTTAGTGCTGGTGTCTGTGATCCAGATTCAGATGTCAGCCTGTGCCACACAAACGCCAATGTGCAATCTGACCATCACTGCCTATCACTTCACAGCCTACTCCTCTCCAATTTATGTCCGCCTTCTGAGGCATAGCCCCCAAATCCATGTGTGTGTTTTATGTATGACATGTGTACATATGCATGTGTCTCTGCCCCACCTTTGCTCTGAAAGAGTTTTGGTGTAGAATGACTGTATATTTGGAGTCAGATGTACGTGCTGTTTAAGAGTGTCTAACAACCTCTCTCTAAATTCTCATTATGAACATACACTGCACTTCCATTGAAAATAATCTTCACCAATAACTGAGACCACACATCCGAAAGGTCATAGAGACTGCCTCGAATAAAGCAGAGGATTTCAATGGTTCTCTAAGCTATCCTCTTTCTGGTGATTTTAGTTCTCTATAGAAGAGAACCTATCCAAATTGGCACATTTTTACACATATATCACTGTTTTATAGGACATTACTTCCTCTGAAAAAATATGCCTTTTTTTAGGGATAAATTCCTAACAATATACATTGACCACCGCTATCTCTTTTTCTGTTGACACAAGCATACATCCTTAAGGCAATTCTCTGTCGTTCTTTGATAGTGACGGAAAGCTACAGAACTTTCCTCTTCTTTTTGCCAGGATTGAAACATTATAATTGGATCATTTGTATCTTTGGCTGCATTTAGGAATTGGTGAAATCTGGTCACACTTTTGAACAATTAAAGAATTCTTCAAAATTTAAATCTTTAAAAAGCTGAACACCACAGCCAGATTATTTACTTTTGGTACATTTTGCAAGTATTTAAAAGTATTTTCAAAACATTTAAAGTATTAATTTAAAATTTTAAAGTACTTAAAAGTACCTATCAAGAAAAAAGCTATTTTGCAAAATGACAGGTACAACTGCACACTGAAAGAAGGTTGATATTTGACTTGCTGAGAGGACGCTGACCTAATTATTTTTCACCTAATGGTCAACCTTCTCTCAATAAGCTTCTTCTGTATAACTAAGTTGGTCCCTGTATAGAAAACATGATACAGCATCAGGACCATGCTAAAAGCCTTTCCTATTTGGTAGGACATGCCAAGATATTACGTATACTCTACTGACAGAATGTTTGAGGAGTTGTAACTACCTCTTTGCCCTAATGAAGTTTTTGTAGGACAAACCCAGAAATGATTTATTACACTGAACTACTTTGTGCACATGCAATCATGTGTGCGCACGCACGCACACACACGCACACACACACACACACACACAGAAATTCTTAAATATATTGATTCCTTCCTTTAAAGCCATTCCTGGTATGGTAGAGGCAGGATCATCACCTAAAAGAGGAGACGCACTAGGATTGAACCAAGTCCCACAAGCTTGGCTGTGTGTTTATTTCCAGGAGCCAGAGGTTAGTGAGTTAAAAATCGTGCAGCCCTCTAAACATGGCAGCCACCTCCCTTCGGACACCCAGGAGCACGCAGTATGTGGGAAGGCGTCATCTATGCCACGCCTGACTATGGATCCCCAGGTAAAATGCAACCACCACTCTCCTGATGCAATAGCAAGACAGGATGTGATGAATCAATAGGGTTTGAAATAACATCTGACATTTTTCAGGTGAGATATTACCTTCCATCAGCAAGATCCTTCCCAGGAACCTTATTTAGTTGATCCTGTTTATCACGCACTGTGTTTCCAGCAACCATCTAATCAAATAAAGCAACTTCCACTGAGAAAGACCAACCATCTCCTTGATGGGCTATTGACCATCAAGAGTTTAAAATATATTAAACATTCTCCAAATGCACTCAAGCCACATGGGAAATGCATTTCAGGAGTTTCCCTGCCTCTTTTTCTAATCTTTTTTTTTCTCTTTTCCCACCTTCAGTGTACACACACAGACACAAGCACACACAGAATTCCCCACTGAGACCATCTGTCCTAAAATGGTGCAACTGCATCTCATCTCTCTGTCTGTCCACCAGCTCTTTTCTTGTGTCTGTCTGTCTTACATCAAGTTTTGACAAACAGAGATGAGAAGTGTTTTTCTGTTGTTTGGGTTTTTGTTTTTTTCTGCTTTGGGGGGTAGATTTGTTTTCAAGGTAGAGTTGTTACAAGGCAGAGAACTATATTTTTAATGGTTTAATAAAGCAGATGATTTTACCAGGTCAAGAGAGGCATATAGACCTTACTTCCTTTTTTATGATGGGTTCACTATGAAGAACTCAGCTGACCCAAATGACCCAGATTTTTTGAAACTTTTGTCCTCATGCATCATAAAGGAGGTTCAATGTATTCTACGAATCCAGGCTTAGCTGTTCCAAGGTATCATTAGATGGGAATCCTGCATTCTGTTTAGCTTTTCCTCAGTACACTCAGCTTCTCACTTTCCTGAGCATCAGAATAGCTCCTGGATGAGTTCTACTGGTCCTATACTATGCTAAGATCCTAAATATATCATCTGGTATTCCTGCTCATTCAGCTTGTCCTGAGCAGAAGAGGTCACCAAGGAATCTCTCTTTGAGGCTACAAACTTTGAATCTGCAACAATCTCAGATGTTTGTTGGCTTATTTTCTCTCTTTCTTACCCATCCTGCCCTCTAGTAATTAATCCAGGCCCTGTATTCTCTTTGGGGTCATGCTTTCAGGTGGTGACAGATCCAAGCTCCATGAGGCGTTCATTTTCCACTATCAGAGACAAGCGTACAAACTCCTCCTGGTTAGAGGAATTTTCAATGGAGCGAAGCAGTGAAAACACCTACAAGTCTCGACGACGCAGTTACCATTCTTCCTTGCGCCTATCAGCTCACCGTCTGAATGTTGACTCAGGTGAAGAATATTTTCTGGGCTCTCATCAGTTCTCTGACCAAAAGAGGTTTAGCTGTTTTATCCATCAATGAGTCTTTTCCTTAAAGAGTCAGCTCTGGTTTAGGGCCCATTGGTACTAGAACTGAATTCTTTCTGAATGTAAGAGCTATAATCAAAGACAAAATGGCAGTGTCAACAATGTGGGTAGTTGTGGAAGAAAAAATTTTTCCAAAATCTTTTCTTCTCATCACCTTACCCCTAAAATAAACCTGAAATGCAAATCAATAAACATTTATTAGATGCCTATTGTGACCAAGATATTGTGCTAATAAGCACTGGAGATACAAAAATGAAGACTGACTAGTCCCTAGACTGAAGGAACCCAGGTTTACAAAGCTAAAATTGAAAGGACACTTGAGGACATTTAGTCTAATCTTTTTATTTTGTGTATAAAAACATGGAAGCCCAAAGAGGGTAAATGACTTCATTCAACAAACCTCTATTAAGGATCTACTATGTACCAGGCACTGTGCTAAGCCTTGGATTTTGCCTAGGATCACACAGTTGGTAAGTATCTAAGAAATTTATGGTCTAAAGGATATGACACAGATAAGAATCATACAAGATAAAATGGGATAGTGGCATAGTGCTCTAGGAAACTGAGGAAAAAGAGATTCAGAAAAGGCTGTCTGGGGGGCATGACATGGGAGAAGGGGCCTGAGGAGAAGAAGGGATCATCATTTTTAGCAGGTGGAAATGAAGAGGAAATCATTTGTATACATGAAGAAACAGTCTGCATGAGTGAACAAATGTCAGAGAAGACAAACCAAGATCATGAAACAAGTAGTAATTGAGAGTATAAGTTCCTTAAGTGGAGAGATTGTTTCAGTTTTGTCTTTGGATCTCCAGCATCTAACATCAGGTGCTTAATAAATGTTTAATTGAATTTGTTGGAAATAGAGTACTTGAAGGGGAATATTGTGAAATAAGGCTGAAAAGGAAGATTGGAGCCAGGTTGAGTGAATTTCAAAAATTGGAAATTTTTAAAAGCTGTTTAAGCCGGAGAGTAACACGAGCAGAACTGTCCACTGAAAAGATGATTTTGACAGCAGAAAAGCCAGGTATTAAAATCATGCCCTAATAAGATTTTAATCTTAAAAGTAGTTTATTTTCCTAAGCTATTGGTTTTGTTCGGTTATTTCTATTTGTGACCCCATCTGGAGTTCTTTTGGCAGAGATACTGGAGTGGTTTGCCATTCCTTCTCTAGCTTGTTTTACAGACGAGGAAGCTGAAGCAAACAGGTCTAAGTAACTTGCCCAGGGTCACCCAGCTAATGTCCGAGGCCACATTCGAAATTAAGGAGATGCATCTTCCTGACTCCAGGCCCAACACTCACTGTGCAATCCAGCTGTTGAACCTAATCAATGACTCCATTTACCTAGTTATTGGTTATTAGAAAACCCCAGAATGATGGAACTGAATAGGAACCTGGAAATCACCCTGTCCAACCTTTCATTTTACAGAATGAGGAAATGAAGGCCTAGAGAGATTGCAACTTTCCCGAGGTCACATAGCTAGTTAATGGCAGAGCTGGGACTAGAGATCAGGCTTCCACATCTCCCTCCAGGGCTTTTTTTCAACTGTACCTCTTGGCATAATTACTTTACAGAAACTTTCTTCCTACTGCTGGTACCATCTTAACCATAAAAGATGTATGTTTGCATAAGACACTGAAAATTCCTGAATAGCATTTCTGGCAAACAAAAAACACATCTTGTACCCTGAGAGAATATGGCTAGTGTAAAAGGGAAGTAGAACAGATGGTATTCTGTAAAGTGGAAATATCACAAGCTGGAGACTTTCAAACTCTCCTGCTTACCCCAAAGGTATTTCCTTTCTGATCTTTCTTTGCTCTCAGTTACATATCCCATGCTGACAAGGACTGAAATTGCGCTAGAGGTCCAATTCCACACTACCAACTAAGGTTTATCTTCCCTTTCTGGGAATTTAATGTTTAGTTTTCTCTGTCCTCTTCAACAGGTCACAAATCTGATACTCATCGCTCAGGTGGCAGAGAACGTGGCCGATCCAAAGAACGTAAGCACCTTCTGTCTCCCGATGTATCCCGCTGTAACTCTGAAGAGCGGGGTGCTCAAGGTGACTGGGAGTCTCCTGAGCGGCACCAGTCCAGATCACCTAGTGAGGGCAGGTCTCAGACACCCAACAGACAGGTGAGTATGAAAAGCTGGCACTTCAGCAAGAGGAACAGAAGAGTTGTGTTCATTCGAGATATGTGCATATATAGTAATACATATACTTTTAGATACTGAGGTTCATTACTTACTACCCTGGGGGGGAACCTATGCCTCTGCAATCACAAGTACATATCATCCAAAACTAACATATTTAAAAGTAAAACATAACAAAATACCCCCTAAAAAATGAATAGAATGCCGTTGTTTTAACCCCAACAGTACTGTTGAAGTTTAAGGGGATGGAGTTAGAAGCAACAGGACCCCAGTGGCTCTATGTCAGACTCAGCCAATAGGGTATCCTTCAGTTAAGAAGGTACTTTTCCTGCTCACTGAATCTCAGAAACTCCCATTTGGAAGGGGGTATGTAGCCTCACCTTTACCTAACAAAGAATCCTGTCCACAACATCCCCAACCAGAACTCATCCAACCTTCACTAAAAGACTCAGATGAGGGAGAGCCCACTGTTTCCCAAAGTAGCGTATTCCATTGGATGAGAGTTCTAGTTTTAACAAATCTTTCCTTGCATCAAGCTTTGACGTGTGTCTCTGCAAATTCTCCTTCCTCCTAATTCTGTCCTTGGGGTCCAAGCAGAACAAGTTCATTTTCCAGCCCTTCAAATCCTTGAAAACAGCTATCATATTCTCCCTAAATTTTCTTTTCTTCAAGCTTTACAACCATTTCTAATACAACATAACCTTAAGACCCTTCATCATCCTTCTCCCTTCTAGATGCTCCCCAGTTTATCACAGTTCTTTCTAAAATGCGACACCCAGAAATGAATACAATGTTCAGGATATAGGCAGATTAGGGCAGAGATTACAGTGGAATTCTCCGCTTCCTTGTTCTGATAAAAAAAAAATAACCACTTGTATCATTTCATATTTTCTCCTGGTGAGAATGAGAATTCATTGTTCAGACCAGTCCTATTTATTAAGTACAAAGCAGCTTCACTGATCTATGTTTCCATCTAGTCTAGAATAAAGAAGATGGGGGAGGACTACAAACTAGAAAGTCCATTGATAGCCAGAGTTTCTCTTGTCTGATTCCAGAGTTTTATGGAAATAAAATTTGTGTCCCAGTTGTTGCCTCCTCACCTTCTTGTCTCAGCTTCTTATCAGGGAACAATGGGTCCAGATAGAGAAAGAACTTAGCAAATGGGGTCCATGTTCCTAAGGATCTTCCATGAGAAGGCTGATCTTGAAAGGCAACAGAGGAACAGGGGAACAGGGAAATTATTATCTTCCAGAGTCCCATTCATGAAAGACCTAAGAGTGTCAGGGAGAGGGGACATGGAGGTCTGTGCAAAGTGTTAGGTGTTCCTAGCTGCCAAGCAGGGTCCATAGCCAATAAGAGAAAAGAGTACCAGGTGAAGGTATTCTGGAGAAATCAATGGCAGCCAGCAGTAACCCTGTCATTTGCTACCCAAACTAAGAGATCTTCAGAAGTCCTCTCTACCCTGTAGCATGATTCCCTTAAATGCCACATAGCTGTGTCTTTCTCTTTCTTTTTTTCAACCTGATCCCAAATGGTTGTTTGTGTGCCATTGAAAAAGTATGGATTTCTAGCTGAGCTCTGCCTCCTACCAAATATATTTAGAGTTAGTTCAATTGGCAGATGACTGAAATAAGACTAGAGTTAAGAATTGGTAAGACGATGATTTCAATTTCATCCATTCCCTGAGGTTCGGACTAGATAGAACTAGATCTCTGAACAAAATCTCAAGTGTGCATCACCCTAAGCCTGTTTTAAACTTTGTCTCTTTCCTGCTCTACAGGGTACAGGTTCCCTTAGCGAAAGCTCCATTCCTTCTATCTCTGACACCAGCACCCCAAGGCGAGGTCGTCGGCAGCTTCCACCCGTTCCCCCTAAACCCCGGCCCCTCCTCTCCTACAGCTCCTTGATGCGACATCCTGGTAGCATCTCCCCACCATATGATGGGAGTGAAGTTGGCTCCCCATTGCCCTCCAAGGCCCTGGAGAGCAATGATGTCTGCCTGACTGAGTCTTCCAGCTCACCACAAGCAAAGCAGAGTCAACATTCCACTCCCCAGCGCTATATCTCAGAACCCTACCTGGCTTTGCATGAAGACTCCCATGCCTCGGACTGTGGCGAGGAGGAGACACTCACCTTCGAGGCTGCTGTGGCTACCAGCCTGGGCCGTTCCAACACCATTGGCTCAGCCCCTCCCCTGAGGCACAGCTGGCAGATGCCAAATGGGCACTACCGGAGGCGGAGGCGTGGGGGACCAGGGCCAGGGATGATGTGTGGGGCTGTTAGTGATCTCCTGAGTGACACAGAAGAGGATGATAAATGCTAGAGGCCATGCCCCCCTCCGATGCATGCTCTTCTCCAATATGGGGGAAAATCAGACCCAAGAAGCCAGTGAAGTGTGGGGGGGGAGGAGGAAGAAGAAAGGACATTATGCAGAATCAATGAAGAAAAAGGAAAGGAAAACAGAAAAACAATCATACCCACCAAAAATGATTTGATTTCCCTTTGCAAGATGGGCACAGCCATGGTTCTGTCTCCTTGCTGAGGGAGAGAAAAATGTGGGAATGTGGACAGTCATCTTCAAGGGAAAAAGAACATAGATATAATGGCTCTACTTCCCCCTCATCCCAATCACTTTGGTAAAGGCAATGGCTTTATGTATGCCAGTATTGCCCTGAGAAGCAGAGAAAACCTCCTGGCTGGAAGCTGGGGTCCATAGGAAATAGCCAACAGTAGAGGAAATGCCTCCCTTCCTCTCCCTCTCACACTCTCCAGCCATCGCCGCTGTCACCAGAGCAATCTCAATAGCATCTTGTGCTATCCCATGGTTTGCTCTCCACACAAGAATTTATGCCAAGGTCAGGAGTGCTGGATATCCTGTGTGGGAGACAGGGAAGGAGAAGAAAAACAGGTAGGGGATGGCCAGTGGAAGAAGTAGCCCAAGGTGCTCTGGCATGGAAGGAGATGGTTTCCTGAGTAGGAGTAGTAAAATTCCCATAGGTTGTATCATGGAGGATCATAGATTTAGAGATGGAAGGGACCACGGTGGTCATCTATTCCAACACCCCCCTTTTTCCAGGTGAGAAAACATAGACTAAAAGATTGGTTTACTAATATGTCTAAGGTTCGAAAAATAGGTGGAAAAATTAAAATCCATACCCATCTTCTGACTCCAGATTTATCAGTGCTACCAGACAAAACCCACTTACCTACATAGTCATTCTTATCAACTAAGATATTCACACACACACACACACACACACACACACACACACACACACACAGCTTTATGGCTCTGCACATGTACCATGAGTCCACGTGTTAAAGATAAACTGAGCATTGAACAGGGTCTTCTTCCCCTCCTGAGTCTGTGGTCCAGTGGGTCAGTTTGGGTCATGTGCAAGGCTAAGATGAAGGGTGTTGTAGATGTCCTATTCAGCGAAACCAATGGAGAATGTCCTGATCATCTCTGCATTTCCCCTGAGGGGATGGAAATCATACTTAGGAGTGATCACATGTCAGACAGTTAAACCTTTAAAAAAAAAAGGAAGTAGATGGGGTTCTTTATACTGAAAAAGCCTCCATCAGGCAGGCAATATTTGAGTGCCTCATATATGTGTACACAGACACCACACCTGGTTGGCAGGAGTTTCTCCGTTAGTATGTGGTCAGAGACCAACTTCACTAGTCCTGTGGGATCCTAGTTAAGGTAATTAGTTCATATACCTCAGCTTAGGCTTAGGATGCTATTTGCAGAAAAGCAGTTTCTATGCTGGAACAAAACTGCATGTAATAAAGGACATTTTCTTAAACCAGGACCCTATTTCCTCTTTCCCCTAAGTAACAACTGTGCAGAATGGCATTCGACTTGGAATCTTTCCTTGTGCTACAGCACAGAAAGGTTCTGCACTCAACACACCCCGGTCCCTTCTTCTGTAATGCTTTGTTTACACTTTGGCAAATGAGAAAGAAATATAAATTAAGGACTTACTCCAAGGCATTTTAAAATGCCCTGTCCTACCTCCACTGCCTGACTCCAGAGTTGCTTAATGTCACTCCTTATATCTGCCAGTTTTCCAATGGGACCCTAATAATGAGACAGAAAATAGCCAAGCCCTCTTTCTTAGCTAAACAATGAGGGGAAGGGAAAAGCAGTGATCCTCAAAATCAGAATCCTCAAGATATTATCCAAAGGGATGACTTAACAGCAGGTCAGGGAACTCTACTAAAACTTGATGCAATGAATACAGATTGCCCTTTATAGAAAAAAAGGCACTGCCTTTATCTGAACCCATCCCCAATACAGCTACCTCCATCCTTCAAAGACAGCAGCATGCCAGAAGAATTATACTGCAAGCAAAGGGGATCATTGAGAAATGATCCCAGTCAGGGTATCAGTGGTCCCCATGCCACAGCCAGGATCACAAGCAGGAAACACAAAAAGGAAGTAAATCTATCATTAAGACCCTATTCCTGTCCCAGCACCCACTAGAGACTTCCCTGGTTCCATTTTACAGGATGAACCTTACAGAGGAAAACCAGTGGAAGAAAACCATTGTTGATTCTGATAGTGGCTAACTGTAAGTTATCTATATCCCTGTTAGTCAAAGAATGGATGACAGAATTTTTCTTAGACTCATTTCTGAAATATTTTCCTATGGCTTTCTAGTTTGGATCGAAAGAAAATGCAGTAGGATTAGCTTTGCAAACAGAATACCTCCCAGTGGCTTGAAGGCACCAATCATTCTCCATATATCTTGCAGCTATTAAGAGACATTCATGCAAGCCAGAGTACACAAGTGCCAGTCATCATGTCATGTGTGGTCAGTCACAAAACCAAATTCACCACCTAGAGAATGGAAGGTCAACGGCAAAAAGGCAGTGCTTTTGCAAACTGTCTGCCCTTCCTTCCTCAGCTACTAGATTATCATCCCACCTCTCCCCATTACCCATCATCCACCATTTACAGACACTCCCAAAGCAGTTTAGAGTATAAGCACTGATGTGCAAACCATTGATGTTACCATCCTTGTAACATAAGGGCTGTACCCCAGGTGTCACATTGTTCTCAGTGGCATTGTTGTAAAGCATCATTTTGTGCCAAAGCACTGCTCTGGACTCCTCCATGTACACAACTTTATTTTCTTCTTCCTCTGAAACACTTATCTCAAGGGAAGGATTTTGCACAGGACAGCAGTTCTGAGTCAGCAGCATGACTCCTTGGTGTTTTGAGAGGGAGAACTGAAGTGGTAGCTGAAGCCATTTATACTGTAGGGGAAAGGCAGGCTGGAAAAGCAATGGCCTAAATTGGAATTTTGTTACAAACACAGCTTTAGGCAATCTAAAGTTCCAAGAGATCTTCCTAAATCCCTTAGCCCCTTGAAGTTAGAATGTTCATATGCTAAACAAACTGGCACCAGAGCACCAAGAGTGGAAGTGGAAACTTTTATACACTGACCAACTGCCAGTCTATGTCATCATTCCTGCATATATGACTTAACTTCTTTTTCTCTATTTCCCTTAACTAAGGGAATGAAGCCTAGGGCATGAGACACAAATGACCCTCTTTCTACTACTTCATTGCTGCCAATAAAAGATTTTACTCAAATATTTTCTCTAACTAGTAATCTGCCCAAAACATCCATTCCTTTATGTACCAAACCCTGTCCCTACTGATTTCTTTGGAAAGAAAATCTAATATGAGTTTCACCTTGGTTTTTAAAAAAAAAAAAAAAGGTAATTGCCATTTTAAAGAAAAGTCTTGAACTTGAGCAAATTATTGATAATTGATTATTGATAAAAGACTTGGGAGGAGGGGTTTCCAGATCTATTAACAGAATTCTTAGTTTTCTTGCTCACTGTCACTCCTATCACCTTTACCTTAAAACCAGTTGAGAAAAACAAAATAGCTAGTACTGAGAAGGCCTATGAAAATTAGTTCTGGTGCTTTTAGAAACGTTGATTGCTATCCTGGCTTAGGTTTCATGGTGGTAGTCTACTCCTAGTAGTCAGGTAGTCCTTCCAGTAGAAAGACACAGAGCAAGGACAATCATCCTGAGTCATTGACTGGTATGGTAAATGGATGGAAGGGCAAGACAGGCCTAAAGATCTATCAGAGAACGAGGACTGGTATAGGCCAGAACAAGATGGAAGATGGTGCTTAATCATTCAACCAACATTGCTCTTGGCTAAGTGCTGAGGATAGAAATAAAAGCAAAACCAGGCAGCAATACCCTGCTAAAGGCGAATGTGAATTCAAGTGGGCTATCATCAGCTTGCCTTGTCCTTATCGCCATATCCTCAAAGTAGTAGGTTTACGTTCTACCTACAGTAACAGGACCAAAACATTTTAGAGCTGGAAGGGACTCTTGCGATCATTTAGGCCAAGCCTGACATTTGATAATGAAAGAATGAGTCATGGAGGTTAGGCGGCCTGATGCTGATATTTTTGACAAACTGGAAAGGAAATTCATCCCAGTTGGAGGTATGTCTTCACACACCAGCAGAGAGGTTACAGAGAATATTTCCCTGAAATGGGGTCCCAGGTATTTCTCTGGATTCTGCCCTTTTCTAGCTTAGTGTATTACATGGAGGGCCAAAGCAGCTGTTTCTCTTCCCCTGGCAAGTAGTCTTTGGATTGAGAACAAGTGTCCCTTTTCTTCTGTTCTCACTATCCCAGTCAGTATTTTGCAGCTTAATATTTATTCAACTCTTGAGATTATTAAATACACAGGGCTCAGGCTTAGTTGCATACATCACTGCCTCTGCATCAATATTTAGCTTACTCATTGAATCCCGTTGTTGAATTTTGGAAATATAAATGGAAAACGATCTTTACGTGTGGATAATACAAGTCCATAAGATAATCGGAAGCAGGCAGAGGGTAGAGTGACTTTGCATCCATACACGCATAAATCATATGTGTATATTTACATATATACATACCTCTATACACATGTACATGCATATTGAAAAATCAATTAAATATTGATCCAGAGTTATATTGCCAAATCAAGCACCATCTGGTATAAAGCAACAAAGATTTTTTAAAGAAAATTTGAATTAAAAAAACAAAAAACAAAAAATACCCCTCACTTGTGCTTTATAAACTCTTTCTAAGGCCTTTCCTGATTTTATGTGTCCTAGAGAGAGCATTTCCTATGTGGTTAAGAGCTAAGGGCTGGGAGATTGGATTCTCCTATTTGTTCCCCAGCTCAATCATAAATTCACTGTGTATAACATTATGTAATCATTCCACCTCTTGCCAGGAGAATGGTGGGAGTGGGTGTATGTGTTGGGGAGGGAGGGGAAAAGTGGGGCCAGAATGCTATTTACCTACCTCACAGGGATATTGTGAGGCTTAAAACAGAAATATAAAAGATTAATTAATGTGGTTAATTACTTAATTAACCGGTTAATTAATTGATGCTGTTGTCAATTACCAGTCTGTCTATTAAGTGTTTTGAGATCCTCACAAACCAGGTGCTAATGCAATTCAAAGGATCAGAACAAGGAAAAGTCTATTCATTGGATTATTCTTTCTGGAGTATCCATTCCTATCTGACCCTTTCCTGCTCTCTTCTAGAATTACAGTATTTGGTCTCACCCAGCTCATTCAGCAGAACTTTATGATATATCCCATAAAGAAAGAAATGGGCAAGAAAGCCTTTTTACCTGTTCTGAGAGTGATATGAGCAGAATCCAGATCCCAAAGGGAATCAAAACACAAAATTTATATAAAGCAAAACCCCATAAAAGTGTTTGTATACACGTGTATGTGCACATATTTTTAAAGACCCTCCTAGCAAAACTCAGGGGCTTCATGACCTAATCTTACCATGTTATGAATGAGTAAGAGTTCAGCCTAGCCCGTGCTGTGTTTGTCAGAGTGAGTACACCCTGGCATTCCCCAGTGTCTTAGCTTTTACCATTAAACTGCCCATAATATGACATCCAGATTTACCATAGGACCCAGAAACAGTGGCCATCGCCTCTGTCAGCTGGTCTGTGTAAATTAAATTACTGCCTGCTGTTTGCTGAATTTTTTCAGGTACTTCAAATTGCAACATGTATAGTAATGGTGCATAGACATAAGCACTTTGCACAGTCCATTTGTAGGAAATGGAATTAGTTCTCTTGGGTCTTCTGACTGATCTCTCCTTCCCTTAAATCCACACCTGCTTCTCAGCACCTATGAAGCATCTCAGACTTTAGTCTCCACAACCCATCCCAAGCCAAACATACATACAGCATCATTCCACACTGGACTTTGGGGTTCTCTGCCACACTGTGAAGCATTCTTTGGCAAATAAAGACTTTTAAGTATTATAGACTGATTGCTGTGTAGGGTTGGAGGGACACCATTTCCCAAAGCTGACTCTGATTAGCTGGTGGGTGGGTGGTACATACATGAACATCTAAGAGAGTCATCATTTCTCTTTCAAAGGGATCTCTCCCCTGAGCACAAACTTCTAGGGTGGATGAAGGTAGGTAAGTAAAAAGTTGGGATGAAAATCCTCTGCCACCTCCTTCATTTTCTCACCCCAAACCAATGCTGTAAATAAAAGGATTAGTATCTTGGCCTTCTAAATGCAAAAAGATTTCTGACAATAAGCCATGCTTTTTGTAAATACCTTATTACAACTTGGATTTTTCTTTTGGGAGTGGCTAAGAATTGGGTTAAGTAGGGAATTCAAAAAGAAGTTATTGGTCATTTAACATATGAATGTAGTGTAACAGAGGCTAAAGGGCAGCAATGAAAGTGCTCCCAAAATAGTTCTGAGCCAGCTTTTATTTAAAACATTTATTTCAAGTACATTGATACTTGAATCAAGACTCTCGGGTACAGTCTCACATGCACTCTTCGCCGTTCTTCTCAAAAGATTAAAAATCACATCTAGATTTCCATAAATAGAAATACTGTCTTAAGACTGTGTTGCAAAAATGTGACAGAACAGAAAGAATGAAGGAATGATTCAGAGACCTTTGATTGATAATTTTAAGACTCCATCACAGAAGATTATAGCATGTAATTCAAAACATACAAACAAAAAAAACACAATGTGATAGACGTCCTGCCAAACATGAAACACTGATTTGGGAAAAGTCACTGGCAATTACTTGGTAGATATTCCAAAGTGTTCTACTAGCTTATGCCTTTAACAAAAGGCGAATTTAGAGCTCTCATCATAATGCTTGGCACTTCTAAGGACACAGCAAATGCTTCTAAGTAAGCCTGATGTTGTCAATGAGTCTCCACAAAGCAATTTAAAATGATATTCACTCATCCCATCCTACTAAGTTCCCATATTATTTGTGTTATTTTTATCTCTTTAAGGAAACTTGGCTTCAAGTTTGAGAATACTTGCATCCAGGATCTGGTATAAAATTCTTCTTTTACTCCCTCTTATTCTTTCTTCCTCTTTTTCTTCCTCTCTCTCTTATAATGGAAACCTCTCATTAGGAATTGAAATCCTTTCACCAGTGAAAGGCCTTAGGTTGCCATGCTTCGATGTCCAGATACCTGGGCAGATCAGAGATCAAACAGTTATCCCCATTCTAACACTTGGCACCTTGACCTAAACAAGGCTTCCATTCTAGGGAGAGCTTCACAAAAATTAAGGGAGCTCTCTTGATTAGATTATAGGATTTTCAAACTGGAAAAGAGCTTCATTTTATAAATGAGAAAAAATGAAATTGAAATGAGAGAGGTAAAATTATTTGCCCATGTTTGCACAGGCAATAAATGAGCTTTGAATCCGGATCTGGCCTCTTTTCCCTACACCATACTGTCTGTATTCTTGACCTTGAAAATCAAGACTAATATTGTGTTTGATGTTGCTGGACCTACAAGTTTGTTTGGCATTCAAAATGGATTTGATTTTTCTCACTTCTGGATCTAGGTTATAAAGACTCTGAACCAAAAAAGGGTTATTCTTTTCAGATGGCAAGTCTACAATTCTGTCTAGGATTAAAAACTTCCAGGAGATTGGAAGAAGAGGCTCTCAAACACTTGATGACTTAGATTCTCTTTCCACTGTTCCACTTCTAAAGCATCATGATAACAAGGATGTTTTGCATTTGTCCTACATCTTTGCCCCTAGAACCAACACTGAAGGCAAGTCTTCTAGAAACCTTTGTGATTAGAAACAGGGATAAGTAGGAGGAACATACTCCAAAAAGTTCAAAGTGCCATTAATTTAAAATAAATAAATGTGATGTGAAATGAGAGCTAAATGTTACTAACTGCCAATTAAAATATACAATAGCTTTGATGGCTATTGTAGCTCCATATTTGATATGAGAATGGTAAAACATTAAGCAGATACCAAGTGATTTAGCAAAATCATGTAACTGAGTTTTAAAATTTACCTACTGGGGAATAAGTATACTTAAAACTTGAAACTTAGTAGAGCACTTTATTATACTTTTGATTTACGAACCTGCCGAAATTTATACGAAGTTAACCTAAGTGCTGAAATTGTGAAGGAGCCAACCTTTCCCTTAGAAGTGTTAGAATTCATTTACTCTGAGGCCAGGCTTTGCAACCCTGAAATTCATATTAATGGAGGAAGGGGAAATCTTTTGCACAAGGTATGCAGAGGACCTATGACAGAGAAATAACTAAGGTCATGGAGTAAAGCACCAAGTTATAAAATAAAAGCAAGGTTAAGGAAAAACATGAGTGAGTTGTCAGAAGAGGAAATGCTTGTATAGAGTTTGAATCTTCTTTCCTTAGATCATGACTTGAATTAATATGGGCATAATATTCTCTAATGATCTTTCCCTTTAAACAATGCTGCAACAGTGAATTCTTGAAAGTCCAGAACAGTGATATATGGCTTTTCGAGATGAGCAAGATAGGGAAAAGGGAGTTGTTTTTTTATGTACTCAACCAGAAGACAATCAATTTCAGCAACCCTTCAATAAAGAAGCTGTGATACCAGGAAGCTTACACTGAACTTCCATGCAGGACATAGGCTGTAAGGGGAGGGAGGGAGAAATAGGATTGGGGAGGGGGGAGGGTTAGGGAGAAGATTTTTGTCAGGGACAGATAACAAACTCTGTATATGCATATATGTTGGAAGGCAAACCAAAAAGTCCTGGTTTGATATAATCCAGTTGGACACAGTGCACCAACACTATCCTCAGTGGAAAGCCCTTTACAAAGAGATGGTCTACACTTCATCCAGGTTCGTGACCTCTGTCCTGGACCCAAGATTGTGGCATGTTCACCTTGAATCACTCTTAGTGCATGAGTGGCAGAGATAAGACACTGAAGAAAGTCGGTGCACTGCATCAGGCTGTTAAAAAGCAGCCACCATGAAAAACTACACCACAGCTAAGCCCCACAAAACATTTTCTTACCCGCATCCTTCTGTGGGGTACTCCAATCCAACACCAGTTCCAGTAATTGTGTGTTACTGGGAGTCAACATAGGTCACTCAAAGTATCGGTGCATCTCTTCTAAAGCAGGAGTTCAGCACTGCATGTTGACAAGGTGGATATATTGTAACATAAATGCTCGTTTGGATCCAAAAAGAAAACATTTAAAAAATTATATACAACTTTAATGTTTTTTTTTGTCAAAGAAAAGAATAAATAAATAAAATCTTCTTGTAAAGAATGAACTAGCCTGATCCCACTTATTTTTGTATCTCTACTTAGGAAGTTAAATGATGAATCATACATAGCAATGTTGTACCAATGGCCTTAACATCAAACCCCAGTCCTTCTTACCCCTGGTACATTCTCTAGGAAGTGAAAATGATAGGTTACCGTACATTACTAACTGGTCAAAAGGGCTGGCTGATTGTGGACAACAATCTCCCTGTGCCTTTAGAGCACTATGTCTTCTTCATTTTTCGGATCTGGTAATTTTTCTCTAATGAAATCATCTTTCACTTTGGAGTAGGAAAGGCATTTCCAGATGGTTTGGACCCCAGAGGTAAGATCAAGAAAGTGGTGAAATGAGTGAACAGAGAGACCACATCTCTTTCAAACCCCTGAGAACAGAAACAAGAGGAAAAATGAAGGAAAACGAATACTTGAGTTTCCAAGACTGAGAAGCCATTTGGTGATATACAGAGACCAGGGCTTGATAACTGGAAGTATAATAATTTGGCTAAAATAGATATTGCTTTACCCCCCTCCCCCAAAAAAGAAGAATGAGGACAAGTCTAAGGCTTAGCTGCCAAATCCAAGACAGTTGAAACATTCTAGGGTATGACTCAGAGCAAGTCATCCCCCTTCCCCAGGAGATTTCTCCATTCCTCCTTTTTTGTTTCTATACTCTTCTCCCACATCCATTAACCCACTTTATTTCCATTAACAAAGGAAAAGAAAAGTTAACAATCAGTGGGGTGCTGTCTTCTTAGGCTTAAGGATGACCCTCAATTTTGCCCCTGCCTCAACATGCTACACCAATCTGACCATTTGTAATAACTTAGCAACAGTGGTTTCCAACCACCAACAAAGGGAATTTGACCATGATTGATAACTACAGTATTCAGCAAATGATTTCCTCCAATTTTGTCCCAGTGTGGGCTGTCCAGCCACTGTATTTTTTAATAGAGGTCATGTGGAAAATATATGGATTGAGCAAGTTTTCTCTGCTCCCTCTAGAGTATAAGTCTACTGTTGCCATGGTGAGTCACAAGCCAATTGAAAGACGGAAGCATAGATACTGCTCTGAGTTTCTGTGGCAGCTCAGGAATTCATTATCCTTATGCAAAATATCTCTGAATCTCAATTTTGCCCCTTGGTTTGTTATAAACAGGTCTGTCCTATTTACAGTCCTTAGCATGTGAGTTGGCATAACTTGACTCCCATCTATGAGGTAGATGTATGCCTTGAATTTATATTGATTCTGTACTTTTAAGGGCTTTATACTTGTGCTTATGCCTCCAGCTGGAGAGCAGAACTCCCCATCAATGGGCTGGGGTTCATCTCTCAGCCCTACACTAAGAAAAATCTCTTCTGTGGCTGCCTCTGCACTCTTATGCCTCAGACAAAGATACCCAGCAAAAATAAGGACAGCATCAACCACAGGTATTGGTGAGAAAGAATGTAAAATCCAGCAAATACATTCTTTAACAAGATCAATTTGAGAAAAACACAAATGGAAGTGGGAGTAGGTCAAGACCTAACGGCTCATTGCTCCTCTCTCTAATGGCTTATATATCTCTCTGCTCATGCTCCTGGGCTAGTGGAACCTGTAATAAAACATCAACACCCTCTCTCTGTGTCTCTGTCTCTGTCTTTACCTCTGTGTCTGTGTCTCTCTCTGTCTCTCCCTGTTTCTGTCTTTGTCTCTCTGTCCCTATTTCTGTATATCTCTGTCTCTGCCTCTCTCTCTGTGTCTCTGTCTTTCTCTCTCTCTCTCTCTCTCTCTCTCTCTCTCTCTCTCTCTCTCACACACACACACACACACACACACACACACACACACACACACACACACACACTCACCTCCCAGCTAGTACATTCAGATGGAGGTCATTTCTCCTGGTCTTACAGAAGGGGATTGCAGGTGTGGCTGACAACAGTTACTGCTTCATTCTCATGCTTAGCACCACCACTCCATTATAGTGGAAAAACTTTGATTGCTCCCACCCCTCCAAAGGTTGATCTCTTATTAGTTTTTTCTCTTCCCATATTTGGAAGAAGTACAAATCTCAGAAGGTTTTGTGGCCAACCAGTCTTTTACCTATGGTTGCCCCAAGTTAGGGGTGAAGAATACCCATTTTATAGAGTAGGTGGAGGCCCTCTTTGCATAGAAAACAATATTCTCTCTTGCCTTTAGCATGAAAGAAAAGAGATACAGTGTGAGTGTCCTCAAAGCCTTGGTGGAGTTTTATGCTTTAAAAGCTTACAAAACTATCAAATAGCTACAGTTTTAAACTCTAATATCTTAGTTCAAAACTCCACCAAGACTTTTGGAACACCTGGATAGAGATCTGCAGCCTCCACCCATCTTCATTGTGACTACAGTAGTACATTTCTAGGCCAGAGATGTCAAACTACATGCCACTTGCCAAAACAGATTAAAATGCAATGGGAAAAAAAATTTAACAAAATATATAAAAACACAATAAAGCATAGATAATTTAAATTGTGGTTTTCTAAGACAACATGAGGCCCACAAATATCAGTCTCTATTTGAGTTTAACACCATTACTCTAGGCTAAATGAGCTGCTCTGAGCAGTTTAACCCTTTGGTCACCCTTTCTGAGGGGAGAGGGGTTGGTAAAAGAAAATTCACAGGAATTTCACAGGTACAGAAGTTCCCTGTTTTGGAGATCAGTAAAGCCAGGCCCATACCCACCTATCTGGGCTGGGTTAAACATGTTCCATGTTCTCTCAAGATCTACCTCTGACAGGGGACATGACTTAGGAAAGTTGATGGATATGTTCAGTATATAATCCATAGATTGCCAATAATCAAAGGATTAAAAGACAATGAAAAAATACTCATCATTAAAACTGATAACCTGACCTGTCAATGATAGACAAGATTTATTGGAATCTAACAGTGTCTTCATTTCCTTATGATGAATATTTCTTTATCCCACATCCAGCTACCATTCCACCTGTCTCCTCCTGTTACCGCCAAACTTGTAGAAGTAACTGGACTTAGTTGAACCTGGAAGGGATAAAACCTAGAAGCCATCAATATTTAAAAAATATTCAGGAAGGCATGTTCATTTCACCTTCAGAAGGCAGGCTAGAGCCATCAATGGGGAAATGTTACACAAATGTTTTATAAAGGCAGAATTCAGCAGAATATAAGGAGGAATTTATTAAGAAGTCTGAATACAAATACATATAAAGCATCTAGAACCAAAGAAATTTCACTCCACTTTCTTGTCAGATTGTATTGGAAATATTGTGCCCAGCTCTGGATTGCACATTTTAGAAGGGGCATTGTGAGTTCAAATATGGTCTCAATCATTTGCTAGTTGAATAGTCCTGGGTAACTTAACCTTGACCTGCCTCACTTTCCTCATCTATAAAATGGAGCTAATAGCACCAATCTCCTAGGGTTAAATTGAGAATAAAATGTGATAATATAAGGTGTGATAATAGTTATTATATAAATGTGATCCTGAAGTGCTTCACAAACCTTGTTACTCTATAAATGCTTGTTGTTACTATTAATTAATATCACTATGATTATATTAGTTAATATTATTGTTGTTATTATTTGGAGTCTGGTCATGAGAAGACTTATGGAAAAAAGAAACCATGATAGCTATCTTCAAACTTGTTGAAGAAGGCTTTGATTTGTTTTCTTCCTAGAGAACAGAAATCAAAACAAAAGGAAAAAGTTACAGGAAAGCAGATTTCAATTATATGTGTTTATCTGTATATGTGTGTATATGTAATAATGAAATATAAACATATGTACATACACACATCTATACACCCAGACACAAACACATGGATGTGTGCATGTATGTGTGCATGTACATATATAAGTATACATAAGTGTATGTATATATACATGTATCTACAAGTACATATATATACATATATGTGTGTATGTGTGTGTGCATATATAATATGTATGGATATATACTTCCTAAAATGACAAGTGTTCCCAAAACATTACAGGCTTTCTTAAAAAGCAATGAGTTCCCTCTCACTGACATTCAAGAAGAGGATGTCTTTCAGGGATGATATCGATAAGATTCATATTTCATGTTGGATTTAAAATAAACCACTTCGGAAGTCCCTTCCAAAGAATCATTTCCAGAAGGGAAGAGTTCATTTTGCTTTGTACTGTCTCATTCAAACACCCTTTGTAGTCCTGGGCACTACATTTCTGACAGGGTTTTGACAAACTTGAGGACATTTAGAGGACAGATGATCAGGAGAACGAAAAAACATCTGAAGATTGCTTGAAGGAAAGTCGAAATGGATGTTTGGTCTAAAGAAATTATGTCGCTAGTACAGGGAACATGAGAATTGTTCCCACAAATATTTACAAAATATATGAAAATTATATTAAATATGTATTTATTTACATATTGTATATATTATATATAAACATTAATATACATTTAACATAGTAAACAGAAAAATTAGCCGTTATCCTTGGCCCCAGAGACTGATAGATATAAATTGTAGAGAAGAAAAATTTGACTAAGTTTAAAAAAAAAAGCAGTTCCTAACAATTAAAATTGTTCCAAAATGGAATTGGCTACCTTGGGAGGTAAGTGGCATTCCGTCGATAAATCAATCAACAAAGGTATTAAGTACCTCTTAAGTACCAGGCACTGGATTAGGTGCTGGGAACCCAAAAACTAAGTGTGAAGCAATCTTTATTTTCAAAGACCTTACATTCAAATAATTTTGGAGGCCTTTAGGCAGAGCCTAGATAACTGGAAGTGGGAGGTTTCAACCTGTCAGAGACGCTCTTTAAATAGAGATTCCTGGTCAGGGACAGTTTAGACTCAATGACCTCCAAAATACAGCTCAATGATTCTATAGTTTTATGTTCTAACAATAGAAGATATAGAAACATGAAATAGATGGACTCCAGAGATAATTATTCCCCATCCCTGGAGGTCTTCAAGGAGAGACTAGATGACAGCTTGCCAGGGATATTATTGAAGCAACTTACGCACTAGGAAAGGGTTTGGGTTAGACAGCCTACAAGACCCCTTCTAACGCTGAACTGTTAGGAGTTTGTGATTTGAATCTACATTCAGTGCCTTCATTTCCTCACCATCTACCCTAACCCTGAAATCTGGCTTCCATCTTCCCGTGCAACTAAAAGTATTCATTCAATGATCACCAAAAACCCTTATTTTCCAAATCCAATTGTCTATTTGCTGACTTTTCTCTTTTTCTTTATTCCACCACAATCTCCTTAGTCACCTATGACTCAAGGCTCAGAACAGCTTTTAACTACTCCTCCTCCTCTCCCTGGCCCTGCACATTCCCACAAAGTTCTGTCAATTCTGACTCTAAAATTTGTCCCTTTCCTGTCTTCCCATTGGCACCCGCCTGATTGCTTCTATTACATCTCTCTTGGGCTATTGCAATAGCAGCTCTCTGCCGCATCGCTCTTTCTCAAACTCAGCCCAGCAAAAGATTTCTTTGTATCTCCTTGCCTTAGTATTATGTTTGTCATACAGTAAAAGCTGTATAAGTATTTTAGGATTCATTCATTTACTTCTTCAGTCACATAGGCCATGGCTTATAGGAAACAACAGAGACGATGACCCCATCTTGCCCTTAAGCTTAAAAATAAATAGATAGATAGATAGATAGATAGATAGATAGATAGATAGATAGATAGATAAATAAATGAACGAATGCATTCATGAGTGAACAGTGCCTGATAGATAGAAATCCATTCAAGCTCAGAACTGTCCATTACTAATGTGATGTCTTTAGCAGGTATGGGCAAGAAATAAATTCTTAACCAAAAGATAGAGGCAACTACAAAAGATAGAACAGATAATTTCATTTACGTAAAATTGAAAAGCACATCAACAAACAAAATTAATGCATCTAGGATAAGAAGTTAAGAGGGCAAATGGGGAAAATATTTCCATCAAATTTTCCAAATAAAAATTTGTGAGTGTGTGTGCGTGTGTGTGTGTGTGTGTACACACAACGGAAATATGTAAAACCAAAGGTAACTTCCTTAAATATAAGGGATCATAGGAAATGAATGGTGCTCAATGGAGTAATTAAAAGCTATTAGTAACCTTATGAAAAAATGTTCTAAATCACTAATGATAAGAGAAATGTAAATCAAGACAAACCTGAAGTTTCTTTCACTTTATATCCAGCAAATTCGTAAAATGGGTAAAACATAAAATAAAAAAAATACATTAATCAATGTTGTCTAACAATCAATGTTGGAGAGATTGAGGAAAGATAAGTACAGTAATATGTTGGTGTAGCTATGAACTAGTACAATGACTCCAAACATTTTGGAATTATGTAAATTAAGTGACTAAAATGTCTATACCTTAGCAGAAATTCTACTGCTAAGCATATGTGCAATGGAGATCACAGATTAAAAGAATGGCTCTATATATGCCAAAAATATTTATAGCAGCAGTCTTTGTGACTGCAAGGAACGGGAAATAAAGGAAATGTCCATAGATTGGGGAATGATTAAACAAATTACAGTAATGAATATGATAGAATATTTCTGTGCTGTCAAGGAATAATGAATATGATGACTATAGAAAAGCAAGAAAAGGCATGAACTGATGCAAATCTAAGTAAAAAGAACCAAGAAAACAATATACATACATATAACAATCTAAATGGAAAGAATAAACACCACACTTTTTTTTAAATGTGTGGTGCAAAATTACAGTGAAAAACTTTGGCTGCAAGGATGAGATATGAGAAGACACCTCCTCCCACTTTGCAGAGGTGTGGACAGGGTATGGAACATCACACATGTTGCTAGATTTTTTTCCCCCAAAGAGTTGATTATTCTTACTGATTATTTTCTTTCTCTCTCTTTTTTTGGAATCTTTGCTATAAGGCTCTCTGGAAGGAAAAAGATACAGGAAGAAATTTAGTTCCAATAAGAACAAAAGATATCAATAAAAATTTTTTTTAATTCAAATTGTAGGCTGCATTCATTTAATTCAATTCAACTAAACAAACATTTAGTAAATTTGTCTAGGGTACAATGCTAAATGCCAAGGAGCAAAAATGAAAAATGAGACAGTCCTATCTTCCAGGAACTTGAGGTCTAAGGTGAGGTTGGGAGGAGGAGATGAGACAGGAAATAAATAGTTTTGTTACAACAAAGAATGTGATGGGGCAAAGTAGAGTCAGATGGCATTCAATATTCAACAAACATTTAAAATTGCCTACTATACACAAGCCACCGGACTAATCTCTATAAATATGAAGATAAAATAAAACTATGCCTGACTTCAAGGAGATAAATTTCTATATTCACAGATAATTGAGTATAAGATAATTTAAAGAAGAAAGTGCTCATAACTGGGAAGATTCTGGGAGAAAGTGGTACTTGGCAAAGCTATAAAAATTTTGGAGATATCTACTCTCTAGACAAAGAAATGTGGTAGGAGAGCTGAGGACTCTGCACTGAGGACTGAAAGTTCTGTATATCTGTTTTCTAAATATAGCATCCTAGGTCTGCAGACTGGAAACACTCTCTGCATGACAGAGGCTCAAATATATAGTCAAAAGAAGTGTGGAAGCAAGAGCAAAGGAGTTGAACTTCACCAACCTTCCTTAGCAAAGTTGTCCCTTGTCAGTGATTCAACCACAGACCTACAACCCACAACAAGGAGAAGTTCAGAATTTTACAGAATGGGGGAAGGGAGCAGAGATATAGCAAAGAGAATGAGCAAATCACCAGCAAAGGAAAATTAGTAAAAGGAATATGTGTATACATACAAATACGTACATATATACCATAAATACAACATATATTGTATGACACACAGAAAACTTAGGTTAAAAGATAAAATTCCAAAGAAGAATAATTGTACAATACCTACAAATAGAATCCCAGAAAAGAGAATGGACTGATTACAATAACTCTGAGAGTGACTGAAAGTCAAAATACACTAATTGACAGAATTAAGGTTCTCAGTGGGGGTAAAAACATAAGGAAAATAAACAATCCCAACAAACATGTCAAAAAGCATTTACCAGTCTCTGAATATGTACCAAGAACTACAGTGAGTATGGGGAATACAAGTATGAATTAAAAAAAAAACTCAGAACAGATACTGGAAAAACTCAACAAAACTGTGTATATACTTCCAAAAAGTATGGAAAAACAAAACTCAAAAATTCAGTAATACAACAAGAAACATTAAAGCAAAGTAAAAAAAAAGCAGAAATGGAAATATATGATATCTACTATCAGAAAAAATGACCTGGAAAACAAGGCATGGAAAAATATTTTTAAAATAACTGAGTTCCCAGAAAATCATAGTGAAACAAAACAAAACAAAAAATTCAGGATACCATATTTTAAGAAATAATTAAGGAAAAATATCCAGATATATTGAGACTAGATAGCAAAGTGTAAGTCAGTAATGTCCACATGTCACCACTAGAGAAACCCCATACACTCGGAAATTTATCCATGCTTCAGAGCTTCTAGGTAAAGGGGGAAAGGAATTACTCTAAGTGGAGGCAGAGAGAAAGAGAGAGCAAGGGAGAATTATATATGAAAGGGCAATCAGAACTACCCATCAAATACCTACAAAAGGAAAGAAAAAAACATGAAAAATGATACCTCACAGGCAAAAGAAAATAATTTACAATAAAAATATTATTATTGTGTATATATATAATATAACATAATATATTACAAAAATAATATAAGAACATCCTGCAAAACTATATGATTTTAAAAAGGAAAGTTACCTTTAATAAAATCAGACTTCCATAAATTCTGATCAAGATCAGGTCTTGCTAAAGATAAAGATAAACACAGAAGATGAAATAGTACATACAAAAAAATATAAAGTTAAGTTTTTTGGAGAGAGGGCACTAAAATTGGACATGGGAATTGGGTAAAACCAGGAAAAGCTTCATGTCAAAGGTGGCATCAGAATAGAGTTTCGAGGGAAACAAGAACTCTAGGTGGTACAGTGGATAGAGTGCTGGGCTTGGGGTCAAGAAGACCAGAATTTAAATCAATCTTTAGACACTTAACAGCTGGACAAGTCACCTAACCTCTCTTGACCTCAGCTTCCTCATCTATAAAATGGACAGTTGTTGTTGCAAAGCACTTTGCAAATCTTTAAGTATTATATAAACATTAGGTGATGGTTGTGGCGATAGTAATGATTATAATATGAGAGGCCATAGCAGTAGCAGTAGCAGCAGCCGTATATAATTCTAAACCTATACAGGTGTGTGAAATGTCAGAAGCTTAGCAGCAGGTAAGAGGCAGGCAGGTCTCAGTTGAGTGGCACATTGAGGAGTGAGTCAATGGTTTCCCAGGAGATGAGCATTTAACTCAATTGTAGGAAGGCACAGTACTGGGCTTCATGCTGGCAAGAAAGCAGCAAAAGTTGAAGTAGTGATGTGATGTTAATGTAAGTCAGGTCTAACAGCATTCTAGCACTTGAACACAAATAACAGCAATGGAGGTTTCTAATAATAAGTGAAAATACTGATCCAGGTAGGCAGCCAGCCAAGGTTAAGTACTGTGAGAATTCAGAGAGCCTAGGTTTCAGGGGCAGGACTATTTATTTGTGGGAAAAATTGCAGGAGTAAAACAAGATTCTAATACAGAAGAAACAAATGTAGTGAGTAGGGCACCAAGGTCAGGAATCCCTATTATTGGAATTGAGATGTAAGGGAGGGCTGGGATGCATGAGAGACAACGGAAGCTTAGTTACTGGCAGAATGTACTGAGCCGGAAGAGTACTAGAAGCAAGCTTGAAGCTGCAGAACCTCCTGAGCTAAGGAGCCAGAGGATCCTTGTATTTCTTCTGCTTGGGGGCATAGATTCATTCCAAAGCCTGAGGCAAGACTTTGGAGGTTGAAGGTGAAGTGGTCCAGATATAGGGACCAGAGGGATGGAAGATCAGAAAGTTGGACCACTAGTTATTACAGAGAGCAAAGAAATGAATCATTTTAACTGATGGAAAACATGATACAGACCCTAGTATTGGACCACAGAATCTCTTAAAGAACTTCTATGGTAAAATGGATGTGCCTTCTTAGATTATTGTCAATGGAAAGTTGTGTATCCATTCTGAATGATTCCCAGCTGCTCCAATGCAAGAGAACAGATGGCCCTGGCATCCAACAGCTTTGTTGATGTGTGGGCCTGAGCAGTTACTGTAGGGTGGGCCAGGAAAGTCTCCCTTAAACCCCATTCTCCTCCCACCTGCCTCCCCCTAACAAGATGATCTGTTCTCTTATTCTAAACATTCAATAAACCCTTTCCTCGGGGGAATGCATTTTCTCTTTCTTTTTTCCTGCTTTCATTCCATGAATGCTTCTGAACTGCATCAGTAACATTATTTCCCTTATTGTGCAACACTGAAATCTTGATTTGATGAAGAAAAGAGTGTCTGAGGGTGGGAAGATGAGGAAAGAGGACGAGGGGGGGGGGAGTCAAGGGAAGACATAGGGAGAAGAAAAACTATGGAAAACCTCAAACAAACCCAAAACAATGAACATGATTACCAGAATAAATAATAATCTGGGGTAGGAAACCAAGACATACTGGTTCAGAGTCATGATCCATTCAACAAATATTCAATTCAACAAACACTGATTAAACCCATAGTTTATGAATGGCCCTGTACTCTGCACCTAGGATACATCAACAAGAATGAAAATCTGTGTCCTCAAAGAGCTTATATTCTTCAGGATACCATGTGTACAGGAGTTATATACAAAGTCAGGCTAACCAAGTTTTTAAAAGGAGAACACTAACACTTGGGGATAAGGCAGAATGGGAGGGAAGGATCCCAAAAGGCTAGTTTCTTCCGTGAATGCTCTTGGGACAGTGTGGCTTAAATGGATTTTATGGCAAGCTTTCTGCAGGTTGGTTTTCACATACATTAGTTCTCACTGCTTTGAGAAGTAATGCTACATGTCATTTACCATCTTCCTCTGTAGTGCTTGAAAATGAATTTATATTCTAAATAAGTGTTGTCAAAATAATCAATAAACATTTATTAGGTGCTAATGATACTTAGGTACTGTACTAAGAGCCAGTGATACCAAGAAAAAAGCAGAACAAAAACAAAACAAAGGACCTCATGTTCTAATGGAGGAAAGTGGTGCATGTATGGGTGTGTAGGTGTTTGTATGTATTATATGTATATATAAATATATGTGTGTATATGTACATACAAGATATATACAAGGATGATGCAAGGTAACCTCAAAGGGGAAGGTACCAGCAGCTGGGGTAGGATGCAGGTAAGGAACTGGGAAAGACCTTTTTCAGAAAGGGTCCTTGAGCTGAGTGTTGAAGGAAGCCAGCAATACTACGAAGCAGAGGTAAGCAGCGACAACAATTTAGGTGTGTGGGACGGTAAATGCAAAGACACAGAGACAGGAGATTTAGTGACATATATGAAGACTAGGTAAGACATCAGTATGGCTGAACCTTAGAGAGGGTGGAAAGGAGTAATCATTAAAAAAAAGCCTGGAAAAATAAGGAGACAGGTTGTGAAGAGCTCTAAATGATAAACAATATTTTACGATTGATCCTAGAAATAAGAGGAAATTTCTAGAATTAATTGAGTACGGACAGAATATGGTCAGATTTGCACTACAGGAAAATCAATTTGATAGTCATGTAGAGGATAGATTGGAGTAGGGAGAAACTTAAGGCAGGAATATCAATTAAGAGGCAATTATAATAATCTAGGCAAGAGAGAATTAGAGCCTGAAGTAGGTTGTGGCTATTCAAGTGAAAAGGAAACAAGCAAACAAGAAAAAACACACGATGGAGAGCATTTGAGAAAAGATCCAAGGAGACTGAAGAGATGATAGTGTCATCAGACTATACTGCAATATATAGCAGACCACCTAGATAGAAAGATAAAAAGATCAATGAGAAGTTTGGCAAAAAGATGACAAGTTTGTGTGTACTTGTGCAGCATGGTGTATACTAATGATGGTGAACAGCAGTCATCTAGATACCTACCATTCTGGAGCTTTGTCAAATAATTTGTTAACTTGATTTAATGAAAATTTAGTCCTTCAAAAAGTGGAGGAAACAACAAAGGTGCATTCCATTCTGGATCTGATGTCCACCAATAAGAAAAAATTGGTTGTTAGAGTGGAAAACATAGAAATATTGGGTAAAAGTGACCACTTCATATTAGAATCTGTGATAGAGAAGAGGAAATGCTGGAATAGTTTGATATGGAACCTTTATTTGAGGAAAGCAGACTTTAGAAGTTCAAAGAAAGGAAAGATAGTATTCCATGGACCTCAGTCCTATAGGAAAAAGAAGCCTAAGAAAGATGAGAAACACGAAGAAATGAAATTCTGAGGGCACAAAGGGGAACAATTTCTATGAGAATGAAAAGGTTTAATGGTCTAAAAAAGGCTGATGTGAAGGCACAGGGAAGTCGATGCCCAACTTAGATTTCTAAAAGACATGTACAAAAGATGAAAGTAGGTACAGGTAATGGAGGGGAAATATAAATGTGTGGCACCATCTCGTAAGAACTGTATCAGAAAAGCTAAAGAAAGCTAAGGATAACAGAAATGATTTTTTTCCTTTGCCTCATACCTGAGTGAAAAAAAAAATGAGGTCATTTGCCTGGAGCTCCGTCTAACCTTGTCTTCATCTTACATCAATCAGAAACTTTCCTTTATTGTCTCCTACTGCATCCTTAAATCACATGAAGAGATCGCCCTTTCCCTTGCCAATGCCCACCCTTCTACATGCAACCTTGATCCCATTCCATCCTGACTGCACTAGCAGATTTCTCCCTCTATCACTCTCAGTTTCTCTCTAATTTTCTATCTATCCCCATCTCCTGTCTCCTTCCCTGATAACTATAAAAGTACTTCTTTCTCCCCATCTTAAAAAAAAAATTCCTCAATTGCTCCATCTGTTACCACTGGCTTTCATCTTATATCTCTCCTCATCTCAACCTTTAAAAAGCAATTTACATTAGGTACCTCCACTTTTTTTCTCTCATTCACTTTGTAACTCTATGCAATCTGGCTTCCTACTTCATTATTGAATTGAAACTGTTCTCTCCAACATGACCAACTATCTCCTCCTTATTAAATCTAATGGATTTTTCTCAGTCCTCATCTTTCTTGTCCTCTGTGTAGCCTTTGATACTTCCCATTTCCTACCTCATCTGATAGCCTCTCTCTAGGTTTTCATAGAATTCTTCTTTTCTGGTTCTTCTCCTACTTGCCTGACTACTATTTCTCAGCTTCCTTTGCTGGATCTGCATCCAAATGTGGGTAGCCAAGAGAACTAAAACAACTCCATTGGAAGTTCTTCTGTCTTGCCCCGATTTTGTTTGTATTACAGCGCTCGCCTGTGATCTTCCTTGCTCCTGAAACAAGAACAGTCCTATCTATTAGGATACTGACTGTCTTATTCTTACCCTATTAGACCCCAGAAACAGGGCCTGTCCAATCATGAGGTACTCCATATCCAATTCACCTTTTATCTAAATTGAAACTTATGTAAGTTTTGTCTTCATGTTCTTTCAAGGAGTCTCTGCCAGCGTGAGTGGGTCTCCCCTGCTGGATAATTCAATGAACACGTTCCTTGGTTTATAAATTTTTGGTTTCAATTTTGTTTTGATTTTGGTTCTTCCAGCACTAAGAATTTTACCCATATGGTTCATATCCACTAACTGTGGATGTCTCTGTGCCTTCTTCTCTTCTCTTCTCCCTCTCTAGTATCTCAATTAGTGATCTCACCAGCTTCCATGGTTCAGTCATTATATGTAGATGATTCCCATATTTATATATCCAGTGCCCCATTGCCAACTGCCTTCTGGATACCTCCAACTAGATTCCTATGGGCATCACAAACTCAACATTCGAAAGCATGTTTTATTCTCTCATATCCCAAGCCCTTCCATCTTCGGTCAAGGACTCCTCTATTCTCCCAGTCACCAAGTCCACAACCTTGGTTGTCATCTTTAGCTCCTCACTCTCAGTTATCCACTAAAGTCAATCTGTTGTCAAGACCTGTCTTCACATCTCTTGTTCATCTTCTCTATCCTTGTTTCCCATCATCCCCTTCTCTCCACTCACATAATTGCCTCTCTGGTGCAAGTCTTCATTAGCTCACACCCAGATTATTGCAATAGCCTGATTGTCTTTCTACCTAAAGTCCTCCCTCCAGTACACTTTATGTTGAGCTGCCAAAATAACTTTCCTAAGGAACAGGCTTGATTAGGTTACCATCCTACTCAACAAACTCCACTGGCTCCCTGTTAACTCTGAGGTCAAAATCAAAATGATTCATTTGACATTTAACATCCTTCCTACCTTTCCAGTCTTCTTGTACTTTACTCCCCTCTGAGCACTCCATGATCCAGCTACCCTAGCTGTTCCTCACACAAGACACTCCATTTCCCAATTATGGACATTTTCACTCTGTCCCCCATAACTGAAATGCTCTCCTTCCCCATCTCTCCCCTTGATTTCCATGGTCTTTTTCAAGACTCAACTAATATCTTCTGCAAGAGACCTTTCCTTCCCTCCCAATTTCCCAGTGCTAGTGCCTTCCCTTCAATATTATCCTCCATGCATACTGTATATGTATTATATATCTTCTAATTGCTTTTAATTTCATCATTCCCATTGAAATATGAGAACCTCAAGAAGACAGGGATTTGTTCCATTTTTTGTTTCCCTGGTGCTTAACAGAGTGCCTAGCACATAGTAAGCAGTTAATAAATGCTTGCTAACAAGCTGGCAAATATATAAGGATTTTTCTAGGATTTGACAGTTATTATTTCCAAATAATTTTTCAAGAACCATGCTGGCATTGCTAAAGCACTGAATGACATCACTTGTGTATACATTATTGAAGATAGTGATAATAAACACGGGGTAAGAAATGCCAAATTACTCCTTTAAGCTCACAAAGCTAAGATGGATGGGTGAATGAGTATGAACAAGCTCTCAAAGAATTGGTCAACTGCCTAACAGGTGTGTTAGTACTGACCTATGCCAAACATTATCAGATTAATTATTTCTAAAGAGCTTAGTGCACTGTCTGACATATAGTAGGTGATAGATGCTTCTTCCTTTTCTTTTTCCCTTCATTTCTCTTAACTATACAGATTGAAACAAACCATTTATTCTGCACACGGATGACAGCATGCAGAAGTGTAAGAATTTAAGAGGTAAGAGTTTGACAGTTACAAGAAACCAACCGAATTTGCCAGTCTATTCCCTTTCTGCATTCACCAAAAGATTGACTCATGGCAAGACATGGTACTCATATTCAGAAGCTGGAATTCTGTCACTGAAAAATTCAAAGCCAATAATGTGCTGACCTGTTTTGACCAAGTTGAATGCTGCGTGCCAGAGATAAATAACTCATAGCACCAACCAACTATGAATTTCATTTTGCCAGAGAAGGAAAATCTAATGAGGAGATGGACCTCATTCTGTGTGAATGACACTGAAGTTTTGGCGATATCAAAGGAAAGTGTAAAGGCTGTATGCAATATCCAGGGAGTTAAGACATGGGCAAGTACAAGAATGACCGAATATCTGAGATGATCACTTTCCCTCTGCTACGGACCACTAGTATCTTGGAGAAAGAGAAGGTAAAATATACTTATGCTATTATGTGTCCGGCACTGGGCTAAGCGGTTTTTATAAATGTTACCTCATTTGATCCTCATAATCAATATACCCTGGGATGTAGGTGCTATTGTTATTCCCATTTTATGGATAAGGAAACTGAAACCAAGTGAGCGTAAGTGCCACTCAGGATCACATAACTAGGAAATGTCTGAGGCCAAATTTGAACTGAGCTCTTCCAGATTCAAGACCCAGTGTTCCATCTGTTGTGCTACCATCTCCCAGTAGTAGAAGGGAGTTTGGGAGACTAGAAAGCCTGAATGTAGTGGTTGGACACACCCCTTATGCCCCCTCTGCTACTCTTTCTCTTTCCAGGTATATGAAATGAAATCTCTCCCAATTTTTCTTTCCAATAAGTCTCCATGCCAAGCTCATTACTTTCATTCGTTTCAGTCATGTCTGACTCTTTGTGACCCCATTTGGCATTTTCTAGACAAAGATAAAATGGTTTTCTATTTCCTTTTCCAGTTCGTTTTTCAGATGAGGAAACTGAGGCAAACAGGTCATCCTAATTCCAGACCTGGCACTCTTTCCATAGCATCACCTAGCTTCCAAGTCCAAGATAGCACTGAGCTAATGAATTCTGGGACAGGCCATTCAACCATTTCTGTGTTTGATTATTTCTCTGACTATGCTCCCTGGGCAGCACTTCAGGGCTGAAGTAAAATATGTAAAATAAGGAGGTTAGATTATATGACCTTCAAAGTCTCTTCCAAGTTTAAATATAGAATATTATAATGTATGGTCTAAAGTTTAAATATATAATATTATAATGTATGGTCTAAAGTAGGACACCACCACCAATATTAATCTCAATAGAAAGCAGGCAGTGCAGTACAGTGGGTTGAACCCTGTATCTGGAGGCAGATAACCTGGTTTCAAACACAGGTTATACAGTTTCTGAACTTGGATCAATCCCTTCCCTTCTCTGGTTCTCAGTTTCCTTTTTAATAAAATGGGAATAAGGAACTACATCTTTATGATCCCTTTTGGCACTAAATCCTCCAAAATCACTTCTGCAAATAAGTCCTGCTCTTGTAGTTTCCAAGTTACAGGTACAGAGTTAGTGTGAGATCTTTTTAGCTTTCAACTCCCCAAAGCATTTTTTGACAGAACCTACCTAGCTCTTGCTCTGCCTCAATGGTCCAAAAACAGCTTTTTTCCTCTCTCAGTCACTTTCTTCTTTCTTTATAAGCTCCTTATAAGCCTAAAACAGTGGAGTGTTCAGCAGGGATAGAGGCAAGGTGGAGGATTATCACAGATGAACTTTTAACTGAGGACGGTTCCCAGGTTAAGTTGGAAATAATCCCTTGCTGTCAGGAATCAATAGAAACTTATTTGCCTGGGGTGGGGACATGAGTTGCTTGTGGAAATAGACAACCTTGCGCAGAGGGGGCCTGATGAACATGAACTAAGGTGGCAGTGACTGGCACTAAGCTGGCACACTCACCAGTCATCTAAGTAGAAAGTCAGAAGGTAGATGACTTGTATAGGAAAATATGTTCTCTGTCTACCACCTTTCTCCCAAATAATAGAGTTGAGAGTGTATACCAATGTTGGCTTTTTGGTTTACAAAGCATTTTACACACATTCATTCATTTGACCCTCACAAAAAACCAGATGATATAAACAGTTTATGCTGATGGAAAAATTAAGGAATATGTCCAAGATCACATAGCTTGTAGTCACTCCTAGGATCATAGACTTAGCACAGGAAGGGACATCAGAAGCCATCTAGTCAAACCCACTTATTTTACATAAAAGGAAACTGAGGCCCAGGAGGGTTAAGGGATTTACCCAGTCATACATTAAATAAGCATCAGAGGTGAGATTTGAATGCAGGTCTTTGCACTCCACAGTTAGTGCTTTATCTACTATTTCATCCTCTGTAGACTCTGGAGGTGTTAAACAGGTGTCACCTGGCACCAAATTCCCTTTAGTTTAAAGAAAACGTAAAAGGTAAAGCATGATAAGTGAAAAGTATCTCAAAGTGAAAAGTATCGCATTCTAGTCTCAGGGGACAAAAGAAAGGTTTTTTTTATCCATAACAAATTGATCAGTTGTATACTATTTAAGACCTAATTTTATTTTAATTGGGTCAGTCTTTGTTAAATGTCTCTCTGGAAATAGGAGTGGGAGTTTGGGTTTCCTGTGAGAGCTTTGCGGTAGAGATGAGTCACGTTTACGGGTCCTTGGTGTTAAATGGAGGCTTTCACTTTCTGACTTCTGCTAAAAAACAGTAGCTACATGTGACCACATGGGCTCACAGAGAGTCAGACTTGACTAAAACGCTTCAACAATACCTAACCAAACTAAAGGTCTTAACCCTGTCTGTGCCACAGGCAAGATGCCCAGATGAAGGACTGACATCAGTTGTGTAAGTTTCCAGCTTGGGTCTCGAAGCTCATGAGTCAGAAAGAGTCCCTGGACTTTTGACTTCTATGCTTTGATGGATCTGACATCTCAATGAAGAGTGCATTCTGTCCAGTTTCTCCTAATGTTCCAGAGGTGATGCAATCAATATGTCATGGGTTTTCCTCTAAATCTCTTGGCATTTCATGGCAAGCTGATAGAGGGTAATAAAACCAGAAAGTTTTGTGTTCCAATCTGGCCTCTGGCTATATATTTATACTGTGTATGAATATATAGTATATATGTATGTATGTATATGTGGGTGTGTATGCATAAGCACACGTATGTGCACACACATGTGTATATACATACAAACACATATATGTATACATACACACAATATATATTCATATATACATACAAATAGCAGAGAGATGATACTCGAACCTGTGGGAATTGATGAAATCATTAAGTGATATTGTATATATATATAAAATTTTAGAAGCACTCTTTACTATAGTCCAGACCTGAAAATAAAGTGGTGCTCATCCTTTGAGGAATGGCTGAAATTGCAATATATGAATACAGAGAATAGTTGAATGTTATCTGTAGCCATATGTATGTGCATATATACAAATATGTATGTATATACACACTCATATATACCTCGTCTCACTTCTATTTCCATTCCCACATCACTAACAGTCTATTGGACATTTTGAATTGGATAGAGTTAGAGAGCTCACCCAATATGCATCTCAAACACATTTGCCCGAAATAGATTTTCCTTACCTTTCCCTCCAAACCCACTTTTCTTCTAAACTTTCCTATTACTGTCCAGGGCACTACCCCAACTCTTCCTCCCCTCTCCCACCACCCAAGTTTGCAACCATAGTCTTATCCTCATTCTCACTACCACTCACACATATATCACATATAATATATTACATATTATATATGATATTATAAAAATAATAATATAAAATAATATAGCCTCACAGTGTAAGGTCCTTTCTCCACTCTTCTCCAATTCTTTCATTTTACGGGTAAAAACAAAACAAAACAAAACTGAGGTCCAGAAAGGGGTCTTGATTTGCCTAAGGTCATACAATGAGCTTACAATAGATAGGATTAGAAACCAGGTCTCCTGATCTCTGTAATGTTATGCCAGCCGATTTCATCAACCACCCAGTCAAATTCAGTATCATTGCTCTGGTCACACCTCCTATGCATTTGGATTCCTAGTGACTAATATCTCACAGCTGTAGTTGTGATGATGTAATAATGATGGTGATGAAGGGCATGACTAGAAGAATTACCAGAAAATTCTCTCCTGTCTTTCTTGTCAACCAGTTCTGCTTAGATCAAAGGGGAAATCCTTTCCTCTCATGGCACTATGGTCTGAGCCCCATTCCCTGGGACCTTTTTGGTTCACTTTTTCTTAGGAATTTTTCTTGTCCACTGCTCCCCTCTGTGCTTAATGAGCTATCATTCACCCAAGAGGCTGCATATATGTAACCCTCTCCTGGAATTATGATATGAAATAATGTTTAGCACATGTGAAATATATGAAAAAATAGAATTATGTATATCCCAATTCTGTTTATTCTCTAAGACAAAATTTTCCTTGGATACTATGATGGTGTTCTTAATCAAAAAGACATTTTAATTATTTACTAAATGATGGAACCACACAATCTTGGGGTTGGGAAGTAACTCAGAAGCCATCCAGTGCCACCCAGCCCTGAACAAACTGAAGACCTCAAGAGAGGGATAATGAACTATTTTTCAAAATAGACCGCTATACTTTTGGGTGGCTTTAATCACGAAGGTTTTCCTTTCATTCAGCTAAAATTCTGTCTCCTTATCTTTCACCTATGGCTCCAAGTTATACCTATTGGATCCAGAAAAAAAGTCTAATTCTAAGTTTTTCACATGACAGGATTCCAAATACTTGAAAACAGTTATAATGACCTCTCCCTTCTATTCTCTGGACTAAACATTAGAAGCAACCAGTCGGTTGTACAGTGGGTGGAGTGTTGGGCTCAGATTCAGGAAGATCTGAGTTCAAATTTAGCCTCAGACACTTACTAGCTGCGTGACCCTAGATAAGTCTCTTAACTTCTGTCTGCCTCTGTTTCCTCAACTGTAAAATGAGATTAATGATAGCACTTACTCTGCAGGGTTGTTTTGAGGATCAAATCAGATATTTATGAAGTGTTTAGCACAATGCCTGGCACATAGCAGGCATGATGTAAATGCTTACTTGTCCACTTTCCCTCCCTGCGTAACCCAAATTCTTTCAATTAGTCTGCATTGAACAATTATCTTGAGGCTCTTCGATACCCTGGTTCCTTGTTTTAGATGATTTCAATTCGATTAATAATTAAATAAACATGTATTAAGTAACTATGATTAAGATACTTTGCTAGACACTGGAAATACAATAGAAGTAGCTCCCACTTTCAAAGAGTTTACATTTTATCATGCTAATCAATATCTTTTCTAAAATATTCTTTGAGGGCCCTATCATCTTTCGGATTACCCTTTCAGACTTGGGTAGGTACCAGAAGGTAGAATTTCCAACATCTGTTCAGGAGCCCCCTGGTTTTTCTGTCTTGTTCTGTGCATACTCTGGGCAGCAAGGTCCAGGGTCTCTATATATGAAAGTAAAACCCCTGCTTTCTCAGGCAGAGGGTTAGACTTTCACAACACTTCTATTAGTAAATAACTATTAGCAAACTTTCTATAATGTATAGTTTTAATTTCTTAACTCATGAAAAACCTTGGACTTTAAGAGACCTATCATTTTGTGGAAACAGTAAGTGATACAACTAATGCTAAAATTGTGAACCTTGAGGCAGGGCTGACTGTAAGTCTTAGGAAAATAATAATAGTCAATATGTTAACTCATTTGATCCTCATGACAACTGTGAGTACGTGCTATTATAATATCCATTGTACAGATAGGGATACTGAGGCTAGGAAGGGTTATGTTACTTGCCCAGGGTTACATAGCTAAGTATCTGGAAGGGTTCAGGTATATAAATGGTTTGCCATTAGCTTGTCAGAAGAGGAATCGGGTATAAGAGCAAGGCTCCTGGCATACGCAGAAGGGCCTGCTGTACAGCTTCTTAGATCTGCTTTTCTAAAAGGAAAGCAACTTTTGAGGCGTCAACAATCTACTTTAATCAAGCACATATGTCATTCATTTAGTTCAGGGGGAAAAGTCAGCACCCTGAACTTCAGAGAAAATACAAAGACCAATAGACAGGGCTTGACCATAGACAATTCATATGTCATTACCAGAGAGAGAATTGCCGGCATCTGTGTTTTCAAAGTGGCTGCCCAGAGTCTCACCCAGCATACCAAGCTTCTTCCAAAAAATAAGCCCCAAAGTAAAACCTCACCTCAGAATATATATCACTTTTCAGGCATGACCCAGTGATTCATTAGAAGCTAACAAAGAGCCCTATTAATGGGAGGGGAAGATCTTTAACTTTTCTCCCACCATGTCCCCATTAACCTTATATTAACATTACATCAAGACAGGGTAGCTAGTTTTTAGAAGAGGTTTTTTTTTCTTTGGCCCCTCTTGATATATAGATAAATTTTGTAAAGTTGAAGAATAAACCTACTTCTGACCTAATAATCCTACAAAATAATCCTGTCTGAGTTAGCCAAAAGACTTCTTGCCCTGAGGTTGGTTTCTCCTAGGAAGTTTAGTTATGGAACTGTAACTCCACAGATTAAGAATTTAGCTTCAAGCAAAAAAAACCTATCCTGGTTTTCCCTGAAACCCTTTCATCTCGGTGACTGATCAGCTTTTCCTTTGAGCCTAAGAGATTATTTTAACAAAGACCCATTGATCCATCCCACCGCAGAATGTACACCATAGAGAATAAGGAGAAGATAAAGAGGGCAACTCTGAGTGAATTCCCAGTCCTAGTTACGTTATGAACCAGCTAAATGGCTAAGTCAATAGCAACCTAAATAAAACTGAAAATAACCTCTTGTGAACATTTCCTTTTAAAAGGCTCATTAGTTACAGGCTGGCCTGAGATGAAAGTAATGAGGGGGCAAACAGGTTGTATCTGAGAGAGACAGAATGATGTAATGGAGACTGAGAATTTGGAAACAAAGGATATGATTTCACACCCTGGGCTGGCTTCACACTATCTTTGTGACCTTGAAGAAGTCAAGGACTTCAATAGACTTCCATTCCCTCATCTGTAAAATGTAATGTAAACTAGATGACCTCTTAAGGACTCTTTTGGCTCTAGATTCTGCGATTTCTGCGTATCTTTAGCCAGTCCCTTCTGCCCATATGTCCTGGATTGTATAGGCTCAGGCAAGTCCACTGACTATATCTCAACAGAGTTACTATTCTAGAAACACTGAAATGAAGCACATAAAGCACTTTATAATCTTATCTAAGCGAGTTGTGGTGGTGGTGGGGGGTGTTATCATCATCATCATCATCATCATCACCATCACCATCATCATTAAAGTCTTTGTTTTGGGTCATCATTTTCTTGATCATCTTAATTATTGTGTCAGAGCATAGCAGATAAAGGACCAGGTTCAAAGTTAGGAAGACTTGACTTCTCATGTATCATAGCTGTGTGACTCAGGAAAAGTCACTTACCCTCTCAAGTCTCCAGGTAGTTCTATAAAACTATAAATGGAAAAATAAGCCCCATCTGCATTAGTCCTCTCATCCAGAGTTCCCTATACCAGTTAAATCAGGACCAAAAAAATTACAGGAATCTGTGTACTTAAATATTAAGTATAAGAGAGAAACAGTTGCAAACTGTCTAGAAGCCTAGACTTGGAACCAAGGAAACCTCACTTCAAGACTGCCTTTGAACTAGATTGGCTCTGTGACCTTGGATAACTGACAACTTTTCAGTATTCTAGGAAACCCTCTAAGATGCTAAATTGCAGATAAGGTGCCCAGCTACACTGGTGGAGGAAATGTCCTTACCTGGGAGTTCCCTGTACTCATATGAAATCACAAGGCTAGTCCCTATTCCTAAGTAGGTAAGCACTCTTCCTTTTTAAGTTCAACAGGGTTTTACATACCTTTTCATGTGGCTTACCCTAAGCCTTCAGAGGCAATCATATTAATATAGTAAAGTGCAAAACCTGAAACTTATATGCATCTTTATAGAAAGGTAGTATAGAGTATAGAGCACCGGACCTGAAGTTAGGAAGACCTTACTTCAAATCTAGCCTCATACACTTACTAACTATATGATGCTAGGCAAATGACTTAACTTCTGTCTGCCACAGATTCTTTATCTGTAAAATGGAAATAATAATAGCACTGGATTTTTGTGAGGATCAAATGAGATAGTTTGTTTTGCTTTGTTTAAAAGTGGGCAAATTGTTTCACTGTCTTTACTTTTTATTTTTTTTAATCAACAAAAATCTAACTTCCTTTCCTACCCCTCTCCAATTTAGAATAAAAGAAAAATGAAATCCCTGTTAAAAATATGTTTAGTCAAGCAAAACAAGTTTTCCATATTGGTCATGTCAAAATATACATAATACATGGAAATATATATGCATACATTTATACATATGTGTATGTCATCCAGCACAGTCTACCTTTCTATTAGGAGAAGAGTAGTAGATTTCACCATGAGTCCTATGGTGTTATGAGTGATCAAAGTTGCTAGATCTTTCAAAGTTGTTTGTCTTTACAATTTCATTTTCTCTGTTATGTATCATTCTTCTGGTTCTGTTCACTTCCCTCTGCATCATTTCATACAAGTCTCCCCGGGTTTCTTGGAAATCATTCCTTTCACTATCTCTTACAGCACAGTAGTAATCCATCATATTTATGTACTACTACTTGTTCCAACCATTTCACAATCAATGGGCTTTTTACCTCGGATTTGAATCCATTGCCACCTCAAAAAGAGGCGTAAATATTTTTGCACAGTCTTAGGGTTTGTTTTGCCTTAGTTAAAACGTTAATCACTACTTTAATCTGCTCTCCTAATTCTCCCATCTTCCTTCTCTCTATTTTCCTCCTATTTACCTGTTTAGTGAAATGTATTTCTATACCCTTCTGTGTGTGTCTTCTTCCTTCTTGTCACCAGTTCAGACAATAGTAAGGTTCGAGTATTCACTTTTTATGTTTATCTTAAATCCTGTGTTTGCACTTCAAAATTTCTACACAGCTCTGGTCTCCCCCTTTTTTTAAATCAGGAATGCTTGGAAGTCCTCTATTTCATTAAAGTTCTATTTTCTCTTGTAGGATTATATTCAGTTTTGCTGGGCATGTTATTCTTGATTGTAAGTCTATATCCTTTGCCTAGAATATGGTGTTCTAAACTCTGCACTCCTTTATTGTGGTGGCCGGTAAATCAAGCCTGTCCCTGACACACTCACTCTCTATCTCCCTGTCTCTGTCTCTCTTCTATCTCTATGCTGTTTGAATTCTTTCTTTCTAGATGTTTGTAGCACTTTTTTCTGGATTTTAGCTATGATATTCCTGAGTTTTCATCTTGGAGATTCTTTCAGAATATAGCTGGTGGTCTCTTCATATTTCAATTTTTCTGATTCAAATATTTCTGGACAGTTCACTTTTCTGATTTCTTGAAATATGATACCTCAGGGGGTTTTTTTTGTGAATTCCAGATAGCCCAATAATTTTCAAAAAAAATTCTCCTCCATATGTTTTCCAGGTCAATTGTTTTATTATACGATGCTTTATATTTTCTTCTATTTTTTTCATGCTTTGGACTTTATTTTAATATTTCTTTTTACCCCATGAAGTCATTAGCCTCTATTTGATCCATTCTAATTTTCAGAGAGTTAGTATTGGGCAAAGTATTGAATTTCTCATGCCATGCTGTTAGTTCCCTTTCCAATTCTTTCTTTCATACCTGTCTCCCTCTTCTGATCTGGGCTGAAAAAATTACATATAGCAATTAAAAAAAAATTCCTGACTAGCATTTGGTTTGTATTTTCTAGGTGTGTTTTGAAGAGATGTGGGGGAGGGGTGAGAGAGGAAGTTTTGAGTTTTGAGGAGAGCTTGTTGTTCTCCCTGTTACTCTGCCATCTTTATGAAATAATATTCTGAATTGTTTTGTGAACATCATCATCTCCATTACTATTACTATTACTACTACTACTACTACTACTACTACTACTATTATTCTCCCTATTGTTATTTCTGCTACTACTTCTGACAATCACACAAAGTCTACCAGGGAAGGAAGTTTTCAAGGACAATGAACAACTCCTCCCCAAGAATACTTTTGATTTTACACACACACACACACACACACACACACACACACACACACACACACGAGTCATTTATATGAATAGGTGTATATACATATATATGTATATATACATATGTGAACATATGATGTAGAGGTAAGTATAGCATATGTCTATGTTTATTCATGCCACAAGTCTTTGTGAAGCATCTACAGTGTGTACTATGCTAGGTGTTAAGATGTTCACAAATACAAATACAGTATGTGCATGTTTTAAAACAACATGTTTATCAATGAGTACAACTGATTTTGGATGTGATACAGTTTAGAAAACTCTTCTGATAATAAGTACCATGGTCAGTGAATCAGTGGATGCTTAGCCAGCATCTGCCCCCATTTCTTGACCGATGGTTATCCTAGGTATCCCTGTGTACCTCCAGTCTGATCCTACAAGAAAGGAATATTTCCTGACAGTCCTGCTAGAACAACAAATATGTTATTTTCTAATGAAACATTGTACTGGCACCACTTAAGCTGTCAATATTAGGCCATATCTTGGCTCCCCATAGGCAAACACACACCAAGAAAAGCATCACTCCAAAACAGTCACACCACCACATGGTAACAGATGGGCTGTCCTAATCTGGGCTCTTATGAAACCCAGGGGCAAAACATACCCCTGAGAAATTTCTTACTGGTATAAAGGAAGAACATAAGGTCCACAGGCTGGGTTGATTTCTTGTTTTTTTTTTTCTTATTTCTTTTGAATATACCTGAGAAAATACTGTATTTGGAATGAATATATAATAGATCATAAAAACATGGGACTTCTAAGTTAAAAAGGGGCCTCAGAGACCACTACACTTGAGCAGAAATTCACCATACAAGCCCTTTGACCAGAGGTCATTCATTTTCTTCTTGAAGATCTCCTGTGAAGAGAAATTCATCATTTTATGAGGTCATTCATTCCTTTGTGAGGCAACGAATTTTTTTGGAAGATTTTTCCCCAGGTTGTACTGATTCATATCCACAGGACTTATACCTTTATACCCTTATACCTTTGAAATCTCTTTACCTTGAAAGTTCACCAAAATCCTGGACACTTTTCAAAATGGAAGTACCCTCTGCACCTTAGGTCTTGCTTCTGCATTGGCTAGTTCCTTCCAGAACCTCCAATTTAGCCAAGTTGATACAGCTCTATGTCTAGAATCAGGAAGACCTGAGTTAAATTTTGACCTCAAACACTTACTAGTCATCTGACCCATGGCAAATCATTTAACCTCTGTTTGCCTCAGTTTCCTCAATGGTAAAAAGGGTATAATAACAGCCCCTGCCTCCCAAGATTGTTGTGAGGATCAATATGTAGTAAGTACTACATAAATTCTAGCTATTGTCATTAGCATCAACAGAGGAGGCCTCACCCTCCACCATATGCAATGATGTTTCTCTGTACCCTTCCCCTAAATAATGTATCTAAAACAGAATACCATAATCATGCCTTTGATAATATATTCTAACAGTTTTGCCAGGACTGAAAGTCAAGCTCACAGCCTTAAAAAAAAATGTAGAACAGCATATACTCTTCTCCGATTTGTCGCACTTCTAGTAAACTAGGTGTCCTAGTGAATAAGAGTCTGGAGTCAGGAAGCCAAATCCTGCATCAGACACTTCCTAGCTATATGACCATGGGCAAGGCATTTAATGTCTCTTAGCCTTACTTTCCTCACCTATAAAATGGGGCATAATAATAGCACCTACCTCTCAGGGTTGGTGCAAAGATCAAATTAGATAATATATATAAATTATTTTACAAACCTTAATGATTTTATTAATGTCATCCATTTTAGAACCATTTGTGTTTTTGTCATCAGAATTTAGAGTATATTTCACAAATATGGCTAGGGAGAAAACCAAACAAGGCACAGAGTAATCATAAAAGATAAAATAAATGGTATGGATTACAGAAGCTTTTGCATGAACAAAATCAATGCTACTTGAATAAGAGAAAATGTTGGGGGGGGGTGCAAATCTTTGCATTAAACAGCCCTGATAACAAAGGTAAATAGTGATAAACAGAGAATTTGCAAAAAAACAAGAACAAAAATACTTTCCCTCAAAAGATGAATGACCAACAGTGATAAGTACACAAATTCAAAAGAAGGACAAACTATCAATAACCATATAATAGATTTCCCTAACTCCTTAATAAAAAGAAAATTTAAAATTAAAATGACTGATGTTTTCCCTCCTACCCCTTAAAGTAACTTGTGGTTGTGGTTTGTCTTTCGTTCTTGAAGAGTACCATGACATCAGGAAGATGTTACCATGACTTGCAAATGAATTGGATTTAAGTGAGGGAGGGCTGTGCCAGGTAACCAACCTCACTTTCTTCTCCGGAGACATCTGGGTTCAGTGGCCAGATATAGACCAGGATGACTAGAGTATACAATTCAGTCAAAAGACTCAAGCAATAATGGGGAAAGGGAATACAGACCATCTGGTTTTAGTATTCTTTAAATCCTTATCCCTTTGAAGTGATAAAGATGAAAAATAATCAACAAATATTAAATTAGCTAAATATACAATTTATTAACAAATAAAAATAATAAGAAAATATATTTATGCATATAGAAATGCAATTTTTTGGCTATGACCAATGTGACCAAAGACACCTCCAAACCTCTTGAAATATCAGTAATTCATTCTTCTTCATATGTCTGGAAAATAAGTATTACTCCATTCAATGTTCCTCAGATATTATATAAAGTCCCTTCTTCTAAATTCTCTCCACAAGATAAAGAAACAACTTCCTCAGAAAATACGGTCTCTTCAACTCTTTCTTCCACCTCTCATTCACCTCTTCAGCAATGACAGGAAACATTTCTTCAGCTTCTCTCAAGCTAACACTTTTAATAGTCCCTCCCCACAATATATCAAGCTGATCCTCAGATAAATATCAAAAACATGCAACCTCCTTGACTCCATAAGTGCACAGGTACAGACAGTGCAAATTCTTCATAGAATCTCATGATCCCAGATAAACAAACCTTGTCCCTGATTCCATAGGGAGAGCTGCTTCATATCAAGTCATTTCTCAGCTGTCACTTCCAAGTGTCAGCATTACCTGTCAACCTCACAATAATCTATCTTCATTGTAATCTGTGTATGTATGCTAGCGCTCTTATCTGTGTCTGAGGCAGCAATGGCCTCCATAATCTTTGTAAGATACACATTTGAAGCTGGTGTTATATTTGTCTTTGCATTTGCTGCTTTTAATTAGCAAAATTGTCAAAATCAGAAATTGATACTTCTTCACAAATGGAGCATGACTGTGCTTCTACCTTTGAATCTGGGGGAATGAGGGTTGTCTCTTACCTTGTTTCCACAATGTAAATGCATAAAGTTGTAAGCTGTGTAAAGCCAAGCAAAGTAGAATCTTTTGCTGCTTTTGTTTCACTAAAAGTGCCTTTCAATGATGTGTGATTAAGGAGGATCTTTCCCTCCCATTGTCAGGCCTGGGAAGATTTGTAGGAAGGTCCATCCATGCCTTTTGTTAATAAGGCACTGGTTTTCATGGGATGCGATGCCCTCTGGCTCTGAAAAGTGTATAAAGACTAGGAGGGAGGTTTTATTTTGGGGTTTACTGAATGGAAGTGTTTGACCAGATGAGGACTCTGGGAAGTGGCTAAGGAGCTCTCCAGCTTGGAATATGCAGATGGTGGTACTTCTTTCTCTAGTCAGACAGTTGGACCTGTCTGTTGATGGTCAGGCAGAGAAAGCCATGTCAATTATCGTTGATTTCTCTATATTTTCTTTGAAGTTCAGGGTGTTGACTCCCCTGAACTAGGTGAAAAATATATGTGCTTGGTTAAAGGAATGATACATGTGCTTGATTGAAGTGATTGTTAACCCCTCAAAAGTTGCCTTTCCTTTTATGAATGCAGATCTAAGAACCTGTGGTAGCAGGCCCCCCCATGTATGTTGGGGCACTTGCTGTTACAGTAGGTTATTCTATCTGCCACTTGAATTCTCTCTTTGAAGTCAGATTTTTCCCTTAAATAATGCCATTATGTCTAGTAGGTCATTACATCTGATTAATTTCACTTTCATGTCCAACTAGGGGTCCCTGTAGTTGCATCTACCCATCACCTATGAGTCCAGGGCTAACACCACTCTCTCCTGGCTTCATTGCTCCTTTGACTACAAGCCTCTGAAGTGATTCTCTACATGTATATGAACTTGGGGCAGGTAGGTATAGATAGAGGGCTTGGCCTAGAGTCACAAAGACCTGAATTCAAATACAGTCTCAGTCATTTATTAGCTGCATGACTGGTCAAGCTGATGGGGTTCAGACTCTGGGAGCCTCCTTGAGCTCCCCTTGTATCTTCCTACTTAATCTGACCTTTCTTATTCAAATCTAATTTTCCCATTTGTTCTGACAGTCCATGGGCTTTTCATTATCACAGCGCTCAGGTCTCTGTTGTGCCCCTCCACTCTTAATCCCATCAAAACCCCATTCCCCAGGCTGCTGACTACTCCCATCAAGATCTGTATTCATTCCCATAATGCCCCTCTCAGACTTCATATCATGTGGATTACTAGCCCCTCAAAAATTTGTTTCCTGCACTGCCCCACTTCCATCTGCTACTACTGCTGTGATATCTTGGCACCATAGCCTTGCTGCAACCTCTACCATTTACATAGGGGCTGGAACTTTGAGGATGGAGTTCAGAGGAAGTCTGATCAGAAATAGAATAGTGAAAGAAACTATTCTACTCAGAGAGGCAAAAGATATAGCTGCCTGATAACAAGGACACCACTGGAAGGTGATAAAAGGTGGGATTTTCTTCTATAAATGTAGAGGATACAGTCAAACTACCAAGCATCATTTGAAAGGAGATTCAGGCATTAGTTTATCAGAAACTAAAAGTCACTAGACCAGCCTTGGGAAATGAGGATGTCAGGGACAAATGTAGGGATGTGCTAGACCCAACTGCTCCTACCAGCTAGCTTGCTAGAGCAGACTGAGAAAATTTACATTGTAAATATTTATATCCAGAAATAGTCAAACACTACAAACCATAGCTTCATTTGTAATTTTGCTGATTGTTTAGATTTAAGAAAGTGATGGAGACTTCCAGGTTATATGACCAACAAGATGGAGGACTAGGCATTTTCTCTGATTCTCATGACCTCTCTAACCTCTCCCAAAAGTTTGGCCTTTCAAATGGCCAATGAATGGAAAGTCAAACCAACAATGCTTAGTCAGTTAGTAGGAAAAACAGCTAAGTAACTCCTATAGCTTCTGGTTGGAGTGACTTGATCTAAGCTCCTGGACTCTGGGAACTCCTTGGTCTTAGGCAGGTATGTAGACAGTTAAAGGCTGCACAAGTCTGAGAGGAGCCTTAGTGTGATGAATCAGTGATCGTTTTCTTTTCTTTTGATTTTGTTTTACTTGATTTAGTGATTCGTGAGTAAAGACTGCATAGTGTTGAATTACATACGATCAACTTAATTATAACATGATCATGGAGCAGTAAGGTGGTACAAAGGATAGAGTGCCAGGCTTGAAATCAGGAAGACTTATTTTCCTGAGTTTAATATGACCTCAGGCACTAGTTGTGTGATCCTGAGCAAGCCATTTAGCCTCTGCCTGCCTCAGCTTCCTCATCTGTAAAATGAACTAGAGAAGTAAATGACAAATTGCTCCAATATATCTTTGCCAAGAAAACCTCAAATATAGTCACAGAGCCAGACCAATTGGACAACAACAAAAACAGCATATGATTAGAACTGAAGTGTAACCAGGAAAGGAAAAGGGCACCATTTTCCCACTGAGTGGGGCTGAGCTGATCAGTCCACAAAGCCCACTCCTCTAAATTAATGAGTAAAGTACTGCTAAGGGAATAAAGCAATAAGCTTTTATTAATCACTTACTATGTGTCGGGCACTATGCTAAGTTCTTTACAAATACTATCTTAGTAGATTCCCAAAACAACCCTGGGAGGTAGGTGCTATTATCAGTCTCATTTTATGATCAAGGAAACTGAAGCTGGTAAGATTACATTACCTAGGATCATACTGCTAGTAAATGTTAGAGGTCACATTTGAACCTCAAGTCTTCCTGACTCCAAGTCTGACACTCTTTCCACCTCAGTGGCCACAGAAGAAATAAAGGCTAGGGGATAGAGATTGCCAGCATCTTAACAACTATTTAAATGCAGCATTTTCTCAAAGTACGCTCTGTGTTGGATAGAGTGCATAATGAACACATATACCTCCAGACCTTCACCACTGAAGAGAATTGGGCAACTGTGTAACAATGCACCCTTAAAGGTTAAAATTTTGCACAGTTACATTACTGATGTTGGTTTTGGGAAGTCATCCAAAGGAAGTTCAACAGATACATTCATCATGGGAAAGCAGATTAGATAAAAAATATGTATGACGAAAAAGATCTAGGAATCCTAGTCAATCAGAATGAAATCGAATCACGGTGTTCTATAATTTTAAAACACACTACATTTCAATATATAAAGAATAGAAAAATTATGTAAAAACTGTCACACAACCTCATGATTCTCAAGGTTAGTCATATCCTTACTACAGCACTATGTCTGGACAACATGGAGAATTTGGAGAAAGTTTAGAGGAAAGCTGTAAAGATGACAAATACTTTTCAACTTCAACTCAGTTTAACAAGCATTTACTCTATACAAGTTGCTGTACTGAAATGAAATAGTTTCTCCTTTTAAGGAGTTTGTATTCTACTTATTTTGAAAATAATGTCTGTTAAGAAAAAAACAGTAGATTTTTCATGCTGACAAAGAGAAGGGTAAAGGAAAATTGTGGGCTCCAACAACTATGAACTAGACTAAAGGGGTTCTTAACCTGAGGATCTTTTTTAAAATATTTTGCTACATTTCAATATAATTGATTTCCTTTGTATTCCTATGAATTTTATTTTGTGCATTTAAAAACATGATTCTGAGAAGGGGTTCCTAAAAAGTCCTCCAGACTGCCAAATGTGTACATGACACACACACATACACACAAAAGTTAAAAACTCCTGGACTAGATGTTTCTATGAATGTTTCATTTTTGTATTTTGTACCACCTTAGTATATTTCCTTACTATAGCCTGAGTAGCAAGTAACCATAGACTTACTTTCTCATTATATTTCTGTCACAGCCAATGCTCATACTCATGAGAATTTTTAGAAACAAGATCTGTATTTCATGCTACCTCCCTTTTGTTTCTCACTCTGGTCAAGTGGGGAGTAGCTGTTTTAGAAGACTGAATCAGTGTATTTAGAATTATTAGTAGATGCGCATTTATACGTTAACTTTTCTCTAAAATGTTAATAACACAAAGTTTCATGACTTAAGCTACTACAGGTCATCCTTTCACTGACACAGACTGCAACTCCTCTTACAGTTTAGTAAAATTTTTTGTGTGAATTTCTATGACTTTAAAATTTCCCCAGAGGAGCTTCTCTGAATTTAGCTTGTTTCGTCCTTGGACAACAGACATAAAGTGAAAGTCATAGACCGGCTAAGATGGAGGACTAGGAAAAAGCAGGACAGTCCACAGCTCCCAAGACAATTACCCTAAGTAAGATCTTAGCTAAGTACGAGAAGGAGCCGCAGTAAGTAGTAGGAAGTAGTAACAGAAGTAATTAACAAGTCATAGCACTTTTTGTTGCTACACTTCGGATACACATGACTGGGGACCTCTTCTTTTTCTGGGACAGCTCACTCTCTACTTTTAATCTCTACTTCTTCTTGGCTCCCAATCTGGAGAACAAGATTCCCCTCCCAGGATAAACAAATCACCTATCTCATCAGCATGCTACTAACAGCTTTGGGTATTCAGCACCTCCCCATCTTCTTCAGCCTCCTTTTCCCTCCGAATGGAGGGGCAGGAAGGGAGAGCATTACATTTTTCCCTCATAGAAGGCTGGGACCTGGACTTTCCAACTAACTCTCCACTTTCCACCTTCAGCTCTTCATGGTTTCAGCTCCGTGGAACATGACGCCCCCATACCAGGTACCTACCAGCTTTCCGGATTCTTTTTCTTTGTTGTCTTCTCCCAGTAAATTGTAAGTTCCTTAGGGGTAGGGACTGTATTTCTTCTTCTTATTTGTATCCTCAGCTCTGAAGAATCAAAAGGTCAGGAATCTCAAAGGAAATAATATTTTAAAGTAGGAAGGAGGCCTAGAATTACCAAATCTCAAGCTATAGTATAAAGCAACAATCATCAGAATAATTTTAACATAGAGAGGTTAATCAAGCAAATAGTCAAATGAGCACAGTAATTAAGGAAAAAATTTAAATTGCCAAGATAACTGGAAAACAGTCCGACAAACACTAGGTATAGATTTACACATCACACCATACACCAATGTAATGTCCAAATGGGCAAATGACTTAGAAACAAAAGGAGATATCATAAAAAAGTTAAGGAAGCAATGAAGAAATTTCAAATCTAGAGACAGAAAAGTTCATGACCAAACAGAAGACGGAGGAAGATAACAAAAGATAAAATAGATAATTTTGATTATATAAAATGTAAAAGTTTTCACACAAAATCTGAGATTCAAATTAGAAAGGAAGCAGAAAATTGAGGAGCAAGTATTTGCAATAAATTTCTGATATGGGACTCATTTCCAAAATACAAAAGGAACTGATTTAAATTTGTAAGGATAAGAACCATCAGTCAATTGATAAATGATTAAAGGGTATCAATAAGGAAACTGAGGCAAACAGGTTTAAGTGATTTGTCTAGGGTTAAATAGCTAGTAAGTAAGTGTCAGAGGCCAAATTTGAACTCAGGGAGATGAGTCTTCCTGATTTCGGTGCCTATCTTGGATGCATTTTGCTACCTAAGTGCCCCAATATAGCAGATGACCAATAAACACTTGCTAAACTGGATCTGAGGTGTTGATGATTGTGAGTCAAGTTAAAGACCTCCTCCCAGCTCCACCTGTTAATAGGCTTCAGGTGGAGTCCATTAAGGGAAGCTTGATTAGGGGAGGCTTGTTTTGTAGGAAAGCCCACACCTTTTGCTAATTAATGAGTTACTGAGTCACAAAGGTCATGATACCCTCCAGCTCTGAAAAGTGTATGTATACTCTGAGGTGAGGTTTGGCTTTTGGGGGTTTACTCTTTGGAAGAAGGTTCATGTGTCAGATGAGACTCTGGGTAGCTGTTAAGGAGCCCTCCCCCGCTTTGAAAACCCAGATGTTGGTGCTTCTTTCTCTATTAACTATAGACAGCTGGATCTGTCTATTGATCTGTGATGTATGTATTGCTTATGGTCAAATAGTTTGAAGCCCTATCTGTTGGTCTTTATTTCTCTGCTTGTATTTTCTTGGTTGGTGAATGTAATTAAAGGAGATTGTTGACCCCCTTTTAAGTTGCTTTCCTTAGAAAAGCCAGTCTAAGGACCTGTGCCTGCAGGTCACTCTGGATGTGTGTCAGGGTGCTTGCTGCCAGAGTGATGACTGTATGACAACCTTTCAACAACGTTGTGTAGAGATTACTGCACTAAGTAGGGAGTTGGAGAAGATAACTCCTGAACTCCTTTCAGCTCTTAATGAACCAAGCTTAATAAGTGACCTTAATTTTTGTGGAGACTATCTACAAAACTGGAATATTAGATTTTAAAAGAGGGGCCTCTTACAATCTGGAAAGAAATATGCCTTGAGTCAAGGTGGTTTTGCCAGACTCCCTTGAACCTCTGCAAGAGATCACTGTCTGGCTCTTCCCTATCTGAGCCAACACCTGGTTCCAACAATCCATCTGAATCTGATAAATGGGTGGGGCATTTTTTTTAGTGGGGGGTGGGGGAGGGGCATAGATTATTCTCCATCTTGTTTGCTCTTGATCACAAGGGACTTTGATAAATTCCCCCATTGAGCAATAGCTGGTTATGATATATTGTCTTTGCATGGCCTCAATTATTCTCTGGGGTTATTTTGAAGACTGAAAGATTGACCAAGCTTTCAACCACTGGGTGTGCACTGGCTTCCTTCCAGTCTGCTATGTGTTTTGCCTGCATGCCAAGATTCCTTAGCAAAGAACTATCCCCTTGCTATAGTTCTTAACAAAAATCTTGAGTGTCACATTGATGCTTACTTCTCTGGTATGGTGAAAAGGATGCTGTATTTGGAGTCAAACGACCTTAGTTCAAACCCTACCCTTTCTACTTGCTCCCTGTGTGACCTTAAGCAAGTCACTTAGCTTCTTTGGGCCTTCATTTCCTCAGCTGTAAAATAAGGGAGCCCAAGCAATTTCACTATATATGATAAAAATGTTAAGGCTTCAATGACCCTTGATAATAGAAAGATGTAGTTCTTGACTTCTTGATTTAATCAGCCAATTAATAAGTAGGTGGCACAGCGGTTAGAGGGCTGGACCTGGAGTCAGGAAGACCTGAGTTTGAATCTCATCTCAGATACTAGTTCTGTCTGCTTCAGTTTCCTCAACTGTAAAGTGGGGATAATGCTAGCACCTTCCTCTCAGTGTTATTATAAGGATAAAATGAGAAAGCACACATACACACACACACACACACACACACAAACACATACGCACAGCTGAAATTGGGTGGGGGTTGATTTGGAGGAAGAAGATAAGTTTCTATCACAGAGCCATGATTAAGAAATCCAGAGGTATGTGGATAGGTGGGAATGGCCCAGGGTCAAAGGGTACTGATAAGGTTTGTGGTCTAAGGCTGAAGTGAACTTCCAGGATACGTAGATGTAAATGTATGTATATGATACATATATGTATGTGTATATATGTATATATTTGCATATATTTGCATTTGTGTACTTGTCTTCCACATTAGAATATAAACTTCCTGTAAGCAGGAAATATTTTATTCTTTGTACTTGTATCCTCAATGCCTAGAATAGTACTTGGCACAAAGGCATCCCTAAGTAAATACTTACAGATTGATTGATAGAAAAATAGTAAAAAAAGCCAGTCTGACCAAACTGTGTAGGTGAAGGTGAGCAATGCATAATAAGACTGGGATCAAGGTGTGAAGGGTTCTAAATACCAGAAGAGTTTACATTTGATTCTAGAAGTAATAAGGGGGCACACTAGTCCATTAATAATTAATAATAATAGCTAACACATATATAGTGTTTACTATAAGCTAGACACTTTGCTAAGCACTTTACAATTACTACCCTATTTGATCTTTTACAACAACCCTGGGAGATAGGTGCTATTATTATTTTCATTTTACAACTGAAGAAACTGAGACAAAAAGGTCAAGTGACTTGCCAGGGTCACACAGTATCTGAGATCAAATTTGAATTGAGTTCGGAGTGCTTTATCCACTATACTGTCCAGTTGACCCTAAATGATGAGGAAAGTGAAGGAATTCACTTTGGCAGCTATGTAGAAAATGGGTTGGAACACTACGCTGCTATTAAAATATATGGCCAAAACAAACATCGCCTTTGAATAGCCTTTTTCTCAGAGTTTGATGCTTCTTGCCCTGTCCTGCACCAATACTAGCATTACCATCCCCTGTCTGTTCTTCCTGAGGCTAACCTAAGGCCACTAAGCTCCATTTTTCTTCTGTTAAGTTTTTTTTTTAAATTGCTTTGTGTTCTAAAATAATTTTCTTTGGCTGCCCAAGTTTCATAATGGGCAAAGTTATCAAGTGCTTGCTGCTAAAGTGGTTTTAGAGTCTCCTTTTCCTTCTCTTTGCTGTTGCTGCTTCACACTAGCTAAAGGTAGACCAAATAGCCATAGTTGGATTATACACAGAAGTATGAATTTGCAAAAATAGATTTTCTAACGAGCAGAGTTGTCCAAAAGTGGAATGAGCTGCCTTAAGTAACAGGAAGTTTCACAAAGGTCTTTGGACAGAGGTTGAATGACCATTTGTGGAAGTTGTCATAGAGGGGAATTCTATTAAGATATGGCTTGGACTCCATAGGAGGCAGCTAGGTGACTCATAGATAGAGTACAGAACGTGGAGTCAGGAAAGCCCTGTTTGCCTTAATTTCCTCATCTCTAAAATGAGCTGGAGAAGGAAATGGCAAACCACTTCAGTATCTTTACCAAGAAAACCACAGGGACAGCATTGGCCTGTTATGATCTGTGGAGTCAGGAAGAGTTGGACACAACTGAAAACACAACAAATATAAGTTGGGCCAGAAGATCCCTGAAGTCCCTTCCAACCCTAAAAGATTCTCTGAAAGTCATAAACCCTCCAAATAAATATATATTTTCCCAGTCCTTACTAAATATATTCCCTTCTTGGCCAAAAACCCTGGTCCAGAAATCCAAATACCAAATCCAAATCTTAACTAATTGCTTTTATCTCACTTCTTTGAATTCTTTGTACTTGTCAACAAGCATAAGATTGATCTATATCTGGTCACTGGACCCAGATGGCTCTGGAGGAGAAAGTGAGGCTGGTGATTTTGCACAATCCGCCCTCACTTAAATCCAAATCACTTGGGTGCCATAGCATCACCTCCCTGATGTCACCATCCTCTTCAAGAACAAAAGACAAGAAGTAGCAACCTGTCAACCATATAACAAATTTCAGAGTCTGTAATTGATTTATATGCGAAAGTCTTGCCATTACAACAAAACCATAGCACTTAAGGACTATGGTTATCTCTTGAAGGGTTTCCCCAATCATTTCTCACATAGTCAGAGGTACTTAGGAAACACTCAATTTTTTTTATGAGAAGTATCAACAAATGATTGGCTAATTAATTGGTTCACCTGTAATCAAAATGATAAGCTTTAATTAAATACCTAAATTTCCCTTTCATAGTGAAAGCACCCTGAAAAACGATCCCATTAATCATAATACTTTGGAATTTGGAACAAGGTGAGCTCATTTTGGACCCCTTTCAAGAAGTTTAATTATTTTACTCAATCCAGCTCAGTCTATTCCATTTCAGTTAAATATCATGTGACAAATATTTCTTAAGAGTATATGCTATGTGCAGGAAACTGCCTTAAAAACTGGCAGTGCAGAGATAAAAAATGACCAAGACTTTTCTCACCAGGAAATTACAGTCTTTTAAGCAATTAGACATACACAAGAAGGAAAAAGGCAAGTTAATATATGGCAAGGGCAAAGAATAGGGAAAATGGGGTGATAAAAGATATCGAGAAAGAGGAGAGAACAGAGACTGCTGTCCCAAGTTAGCGACAAATTTATTTTCTTTAATTTTATTTATTTAATACTGAATTTAAAAAATAAAACAAGCATTTGCATAACCGAATAGAAACAAAAGATGATTGTACATGAAACTGCAAATCTATTATGTACAACTTGCTATTTAAATATATAACAAAGTTATTATGTACATTTCATTTTTCCTTCCTCCCCCAGAAAAGGTTACCATTAAACACAAATATGTATGCATGTAGAACCATTCTATATCATATATAACATATTAATATCATATATAATACTATATATCATAGTCCTATATAATAAATTATATACCATTTATATAATGCATAATATATAATCATGCAATATATTATAGTTAATATAACAAAATCTGTTGTTACCTTTCAAATTTTTAAACATTTTATTTTTTTCCAATTAGATAAAAAAAATTTTAAGATTCATTTAAAAAAAAAATTCGTTTTGAGTTTTCTCCCTTCCTCTCTTACCTCTCCCTTCCTGAGATGGTTAACAATTTCATGTAAGTTATACATATGCAGTCATGCAAAAAATATTTCCATATTAGTCATGTTGTGAAAGAAGACATAGATCCAAAGGAAAAAAAAATAAAGTGAAAAATAGAATGCTTCAATCTGCATTCAGCCTCCATCAGTTCTTTCTCTGGAGGTGGACAGCATTTTTCACCATGTGTCCTTTGGAATTGGCTTGGATCATTATATTACTGAGTATTTGCTATTGCTTTTTACATGTGTATATTTGTATTACTTGAAAGTTATGCTCACAAGGCAGTTTGATATGTAGTGAACAGGGCTTACTCAGGAGCACTTGGGCTCAAATCCTGCCTCAAACACTTGCCACTATGGGATAGAGGGCAAGTCACTTCACCACTATGGGCCTCAGGTTGCCTGGAGTGCTGGCCTGGAGTCAAGAGTTTTTGGGTTCAAATTTGACGTCAGGCACTTTTCTAATTGTGTGACTGCTGTGTGAGTTTTCTCAATTGTAAAATGAGGATAACAATAGCACCTACCTTGTAGGGTTATCATGAGGATGAAATAACATCATATTTACAACAGGGCTTGGCACGTCATTGGCACTTAGTAAATATTTTTCTTCTTTCCCTTCTTCCTCCCCTGTAAAATAAGAGGGTCAGATTTTATGAACTTAATAGTTCCTTCCAGCTCTACAGTTCTGCTCTTATGATCTCAGATTCATCTTAAGAAGCCTTTCCAATATATCTATATATACATAAAAAATTAATCACAAAAGCTACCACGTGAAGTATATTAACTGACAACACTTATGTGTATGTTTTTGTTATAAGACAAATTGCATGTGGTACAGGAAAGGCCTGATGAATCTACTGGTCAATAAATCTACCCTACGACACATAAATGCTTTTTTCCCCCAATTCTTGGGTAAGATCACTTAAAACTGGACAGAGGGCATCAGAGAAGGCTTTAAGGAGGTGATGAGCACTTGAGCTGGACCATGAAAAAAGGGAGAATACATGATAGGTGATGAAAAGGGGAAAGTCTATTTAAGGTATAGGACCAGCATAAGAAGAGTATGGAGAATTGGATTCATTTGGTCCAATCCAACTGAGACTGGAGAATCGCTAGTTGTCTAGTTTGCCTGGGATATGGTATGATCAAAGAATGGCCCTACAAATTAGGATAGTGAATGCCAATCTAGATAATTTTAGTACTCTTTGGAGAACCATTAAAATGCTTTCAGTAGGAAAGTGCCTAAAATACCAAAATGACTTCAAAGGTATACTTAAAATATGGGTCCTAAGGAAAATACTATTGCAAAACTCCAGTATGTTTAAAGAACACTGGGCAATCTATTGCGACATATCTTAAAGGCTGTTAACAAATAGATCTCTGACTTCAGTAAGTCATTGGCTAAGGCCTGGGTTTTGGTATTAGAAATTGGTACTATTGGCATTGCTGTGTCTTGTGTTGCCACAGTCTTGTAAAATGGGATGAATGATTGGATAGATTATTCATATTTAGCTCAAAATAAATTGGTACTTTCCCATTTCAAATGCCTTTGCAATATTATCTCAATTGATCTTCACAGTAACTCAGTATCCCACAGTATTTGGGATAATTAGGACCAATATCATCACAATACCTGTTTTACAGATGAAGAAACTGAGGTTCACTGAGGTGAAATGATTTAGCCAAGGTTATGGAGCTAAGTCAAGGACAGATAGCTAGGTGCTGGTCCTGGATTCAGAAAAACTCCTCTTGTTGAGTTCAAATCTGGCCTCAGACATTTACTAGCCATGTAACCCTCAGCAAAACACTTAGCCCTATTTTCCTTGGTTTCCTCATCTGTAAAATGAGCTAGAGAAGGAAATACAAACCACATTAGTGTCTTTGCCAAGAAAACCCCAAATGGGGTTATAGGGAGTCAGTCATGACTGAAAATGACTGAACTACAACAAAACAGAACTAAGTAAATACCAAAGGAAGGGCTTGACTCTGCATCTTCTGATCCATATTATAGTGTCTGCTGTTATGACTAATGATGTTTTTAAGCCACACCTAAGTAAAATTTTGAAGTTGACAGAGCACTTACTTTCCTTAAATCCTTGTGAAGCACTTTGAGGTTTGGTTTTTTGTTTGTTTGTTTGCTCATTTTGGGAGAGAGCAGGTAAGAAGGGAGAAGATTTCATGCAGCACTGTGGATTTAACTGGGTAGAAAACTCTTGGTAAAGAAACTCCCTGGGAGGAGCCAAGATGGCGGAGTAGAAAGACTCACGTATGCTAGCTCCGAATCCACAGCCCATAAATTTCCTGTAAAAAGAACTCCCCACAAATTCTGGAGCAGTGCAGGCTGCGCAGCAATGCAGTGGAGGAGATTTCCGATCCAGAGAGCCCTGAAAAACAAACCCCAAAGGTCCGTTGTGAACTGCACAATGGAGCCCAGCCCTGCCCACATGGCTCCGAGAGGAGCAGATCCGAGCAGGCTTCAGGGACGGAACCTCAGGCAGCGAAGGTCCCTCCACCCACAGGTGCTACAGGTCAGTGAGAGAGACTTCTGGGCTGGCCGAGAGGGGAGAGGGGTGTCTCCATAATTCAGGCCCCCTTGGGAGGCAGTGGCAGAGGCAGTGGCAGAGGCAGTGGAGGCCAGGAGCTCCTGGAGCAGACAGGAGCTTCGCTCCATTACTGAAGGTCTCTGCATAAAGCCCCTGAGGGAACTGAGCCTGGGAGGCGTCCCTGCCCCCACCTGAGCACCAGAACTTAAGCTCACATTGAATAGCAGCCCCGCCTGCTGCTGAAAGCCCTGAGGCTGGGGAGCAGTATTTGAATCTCAGACCCCAAGCACTAGCTGGGCAGATCTAGGCGGGGGTGGAGAGGAATCTCAGAAGTCAAGTAACTGGCTGGGAAAATGCCCAGAAAAGGGAAGAAAAATAAGACCATAGAGAGCTACTTTCTTGGGGAAGAGATGTTTCTTCCTCCTTTCATTTCTGATGAGGAAGTACAATGCTTGCCATCTGGGAAAGATGTGGAGGTTGGGGCCTCTGTATCCCAGACATCCAAGGTGGATGTCCGGTGGCCTCAGGCCATGGAAGAGCTCAAAAAGGATTTGGAAAATCAAGTTAGACAGGTGGAGGAAAAACTGGGAAGAGAAATGAGAGAGATGCAAGAAAAGCATGAAAAACGGGTCAATACCTTGCTCAAGGAGACCCAAAAAGTGCTGAAGAAAATAACACCTTGAAAAATAGGCTAGCTCAATTGGCAAAAGAGGTTCAAAAAGCCAATTAGGAGAAGAATGCTTTCAAAAGCAAAATTAGCCAAATGGAAAAAGAGGTTCAAAAACTCACTGAAGAAAACAGTTCTCTCAAAATTAGAATGGAACAGATGGAGGCTAATGACTTTCTGAGAAATCAAGAAATCACCAAACAAAACCAAAAGAATGAAAAAATGGAAGAGAATGTGAAATATCTCATGGGAAAAACAACTGACCTGGAAAATAGATCCAGGAGAGACAATTTAAAAATTATGGGACTACCTGAAAACCATGATCAAAAAAAAAGCCTAGACATCATCTTTCATGAAATTATCAAGGAAAACTGACCTGATATTCTAGAACCAGAGGGCAAAGTAAGTATTGAAGGAATCCATCGATCACCTCCTGAAAGAGATCCAAAAAGAGAAACTCCTAGGAACATTGTGGCCAAATTCCAGAATTCCCAGGTCAAGGAGAAAATATTGCAAGCAGCTAGAAAGAAACAATTTCAGTATTGTGGAAATACAATCAGGATAACACAAGATCTAGCAGCTTCTACATTAAGGGATCAAAGGGCATGGAATAGGATATTCCAGAAGTCAAAGGAACTAGGACTCAAACCAAGAATCACCTACCCAGCTAAACTGAGTATAATACGTCAAGGGAAAGTATGGTCTTTCAATGAAACAGAGGACTTTCACTCATTTTTGATGAAAAGACCAGAGCTGAAAAGAAAATTTGACTTTCAAACACAAGAATGAGAAGAAGCATGAATAAGCAAACAGCAAAGAGAAGTCATAAGGGACTTACCAAAGGTGAACTGTTTACATTCCTACATGGAAAGACAATATTTGTAACTCTTAAAACTTTTCAGTATCTGGGTAATTGGTGGGACTACACACACACACATACACACACACACATACACACATGCACGCACACACAGAGACAGAGCACAGAGTGAATTGAATAGGATGGGATCATATCTTAAAAGAAATTAAGGTAAACAGTGAGAGAGAAATGTAGTGGGAGGAGAGAAGGTGAAATGGAATGGGGTAAATTATCTCTCATTCAAGAGGCAAGCAGGAGACTTTTTAGTGGAGGGAAAAAGAAGAGCTGAGAAAAAAACATGAAGTTTACCCTCATCACATTCGACTAAAGGAAGGAATAAAATGCACACTCATTTTGGTATGAAAACCTATCTTACAATACAGGAAAGTGGGGGAGAAGGAGATAAGCAGGGTGGGGGGGATGATGGAAGGGAAGGCAATGGGAGGAGGGAGCAATTTGAAGTCAACACTCTTGGGGAGGGACAGGATCAAAAGACAGAATAGAAACAATGGGGGGCAGGATAGGATGGAGGGAAATATAGTTAGTCTTACACAACACGACTATTATCAAAGTCATTTGCAAAACTACACAGGTATGGCCTATATTGAATTGCCTGCCTTCCCAAAGGGAATGGGTGGGGAGGGAGGTATGGGAAGAATTTGGAACTCAAAGTTTTAGGAACAACTGTTCAGTATTGTTCTTGCTAGTAGGAAATAAGAAATACAGTTAATGGGGAATAGAAAGTCATCTGGCCCTACAGGACAAAAGAGAAGATGGGGACAAGAGAAGGGAGGGAGGATAGAAGAGAGGGCAGATTGGTTATAGGGGAAATTAGGATGCTTGGTGTATTGGGGTGGGGGGAGGGGACAAATGGGGAGAAAATTTGGAACCCAAAATTTTGTGAAAATGAATGTAAAAAGTTAAATAAATATATATTAAAATAAAAAAAAAAAAAAATGAATTCCTTGAAAAAAAAGTGAAACTCCCTGTACCAATGCAGATCAGCGATTGTTTTACAATTTTATTGCTCAGATAGATGCCTGGGAAGGGGAAAGGGGTAAGGGAAATTAAGAGGTTAATAAACTTGTCCAAGGTCACATAGCCATTAGGTATCAGAGGGGAGATTTGAACCAAAGACTTATTGACTCAGACACCCATCCTCTAATCCACTACAATAAGATGCCTTTCTTGACACAGACACCATTAGTGTCATTATCTCACAGAACATTTGAGTCAGAACTTTCAAAGCCCTTCCATTCCAATCTATGATGAGCAGGAATCCCCCAACCCCCCAACCTCCCCACATACACAGCGACACAAAATCCCTGACAAATAAATATCTGTATTCTCGATAACCATTTCCAGAGAGAAGGGACCTACCACCATTTAAGGCACAGCATATTCTACTTTGGGATGACTCTGGTTGTCCTTTATTTTCTTTTAAATTGGGATAAAACCTGCATTTCTTCCATTTCTTCCAATTGCTTTTTGTTCTACCCTTAGAGATCAGGCAGAACAAGTAGATATCCTCTTCCTTCAAGCTCTGGAGCTATGATCCTAATAATAATATTAATAATGATAATAATGACCAGCATTTATATTGTACCTACTAGGTGCCAGGCACTGTGCTACATGCTTTACAAATATTCTTGTATTTAAGGTATACAACATTAAAAGATAGATGCTATTATTATCCCCACTTTACAGTTGAGGAAATTGATGTAAATAGTGATTAAGTAGAGTTTTGCCTGAGATCATGTAACTATTAAGTGCCTGAGGCTAGATTTCAACCCAGGTCTTCCTGATTCAAGGCAGTTAGGTAATGCAGTGAATAGAGCACTGGGCTTGGAATCAGGAAGACTCATCTTCTTGAGTTCAAATTTGGCCTCAGACAATTACTAGATGTGTGACCCTGGGCAAGTCATTTAATCCTGTTTGTCTCAGTTCCTCATATGTAAAATGGGTTGGAAAATGGAATGGCAAACCACTCCAGTATCTTTGCCAAGAAAACCCCAAATGGGATCCTGGAGGGTCAGACATGACCGAGACAACTCAACAACTTCCTGACTCCAGGTCTAGTGCTTTTTTTTCACTGTACCATCTTTCTGATTCTATGACTTACACTATATGACAATCCTTAAAATATTTGAAGAAGCTATGTTGTCCCTCTTGAATCTTCTTTTCTGTAGACTGAACACATCAAATTCTCTCAAATTATCCTTACATGGCATGCTCTCCGTTTGACAGATAAGTAATTTACCCATTTGTTACTTGCTTATGGTCACATAGCTAATAAATATCGGAGTTAAAACTTGAACCCAGATTTCCTTCCTCGATGTCCTGTGTTCTTTCCATTATGTCACTGTGCTAGACAAGTCAAATCAAATAAACAAGTATTTTTTTAAGGAGTTCTTTTCTTCATTGAATTTTTGTGCCTCTTTTACCATTAGACCAATTCTGGGTTTTTTTTAAGCTGTTATTTTCTTCAGCATTTTTTATGCCTCTTTTACCAAGCTGTTAATTCTCTTTTCATAATTTACTTGCATACTCTCATTTCTTTTACTTCTACCACTCATCTGTTTCTTTAAAGGAAGGAAATCTTGCTTGTCTTGGGGCCAATTAGCAATTTTCTTTGAGACTTTGTAGCTATTTTCAAATTGTTATCTTCTTCTAAGATAGTGTCTCATTCTTCCCTGTCTCCACAGTAACTTTTTATGGTAGTGTTCTTCTTGTTATTGTTTGCTCATTTTTTGCAGCCTATTTCTTCATGTTGAACTTAATATTAAAGTTGGGCTCTGCTCACTGGGTGGTGGGGAGACACTGTACTGAGCTTCAGACCTTTTTGTGCTGCTGCTTTCAGAGCTAGTTCTTGGAGTCTACAAGTCTTCAGTGCTTTAAAGGTGTTGTGGTCTATGAATAAGTGTGGTCACTCTGGTCTTACCCAGGAAAGGCACCTACTCCCCTGGAGTCACATGTACTAGTATTCCTCTTGGCCCTGGTACTATGACCAGATCCCCTGCTTTCCTGCAGTTGCAAATGTTGGTGTTCCTCTCTGCCTTGGAACCTGTAACCACAGACCCTGCTACCTTGTGACCAATCACAAGTATTCCTCTCTTTCCTGGAACTGCCACCTAGGACTGCTTATGGGCAATAGTGTTGCCAATCAGCACCAGCTGCACCCAATACCAGCAAAAGGTCCCCTATAATCTCTTTCTGACTCTCTTAGTGTCTCTGGGCTGAGAGCTTCTGAAGGTACTGTTACTGTTGATGCTATTGCAACTGCCTCCAAGGTCCACCACTGTCTCACCTATTGAGCTCTAAGACTGCACCCACTCCATTGTTACAGACCTCTTCTTCAGACCTCCTAAGTTGTCTTAGACTAGAAAATGTCTTCATATGACCTTTTGTTAGCTCTTTCACTCTAAAACTTGATTTGAAGCATTATTTTTAAGTTGTTTAGAGGGGAATATTAGGAGAGTTCAACTGGGACCTGACCTGTACTCTGCCATCTTGGATCTACCCCATCAACAAGCATTTATTAAGAGCTTACTAGGTGTCAAGTATTGTTGTAAGCACTGAAAATACAAATAGAAGCAAAGGAAAGGCAGTCCTTGGTCCTCAATTAACTTACATTCTAGTGGGAGAAGATAACACATAAAAGGAAGAGGAAATGTAGAAGTAAGGGTAGTGAAAGAAGTCTGGGGAGTTAAGCATAGGTCCCAGAAAGGAATTAAGGAGTGGACAGGGCTGGCTTGGTCTTCTTTAAAATGAAGGTTCTGGGGGCACCTGATGAATTAGAGAGAGGGCTCATAGAAGTGGAGGGATCATCCAGCATGTGGGCAGAGGGACCTTCCAGGGCAAGAAGTCTGCTGGAATAAGTAGAGAAAGAACTCAGAAGAGTGAGGAGCAGAGCCTGGACAGGAATAAATGAAGGAATGAATGTAGCTTCCTACTATAAATAATTTCCAGCCAAGTAATACCCTTTGAATAATAAAAGACCAATATCTTAAAGATAATGCTAAGATTTTCTGGTTATATCCGTGGCTTATTTCAGAGTGTACTTGCTTCTTTGTGGGGAACAATGACTGGACTTTTGCATTGTGACCTATCTTGCTCAGTCATATCCAATCATTTCCTATATACTCAGAAGTCTTAAATATTATTGTCACCTGTTGAGGTAGGGGAGAGATGTGGATTACTAAGGGATTATGGGAGTTGGAAGGAACCTTAGAGCAAACCTTATCCTCATATCTCAAACAATTTTTCACTTGTGTATTTTCTGGGACATCCCTGAGTGTTGTTATGGAAACAAGGTGAAATGGTGCCAAACAACCATACTTAGTAGACTGATCTTTAAGTTTGGGCCTTAGTCTGAGAGGCAGAAATCTTAGATCCTGCTCCTGGTTCTACTGTTATCTCATTGCCCAACCTAGCAGGGATCCTCTGCTCCTACTTTACCTTCATGTGAATGAATGATAGGCCTTTCTTGAGTAGAGCCTTTCCTGAGGACCTTAAGATTTCTATCTTCAAAGGATTCTAACCCCCAGCAGTAAAATCTATGGTCATTACATTTTGAAATGGTAGTTGAACTCATAGATAAGGTACACATTCAACTAAGTGAAATGATCTTGTCATAGAAAAGATTGACAAAGTCAGGCTGAATGATATATAGAATAATAGAGGAAAAGTTGGGGTCATAGAGTCTAACATTCATTTTCCAGATAAGAAAGCAACCAAGGCCTTGCCATTGAAGCGAGTTCAAAATCACATACATATCAAGAAACAGAGATAGTATCTGAACCCAGATCCTTGGACCCTCAAACCAAGGGGTTTTCCTCTGTACCACATTGGATTCAGAGGTAGCTAACTAATTCTTCTAAAGAGGATTGGACAATACAGTGATATTAAGCTGAAACAAGGTCTTTAGTGTCATACCATAAGACTCTGCTTTTGGCCTTGTCTCGTTCAACATTTTTTATTACCAACTTAAAGGCGAGGTCAAAATCTTAGGTTTATCAAAAATGTAAAATAATGTAATTTGGATGATATCAACAAGATTCTTAAAGATGTGGAGAGGCTGGAATGCTAGGACAAAACTAACTTTGTAACCCCATTTGAGGTTTTCTTGGCAAAGATGCTGGAGTAGTTGGCCATTTCCTTCTCCAGCTCATTTTACAGATGAGGAAACCCAGGCAAATATGGTTAAATGACTTGTCCAGGGTCATGAAGCCAAGGAGTATCTGAGGCTGGATTTGAACCCAGGTCTTCCTGACTCCAGGCCTGGTGCTCTATTCCCTGTGCCATCTAGCTGTCAGGCAACTTTGTTTAATGACCTTCTCATTATTAATATAGATTTAAACATTTTGTGTTTTGTACTCTCTGAAGGTTTTTGCCCCTGTTGTGGATAAGGGCCATGAAAGAGTTCTAAAGAGTGGGAGATTTACCACAAACACTAAGATCTCCTCTAGATATTTTTGTTTGCATGTGACTGTGTGCCAATTATATCAAGCTCTGGAACACTTCAGGGCCTCTTAAATGACAGATATAATCATTCAAAAGATATTATACTAACTATCCACAATGGAAAAAACCAAATGGATGAAGAATACCTATTGTAAAGGCATGCTAAAGTATATGATCCACATAGCATCACAAATTTATGACTTAAGACTCATTATCTTAGAGGCACACTGGTCTAACCTCTCTCTCCACCACAGTTTTACAGATTAAGAACTCAGATCAAAATAGGTGATGTGACTTTCTGAAGGCTTGCTATGGAATAAATGGTAGAGCAAAGAATTTAACCCAGGCCCAAGCTCCAAATCCAGGGATCTTTCCACTAGTCTTGCATTTGACCAGTCCATGAAACTGGTCTATTAATATATACATCTTGGACAGACATGAGAGACTTTAATACATACATCTTGGACACATATGGATGGTATATGGGATAATAGATGAGGATCTAGAAAGGATCTTCATAGTCATAGAGTCCAGCTGACTCATTTCCCAGATAAGGAAGCTGAGGCCCAGAAATTGGAGATAGCTCAAGATCACGTAAGTATTAACAGAAATAGAATCTGAACCCAAATTTGTTTGAACAATTCAAACATGAGAATGAGAATGGACTGGATTGCCCTTGATAAATTGTATAATGCTTTTAATTACTCCAAACTTTTCCCTGAAACAAAGGCCCATATATTTAATGCTACTTTTTCCAAGTGATGATGTAGGATGGCAAGACATGTTGGATGAACCACCCGTGGAAGAGTAAAGGAAGGATATAGCCAAAAGTCACATAAGATGAGAGAATACAGAGACAGCTCTTATGATTTCTATAATTTAATTGAATGGAGTACTCATATAAATGAGACTGCCACTCTAGGGAAATATTGGAGTATGAGTCTATGGAGGCTTCTTGTTTCTATCACAGTTCAATTCAGCAAACTATTATTAAATGCCTACCATATGCAAGGCATTTAATACCACCATCCCTGAGGACTCTCCCTCTGATTGGATGGCTGCTCTCAGAACTTCCATTTATGGACAGCAACCAGACCAGCCATGTCTCATGCCTCTCCAGGCTGGACTCAGCACTTCTGTCATGCACCTGAGACTGATACTTTTGGCTTATCTCTACCTTTTCATCTTCTTTTTATGTGATATCTTCCATTCTTCCCCATTGATTACTAAGTTGGTGGAAAGCTATAGGTACATTTATAAATGCATTGTGTTATATTTATTATTTATTCATTTGCCTAAATGTATACCTGTGATATTATTTTACTTTACTAAGTATAATGACTACATTTAAGATCTAAAAATATCATTAATATGAGGGGCTGATTATATAAATACAAATCTCTCAATGAGAGCTCAAGAGCCAAAGTAATGAATAGGATGAATGTATTTCCCCTCAACAGGGTTACACTTGGGAGTAATCATGAAAGAATTTGAGGGTAATCAAAAGCTCCTCTGGGAACCTATACCTTTGAGTGTGAGAAAAGGTTAGAGGGAACAAGCAACCCAGAGACTAAGCATCCATAGGTCCAAGGAAGAGATGTGAGGTGCTACATAATGTGTGTCTACCCATGTACCATTATATAAGCAAAAAGAAAAATTTAGCTTCAGATTGCTCCACTGTGAAAGATGAGTACTACAGTCTGTCACTAAAGGGAAAACTCATGAAGATAGAGACATGAAGACTCATCATAGGTCTGGAAGAAATACTAAAGACAGATTGTCTCTAGTCCCCTCCCCATTATCTCCAGATTCTTTTGGCTGGACTGATACTCCAGATCTATATCTGGCTACTGGACCCAGATGGCTATGCAGGAGAAAGTGAGGCTGATGACTTTGCACCCTCCTGCCTCACTTACATCCAATTCACTTGCGAATCATGGCATCACCTCCCTGAAGTCATCCTCTTCCTTGAGAACAAAGGACAAACAACAGCCACAACCACAGCAAGCCCCACCTAAATACCTGTTTTGTTCCTCCCACTCTGCTTTCATGTTTTAGCTGTACAGTCTATGCTTACTGCATAGACAATCATTTAAAGAACATTTAATGTTGGTGAGTGGGAAAAGAAGAATGATCATCTCACTAACCTCTGAAATTAACCATTTGAATATTGCAGTATTTGTAGGGTGAGATACTCAACATGTATATAGATTAGAAGATATATAAAATAATATAATTAGATATATAATAATATAGAGGACCCAGAGTTTTCAAGCTTTGGGCTTACTTATGCAGACCAAATGTAATCTGGAGGGCATCTCAAAAAATATCATTCTTTGGCTCATTTTGCCCCATCCTGGAGTCACCTCTGGTAAATCTCAAACAAATGTGTAGCTCATGTCTAGATCATCACAAATACGAGTTAAAAGTTCCCTGAGTTCTCTTGTACTAGGATATGAGATGCCAAGATGCATGTAATACAGGACAACCTTTATTTTTTTATCTTTATAGAAAATGCAAAAATAACAAAGCATTTGGAACACTCAATTTGCTATGAAAATTTATTTTACGCTACATCAACATGGGGGATAAGCTGGGTGGGAGGATAATAGAAGGGAGGGCAAATGGGAGGAAGGAGTCTTTAGAAGTGAACACTTTAGAGGAGGGATAGGGTCAAAAAAGAGAATAGAATGAATGAGAGGCAGGATAGGATGGAGGGAAATACAGTTAGTCTTTCACAATATGACTTTTATGGAAGTCCTTTGCATAACTACATATGTATAACATATATCAAATTGCTTGCCTCTTCAGTGAAGATGGGGAGGGAGGGAGGAAGGAAAAGAAGTTGAAACTCAAGTTTTAGAAACAAATGTTAAAAATTGTTTTTACATGCAACTGGGAAATAAGATCTATAGTTAATGGGGAATAGAAATCTACCTTGCCCTACAAGAAAATAGAGGAGATGGGGATAAGGGAAGGGAGGGGTGTGATGGGAGGGGTGTGATAGAAGGGAGGAAAGATTGGGGGAAGGGGAAATCATAATACATGGTGTCTTGGGGTGGGGGTAAGGGAGAGATGGGGAGAAAATTTGGAACTCAAAATCTTGTGGAAATGAATATTGAAAATTTATAAGTAAACCCAAAGCATTTGGAAATGAACTTGATGGGGTGAATGATTTGTAGTAACTGCTTGAAGTTTGAACCCAAACTGTGCAATGACCAAGGCAGTAGAGAGTAGAGCGTGCCCCTAGTTTGGGGGACTTTTTATGAACAATTAACAAAAGGATGCTTATTTAGCCATGATATAAGGGTATACTGAAAGCCATGCCATCCCTTGCTACATATGATTTCTTGATTGTCTGCAATCTAATGCTATGCTGGGTCAAGGTTGCTGGCCCTTCACCAGGCTGGAAACATCTGATACAGACTCTAGCTCCTGGTCCTCTTGTGGTTTATTCTTCAGATCTTTTGGAGCTCACAGCTATCTCCAATATTTCACCTAAGAATGGAACAGAATGGAAACAGAATGGGGACAGAAATAATGGCTAGACCATATGTTCATAACTTCCTGGTGACCTGGGTAAGGAGATAAAATCTTAAGACCTCTTTCATCATGTGGGAGTTCGCAGCATTTGATTCTTCTCACTAGAGCACAACTGTAAAGAAAGAGGTCAGTTTGGCCAGTTGGTGCCTTTCATATGCATATCTACTTCCAGATCAGCAGTTTAACTGAAAGAACCTTCTTCATCACACAGTATACGGATAGGAAACAGTCAAAGAATACCCGCGCATGTTGAGAAGTAGAGGCCTAGGACCTTTGTCATGTGTACCAGGAAGTAGGCTACCCAACATCCACATGGGTATTGAATCAAACAGAATAAAGTAAGCAAAGCCCTAAGGACTAAACTTTCACTGACCAAGTCCACTATTTTATATATATATATATATATACACACACATATATACATACATATGTGCATAAATACACACATACATACATGTATGTGTATGTATGTGTGTATATATGTGTATCAAATGACATTATATATATATATAATATCATTTGATCTTCCCAACAATCTTCTTATGTAGGTAGTCACACTGATAGTAAGTCACAGAACCAAGAATTGGAAGTTTCTTGTTCCAAATTTGACAGATCTTCATCCAATTGTGGTGTTTTTTAAGTCCAGGATGTGGGGCAGCCAGGTGGTACAGTGGATAAAATACTGGGCTTAGAGTCAGGAAGACCTGAGTTCAAATCAGACCTCCGATACTCACTAGCTACATGACCTTGGGCAAGTCACATAACCCTGTTTGCCTCCGTTTTCTTCATCTATAAAATGAGCTGGAGAAGGAAATGATGAACTATTCCAATATCTCTGCCAAGAAAACTCCAAATGAGGTCCCAGAATCAGACACGACTAAAATGACTAAACGCCACTTGAATTAGATTGCTCTATCTTCTAACCATATTTAACTTATTATCCTTCATCCTCCAAATTCAATTGAATCACTTGATACAGAAGATAGCATGGAGTTCAAGGATCAAGGTGTCATGTCAGCAATTATTACTGCTTACCCACTAACAACCACGTTTCCCCTGCCAAAGGAACTTGGGAAATATTTACCAATAATATATTCAAATGCCTGTCCAGACTACGGAAGGAAGGAAGGAAGGAAGAGGGTCTATAGTTATTCATTCACTCATTCATTCATTCATTCATTCATTCATTCATTCATTCATTCATTCATTCATTCATTTAGATATCCAGACTCTATTCTTCTAGAAGCTGAGAATATACAGAGAAAAACTAAATAATTTTTCCACCCCCAAGAGCTTCTATTCTATTGGGAGGACGAATATATACACAGAAATTTAAAAAATCTATACAGAATAATCTAACAGGTAAGGCATTACAGCTGAGGGGATCAAGACTGGCCGCATGTAGGTGGTAATACTCAATTGAACCCTTAAGGAAGCTTGGTTTTTCAGGAGGGAAGGGACATATGCAAGGTGTGGGGGCATAGTCTGTACTTGTTCTGTAAAGTCTGAATTCAAAGGACTGCACTTGAGGACCTAGAGGACCACATATGCCCTCGAGGCCACTGGCGCATCAGGACTCTGTACAAAAGAGTTTGTGGAGGTGGATGAAATGTTGTGTATAGGTAACAACAAATAGGAAGGGAGATTGTGTGAGTATGAGAAATGTAATCAGCCTTGAAAGGAAAGTCACACAAGCTAACAATGCTATGGAGTGTTACACATATTTAAATGGGTAGAAGGATGTGTTAAAAGCCTAGTCATCCCCAGTAAAGGGCTAAGGGGATGTCAGAATCCACAAAAGAGAAGTACATACACACTACAGGAAGAACCAGATTGCAGGTCCCACAATCACCCTATGCAGCGTGGGCTATATCACTGCCACCTGCCAAGAGAGATAAGGTCCCAGTTCCCAGCACTGCCCGGGACAGAATGTTCTTCACACAGAGACACATGCAAGAATCAGCTTTAAGGGTCTCTTCTTAAAGGACATCATTAAAAACTCTGAGTGATGAAGCCCACATAGCTGCTGTGAAATATAATATAGATGGTTATATATAGGCAGTTGGGAATGTGTTCAGTGAAGTCATCTATCATAATTTAACTTATATTAAGTTCCTGGAGCATGTGCTGGGTCAATGTAGGTATGGTGAATCAGAGAATGTTGGAACTGGAAGAAACTATAGACTCACAGAATTCAATCCAATTTTAAGAGACATTAAGCGCCTACTATGTGCAATAACAAGGCAAGAGCCAGATACAAACACAAAAATCAAACAATCCCAAAACCTCAAAGAGATTACTTTGAGGAGGGTGGAGACTGCATGTACACAGACAAAATATTACAAATAGATAAAAATAAGTACAAAATGATTTGGGGGGGTGAAAAAATTGGGAGTGTCAGGAATAGTCAAATCCCAGAGTTGGAAGTGAATTTATAGGTCCTCTGTCCAACCTATTTGTTCTACAAATGAAAAATAAAACAAGACTATTGACTAGAGAAGAAAGGTAACATGCCAGGGCAAGTCATTTAACGTTTCTCAGCCTCAGTTTCTAAAATGGGTATTAGGATAGTATCCACTTCACGGGGCTCTTGTGATGATAAAATGAAATAACATTTGCAAACGCTCATTTTAGATAACTTTGCAAACTTTAAGGTTTGTTTAAATGGTATTATAAATGCTAGCTCTCCTCCTCCCCCTCTTCCTCCTCTTCTTCCTCCTCCTCCTTCTCCTTCTCCTACTCCTTTCCCTCCTCCTCCTTCTCCTCTCCCTCTCTTCTTCTTATACTAGGTGATACAGTAGATACACACAGTGAGCTTGGAGTCAGGAAGACAGGAATTCAAATCTAGTCTCAGATTCTGGGCAGATCACATAACCTCAGTTTGCCTAAGTTTCCTCAATTACAAAATGAGGATAATAAAATTCCTACTCCTCAGGGTTGTTGGGGCCATATTTGTAAAGCACTTAGCATAGTGCCTGATACATGGTAGGTGCTATTTAAACACTCATTCTTTTCCCTTCCATTTTTAATATTATTATTGGTCCAAGATCATACAGGGTTAATTAGAGTCAGGACTTGAACCCAGGTCTCCTGGTTTCAAGTGCAAATTCATTTTCTTTTCTTTTTCAATTTAATTCAACAACATTTATCAAGTGCCTGCTGATTGCCAGATGCTGTGCTAAGCATTGAGGGTACTAATAAGAAAGAGAAAAAAAATCCTTGGCCTTATGGAACTTGCAGCCTAGTTGGGGAGGGGGAAAGATAAACCACAAAAAGCACCAGTGGATATTCTCTGCACACTGCTGTACCCCACTGCATCTTGTCAGAGGAGCCCAAACCAAGCATGGCTGCAGATGCAAAGTGAGGGGTGAGTTGTTGATTAATTCATAAATTAATTTCCATTGATCCTATGCCTCAGAGTTTGTGACATTTCAATAATTCTGTGAGCTATTGTCATGATTGACTCTCATTGTCCTCTGTAAAGAAAAGCTTTGGGAAGAGATGAGTGCTCCATCTTCCAGCTCTCCTATCAGAGGGAAGAAGTTGCTGAAGGAGTCTACAAGGCGTTGGGTAGCAAAAGCTGAGTTCCACAGGATGCTGAGGAGACTGTCAGAGGATCAGCTTAGCCTGGGAGGGGCATCTTGTCCCAGGGAGTTCAAACCAAGCAGAGCTGCAGATGGAAAGTGGTTTTTTTTTTTTTCCCTATCTACTTGCCACTTTGTCTTATTCATCTTTCTCTCAGCTAACCAATGATCTGCAGTGTCACTCCCTCCCTTGATGCACCCACTTTACTCCTCCACACGCTTCAATCAGAAGCTGCTCTCAGATCCATGGTTTATACTAAATGACTGATACCGTCTTAAAGTATTAAACACACACACTAAGAGTGTTAACATCTTTTAAAAGGTTTAAGGCCTTATCTAAAGTGTTAAAAGAGATATTTCAACTTGTCCCTAGGAGAGAATTGTTGGCAGGTAGAAAGTTTTCCCTGATATCCCACTGTGCAGGGCAAAGAGTCTTTGGCCAGTCCTGAATATGAGTCTTAATTAAGGTCGACAGATTCAAGCTTCATTTGATCAGGAGAAAAGTGATGTTCTGAAGACTGGACCTTTTATGGATCCCATGTTCTCCTTATTCTTTCCCACCATAAATATACTTCCCACTGGGCTAGCTTGTGACTAGGCTATTTTAGGATTTATTCTTTAAAAACCTTTAAGAAGACAGGTTCCATTATAGGCCTCCAATGTGCTGGCTAATCTCATCTTCTCCAACAGATTAAAAACTTAAAAATTACTTGTAAATTGTAGATAGGAACCATAGCAAATGATCGCCCCATTCTTCTATCCTACCCTGCTTTTACCTGTCTGACCCTGGGTAGTTAATTTTTCAAGGATGCTCCCAGGAATCCCAGCTAAAGGTGGGGCCTCACCTGGGAGCCTTTCTCAGGTTGGAACAGTGAGTGGGTCAGTGGGAAAAAACCCAAGCAGTCCTGCCTCAGAACTCAAAGAAAGTGCAAAAGCCTCCTCTACAACAAGGATTCCAGATGGAAACCTGCCGAGGCAAGTATCGCAGCCGGATGAAAGAGCTGCTGTTTTTCTATCTCAAAGTAGAGTTAGCACAACAGGAATAGCAACAGCCGTCACATTCGTTCCCCTGAAATTACAAGGGACATCAATCTCCAGGCTTCAGACTGTAAGTTGACAACGTCAGGAAACCCCCTCCTTGTCCCCTTGTCCCCTCCCTGCATCCAGAAAAGTTGGAATTTCACCAGTGAAAACAAATTCTGGTTGTCTTAAGTACTCTTAAACCTGTCACTCGCTGGTAGTGTGACCCTGAACTAGTCAGGAGCCCTTTGACGTTGCTCAGTCTATAAGATGGAGCCAAGCAAAATTGTCAACTGTCTCTTAGTAGATGATTGTGAGGAGTTAAGAGGAGGAGCGAGCCAGTGGGAGGTAAAGGAAGATGCTCAGAAATCCAGATGAGGGGGTGGACAGTTGCAGGAGGCAGCTCTGCTTGTGGAAGCAGAGGAGGAGGACGACTCCAGGATTGAGAATGCAGAAGAGGGAAGGGGATGCCATAAACAACAAATCAAGAAACTCTTTGGCCAAAAGAAAGGGCAAACTTGTTTAAAGGGTTGGTGATAGAAATGGGGTGAGCTGAATGGGTTCATCGGTGATAGTAAACCTAATTCATAGGGTTCCAAAACCACAGAATTTGAAGAGACTTCTCTCCCCAAAAGCCTTCCATGGTTCCCCACTTCCTAGAGAATAAGATCCTTAATCTGGCATTTTTGATAATCCAGTGCCAGACTACTTTTTCAACCTTTCACCCATTACCCTTTCTTTACCAACTTCTTAGGAAAACACCACTTCAGACAGATTTCTCTACTTGGAACATTCTCCCCCAGACATAGTCGGCTCATTTCCACCTCCAGACCTTCTCTCCCATCATCTGCACACCTCCAACCTCTGACAAATAGAATGCCCCCTTTCTTCTTTCAGCCTATCTACATCTAAACAATCCTTTATAATTCACCTTCTTCTTGAATTGTGTTCTAACAGCAGCCCACAGGGATCTCTCCCTACTCTGAGTTCCCATCATTTATTCAATGCTTGTCACCAAAACAAATGTTGTTGTTTTTTTTTAAAGATTTGTATTGGAAGGGGAGGTAATTTGTTTTCTTTTGTCAAGGTCTGTGATTTCATCAGTGGAAAGAACTCCCAATATGGAATCTCTCTTCACCAAGGCAGACAGGCAAATCTCTTACCTGTAGCTTTAGACAATTAGCTGGGCAGCTGCGAAATAGAAGGATTTGTCCTCAATCACACTGCTAATATGTGTCAGAATCAGGACTCAATCTGTGTCTTTATGATTCCCAAGCCTACCACTTGTTGTTTCCTAGTTGTGTATATGTGTGAAGTAATGAGACTTCTCCCATAAGTCACATATGAAAATCAGTCTCACTACTTTGTCGTCACCCCAGACAAATGGCTGGCTTCCCCTATGCAGCTTGTCACAGCCTCGGTTGTCTGTGTCCTTTCACATGCTTTTCCCTTTGCTTTCCAGCTCTCCTTTCTGGGTTGTCTTTCTCTCATCGGAATGTAAGTTTCTTGAGAACAAAGACTGCCTTGCTTTTAGATGTACGTATCCCCAGCAGAGTTTAGCATAGTGTCTGGCATATTTATTGTTCCGTTGTTTTCAGTCATGTGTGACTCTCTGTGACCTCATTTGTGACAAAGATAATGGAGAGATTTGCCATTTCCTTCTCCAGCTCATTTTGCAGTTGGGGAAGCTGAGGCAAACAAGATCCAGGGTCACACAGCTGTTAAGTGTCTGAGGAAGGTCAGTCTCTCTGACTCCAGGTTCAGCACTATATGCTGTGCCACCTAATTGTGCTGTCTGGCACCTACATACTTAATAAATTTGTTGTGTTTATTTTTTTTTTTATTCATTCGTCTGAAATCAACCTGGAAAAGAAAAAAAATGATAGGAGACGGACTGGTACCGCTGGGAAGTATGCTAACTCTGGAGTCAGTCTACCTACCAGAATCCTACCTCTGATGTTTATTATGTATCACCTTTCCTTGATCTCCCATCTCCTCATCTATAAAATAACAGGGTTAGTCTAAGTGATTTCTTCTAACTATAGCTCCATGTTCCCATAGATGGGTGCTCCTACCAAAAGAAAAACAGAATGATATCAGACCAAACCAATGAATTTATCAGAGTAATAGGAAAGGGATTTGCTAGGAGCTATAAGAAGCCCAGTGTATTTTGGCCACCTAAACATCATTTTTTTTTTGTTACATCAGTGTTAGCTTGAATTCCCATGAGAAAAGCATGAGTTTAACTCATGCATGTGCTTTGGGTTCTCTAGGGAAGCTGTGGGTGTCAGCATGAAGATGGAAAGCATTGGTTCTGATATGCCCAGACCTTTGAATATCTCTGGTGTCTCAGTATTAATTGGAACAATTAATATCCAGCCTTTTCCATGTCCTAGCAGAGTATTATAAGTAGAGATCTGGGACCTGGATACCATGATATTCCAAGAAAATAGCAAATAGTGGTAACAGGGAGCATTGAATTAGGGAAGCTTTGAATTTTCTCCCTTGAATGGATTCAGAGAAACTTATCTATTGATTCTCTGGTACCAAAAGAATGGGCAGAGCATCTGAGGAAGAAATTTGGTTGGTGGACTGATGTATTCTCACTACATGAATACATAAAAAAGTATAGAATTACAAATAAAACCAATTGCATTAAAATACAGTTATCAGTAGGTTGGGTGTTTTTTTGTGAGTTTTTTTAGATTCCTGGATAAGAGATAAGAATTTCTGTTAGAATTTAGTTACAGAAGCTGAGATGAAAGACATTAGGAACAGACTGAAAGATCTGTTAATCAATGGCATTTTTGTAGAGTATCATAGCCCATATTCCTTACCCATTGCAATGATATGGAAGATAGTATTATCAGAGAACTGTGGTCATTTTTTCAGAACATAAACTCCTTGAAGAGAGGGATTGGTGGTTTTATTTTTGTCTTCATGTCATCAGAGCCTGACATTGTGTCTGATCTATGCTTAATAAATACTTAGCAGTTGATCGTGCTTTGAAGTCTCAGAAAATGGAAAGGATATGAAGACTTAAAACCAGCATATCTCTAGTTGAATGAGGTCTACTACCTCAACTATGGTCCCAACTCAAATGAGCTCAGAAAATAGATAATGATGGGATGTGTGAGCTCACTGTCAGGAATTCCAGCAAACGGTCTGAGTTCTACTTCAAGACATCATGGTGTCTAGGGAAAACACAAGAGTGTAGATGAGTAGAAAGCAATCCCATGCCAAGAAGATGAAATACTTAACAATGCAATCTCTACAGTGGCCTCAGAGAAGAGTTTAGGTCCTAAAAAAGGTAGTAATCACAATGCTCTATTGCCTATAGGCAAGTTCTTTGGAGACCCTGATGATCAGGGGCATATGAGTGATGAAGAGTCTGCCAAGCAAGTTTGAGAAGAGCTCAGCTATACCAGTGACTGTTAGAGTTAGAATTGATGGTACCTATGGAAAGGATACAATTGTGACTCATGAAGTGTTACTTATTGGTACCTCTGCAACGTCAAGGAAGTGAAGTAAGATTGCCTCTGAAACAAAGGGTATCTCTACTCAGATAGCAGGAGGGATGAAATCCAGAGGATCCTTTTTTCCTTACTAATAACAATACATTAGTTGTGCATGTCCCAAGGGAACAGAAACCATATATGGTTCCTGACAAAATAAACACTGGAAATCATAGAATTGAAATCAACATAATCAAAACTGAATTCAATATCTATCTCCCCAAAGCTACCACTGTTCCAAACATCCCTATTTCCATCAAAGACACTTCCAGTTACTCGAATTCCTTATCCTTAACTCCTCATTCTCGCTCATTTGCCAGATGTCATTTCCACTTCCATAACACTTCTCTCATCTGTCCCTTCCTCCACTCACACAGCCAACACCCTCCTCACTTCTCCCCTGAATTATTGCAGTATCTTCCTAATTGGCCTCAAGTCTACTCCCACTCCATCCACTTCATCCTCCACACAACTGCCAGAGATTCTACTAAATCATAAGTGTGACCATGCCGTTTCCCTACTTAGTAAGCTCCAAAGGCTCCCTATGATTTCTAAAATGAACAATAAACTAGTCTGGCATTTAAAGCCTGACAATTTGGCCCCACATTTCCAGCTTTACATGTTGTTCCCCTCCATGCACGCTACTACCCAGTCAATCTGGTCCTCTTAATCTTCCTCATTCATGGTACATGACCTCTGCCACTTTACTTTTCCTCACACCTACAATGTTCTCTGTCTTTACTTCCACTTCTCAGAAGTCTTCATTTTCTTCAAATATCAACCTAAGTACCACCTTCCACATGAAACTTTTCTGGGACTAATTGCATTATCCTCTTTTCCACAACTATAATATAAGGTATTTCACAAAAACCTTTACTAAAATCAATGTAAGCGATATCTACAATATTCATCTCTCCTACTACTATGCAAATGGCCTAGGTAGAACTGGGATAAAGAAGTTATTTTTAAAATGTTATTTTTTTTTAATTTATGGAATAAAGCATTTCTGTAACATAGTATAATAAAAAAAGATGATTGCATATGAAACTGCAAATCTACTAGGCACAACTTATTCCTTTTAAATATGCAACAAAGTTATCATATAAATTTCTTTTTTCTTCCTTCCCCCAGACATGTCCATCATTAGCCATCAATAAGTGTGTGTATACATACACATATATACATACATTTATAAATATTCTACTATACTTCTATTTATCAGTTCTTTTTCTGGATACAGATAGCATCTTTTTTCACATGTCCTTTTTAGTTAATTTGTGTATTTATAATATTCAAAATGACTTATTCACTCAGTCATTCTTAAAACAATATTGTCATTACTGTATACAGTGTTCTCTTATGTCTCATTTCACTCTTCATTATTTTGTGCAAGTCTTTACGTTTTTCTAAGATTGTTGAGCTCATCATTTCTAATATCACAATAGTATTCCATTACAATCCTATACTAAAATTTGTTCATCAGTTCTCTAATTGATAAAGAGAAAGAGATTCTTTCCAACAGCCACAATGTCCCTGGTTTCCATGTTTCCATTGATTTACAATGCAAGATGTGAGGTTATTGGAGCTGGTGATCTTTGCTGTATTTCCCACCAATAACCAGAACTGATGTACTTCTTACCCTTTTCCTCCGATAAAGAATTTGCATTCCTGTCAAATAACATCTAGGTCACATGTCTAGTTTATGGGTGCACCTTATAAATACTCATCAATCATGCTATACTATAAACTTGGTTAATTATCCATACATGTATAAGTAACATATAATCTACATTAGAATTACAAATGGCAAGGACAGAAACATGAAGAAACAAAAATGCATACCACATAAAGCAATAACACAAAAATAAATATAAATATTAGTAATCAAGAGCAAAAAAATTGAAATAATGTTATAGGATTATGGATTTAGATCTGGAAGGAAACTTAGAGGCCATTAAGTGCAACCTTTCATTTTACAGATGAAGAAACTGAGCCATAGAGAGGCTAAGTGACTTGATCAAGCTTATACACCTAGTAGTTGTCTAAGGGAGGATTTAAATCCAGGTCTTCCTGACTCTAAGTCTAGTCATACTGCCTTTAAGGTGAGTGTTACATGAATTTTCTCTGGAACCAATTCTATCCATTTATCCATCCATCCATCTATCTATCTATCTTTTAGCTAGCTATCAACTATGTATCATTTATTTTCTCTATGTCATCTATTTATCTAGTTTCATTTTGTCTTTGTATCCCCAGTGTCTAGCACATAGTAAGCACTTAAATTCTTGGTGAGTAATCATAGATTTTACAGTCTAAGAGTCCTCACGGCCATCAAGTCCAATATCCTCAATTTCTAAATAAGGATTTGAGAGCCTGAGAGTTTAAATGATTTTACAAAGATTCAATCCCAAGAGCCCTGATATCAGACCCATCACACTTTCCATAGTACTTGATAATCAGCCTGAATTATCCTAGGAAACTCAAGGTTGTTGGGCTTTTAGGTAATAAATATTGGAATTGTCAGGAGCTAATTGTAGAATTGCCAGGACTATTTGTCCAGAAACTGCTTGACTCGTGGTATTTCAGGAGCAGTGGGATAGGAGGTTTATGCATACTTTGTAGGTAACTACAACATGTGATGTTATATACTGTATATATAACATACTTGGTTTGCAGCATTTTTTTGCTGTATTATGCATATCCGTTATATGTACCATTGCTATTTGTATATGTACTTTGCATTGCATATGACCTCTGTATCCATTATTGTATGCCATCCTAATATGTAGTGCTATGTTTTATGTATTATAAGAGATATATGTTTGATCTACAATGCATATCTTTCTTTTCTGTATACTTTTTTATGTGATATACATTCTATTTCTGCAAGTTCTTACTTATCCTTGCCACATGTAATTCTAATGTAGATAATATCTTACCTGTAGATATATATGTATATGTGTGTGTGTGATTAGCTGTATCTAGAATATATGATGATTGATGGATGTTTACAATACTCTAAATTGCACGTGTACCCTAGGTATAATGTTCCAGATGCTTCAGGGAGCATCTAAGGAATACATCAATTTTAGTTACTTGTGGGAAATGGGACAAAAATCACCAGCTCCAGTAGCCTACCACTTGAACTGATTTGCATGGAGACTATGGGCATTATTGTTGCTGGAAAGAATCTCTTTACCCCAATTCTACTTTTGCATAATTAAATGCACTCTCTGGGATGATTTGATAGAGACCTAGGTTCTTGACTAAGGAGTGTCTTAGGAAATAAAAGTAGTTTCAGAACATAACTCACACAAAAATTTAGACTGAGGGGCATTGACAATGGTCTACTATAAATTAAATAGCTGGTAGACCTCACACCCTTTGGGGAAGAAGCCAAATTGCTGCTACTATCTAGACTATGGCAATAGGCTACAAGAGAAAAAGCAACAAGAGGAAAGAGTAGCTTGAAGGAGATATCCGGTAGAGACAGGAGATATCCAGTAGAAAATAGCTTAGCAGAGAAAAGAGGAGACCCCAGCTTGATGGAGAAAACAGAAAGCTTGATGACATTACCAGAGGAGGTTATCAGTGGCTCAGAAGTCTTGAAAGCACAAGTATCCCTGCCCAGGTATGTATTCTAGTCACATCTCCCTATTTTTGTGTCCTTTCATCATATGGGTTACCTACATATGCATCACTCCAAGCATACTATTTATCTACTTATTCTCCTTGAGTATGCCTCTCTGTTTTCTCAAGTTGTATAGGTTCCCTATTTGTACTCCTTTCAATAATGTAAACTGGTAACTTGTGAGTTAATGTATTTCTTTGTGTATTGCAAAGGAGAAATATTTTTTGTCACTTATTTTGTTATGCTATTAAATTGGGTATCTTTTGTTTTGAATACATATGTCTGCTAGTTGGCCTGGAAACAGTAAACACAAAGATAAGGGCTAGTGAGCTCTTTAATGAGATAATGCTCCACAAAATGTCTCAAACCTAGGGTTGCTTTTTGATATCCCCCATGTTATGATGGCTCCTGGGTTCTATTTTAGTAAAGGAAAGGATAGGGTCTGGTGAACACTTGTGTTTATAAATACAAGATGGAAATGCAGCTCTTGATTACAAAGATTAAATTCCTTTAAAATTCCATGACACTTACATGAACTGGTGCAAAATGATGCAAAAAGAATCAGGAAAACAAGATATGCAATAATTTAAATGGAAAAAGCAGCAACAAGAACAGAAGAAATTGAATGTTATATAATTATCAAAATTAGCCCTAAAGAAAAGAGGAGAAAATGCATCTCTTTTCTTCTTTGCAAGAGACTATAGGTATAAAAATATTGCATATACTGGCAAACTTGACTGAAGTATTGGTTACTTTTGCTAATCTGCTTTCTTTCCGCCTATCTAAGTGGGAGAGGAGAGAGGCATATAATTAGAAATAAAGGTAATATAAAAGCAAAAAAATGTTACTTTAAAATTTTAGTATAAAAAGAAATTCCTCTACACTAGGCTTCCTCAAAAAAAAAAAAAAACCACCACCACCAACAACAGGAGTCCATGGCTAATGATTTCACTTGTTGTTTTATTTTACCAACTTGAACTGAAACATCCTCAGGGATAGATCCCCTATTATAGGGCAAGAGAGGGAGTGGATGAGCTTCCCCTTCCAAATCAGTTGTTGTAGTTACGGAAGGCCCAGAATGTAATCATGAAGTATTAATGAGATGTTAAACTAACTGTAAAAGATGTATCTGTTCCATGACCCTTACATGAGATGCAAATACCTCTCTGATTAAGTCAAGAAGGGAATAATCTAATAGACTGAGAAACCAAATTAGTCATACCTCTAGGGGGCCTTAAATAGCTATCAGAAAAACTCAAGGCAGTCACGACTCAGAAAAGTTGTAGTGTGAGACTTTTGATTATAATGGAGGAGGAAGAGAAGGTCTCTATCTCTGCCTCTCCTCTACTGACCGTGTAGCTATGACGGGAAGCTAAGGAACCAGTAGAAGGCCCTGAATCCAGTAAGATGCAGAGACAATCACTCCATACAGACACAGATAAGCAAAGATAGTCACCCAAGGTTGGAAACATGTCCAAGGAGCCTGATACCTGGCAATCAAGAGTCAAGTTATGGAAAGGAACAGACCCTGGGAACCCAGCATGAGAAATCTGTAAAGAAAGAACAGACTTTTGAGTCTTGTAGAATTAGCAGTTGTGACTTTCCTTTGCCATACATGTATCCTACACAAGTGTCTCACTACCACTGCTCTCTAAATGTAAACCCACTCTTCTTATGGACATTGTCTTTATTTGTAGGAGAACATTCCCCAGACTTGTGGGCAAATGTTTTATAGCTACTATTTTTGTAATTTCATTTTAATAAATATCTTTGCTAGGAGCTAATCAAGTCTATTGGTTTATTGCTAACAGAAGACATACTGGCAAGGAGGAGATAACTATAGTGTTAGAAGTGTATACTCATAATGCTATCCCTAGAATCTGAGAATGGCCACTCTTCTGGGGACCCAAGTCATGAATGCAAATGCAAGTTGGTGTAATAATCCAGAGGATCCATGCTATAATAGTAGATATATAATCCTTTTCAAAGCCACTTTTAGAATTTATCCTCTGAAGTTTGCTGAGAAGAGAAGCAGCTTTTAGATGTAAGAATGGGTGAGCTAGTCTTTAAGTCAAGGAGGATCAGAAAGCCTGTCAAAGGGGAGTGACAAATAATGCTATTTGATTGCATTTTCGCAACTTACGGATAACATTTTTTTTGCCATTTTAATGGAAGATATCAATTCTAGGTATTTGGGGAGTGGTAGAAGAAAGGAACCTATTTGAATTCTGATAAGAGGGGCAAAACAGTCCTCATCAGTTTAATCTTACATGTCTCATGAAGTGTGACTTTTTTTTATATAGAACAACTCTATAAGAAGACCTTACTACTTTTGACCAGTTCTCAGTATTTGCTATTAAGAATAGATGTCAATAGACTTGGCTCTTCTTGGCAATCCAGTGATCCAAGACAATTCCAAAAGACTCATGATGGAAAATGCCATTCACATCCAGAAAAAGAACTATGAATTCTGAATGCAGATTGGAGCAAATCATTTTTACTTGTTTTGTTTTTCTTTCTCATGGTTTTTCCCTTTTGTTCTGATTCTCCTTTTACAACATGACTAAAGTGGAAATATGTTTAACATGATTGTACATGCGTAATCTATCAGATTCTTCCTGCCTTAAGTAGGAAGGAAGGAAGAGAAGGATAGAGGGAGAAAAATTTGAAATTCAAAATCTTACAAAAATGAATGTTGAAAGCTATCTTAACATGTAATTGGAAAAAATAAAAAACTATTAAGTAATACATATATACATACATATGTATGTATATCAGTGACAAATGTCATGTATGCAAAAGGATAGCATTAGTATTAACTATGTGGAAACAGAACAAGGAATACAAAATATTTGAAGTGAGGAAGACTTTAGAGACCATCTGATCTAATCTCCTCATTTTACATATGAATCCTAAGTAACTGAGGCTGAGAAGTTTTACAACTTTCTCAAGGTCACCCAGCAAATTCATTAGTCCATGGTGGAAGTGTGGCTTTAGTCACCACAGCAGCCAAGACAGAATTGTCACTTTGCAGAGAGTCAGCTTTGGCTGGAGAGCCAGGGATTCAGAACAGTGGGTGTAATCATCATGTTAGTGCATCCAATGATTCTTATTTTCAAGACTCGTTGAATAGGGTAATCCATCACTTCTAATGCCCATAAGGCCACCATGTGGGAATCCTCAATGCCATTTATAAAGAAGCGAGTTAATACATTTTCTTTTTGAGATGCTGCTCTGTGAAATAGAACTGAAGGATCAGAGATCACTAACAGGACTGGGGTGGGGGAAGGGGTGGGAATCCTTGATTGGTTGATTGACAGATTAAATTTTGAATAGTACATTTAGTCTGAAGGCTTTACTGTGCGAAGCATATAACTTAGAACCATCATATATAAAATATTTTAGTACTTAGCCACCACTCGAATTGCTTGAACCCCTTAAATGGCTGCAGCGACAAAATCCTTCATGAAATTATGAATAATGTGCAAAAGCAACATAGGAGCACAGCAATGAACCACAAGGTGGTCATCCTATACTTGACATCTATATTATACTTATGTAATTGCATGGTCTAAGGAAAGAATCCAAGGAGGAAAGAGGTGAAATTCCAAACAAAGCATAACTGTACCTAAGGCACACTCAGCTAAGGGGGAAGCGACTAGATGTGGGGGGTGAAGAGTGGGGGTGGGGGTAGGAGATAGGGCAGTGGATCTGGAGTCAGGAACACTTGATTTGAAATTTGACCTCTGACACTTATTAGCTATTGAATCCTGTGCAAGTCACTTAACCCATCTGTCTCTGTTTCCTCAGCTATAAAATGGAAAGAATGGCACCTACCTCCCAGAGCTGTTGTAATAATCAAATCAAATAATATTCATAAAGTACTTAGTGCAGCACCTGGTACAAATGCATGCTTAATCAATGTTTTCTTTCTTTTTTCTTCTTTGCTAACTTCCTTTTTTCCTTCCTTTCTAAATTCTTTCTTTTTTTCTTCCTTCCTTCCTTCCTTCCTTCCTTCCTTCCTTCCTTCCTTCCTTCCTTCCTTCCTTCCTTCTTTCCTTCCTTCCAACGACAGAGGACAATCTTGATCAATCAGGCTAGGAGACAAAGAGGTACCTTTGTTTCCTCTCCTGGTAGTGGAAAATAAGGAAAGGGACACAGGAAAGGAATGACAAGAGACTAGTAGTAGCACCTCAGGGTGGCCACACCGTACTGCCAGACCCCCATGAGGCTAGACACAGGACAGCAGTCACTAAGGAAGTACAACAACCATAATGTGGCACTCTGGAGAAAATCTCTGTTTGCTTCACATTGGTTATAGCTCTAATTTCAAACACCGCAGCTTAAGTGAAGGCCAAGCCTTATAGAAATTGGGTCCAGGATCCTACATTGGTGAGTTTCTGGTTGAAAAAAGCCCTAAGAAAAGGGTTGGAAGGAAATCTCCCTAAAGACAGTTTCCAGCACTTCTTAGGGCTTTTCACCTATGGATTGCTATGATGTCAGGCTTCAGAAGGGAGGCAATTAAAGAGGGCTAAAAGGAAAAAAAACATATATATATCATATATGTCATATATATCATATAGATATCATATATAATATGATATATATTATATATATATATATATATAATTGACCAGGATCTCTATTCCTGGTCAGTTTGGGAAACCAGGTCTTTGTAGAATGAAGAAAGTGCTTATTATGCTCCACCTGTACTCCTCAATGTTTGACCCAGTTTGGGGACCCAGAGCTCTGTTGGCACATGGGGCTTGTTAAGCTAGCTAAGTGTGTTAGCTGTGTATTAGACTCCTGCAGCTATTTCTTTTGCTGCATCAGACCCATGTCTATTCATCTTTTCCTACAAGAGGCTTTAGCACAAATTTCCATCCTTCCTACTCTCCCTCGGAGGTGCGACAGTTTCATTTTTGTCTTTGTGTTTCTAGTGGCTAGTCCAGTAGCTGGTACCTAATAGATGCTTAACAAGTAATTGTCTCATTCATTCAATGACTTCATTTGAAACCAAAATCCAGTAACTGTGAAAGTGACAAGGTTTATTTTCCCTTCCTTCCCTCCTCATGGTCCCAATCCTCCACTTCATGCCAAGTCAACAAATGAGGTTGCTAATTGCCTGCACTCCAAACTCAACCTCAGATCAGTATTTACTTTGATTTGCACATCCATACCATTAAGGAAGATTCCTGGATGAGAATTTAGCTGATGAGTCTGCTTCTTAGGAAAGTTAGGACAAAGGGAGCTTTAGCTATTTCAGGTAAAAGAAATTGCAGAGCTCTCTTAGTCATTAGTGAGTCATGGTCACATAGCAAGGAGATGCTACCCCATGGGAAGAAATACATATTTCTTTTTTTTTGCTACCATTCCTTTTGCTACTCTAATTAATTTGGGCAATCCCCACTGTCCTATCCTCTTCCCTTGTATCACCTGGAAGGGAGAAACTAAATTGAAGCAAAGCCAAAATATGAAAACCTACATTTATACTAAATATAAACTAAGGTTAAATTAATTACAATTCATTTTACCGAAAGAGTCACTATAGGTTTCCACTTTCACTATAGGTGCATCCACTTCTCTCACTCTCTGCTGAGCCCTCTGTACTCTAATTTCCAATCTCATCATTCAACTGAGTTCAGGCTTCCATAATCTGCTAGCCTGAACTATTGGTCTCCATGTCTCTAGTCTCTCCCCATTCCAACCTCTCTTCAACACAACTGCCAAAAGTCTTTTCTCAAAGTATAGGTCTGGCTAGGTCAACTTCCTTCACTGTAACCTCCCAGATCAAATATAAATTCCTTTGATTGGCATTTCAAACTCTTTATAACCTGGCACCTTCCTTGCTACCTTTCCCATCTTCTTACATAATATTACCCTCCATGTACTTTTACCATCTTGTCCTACTGGCATATTTGTTCTTCACAGATGATACTACAGTGGCTCACTGTAACCTGTAGGTTACATCTTCCATGTCTATGCCTTTGCCCTGACTGTTCCCATGCCTAGAATGTTCTCCTTTATCTCCATTTCCTAGAATCTCCTTCATGACTCAGCTTAAGTGCTCCCTCTGATAGAGACCTTTCTTGGTCCCCCCCATCTACTAGTGTCTTTTCTTCTATTTTTAATTTTTTTATTATTTTTTGGGGGGAAATCAGGTTTAAGTGATTTGCCTAGGGTCACACAGCTGGTAAGTATCTGAGGCCACATTTGAACTCAGATCCTCCTGACTTCAGGGCTGGTGCTCAAACCAATGTGCCACCTAGCTGCCCCTACCTAGTGTCTTCCCTTCTAAGGAGACCTTTCATCTACTTGAGGTATATCTTGTATGTGCCTATTTATACACATGTGATTTCCCCCATTACAATGTGAACTTTGCTTTTTCTGACCAGACATTTAGTCTGTCACCTAGTAAGTGCTTATGTAATAGGTACTTGTTGCATTGCTTGATTGATTGATATCAAGATCTTTTGGTAAATTTAAAATGTTATTCCAACTTTTCAGGATACCAATTCTATAATATGACATACAGCTATACAATCAGAAGATTTTCCCTGTCTACTACTCAACCTGATGTCATTCTAGAAATGTTTTCAGAATATTTCCCATTACGTTCAGCCCAGAAGAGAGGGAAGGGACAACAGGATTAACTCCATTTCCTTCTTCCTCCAAACCAATAGATTGAATTTGGCCAAGCGCCACAAGGAGGACAGAGAGAATGCTTGGAGAGTAATGATATACAAAGTGACAAAAACTGGCCCACCAATGTTCTAGTCCTCACACATTCTAACTGGAGTCCTGGAAAAATTCATTTTTCTTGTTCCTCCATTGACTAAATTCTGCCTAGTCAGTATTTTCTCTAGCCAACAGGCCCTTTCTGCCTACCTTTCAACCTCATATTTCTTCAAATCTTAAGTAAGTATGGGTGTCAACTGCTTACCTCCAGCCCACTTAGACCCACCACCTTTATCTGATGAGAATATTTTTGATGGAACTAATCAAAGGTGTCAATTAAGTGTGAACAAAGTCTGGGACATCTGCCTATCAATCAATGCTATTTAGACTAAGAGCACAGTAAATCTGTTAGTGATTGAGAGACTTGGTCATAAACATTCTGGACTTTATACATCCAACATGTTCAATGGGAATGGGAAATTCAAGCATCTGGGAGCTTAAAGGAGGAACATTCCAGCCAAACCCCTGAGAAGAAATTGCTTGAGTTGGGTCATAGGGAGAAGAGCCCCAGTCTTGGCCTTAGCCTCTACCCCCACCCCTACCCTCATCTAAAGGAGGAGGACCTTATGAACTTCAGAGGATAGAAGATTTGGACTTATCTAGACATCCTAGCAACATAACTAGGATATTAATGGCTGGTGGTAGCATTAGCACTGGGAGCTTAGAACAAATTAGATACACTGAGGGAAGTTGCTTCAAGACTCTCCAGGGATCCAACAGAGGAGCTATACCATAGTTATGGCGAACTGCATGAATATCCCCACAAAAGGGAGAAAAAAAACCTCTCAAAATTAGACGCTGTTAGTGACTCCTTTGCTATGTATTTAAGAGCCCACTTTCCTTTAGACACTTTATGTACTGGGGAAATTATATCACAGACTTTTAGGGAAATATTTTATACCAAGTGTTCTTACTATATCACTTTGATAAATATACGTTTCTAAAAATTCATTAAGTCTAGCTGACCAGTTGAGGGGAAGTATGTTGATGGGATTACATGAACATTAGTATTATAAAAGATACCTCCTAACCCCTCAGGGCTACCACTGGAACCCTAAGTGGAGAAGATCCAACCCAACCCTTTGAATAGGGGTTGGGATATTTGCCCCAGAGCATGTGCCACACATCTCATCCACTATGACCACTCAAGGCCAAGCTATTTTCCCCTATTATTTGGTGCTATAATCACATGTACATCTACCTCTGGCCACCATCTCCCTCAGCACACTCTTTCCCTATCTTTGCCTTTTCTATCCCCTTTCATGCTGCATTTTAGAAAGTCCTTTCAATTAGGAGCAAAATATCCCCATTATATCCTCAAATTTTTCTTAAGCATTTCTTCTACCTCCTCTTATTAACTAAAGTTTAGCTTTTCCTCAAGGATGGCACATCTATGACTACAGACGTCCAATGGAGGCTTAGCCTTTTCCCCTTATTCTAGCTCATTGGATTAAGTAGGGGGGACAATGTCTCCTCACAGTCCCTTAAGAACATTACTGAGAGGCAGTGTAGTATAATGGATAGAGCGCTGGACCTGGTATCGAGAAGACCTTCCCCTTCCCACTCTCACTCTACTGCTAGGAAATTATAAGCTCATAGTATTAAATAGGGAAAGAATCTTAGAAGCCACTCATTCCAAACTCTTCATTTTACAAATTTAGAAACTGAAGCCCAGAGAGATTATGCCTTGCCCAAGGTCATACAGTTAGTAAACACCAGAAGTTGGATTTTAATTTATGTACTCTGATTCAAAATCCCACAGCAGTTGTTTCTAAGTCTTCCACTCTCTTCATGCCTGTACATATATCCCCAGGCCCCTCTTGCTCAGAAGATTCCCCTCACTTCCTATTTTTCTAGAGACATAGGCCATCCAATCTTAAACTCCTCTTTGTTCCAACTTAGAATTCCCTGATCCTTTTCATTTTCTCTATAGGCTCTCTAAGAGAAATTGATTTCCCTCTTGCCAAAGCTAAACTTGCTGTTTTTATGCCAAATCTCACCTCCTCCAGGACGTTGTTCCATCAGTCACCCCTTCTTTTGCATTTTCAGCTTCTCCTTTTCTGCTAGCTCATTTACTCCTACCTACAAACATGTTCAGGTCACTTGTATTTTTGAAAGCTTTTTATGTACTTATTTTTCCTCTAAATAACTATCTCAACTCTCCTGCCTTTCAATGCCAAACGGAAAAAGTATCAAATGCTATAATTGCTTTCCTGTCCTCACTACCCACTGTACAACTCCTTACAAAACATTATAGTTTCTGTCCCTATAACATTACTGAAACTGTCTTCTCAAAGGTCCCCATCTAATGACTTTTTCTCAAGCTTTATCCTCTGTGACCTGTATGTAGTATTGGAATACCATCTTCTCTTGATTTTCTTTGGTTTCTGTGAAATTCTATTTTTCCTGGTGCTACTTCTTGAAAGCAGCTGTAGTACAGTAATAAATTAGGTATTGAATTTGTAGCCAAGAGACCATGACTCAAATCTTGGCTCTTTCTATCACCACCTAGGAGAAGCATGGATGGAATATACTGGGTCAGATTGGAGTTCAAATTTGACCTGAGACAGTTAAGAGCTCTATGACTCTGGAAAAGTCACTTAACCTCTGTCTACCTCAGTTTCCTCAATGATAAAATGAAGATTATAATAGCATATATACATCCCAGGGTTATTATGGAGATCAAATGAAATAACACAGGGTTTGGAACATGGTAAATGCTTAATAAATGCTTGGTTTCCTTCCTGACTGTATGATTGTGACAAATCACTTAACTTCTCAGATCTTCCATTTATAAAACGGTTTTAATATTTGTACTACCAATGTCATGGGATAATTGATAAGAAAGCATTCCATAAGCTTTAATGCACTCTAAAAATGTGGGCTATTTTTATTATTACCTTTCTGACTGCTCCTCTGTCTCATTTGATGGCCACTCCTCTTCTTCCTTCCTCTCCAGGGTTTTGTCCTCAGTCCTCTCCTCTTCTTTATGCTTATCACTTTGACGTGCTCATTCACTTTCACAATTTCAGCTGATGTTTCTGTGTGGATGATGCCCAAATATCTATCTCCAGCCCTGAGTTCAAACCCTTCATTTCTGATTTCCTTCTAAACATCTCCACCTGGATGTCCCACTACAACCTCACCCTCTATAGATATTGCATATTTCCCATAAAACTTGCTCCTTCTAAGTTTACTTGGAAACCTACCTAAAAAATGTTTAAGGCATCAGTTACTGAACTAGTGAACTTCATTTTCAGAGACTTGGTAAGTCTTTTGCGAAGGAGAGTCTAAATCAAAATAGAATTCTTAAAAAGAGAGTACTTTGAGTAGCATGTTTGGAACAGAAAGATGACATTCTGAGTAGGCTCATGGATTGGTTCTCTCACATTCCTTTTGTCTTTTTCCCAGTCCACTTAGAAAAAGAGCCATCATGGAGTATACTAGGAAATGCAATCTCATCTTCAAAAACATCTTGAGTAGAAATTCTGGAGTAGTTGACCAAAAAAAGGCAGAATAACTTTCCAGAAGTTTTATATGGAAGGGTAGTTGTCTGGCTTTGGGATTAAGGAAAGGGAAGGATAGTTTGATCATGATAGTTTGATCACTGACATAGAATGTGACAGAGAAGATTACAAAGACAGTTACATTCTCCCCTCTCTTTTTCATAACTCTACATAAGATGTTTGTAGGAATCGGAATACAAGGTCTATTAGGTACTGAAAATTTGTAGCATAGAGCTCCAAGGCTTCTGACCACAGATTCCAAACATCAGAAGCAGGGAAGGTACAAATTTAATTCCTTCACTGTTGAATGTTGATATGGGAATGGATTTTTAGAACTTCTGATTTAGTACTAAAATTTCACAACTGTAGGAGTCATATTTGTAGATGAGCAGTATGATTTTTTAACTAATTTTCCCCAGTATAGTCAGTGTACGTTTGCGCCCTATGTGTTCAGCAAATACACATTCCCTTTTCAAGAATTAATCTCAGTGCAAGTTTCATAGAGTCAAAGACTATATGACACTCCAGAGCAACTCTCTATCTCTACCCCAGTTGCCTTCTCATGCTGGCAACACGTCCACCCTCAAGAGCTCTTCCACCAGTTGGTGAGCTTTTCTCTGAAGTATCTGCAACAGCCATCATGCTCTTTGCAACCCTGATCCAGTCCAAGACTCCCTAGACCAACTTTCTACCTTCTTCCACCTTCCCAGTCCCCCTTTCAGTTTCCTTCTGTATTGTTTTCCCCCTACAAGAATGTAAGGTCCCTGAGATCAGGTTTGTATTTGCCTTGCCAGTGCTTAGCACAGAGCTCTACACAGAATGATGACTTAATGGATGCCCCATCTACTTACTTGCTTACCTACCTAGCTATTATCCAGCTAGCTAACTATCACTTGAACCATGGACAGCGCAATATGCATGTATGACCTGAGCAGTTTGTTGATGAACATATCTGATATACTGCTTTTTAAATATAAGAATCAACCAAATCTGGAAATACAGAACCACCATAGGTCATTCTCAGATAGAAAACCCCCAGAAGAACTCTTCTACAAGCATCACATGTGGTAAAAAACAAAAAACAAACTATTGACTGAGTGCCTACATTTTGTTAGTTTTAATCAGAACTATTAAACATTGAAATAATACAATAGCTGTCATTTACAAAGCTTTTCTTTGTACCATAGAAATCCTGGGTGTATACCTTAAGAATAAAATTAAAGAGGCAAGGCAATAGAATGTGAAATATGGGCAAAGAATAAGCATTTACTTAGTGCCTGCTGTGTGCCAGGCACTGATAAGCACTTTACAAATGTTATCTAATTGATCTACATAACCGTCCTGGGAAGTAAGAGCTAGTATCATCCCCATTTTATAGTTGAAGAAACCAAGACAGACAGAGATTAAGTGACTTGCTCAGGGTCACAGAGCTCCTAAATACCTGAAGTCTGATTTGAATTTGTCTTCCTGACTCCAGGTCTATATCCTTTGGGCCACCTAGATGCTGTTTCATTCTTGTTTCCTTGTCCCTAGGGCCCAGCACAATGCCTGCCACATAGTAAATACTTTACAAATATTTGTACAGTTGTCATGAAAGGCAAGGGAAAAACTACTAAATCTGAAATTCACTAAAATCAAGCAAAAAAATTGTACTATAGATTAAAACCATCAAGGACTGGAGCTGAAAATGCTTGAGATCTTATATTTCCTAGATGAAGAAATAAAGACTTATTTTACAATTCAGGCACATCAAGGCAAAAGTGACTGTCTCCAGGTCCCCGGGTCATGCAGCCAGTCCATGGCTGAGCTGGTCAGTCCCTGATCTCAGACTTTCTATTTCCATATCCACTGCTCTATGCTTCCTCCATTTGCAAACTCTTCCCTGGAAGGGTTACAGAAATTTAATTCTGCCAAGGCTCAAGCATGTAGATGTTATATCGCCCATCCCTAAAAGATGGAAATGATTCCAAGAATCATTCCTCTTTTGTATTGTCAACCCCGCATTCCTTTTCTTAGTTCGTCCATCTAGTCTTCCTGTTGCAAACACCCAAGGGGGCAATACAGGCTATGTACCCATGTTTTCCAAATATAGGTGTTTGTCTGTAAAAGAACTGAGCCAGGCTGGAGGTGGTTTCCAAATGAACACTGTTGCCTCTAAGTAATTAATGGCCAAGAGGCTGATCTCAATCAATTATTCCTCTTGGGAGCATTATAATAGCCAAGGAAGTACAGCAAGAAGATGTGAGCTGTATCTTTTCATTGTATCAAACCAGCCTAATTGTCTGTGGGAACCACAGGCCGCAAAAATAACTAGCCTGCAGCCTCCTCCACCTGGGTGTAATCCATCCATCGATACTGTACACCCACTTCTGGCAGTGGGCTATGGGACGCTTTGCTGTGTGTGCAGCAATCAATCAGTCTCTTCCACTTCTCAGTCCCTGAAGTAAACCTCAATGAATTGGGATAACCTGCCTCGCAACAGCAAACTGGCAGTCTTGCAAGGCTTTGCTTTTACTAATCAGCATCGCCATCTGCTGGGCTTCTGCAACATCCCGCAAGGGAGGCCAGCCAGCAGTATTCTCAGGTTTACTTCTCAGGGTTATAGCCTCATACTCTCCCTAGCCCTGTTGCCAAGCCTCAGGAATTTCCCTGCAGGCCCTAGTGCACCATATATGTTGCAGTGCAGTGTCATGAAGATGCCACCACCTCCTATTTCAAGGTTACTAGCAGTGGGTTTCGTAGCCCAGGATCTATTTCAATATTGTTTTTTTTTTCTTCCAGATGATTGTTACACAATCCCATTTTTCTTCTTGGGAGGAAGAACTTATACTTTATGTAGATTTTTTACTCATTGGCCACAGGGGATACTCACCTCTGTCATAAGGAATGACATTGCCAGGCTGAATATACAATGTATTAGATTTGATTAGAAGGAGGAAAGGAAGGGATGACTAAAAAATCACTCCCCACTTATTTGGCAAATCAAAACAGGAACACTATAGCTAAAAGCCCTCCAGGAAAAGCAGAAGAGTACATTTTTTCCTGACCAAAAATAAAATTTGGATTTAGAGCATGATAAGGAGGGAGCTGTCCCTGGTTCTATTTCTCATTAGCTTTCTCCAGAACTCCAAGGTTTGTGCCAGGAAACTTAATTAGCCTTGGGGAGGGGCAAAGTAACCTGTCAAAAGAGTCAGTGACAGGTACAGAGGAGAGAGGCAACCAATCATCACCAATGATAAGATTTGAAAAAGGGTTTAGGGAAAGATGAGATTCTTGAAATTCATTATGAATCATGTATCCCAATTCCTTTTTATAGGTGAGGAAACTGGGTCCTGGAAAGGTGAACAGAATGTACAATATCATGTAACTGGTGAACAACAGAGGCAAGATTCAAGTCAAGAGTACAATCTTAAATCACTGATCTAGCACTGAAAGAGATCTATAGGGAAGCTAATACATACCACCACTACCATCACCACCGTCCCATTCTACAGATGAGAAAATGGAGGAGCAGGAAAGTTAATGCCTTGCCCAAAATCCCACAGAAAGTAACTGGCAAAGAAAGGATTTGATTCTAGGTCTCTAGCTCCAAAGGCAGATCTCTTCCCCCTATAGCATGGTGTCTCCCTTCTGACTCTAAATATAGTACTCTTTGTGCTTTATCATACACAGCTGCCCCCAGAAGTCTGGGAAGCAAGTGCTGGAGGCAGATCTCAAGTAAAAAAAAAAACTATAGAAAGGGGTTCTTGGTCTGAAAGTCCATGAATTGGTATATATTTTTTTATTTTGATAATTATTTTTAGCATGACATGAAAAGCTTATGTATCTCTTAGAGACCTTATGAAGTGTCCTTCAAAGAAGGCTTATAGACCATAATGGTAAGACTCCCCTCCCTCCATTTTTAACCATTTGGAAACTTCTTGAGGGAAGACAGAGCCCTAAAGCACTAGTCATAAGGTTTATAAGTTTATATTCAGGGACCAAAAAGACCTTTACAGACTTTCTGGACTAGCCTTTTGTCTTCAGGTAGGTAGCTATGTCCACCATTCCTCCAAGGGAATTCAAACTCTTTGAAGGTAGAAATGGTTTCTTTTACTCTTTGCATTACTAGCACAGAGACGTACACATCGAACCACAGATTTAAAGATAGAATGGACCCCCTTCTCTTACAGATAAGAAAACTGAGACCCAGTTATATTAGATCACTTGTCCAATGTCACAGAAATAGGAAATTCCAGGGCTAGAATTTTAACTCGGGTCCTCTGGCTCCAAATCAAACATACTTTCTGCTATGAGACACAGTAGATACTTAGTAATATTTAGTGGAATTGAATTCAAGAAACAAAGTTATTTGTTGCCTATTGTCTTTGAAATAACCAGAAACTGGAATCCCTCAGTATCTTTGACTTTGACTCAAATCTCAATTTAACAGGTATTTATTAAATCCCTACTGTGTACAGGGCATTCTTGTACACAGGTATTTATTAAATCGCTACTGTGTACGAGACACTCTTCTAGGCACTGAGTATACAAACAAAACCAAAAATTGGACCTTGCCCTCAAGAAGATTATAGTCACTTTGGATATGATCATTGAGCTACTTGCTCACACATAATACATCCTAACATTTTAGTCAAAGGAAATGCCTTAGAACAAAAACTTCACTGAAATCAATCACTTGACATCTGTGACTTCCCCCTTGCCTACACACCCTGTCTCATTGTCATAGAAGCATGGCTCCATTACTGCAGTATCATATGCTCTGTACAAAATCAGGTTGTGCATATTTTGTGTACTTATAAATAATTGTCCTAGTTTCTTTCCAGATATTGATGTGATACTGACCAGACTATGACTATAAGAGATATCCTTATTTTTCCTCTACATTTTTAAAGATCATCACCACATTTGTCTTTTGTGACTGAACTAGACACATTTTCCTAGGATTCAGTTCTGTGAATCTTTGTCCCAAAAGGTTAAAGTTAGAAAAGATTATAATGGGATATAAGAGAAAGAACTCTGAGTATACAATCAGAGGATTGGGGGTTTAAATCCAGGGTCTTCCTGTGTGACCTTGTTTAAATCATTTAACCTTTCTCAGCCTCAGTTTCCTTATCTACAAAATGAAGGGATTGGGCTGTATGACTTGCAAGGTACCCCCTCCCTATCACTCTATAAGCCTACAGTTATTCTTCCTATATCATGTGGGTTAGGAACACAGTGCCCCAGCAATATAGAAAATTTGTGTAAAATTGTTCCACAAACACTATTTGTTAAGGACCGTGTACACATATTAATTATTGTAATAGTTCAAATTGAGGAGAAATTCCTTATCCAAAGATAGTTTCTATAGATGTTTCTGTTTACAGATGACATTGTGTTCATTTCATTGAGTCAAGTCAAATTGACAGCCTTTTATGAAGCACTTACTATGTGTCAGGCACTGTGAATAAGCACTGAGGATATAAAAAATGCAAATATAGCCCCTGCCCTCAAGGAGTTCACAATCTACTGGGGGAGAAACATGCAAACAACTATGTACAAACAAGATGTATATACAAGAAAAATTGGAGATAATTTCAGAAGGAAAATACAAGCACTAAGACAAATTGGAAGGTGGGAATTTAACTGAAACATGAAGAAAGTCAGGAAGCGAAGACAAACAAGGAGGGAGAAAATTTCAGGTGCGGAGAACAGTCAATGAAAATTCATGGAGTTGGGAGATGGAAGGAACAAGGAGGCCAGTGTTGCTGGGTTGTCAGGAGACCAAGGTATAAGAAGAATAGAAAGGTAGGAAGGAGTCAGGTTAGAAAAAGCTTTAAAAGACACACAGAACTCCTGGTCACCATAGAGCCATGTCAATGAGATTCATAAATACTTAAATGGGATCTCCCAGGAAAAGCTAAGTAGATGAAGAATGCATTTTGATCAAGCTATGGCAATAGCCATAAGCATCTCATTGCTCAAGCACAAAAGACAGATGTTGAATAGGAAGAGGAGATCAGAATGGATATCATCTAAGAAACTGAAAAGAACTTTCAATGGTCCTACAATGCTTATAACTATAAAAGTACATTTATATATGTATGTATGTACATACACATATATATGTATGTGCACACACATACATATATGTGTGTATGGTTGTATATGCCATCATAATATTGGTGAGATATGTATACGTATCTCACCAATATTATGGTACCATGTATACCTATGTATGTATGTTTATGTGTATATATATATATATATATATATATATGTCACCAATATTGCAATGTCATATGACTATATCTCAGAAGATTCACAATTATAGGTAATCTGATAAGAAAAGGAAAAAAGATAACATGGGTATGGTTTTAACTTAGTTATAGCATATTTCCAGTTATGATTTGGGTGCAAGAAATGTCACAGAAGATATTCTCAAGGATATATGACCAGAAAAGTTAAATTTCAGGCAAATGTAGCAAATCAGGACAAAAAGATGGAGATGTCCAAGTCTTTCACTGATATCCAAGAAATATTAAAAGAACCAGAGGGAGGTCTTTTGGAAATTAGGAACCTTTTCTCTATGATTGTTGGAAAGATATGGACAAGAAATACCCATTATGAGAAGACATAGATAGGTTGCTATTTGAATTGGTGAAGGGATCTCTTGTATTGATAGGATACTAACTTCATTAAAGCAAGTCTCTGAAGTTGAAATGCATAGAATTCACTATGCTAAATCTGGAGAGATACAAAAACAGCCAAGGCACCTTAATTTTCTCATCTGGTAGGAGTAAGGGAGCATAATACATATACAAGTATGCAGTAGCTTTATAAAAAAAATAAATGCAGAGTCAAAACATAAGGTAGGAAGTGCTTTGTGAGGGTTAAGAAAGAAATCTAGGAAGACAATAAAGTCTTTAGCTGGCCAGAATATCACGCTAAAGATTTCGTTGTGGCTTCTGACAGATGTGTATAATAAAGGCAGGGAAATGGACCAGTAAGGAAGAGGTCATTTTCATTTGCTCACCAATAAGGAATGATTTGAGACTAGTGTGGGCTTTATAACACCAGCCTCCATACAGCCACCATGGATTGAGTGGGAAGGAGAAGATAGCGGTAGGGTTGAAAAAATAGGTCTGAGGAGAAGAGAAAAGGCAAAATGAATTAAACAAGACTTAGGAGGCATTTCTAATCCTGTCAGATAATTTTCTGGTACCATGGGCTTCAAATCTGTACCAGACATAGAAAGTCAGAAAGAATAGATTTAATCTTTGCCTGGGATACTTTTGACTTGCTTCTCCTAATTGCCTTTAAAGAGATGAAGTGATTCATAGTGTCAGTTGTGGTTTAAATAGTTGTTACCTCGTCCTTGTCAAGGAGAAATTTTCTCATTAGTGAACCTTAGCATATGAGATGTGAGCCTTGCAGATGATCCTGAAGAGCCAAAGTCATTCTGACCACATATATCTCCTATCTATACCTTCTATACAGATGAACCATAACTGTATGAGTTCATGATACCTGTTCTCCATGATTATCCCCTGGTCCTAAGTATTCTGTGTCTGTGCCCACTGATGGTACGGTAGATAGCCTGCAAAATAATATACCCCATGTGTTCAAGGAACGTGGGGTCTTTATGTATCTCTACTTGCTAGGCTATTTAAATATTTATTGTTTTGAACTGTGTCCTTTGACTGACTGGTAAAAATAAATACATCAGTGGTAGGAGGCCAAGGAGACACCCTAGTTATGATTTTGGAATATGTGCTGACAGAAAGTTCCACACCTTGACTGCCTTTTCTGGGGTTCTGCCTGTTGAGAGGGAGTGGTATGTATTCTACAGAAAGATCATCTCCAAGTTCATCATAATGGGGTGGCAATTTAGCTGGGCCCCGACAAATTCTTAGAATTTCAACGGGATGAGGGCATTTGGGGCATAGGAAACAATATGTACTAAGGGCACAAAAATTGCAGCATCTTAGGTACATAGGATGGACAGGAATAAGTCAACCTTGGCCGGACTGCTGCATACATAGGAAAAAAATATGACAAAAAGCTAGAAAGTTAGAAAGATGACTACGCCTAAACTGTTGCCTTTTATTACCAGTAACACCAATTTTCATTCTGAATATGAGGCCAGAACTTCAAGGTGTAAGAGGTAGCTAAGTGACCCAAGGATAGAGCACCAGATCTAGAGTCAGGAAGACCTGAGTTCAAATTCAGCCTCAGGCACTTAGTAATTATGTGATCCTGAGGTTTATTTGTTTGTTTTGTTTGTTTGTTTTGGTCTGTGTTTTCTTTCACAACATGAGTTACATGGAAATGTATTTTGATTGACTAGGTATAACCTATGTCAAATTTCTTGTCTTCTCAATTGGGGGTGGAGGGGAAGGAGGGAGAGAACTTGGAACTCAAAATTTGGGGAAAAAAGAATATTATAATTGTTTTTACATGTAATTGGGAAAACTAAAATGTTAATTAAAAAACTGGGTCACTCTGGGCAAGTCACTTTAACCACCATCTGCCTCAGTATCCCCATTTGTAAAATGAAGATGATGATAATAGTACCTATCTCTTAGTGTTAAAATAAAGATAAAATGATTTTTTTAATGACAAATATTTACAGACCTCATCTTCCTGCTATAAAAGCATTACTTCCTTGCTCCTGATCTGACTCTCTTTGTTTATTTCCCTGCCAGTTATACAGTATCACTAATGCTCAGAAAGAGTGCTGTTGAGTTGATCTCTCCTGAAGGAGTGTGTCTCTTGGTAAGGTCCTTAAGTGACTTTTAGCAGACTGAGGTGTTCTCCTTCATTCCTGGACTTTTCCATTATCACTGATTCGAGCCTGAGAATTGAAACATCCAAACTTAGCAATGGGTTTAGAACTCACGCCTCTGTATGTAAGGTTGATCTGCTCTTAATTAAACATAAGTTTCTCTTTTTAAGAAGGAAGAGTATACAAGTCTCTCCAAGATGCTGAAATGGACACCATGAGTCCTCAGACCAGATTATGGCAGGGTTTGGATGGACCTCTTCTTAGTCAACTGCTGAGCTTTTAAATAGATTTTTAAAATTATAAGAATTAACAAACACGCATTTATTATGGGAGCTGGGAATATAAACACAAAAATAAAACAACCTCTTCCTTCAAAGAGCTTCCATTCTCCTGGATGATGTAAATATGTTCATAGGTAAGCTGTATAATAGAAGATGTATGTGAAGTAAGTTCAGCATTATCTTGAGTAGGGGCATTAACAATAGCAAGAATCATTTGTTATTGATGACTGATTGAGGTGGCACATGAGCTGGGCCTTGACATGACCCAGGGGTGCAAAGTGATAGAGGTGAGGAAAGAGAATATTCCAAGAATGAGAGGAAAATTGTACAAAGACATCAATGTGGATAATGGGTTGCTATGTGTGGGGAAAAACAAAGCATTCTACATTGTTCAGAGTATAGACTATGTGAGGGAAAGAACTATAAAATCATCCTGGAGAAACCGGCTGGGACAGAATTGGGAAAGTCTTTAAATATCATGCAGGGGAATTTGTATCTTATCCTAAAGCAAATGAGAGCCACTAACATTTCTTGAGCAGAAAAGTGACATAGTCAAATCTGTGCTTTAGGAATATTAATTTTTCCTCCATTATAGAGAATTGATCAGAGATGTGGAGAAATTAGATGCAAGGAGACCAATTAGGAGGCCACTGAAATAGGTAATGGGAGCCTGGAATAGGGTGTGTGTTCATCCTTCATTGCTGAAGAAGACCACACCATCAGAGAAATAATGACATGACTTGCACTTGACTTTGTCTTGAGTGAGGGAGGGCTGTGCAGGTCACCAGCCTCACTTCTCCTCCAGAGCCATCTGAATCCAGTGACCAGATATTCATCAGGATGACTGGAGATTACCCAGAATGAGGCAATTGGGGTTCAGTGACTTGCCCAAGGCCACACAGCTAGTGAGTGTCAAGTGTCTGAGGTGAGATTTGAATTCAGATCCCCCTGACTCCTGCACTGGTGCTCTATCCGCTGCACCACCTAGCTGTCCCTTGGAATAGGGTAGTTGCAATATGAGTGGGGAGAGAGAGGTAAATTCCAGAGGCACTTATTTGGGCGTGGGAGCTGAGCAAGAGTGAGGAGTCACAGTTGTCTCTGACATTGTGAACCGGAGAAACTAGATGAATGATGGTATGCTCAACAGAAATAAAGAACTTCGGAGGAATATTTAACTATTATTTTATGTTCAGTCATTTTTCAGTTGTGTCTGACTTCATGACCCCATTTGGGATTTTCTTGGCAAAGATACTGGAGTGTTTTGCCATTTCCTTCTCCTCATTTTTTAGATGAGGAAACTGAGGCAAACAGGTGAAGTGACTTGCCCAGGGCCACAGAGTCACACAGTCTGAGGCTGTATTTGAATTTAAGGAAATGATTCTTCCTGACTCCAGGCTGGAAAATCTATCTACTAAGCCACCTAGCTACTCCCACTATTATTATTTAATGGTTATTTTATTTTTAATTTATGGGGTTAAACAAGAATTTCCATAATTTTTAAAAGACTATTTCACATGAAACAGCAAGTCTATTATGTACAACTTAATATTTCTTTTAAATATATAATAAAGTTATCATGTAAATTTCTTTTTTTCCTGTCTAGAGATGGCTACCATTAGACACAAATATGTGTGTATATAAGTGTGTGTATATACATACACATATGTAGAGATCATTTGATACACACTTCTATTTACCAGTTCTTTGTCTGGATGCAGATAGCATCTTCTTTCATACGTCCTTTGTAGTTCATTTAAGGGTTTAACTATTATTACTCACTTATAAAAAACAAGCTCAAGGATCTCAGGTTAAGAACTTGAGATGTAGTCCATTCCCCTCATTTTACAAATGTCTTGACCCCAGAGAGAAAAACTAGAAATGAATAGTGTCTCTTCAGAGAGACAGATTTATGGATAATATAAGAGGGAAAAATGCTTAAAAACTACAGCTAGGCAAAATTGGAATAAACTTCATGAGGAGCTTGTGGATCTCCCCTCAGCGATATCATGTCGCTGCCTCGTTTTTTATGGCTAGGCTAAAATAGATGGCCTCTGAGGTCCCTTTTGAGATTCTGTGATTCTGCTTTGTTAGCTCAGGGTGTCTTGAAGGAAGCTTCTTTGTTCAGAGGTAGAGCTCTGGTGTCCCTTCCATTAGCTTGTAGATTTAGAACTGGAAGAAATCTCAGAGACCATCAAGTCTATGGGTTCTTGGCAAATTTTTGTATGATGGACCCCTTTGGCAGACTGGCAAAACTGATAAATCTCTTCTCAGAATGATATTTTTAAATGAATAAAATAAAGTGGTAAGATTACAAAGGAAACCAATTCTACTGAAATAAAGCTATCAGTTTTATTGTGAAGTTTGTGCACCCCAGGTTCAGAATCCCTGATCTAGTCCAATCCCTTCATTTTACAGATGAGGAAGTTGAAGGCCAGTTGAAGTGACTTTCCCAAGGTAATATGTTAGAGTCAGGATTTGGACTTAAGGTCTCTTGATTCCACAACCAGGTTTTTTCCATTACACTAGGCTATCTCTTGATGATTCCTATTCTTTTCTGGGTATTAGTTTCTTCATATGGGAAAAGTAAGACCTGAACTAGAGTCCCTAAAGTCCCTTCCATCAGCATAAGAAGTGTTATGATTATAACAAGTTTCAAACTACAAACTTCAAGCTATCTGGCCTACTCACCCTGATGCTGCCTCAGTGCACCAACCCTCCTGTCCCCTCCTTAGTTCCTGTGAAACCAAGTCACTTGTGGAAGATCTGACAGATTCTGAGAAATGTGCTTTCCCTTGAGTTCCAGGCCCGGCTGGGAGTCAGAGGAGTGCTATTCCACTCGCCTGGCAGGGAAGGTATTGCTGCTTCTGATGCTATTTTAGGCCAATGCCAGAAGTAGATATGCCTGACTCTGCCAAAAAGTCAGTTCTCTATGAGCTTTCCGAATTCCTGGACAAGCTTCGAAGGCTGGGATTCTTCAGATAAGCCGGCTATTCACCCAAACTGGCCCCAGGCTCTGCCATTCTCTTCTTCTACCCCTCCTTTTTATTTTTATGTGCTGAGGATAGAAACAGATGCTACCAAATGGAGCCCCGGAGTTGGTGTGTAAATCCTTGGAAGAGTATCTTTGGACCACAAGCCTTGAGAGCATTCTTCTTTCATGCCCAGGTTCTTTGATAAATGGTGATATGAAAGAAGATGCTATCCCCTTCTGGCTTCAAAAAACGGTCAGTGTTTGTCCTTGATCTAGCTGAGCCTTCAGAGATTTTTAGAGGCAAATGTCTGCTGCCTGTGCTGACTTTCCTTTGGTCCATATAAAGTCATCTAAAATCGTACTGCTTGAGGTAGACTAGAGGAGAGAAAAAGTGGAATCCTGGAGTTTAAACTAGGGCAGAATTTCACAAGGTCTCAGATCTACTATCTTCCACATTCTTGTAGGATAGGAGATGTATGCAGCAGCACAGTAAATTTTTAATTTTGTGAACCAGACAAAGGATCCAGCAGAAAACGGGGTACCTTCACAGGTTGGGGCTGATTGTACCATTTTTCTATCCCAGATAAGCATTCATATAGCAACTACACTGTCTCATTTGATCCTCACAATAACCTTGTGCTGTTATTACCCCTATTTTACAGTTGAGGAAACTAAGGCAGATAAAAGTTAAGTGATTTACCCAGGGTCCCACACCCAGTAAGCATCTGAGGCCAGATTTGATCTCAGGTTTTCTTGACTCCAGGCCCCATACTTTATGACCTTTCTATAGAAAAGCAAATAAAAACATGACAGTCATATATTTACATTACCCATTGCTCATATCTGTGTGTCCCTCTAGCTCAGTAACAGATAAACCAAAAGGTATGCCTCTGTGTGAGCAAAACGATGCTTTTTGTTTACGATTGTCACATCTGGGATGCTACAGACAACAATAATGAAACTTGATACAAAATGATAATGACATTGGAATCAGAAATAGATTCAGAAGCAGCAAAAAAAAAATCAGATCCAAAAGATTTTGACCATTTTATAAACTATGAAACTGGGAGTCAGTGAAGTTTGCTAATTTGCCCCAAATCACGTTGCTACTATAGTGAAAAAAAATGGACTTGGAGTCAGAAGAAATCAGATCAAATTCTAATTGGGACCCTTACTAGACCTCAGGAAAAATTGCTTATTCTCTCGTAGTCCCAGCTTCCAGTCTGAGAAATGAGAATACCTATTCTGCTTTACCTCATGTGCTTGTTGCGAGAGTTAAATGACATGACATACATAAAATAGAATTTGAAAATTCTCAAAATCTTTTCAGCAAAATGTAACAACTGGGCTCCATCATTCACTAGCTGTCTGACTGTGGGTGAGTTGTTTAATCCCAATGTTTACCACCTATAAGCTTTGGGGCATGTCATTTCATCTCCATGGGCCTCTATTTTCTCATCTATAACAGAAGGGTTTGAATTGAATGACCCCCGAGGTCCCTGCCAGCTCTCAATTTCTGAGCCTACAGTAAAATTTCTTCTAGCCTCTGTTTTATCCTACACACACCAACTATTTTGGCTCAGTTTATTTGGAATTCATACGCAGCCTGAATTTAGATAAAGGATCTATTCAATGGGTAAGATTCTAATGAGTAAGGGAAATACATCGTCCTTCCACCCCCAGGATTGGCTCTAGTTTGACTATCGGAAGGAGGGTCAACAGGCACTCACCCTCTACTAATCTTAAATTAACGGATGATGGAGGTGGCTGTCTGTGACTTTGTTATGGCTCCCATTTGCAATCGTGACAAAAATACCCTGACTGCAGTGACTCATCCTGCCTGACATATACCTAATTAATTCTAGCTCACTACTCTGTCCAGAAAGTGTTGGGAAGACACAGTGGGTGAGAGGGGATGCTCCTAGGACTCAAGGTGAGAAATTTGGAAACTGCTACCTAGAGGAAGAAAACCTAGCTTAGAGCCTCTGGTTCAACTATCTGAAATCTTAGCTCTGAAACCTCGAGGGAGTCACTTCCTTTTCCAGGGACTGAGGGGTTGCCTAGATGATCTCTCAGGTTTCTTCCTGCTCTGAAGACTTCTCCTAGGTAGCAGAGTAAAACGAAAAAGTAATGCAAGCCCACAGCTGTGTTTGTTTCAGCTGAGGATTAAACAGGGTGCTTTAGTGAGGAATCTTGCCTCGATGAAGTCGCCCTGAACATGGACGGAGCCTTGCTGGTGGCCCTCATGACATTTCTACAGCTCTGCTATGAAGGGGCTTACACTGCAAAGGACTAGAGGGCCCTGCTGGGCAGGGGGTTTAGGCAGGGAAAGGAAGGGCATCCCTGGAGATAACAACTCAGTGCTATTAAGGCAGAAGCAGTAATTAGCACTCTGGACAACTTGGGCACTGCTGTGCGGAAGCTCACAGATGTCCAAGTAACAGGTCTGTATTGCTTGACTTCCTGCTGGGATGAAACATACACAGCCTCAGACAAGAAGGTACTATTGAGAAAAGGTTCTCTCTGTGAACATCTCATCCTGTACTGCGAGGTATGGACTGGTAAGTATGGTAGAAACAACGTCCTTTAATGGTGTTGAACCTGAATACCAAGCCATAATATAGAACAGTCTGATCACTTTCTTATTTTCACAGACAGAAATCATAGGCAGTTTAAATGACCTTAGTAGGCTCTCTTGAGATTCCAGTGAGTTTCTGACATGAGATGAATCATGGGATTTCATAAAAGAGTGTGCAATTCAGTAGACAGGGGACTGATTTGGAGTAGGAGGAAGCAGATTCAAATCCCAGCTCCGTGTGACTTTGGACAAGTCACTTAAATTCTCTGGGCCTATTTCCCCATCTGTAAAATAAGAGATTATACTAAATAACCTAAAAGGTCCCTTCCTTTCCTAAATCTTCAACTCTATAAATCTTAGATTCAGAATAAACCTTAGAGGTTTATTGAGGCTAACCTCTGGTCCGTTACAAGAATATCTTCTATGATTGTTTCATTTTTTGCCTTGGCACTCAGGGTCTCTAGCATGCTGCCTGCCTTTTCTCCAAACCTTCCTCTCTTCCAGACTCCTCTTTTACTGTCGAGGGTATCTCTATTCTTCCAATGCCCCAGGATTACAACCTAGATGTCGTCTTCAACTCTTCAGTTTATTTTTCACCCCTATATTCAATCTGCTGTCTAAGTAGGTCCTGTCATTTCTACCTTTGTGACATCTCTTGTATCAATCCCCTTTTCTCCTTTGGTATTGCTACCTGGTGCATGCCCTCCTCTCTGAGCTAATGAAGTAGGCTGGTGATTGGTCTCCCTGCCTTAAGTCTCTCCCTTGTTCAGTTCATGCTCCACTCCGATGTCAAATTAATCTACCTTCTCCATTGGCTCCCTAATGCCTCCAGGATCAAAGACACAATCTTCTGTCTGACTTTGAAAGTCCTTCCTAACCTGGTCCCATTCTAACTTTCTGGTCTTTTAAACCTTACTGCCTCCCCCAGATCATCTCTGGGCATCACTTTGTTCACATGGAATGTGTGCAGGTCCTCCCTCTGTAATCTGCTGGCCTTCCAGCTCTTCTTGGCACGTGACAATCTCCTGGTTCCAGCATGTTTGCTGGCTGTCCCCAAAGCCTGAAATGCTCTCCTTCCTCACTTCCACCTTCTGGTTTCCCTGGCTTCCTTCAAGTTTCAGCTAAAATGCCACCTTCTTAAAGAAGTCTATTTTAAAGTCCTTCTTAACCTTAACCTCTGAAATTATCTCCACTTTAATCAATTGCTTGCACATAATTTTTTACACATTGTCTCCGCCATTAGACTGGGCTCCTTGAGAGAAATAACTTTTTCCCCTCTTCTTTGCATGCCTAGCACCTAGAATATTGTGTGGCACATAGTGGGTACTCAATCCATACTTGTTTTTTTTTCCTTTAAGTGGTATTTTATTTTTCCAATTACATGTAAAGAACAATTTTTAAACATTTTTTAATAAAAGAAGACTTCCAATCCTTTGCTTCCCTTCTGAATATGTCCTCTAAATAAAGAGCCTCTGCTGTATCCTAACAGCATTTCCAAGTAGTGTCTGTAACAGTGGGGATCCTTCTTTCCTCTTGTGGCTCCCCTAGCAACTTTCTACCAATACCCCTTGTGGTGTGACATATCATTCTATTTCTCACTGACAGTCCTTCACTTACTATAGTGATGATAGTTTTGTCAAGGGTTGTCCAGAGTAGGTTCGACAACAATGAGGAGACAAGGAATGGACAAGAAACCATTTGTCCAAAGTGGGACATATAGAGAGTGGGTCAACCAGCCAACAATCTATTATGACACAGAGGTCACTGACAACTCTTCACCCTGGATTTATCCTCTCCCTCTCCCTAATTAATCTATGCTTGTGGACAACATGTAGGCACTTAAAAATGATTGTTGGTTTAAAAAATGAAAAATAAAGTATTGTTGACTCAACGATTGTAAGGAGGTTTGTTATCTGAGGAGCTAGGCAATCCCATGTTTGGACATCTCAAAATACTATAGAGTCCTTCCTTACTTGATTTGAGCCAAACTATATCTGAACTATTGCCCTTTGGCCCTAGATCTACTCTCAGGAATGACTCATAGTAATTCTCCTTCCACCTGCAGACCTTTCAAATATTTGAAGATTATATATTCTTTCTTCCATTTACCTGATGGCCCCCAACACAAGCTCCATTTCTCAGCAGGATGATCAAGGCTTTTCTCTAACCTTAACATCCCTCCTACCCCTCAATGTCAGAGCTTGTGTTCCTCCTCCACCTCTCACCCAAGAGTCTCCTCTTTACTGATCTAAGGGTCCACAAGATATCCCAACTGCTACCCAACAATTCTCTACAGTCACTGGGTAGAATTTCAACCATATCAAATGGCGCTGTGCCTCCTCATGGCAGCCAAAATCCACATGCCCTGCCTGTACCTCTGGGTCAGCCTGGGGAAAAACAGTCCATGTCTGCCTCCTATTTCTTCTGAATTTTCTTCATTTATGGTGATGAAGAGGAGACATGGAGATTTGTGCCTACCATCCCCAGAGCTTCAATTTGTACCACTGATATTACTCTTCTGGCTTTGGCCCCAGTTCTTTCCATATTTACATATCTACAATGATGTTGAACTGGTCAAAAAACTGGACTTCTGGACCTGCTTGGGTCCTCTCTTTAAATCTCAATTTGGGGTCATCGAACCACAGAAATGTAACACTGGAAGTGGTCCTAGAAATCATGTAGTCTAAATCCTTCACATTACAGATGAAGAAACTGAAACCCAGAAAAGTAGAGCCTTACTTACCCAACATCACACAACTAATTAGTAGCATAGTTGAGATTATAACCATCCTCCTAATTTCCAGCCCATGGCTCTATTTACTACAGTGTATTCTACTAAACAAGTATTCCTCAAGCTCAGAGAAGTAATTGCTTTTCCAAAAGCCACTTGGGATAGCTATATACTACAAGACACCCCATGCTACTCCCTCTCTATTCTCCATGTCCTGGCTTCCATTCCTTTGTAACTTTTAGAAGTTTGCTGAGCCCCATCATCTTTCCTGAAGTACCTCTTTTTAACTAGGAAAGTGGCTGAGATGATAATCCTAGGTGGGTGAGTGGATACTTACCTAGAACCTCTTTGTGTGCCCTATCTATCTCCCTAATCCCTACCTCCACATCCTGGTCTGTGCTTCCATACCTTTTCATGTTCTCTTTCTTCTACATCTCCTCTTGGCTTCCTTATCCTACTTTCCTCTCTTCACAAATAAACTATTATCAGAGAAGAGTTAGAGACCGAGAAAATACATGGAAGGAGTGAATGGGGGAGCTGGAACAAAAATAGTAGTGGAAATCCTTGATAACCACAAGTCTGGGGAGGGAGAAGAATAAATCCAGGGTGAGGAGTTGTCAGTGACCTCTGTGTCATAATAGATTGTTGGCTGGTTGACCCACTCTCTATATGTCCCACTTTGGACAAATGGTTTCTTGTCCATTCCTTGTCTCCTCATTGTTGTCGAACCTACTCTGGACAACCCTTGACAAAACTATCATCACTATAGTAAGTGAAGGACTGTCAGTGAGAAATAGAATGATATGTCACACCACAAGGGATATTGGTAGAAATTGGTAGAAAGAAGGATCCCTACTGTTACAGACACTACTTGGAAATGCTGTTAGGATACAACAGAGGCTCTTTATCTAGAGGACTTATATTCAGAAGGGAAGCAAAGGATTGGAAGTCTTCTTTGTTGGAGAAGTCAAGACTAATGTTCTGAAAACTTTCTAAACACATTCATGTCCCATTTACAAATGACCTCACTGAGCTTTCCTGGAAAAAAAAAAAACAAGGAACTAAATAGGATACTAAATAGTTCAGTTGTTTCAGTCATGTCTGACTCTTCGCAACACCTTTCTGGGGTTTTCTTGTTGAAGATACTGGAATGGTTTGCCATTTCCTTCTCCAGCTCATTTTACAGATAAGGAAACTGAAGCAAACAGAATTAAGTGACTTGCTAAGGATCACACACAGCTAGTAAATATCCAACGCCAGATTTGAACTCAGGTCTTCCAAACTTCATATCCAGTGCTCTAGCCACTGCCCCACCCATCTACTCGTTGTAATTAGAGGACTAATGAGAGCCCTGTCCTTAGAATATGCAGTGTCTTTCTGTTTACAGTCCATGTGCAGAGTTGGTGTGCCTACTCTCAGAAGTTTATGATGAAAAGTCCCTTTTCATTCCCACTTCAAAGAATGCACGTGTTACCCACTTGGCTTACTATATAATGATGGAAAGTTTTTTAATTCACCACTGAGCTGGAACTGAGTGCACATTAAAAAGTCTGGGAAATATTCATTCTTTTCTGTCATCCCTTGTGGTGAGAGATGTAAAAATTGCCTTAAGATTCTGAGCGGAGGGAGAGATAACAGCTGTCACAAACTGCCTTATCTCCTCACTTGTCTTCCATGTGGCCATGAATGCCATATATATATATATATATATATATATATATATATATATATATATATATATATATATATATATATATATATATATATATATATATATATATATATATATATATATATATATACATACATATATATATATACACACACACACATATATACACATATATATACATATGGATATATATGGATAGATAGATGTATATATACATATATATACATACATATATATGTTTGTTTGCATATTGTCTCCCCCATTGTCCCCATATAGTCATGAATTCAGGTCACCATTATTTCTTTTGTCTCTGTGTGTTTCTTTCCTGATCTTAAGTTAATGAATATAAGAGATGAGATATGGTTATGACTGTAAGTCTCAAAAGGTTGGAAGAACCATCAAAGTTTTCCTCAACAGTTAAAATCAGAAATACCGGTAGCCAAGTCCAGAGCCAGCCCTGAGGAGCAATCTACTTGACTTAGCCCTGAAGTGTATCAAGTCAACAGCTGAAACATCATGTCCTACAGGCAAAAGAGTGGCTCATCTATCAACTGTGCCATACCCAGAAGTGTACTTGATGGGAGAGGGAGAAGAGTTATGTTTTGTCACGTAGCACATTGGCTTTGAGCTCACCATTTCAACCCCTACTCAAAATGACAGGTTGGATCCCCCCAAAAAAGCTACTGCTTCTCCCCTTAAGATTCTAGGGATAATTCTGAGTAACTGAGGAAGAGGTGCTTTTCTAGTACCATTGTTTGTGAGGCCCTATCTGGCATGCTCCCCCTATATCAATCACCACCTTGAAATCTGGGGAGAGTGAACTTCAAAAATTAAAGTGGTTGCTAATACACATTTCCCCCACAAATTTCATTTCATTGCAGCATATTAGATATATAATCACTCCCAGTGTCTCAGCAGCCAATTTCATTCACTACTAGGCTGGGTCAAGCAAGTCATTCCTCCAGTTGACTCTTCAGTGGACTTGGATACTGTTGTTACCTGCTGACTCCACTAAAGACTTCAGCTGCTGGACTTCTGGTGGCTCTTCTGACATTCTGAAGCCCAGAAGATGGTAATCTGGACTATTCTCTCATTTACTCATTAACTTCAGATCAGGGCAGAATGAGCACAGAGACAAAGAAGTAGAGGCATTCATGGCCACATGGTGGCTGGATGGGAGGCAGTCCCCTAACCTAGAAGCTCACATAAGTTCTAGCCTCACTTGGTCATAGAGAAGAGAGAGGGATTATTTGTTCCAGTCTTTGGCATGCATACTCATTCTGTCTCAGCAGTCATCTAAAAGACTTTTCATCACCATGCAATAAGGCAAAAGGGAATAGTCAGAGAATACTTATGCATGCTCTGAATCAAGAGAGGGAAAGTCTGTCATGAATTTCCAGAAGAAGGATCTCCAGCTTTCCATGTGAATTGGCAATAGACAAAGGATACTGGCCATGCTATAAGGACTGCACCCTCAGTGCCCAGTCCTTTCCTTTAAAAAAAGAGCATAGATTTAGAGGTGGAAGGGATCTTAGAGGTCATCCAGCCCCCTCATTTTTACAAATGAGAAAATTCATTCCAGAGAAAGATGAAGTCAGGTGTCAAGATCACTTAAATAATAAGTGGCAAAGCTGAGATCTGACCCAAGTTATCTAAATCCAAAGTTAATCTCCTTTCCATTGAACTATGGTACCTCTCATCCAAAAAAACTGAGAATCCCATAATAGATTCCTGGGGTATGGTTGGAAAACAATGATAATGAATGGGATCCACACATATTAAGAACTGGTGTCTTTTTAAATTCATTCCAGTACTTGGAGGCTATATCTAATTAAAGAAATATCTGAATTGGATACCTATAACTATGTCCATCCTTTATTTAATATTCAACCTCATGATACTTTGTAAAATGATTAGAATACATTATAAAGTCCCTGGCCACAGAACTTGAAGGTGAACTACAATTTAGGTCTCTGTTCAGCCACTGATTCCATAGACAAGTTATTTTTCCTAGCTGAGCCTTGATTCCTTTGAGGCACTATTCAAATCAGTTCAATTAACAAGCTCTACCTAGTGTGTGCAAAGCACTGTAATAATTATTTTTCATAGTCCATTAAATTTTACAAAATAATTTCTTCACAATAACACTATGAGGTAGGGGAGTGCAAATCTTTTTATGCCCATCTCATAGATGAAGAAAACAAGAACCCAAAATATAGTGTCTATCTCACACAGAATTTTCACCTGGGTCTTTTTGACTCTTGAGTTTAATGTTCTTTCCAGTACATCATCCTAGGGTGGCTATTGCTTCTGTGCATAGAGCAGAAGCTGTTAGTAGATTTCAAACTCTAAGCAGGCAGGAATTGGGCTCATCTAATTCATCCTGTATAGTAACGTGCATTTGAAAGGACTTGTTCTAAACTTTACATTACAAAATCTGGATCTGAATCAAGATCTGATACTTATTAGCTGTCAGCAGATCAGGTTGTTTTGCTGTCAAGATCTTGTCTGGTTTCTGACTTCCCACACCTCAAGCAACATTCCTCTTCTTCCTGATCCTCTTACTTATGCCTATGCTCTGTAGTCTTTTTACCAGTTATAATGCTCAGCCAATTGATGATGTGAATGACACCTGAAGGCAAAAGGAAGTCATACTTCCGCACCCAACTTACACTTACTCTGAGTATGCTAGTCATTAAAGTGCTGGACCTGGGATCAGTAGGATCTGAGTCTGAATACTGCCTCCGACATTAACTATGTGACACTAGGAGAGTCGTCTAGCATTCTTCATCTGTAAAGTTAGACTCGATAACTTTGAAGGCCTCTCCCAAACCTAAATCTATGAACTGGCACTTTTTGTTGCTGTGAGACTCCCTTTAAAGGTCTAGATCTTATCCCACTCATTTCTGAATCATATTCGAGAGCTAGATGTAATGCTTAGCATAGTGCCTGGCAGTAGTAAGGTACCGAATAAATATTTATTGATTATTATTGATCTGTATCATGAAGGAACATCATCTAGTTCAACTCCCTCATTTTACAGATAAGGAATAGGTTTGCAAGGGGTTAAGTAAATCATCCAAAGTCCTACAACTCATAAGTGCTAGAACCAGGGTTCAATCTTAGGTCATCTAATGAAAAGTTCAGTACTCTTTGCACTACTTTGATAGCTTGGTCTTGTGTGATTCTTGTCAATGACCTCCCATGCATCACCAAAGAGGGTCACCCTAATGTTTTAGATAGTTTCTTCTAGGTCTCAATATTTCACAGGTATCAATGTCACACTAGAACTCTCATATTTTACTCTTTCTACCAAACTTGCCCATACAAGTTCCACCATAATGGGTCCCATACAAGTGCTGCCATGATGGGACTCATCATGACATTGAGAGAATGTTAAGTTTTTGAAGACTCTGTTGGATGATTCCAAGTTGCAAAGACTTTGAGTTAAGTCTGATGGCGAGACTGTTCCTACCTTAGTAGAACTAGCTGGGCTAAGGATGGAGAGGTTTATCACTAGTAAGCTAAGAAGTGAGATGAATTCTTTGCTGATGACAGCTTCTGAGACAAAAAAAAAAATAGTACAAAATGATCCTCAGTTTTCTCTGACCCTTTATGCTTCTGTGATGATGGTGGCAAAATGGCAGACAGGGATCAGAGTGTACTAGGAACCATGCAGTTTTTAGACTGTCTTTAAACATTAATTTAACTATTAGTACTCTAAATTTGAGATTTCTGTCTAATGCCAAATGATATATCACTAAAGGAACTGAACTACATCAATATTAACACTCACTATAAATGAAACCAGAACAAAAAAGCTCCAGCTAATTGGAAGATTCTCCCTGGAGAGACAAATAAGAGTTGACCCATTTGATTTTGTTGTGTTTCTAAAAGCAGTGAGTGTGAGCTCATGGGGACAGAGTTCAATCCTGATGGCTTCTTTTTTTTTGAGAGGGGGGGATCAGGTGGTCCTTTTTAAATTTTTTTTTTATTTTTGGTTTTCAACATTCATCTCCACAAGATTTTGAGTTCCAAATTTTCTCCTCATCTTTCCCCTCCCTGCACCCCAAGATAGCATGCATCCCCCAGTCTGCCCTCACTTTTATCATTCTCTCCCTCTTATCCCTTTTCCCTTTACTTTCTTGAAGGGCAAGATAGATTTCTATATCCCACTGCCTGTATATCTTATTTCCCAGTTGTATGTAAAAACTATTTTTAACATTTATTTTTTGAACTTTGAGCTCCAAATTTTCTCCCCTTTTCTCTCCCCACCCACCCTCATTGAGAAGGCAAGCAGCTCAATACAGATTATGCATTCATAGTAATGCAAAACACTTTCATAATACTTATTTTGTGAAAGTAACTATACTTTCCTACATCCTATACTATTCCCCAATTATTCTATTTTCTCCTTTGACTCTGTCCCTTTTTTAAAGTGTTTGCTTCTGACTACTCCCTCCCCCAATCTACCCTCCTTTCTGTCATCCCCTCTATCTTATCACCTGCCCCCTAGTTTCCTGTAAGGTAAGATACCCAACTGAGTGTGTATGTTATTCCTTCTCACTTCCCCCCTTTTGTGAAACTAATTTGCCCATTTTATGTGAGATCTCTCCCTTTCTCCTTCTCCCTATATATTTCTTTCATACCCCTTAATTTTCTTTAGATATCATCCTTTCATATTCAACTCACTCTGTACCATCTATCTATCTATCTATCTATCTATCTATCTATCTATCTATCTATCTATCTATCTATCTATCTATCTATCATCTATCTCCTCCAACTACCCTAATACTGAGAAAGATCTCATGAGTTACAAATGTCATCTTTCCATGTGAGAGTGTAAACACTTCAACTTTAATAAACCTGCTATGATTTTTCTTTCCTGTTTACCTTTTCATGCTTCTCTTAATTCTTGTATTTGAAAGTCATATTTTCTATTCAGCTCTAGTCTTTTCAGCAAGAATGCTTGAAAGTCCTCTACTTCATTGAATGTCCATTTTACCCTGAAGTATTATATTCAGTTTTACTGGGTAAGTGATTCTTGGTTTTAATCCTAGCTCCACTGACTTTTGGAATATCATATTCCAAGACCTTCAATCCCTTAATGTAGAAGTTACTAGATCTTGTGTTATCCTGATTACATTTGCACAATACTTGAACTGTTTCTTTCTGGCTGCTTGCAATATTTTCTCCTTGACCTGAGAGCTCTAGAATTTAGTTATACTATTCCTAGAAATTTTCCTTTTAGGGTCTCTTTCAAGAGGTGTTCAGTGGATCCTTTCAATTTCTATTTTACCCTCTGGTTCTAGAATATCAGGGCAGTTTTCCACGATAATTTCTTGAAAGATGATGTCTAGGCTCTTTTTTTGAACATGGCTTTCAGGTAGTCCAATAATTTTTAAATTATCTCTCTTTTATTTATTTTTCAGGTCAGTGAATTTTCCAGTGAGATATTTCACATTGTCTTCTATTTTTTTTTCATTCTTTTGGTTCTGGTTTATAATTTTTTTGATTTTTCATAAAGTCATTAGCTTCTATTTGCTCCATTCTAGTTTTGAAGGAATTACTTTCTTCAGTGAGATTTTGGGCCTCCTTTGCAATTTGGCTAATTCTATTTTCTAAGACGTTCTTTTCCTCTTTGGCTTTTTAGACTTCTTTTGCCATTGGGTTGGTCTATTTTTAAGGTGTTATTTTCTTTAGTATTTTGGGGTCTCCTTTATTAAGGTGTTGAATCATTTTTCATGATGTTTTTGCATCACTCTCATTTCTCTTTCCAATTTTCCCTCTACTTCTTTTACTTGATTTTCAAAATCCTTCTTGAGCTCTTCCATGGTCTGCAACCAATTCATATTTTTCTTGGAGGCTTTTGATGTGGGAGCTTTGATTTTGTTGACTTCTTTGGGTTGTATGTTTTGATCTTTGTCAGCAAAGTGAAATTCTATAGTCTGAGTTCTTTTATGATGGTTACTCATCTTCCCAGCCAAATACTTGACTTTCACCTTGCTAAAGGAGACCCAAAAAAATGCTGAAGAAAACAAACACTTGACTTTCTAACTTTTTGTCCAGGTAGGACTCTGCATTCAGTGGGATTAGGGTTGGTAGTGGGGATGGGTGTACTATCCAAGACTTCAGGGATTTTTTATCAGATGCTTGATCCTCCACCCTCCATGGTCCCAGAGCTCAGGAAATAGATTTTGCTGCTGATGCAGCTGCCACTGCCACCACTCCTACCACCCTGGGGCTGGAGCTAGCCCTTGGTCAGACTGAGTGCTCCTCTTTCACCTAGGTCCCACAGAGTTTTCCCACTGACTTTTATGGCATTTGTGGATTGATAAATCTGGAAAATGCTACAACAGCCAATGATTCAGTCCCCTGGGGCCTGCTCTGGCCCATCTTGGCCAGTGCAGCCCATGCTAGACTGCTCCACTTCTTCCCCAATGTGATAGACTCTTCCTGTAGACTTTCCAGATTATTTTGGGCTGGGAATTTATTTCACTCTGTCATTTTATGGGTTCTGTAGCTCTAGAATTTTTTGGAGTTATTTTTACAGGTATTTGGAGGGCTTTGGGGAGAGCTCAGGGAAGTCTCTTTCCTCTATTATCTTGGTTCCACTCCTTGATGGCTTCTTAATAATAACTCTAGGAATTATGCTTTTCCCACCCAGAAGTCCTGGAAGCATTAGAATTTGATTCCCTCAGAGGAAATTCAGCTCTCTTGCAAGTATCAAGTGAACAAAGCTAGAATTTATTAAAAGTCATGAAATGAACAGAGAACAGATGAATATCTTAACCTGGTTCGCAAGGGAATAATTACAGCACACCTTCTGGTAGATGACATTTTCTCCCCTGCTTCAAAGTTTAATTGGACCTTGAAAAACTGGCAACACCTTTGAATCAAAAGCCTGCCTTGAAGGAAGCTCTCATTGCCTAAATGTTCATCCAAGGTCGCCTACTCATGTCCTTCTCTCTGAAGTTTGTGCTCTACTCCCTTTAGCCTAGTTCCTTACTGGAGTCACCAGATCACCATCACCACCTTCTTCTACATAGTTCTGACCACAAGACCATCTTGACTCCTACTATCCCCAGTTCAGCTTAATAACTCCCAGTCTCTTGCCCATAAGTTGCTTCCACTTTCCACTGCAGCTAGCTTGAATTTCTCATCGCTATCATCCAGGAGCTCCTTTTTCCTTATGACTCTGTCTTCTCCAGAAGACTCTGTTCTTCACTCTTCAATCTCCTTGCTCTGGCAGCTAACACCACAAAGCCCTGTAGAGCAGGAATAAGGGCAGTAAAATTTGGAAGGGAGTCACACATAGATTTCTTGGTACCTTCCACTACATGTAGCAGAGTAGCAATCTGTGATAGTTAATTGCTTACTTGATTAAGGCACTGGGCACCCTGATGATGGCTTAAGGGAAAACAGCAATGGGAACAGATGCTCAAGGTCAATTTTTCTCACTTTACAATCTTGCTAAGGTCCAGCCCTGCCCAGTCAGGGACAGGATACCAGAAAAAAAATAATGGATCCCAACGTTTGGTACCATGTGCCCTGAGCCAGGAATTAGACAGCACTGTCCTCCCTCCTCCCCAATGCCTCAGAACAAAAAAATCTACTCAACCTTTCTTCAGCAAGGTAACATAGCATGCCACTCCTTGACACCTCTCCCTCCCTCCCTCTCTCTCTCTCTCTTTCTCTCTCCCTCTCTCTCTCTGTATCTCTCTGTCTGTCTCTGTCTCTCTCACACACACACATACACACACACACACAAATACACAAAGTTGTAGAAAATAACTGAATCCCTTCCAGAAGAATGAAGGAAGGGGATGTTGTTGAAGATCCCCAGCTTGACAGGGCAGGGAAGAATGAGAAAAGTGAGATTCTTGTTAACCACCAAGAAGGACCATCATTTAACTAAGAGAGAGGTATAATAAGGTTTCTGCCTAGGAGTAGAGAGGACATTATATGACTGTCCATAGGATTTGACCCAACTGGGTAACATTCAGAGCCACACTCAGACTAGACAGCCAGGAAGTTTATTGGTCCTTTCTCTGGGAAAAATGAAATCAAGCTCTGCTTTTTTCATAACTTCTGTACTGAGTGCAAATGGGAATGTATCCAGTGTGAACCGAAGATCTTGGTGGCTGATGTTTTTCTTTGTCGTGTGTAGTTTCTGATGGGGACCTTGGACTAGATTCTGAGTTGGAAATACAACTGCAAGATGCATTCGGTTGGGGTGGGGAAAAAGCTAAGAATTAAAAGACAATGCGCCTGTGGATAAGAGAATATTTGAAAATGTAGGAAGGAAGAAGAACCTTGCCCTGTTAGCAGAGCCTGGATTCTGCTCCTCTTTGGTTTCCAGGGAGCAGGTCTCTGTGTCTCAGTCTCTTTTGTACCTTGTAGAGGAAATTTTCTCTCTCACTTATGCCTAATATGAAAAGGGTAAAGATGAAAAATTAGATGAGTGTACCTGAAAAGATTTGGGGATAAGAAAGGGGAGATGATAGCTGCGTGAACCTGAAATTAGTGTTACACGATAGAATCTGCCACCTCAGAAGAGAGCAACAAAAGTGCTGTAAGTTCCTAAGTCACCTCAACTAATGAGATTCCTACTTACCAGGAGAGTGTTATTTTCATTCTGTGAGTGAAAAAGCTCTTCGCTAGATCTCAATAGTCAATGTTGAGAGTACACTGAGCTTCTGTGATTTGACCTGGATGCCACATAGGGTTGCTGCATGATCTGAGGAGGATCATGAGGGCTGAGGTGATGGCTATGACAGGTGCACTGATGTCATTTGCTAGGCAACTAAGTGGTTCAGTGGGTAAGAAGATCGGCCTTGACAACAGCAAGACCTGAATTCAAATTCGACCTGAGACACTCACTAGCTGGGTGACTCTGGACAAGTCATTTAACCTACCTCAGTCTCAATCTCTTCATCTGTAAAATGGGGATAAGAATAACATCTACATCACAGGGTTGTTGCAAGGACCAGTGAGATAACATGTGTAGCACTCTGCAAATCTTAAAGTTCTATTATTATCACTCACTTAGATTTGGAGCTAGAAAGGACCTTGGAAGTCGGTTCAACTCTTACATTTCACAGATGAGGACACCAAGGAAGACCAAGAGAAGGTGAGTGATTTGCTCAGGTCACAGAGTATGTCAGTAGCTGAGTTAGGATTGGAATCTTGGTCCTCTAATTCCAAATCCAGCTCTCTTTCCAACTATTTCCTACAATGTCATAGTCAAAGACTATTTAACCCCTATGACTCAGTTTCCATGAAATGAGAATAATAATGTTAATATCCCATAAGATTATTATTAAGAAAGTGTTTTCTAAGTCTTAAAGTCTATCAAAATGTTAACATTTATTATTGAGGGTTTACAGAATCAGAGGCTGCTGGAGCCGGAAGGGAGCTCAACCCCAACTAGGAACTGAATAAGAATATTCTCTTAGGAAATCCACAAGTTGTCGTTCAGACTTTGCTTGAACACCTCCGATGAATTCATTACCTCCTGAGGCCGCCCACACAACTTCTGGAGAGCACTAATTGCTTAAGAATCTTTTAGTTTCTTCATCAATTTTAAGGTTTTAGTTAATTAAAAAAAAATTATCAATCCGATGAGAAACTAGACCTCTTATTGCCCTCTGGGGTGATTTTATCACCATTTTATAAAAATGAGTCCACCTCTCTTGGAGGTTTTCAGGGAATATGTGCTTCCTCAAGGTTGGCCTAGAATTCCAAAACAGAACTTCGAATTTCCTTCAAGTGGAGCACCAGTGACATCCAATGGCCGCCTAGGTTCAAGCTATCTCTTCATAATTTCCCTTCTTTTCTTGCTGATTCTGAAAAGTGGCTGAAAACATATGGTTACTCCAAAAATATCTAGCTCATGTTTTTGCATGATACTACTGGGTAATGAATGTTATAGGATTGTTAAACAACTAGGTGGCTCAGGGGTTAGAGTACTGGACCTGAATTCAAATTGAGTTATAGGCACTACTAGCTGTGTGATCCTGGGCAAGTCACTTAACCTCTGTTTACCTCAGTTTCCTCATCTATAAAATAAAGATAATAATAGCATCGACCTCCCAGTGTCTGTGTGAGGATAAAACTAGATGGTATTTTAACAGTACTTTGCAAATCTCTAAGGGTTTTATAAATATTTCAATCAATTTTTCAGTTATGTCTGACTCTTCATTATTAGGGTTTGGTTTTTTTTTTGCAAAGATCCTGGAATGGTTTGCCATTTCCATCTCCAGCTCATTTTACTTGTGAGGAAACTGAGACAAGCATGGCTAAGTGACTTGTCCGGGATACACAGGTATTAAGTGTCTGAAGTCAGATTTGAATTCAAGAAGATGAGTCTTCCTGAGTCCAAACCCAGTGCTCTATCCACTGAACCACCTAGCTGTCCGTCTGTAAATAATAACTATCATTATTATTGTGATCTTAAAGTTGCATTGAGGGAATGTGGCAATTGATATTAGATCTCCAAACCTCTGAGGAAGGTTCTGAGTTGACAAAGAACACATAGATTTGCACAGCATCAAAGACCTTAGAAATCACCTGTCCAATCTCCTCAACTTACTCTCAAAGAAACCAGACACCAGAGAGGCTACAAGGGGCTCACTTTAGGTGATGTTATGTTCAGAACTGAGACCAGAACCCAGTTATTTTGACTCCCATTTTAGGACTCTTTCTATTGTACCATTCAATGTAGAAGAAGAAAATTATTTTAAGTTTTAGTTGAGTCTCTAAAAGTTTAAGTTTTTAACATGGTCATGAGAAACAACTGCTGAGTGATATTTCAAAGTTAATAAGCTTTTAATTTGAAAAGGGGATCACATAGAGATGTCAGAAAATTCGGTGCTGCTATGGAGAGGAAGAATATCTCTGGGCAGATGGTACTTTTTCTTTTCTTTTTTATTGCTGCCAATGATGTACCTTTCACCATAACAGAAGACTGAGAATTGACCTGAGGGTTCTTTTGACTTCTTGCAAATTGTACTACCCTGTACTCAAACCATTTTAATTGAATTTCATTCCCTTTAGAGCTTCAAGTTTGAACTCCTATGTTACCTTTTCTGATTTCTGCTACTAGAAATGACCTCTCCATCCTCTGAATTTCCATAGCCCCTTGTTTTAGAATCACAGCATTTCAGAGATGGCAATGATCTTAGAGGTCACTTATGTACTCCTTTAGACATGGCTGCACAACTTGTATCTTTAATATTACTGTTAAGGATTATATTATTATTTTATAGAGTTCATTTGATAGGTATGTGTGTGTAATGATCTATACATTTCCTCAAAAGACTAGTTGTCAGTAAGTATACCTGCCCTCTCTCTATCAGGCAAAATTATCAGTGGAATTTGTGTCATTGATCATTGCCTAAAAGATTCTGAGTTACTGGATGGAAAAAGCAAAGGAGGGCCAGTTGTATCTCCTCAAATCCTTTAAATGTCTTAACAAATTGATGGAGAAACACAAGCATTATATAATGTTAATACTAATAATTAACATTTATCTAGCACTTACTATGTGTTAGGCACTGTGCTAAGTGCTTTACAAATATTACCTCATTTTATTTTCACAACATTGCCAGGAAATAGATCTTTAGAGAGTGATCTCTTGTAAAAATTAGCAAGCAAAGATTAAGAAGGATAGATATATTCAATTAGGAAAGGTCTTAAGTAGTGAAGGGGAGGGTGGCATAGTTGTTATGTCTTAGCCATATCTTACACCATCTGTCTAACATTAGGCAAGTCAATTGGCTACAATATGCTTCCATTTCCCCATAGATAAAGCCAGAAATGATTCCACTGTAGGCCTTTAATAAATGTTCATCAAACTTAATTGAATTAACTATTCTCATTTGATATGATATTTCATGTAGTAATAGATAAGACACACTACAGACGTTCTGAATTCAACTTGTACAAATCCAAGATGACATTAAGAATTTTATGAGTTTTCCTGTAATTATCATCTTCCTTGATGTTCCCTTAGGTTAACGGCCTATTAGTTTCAGATACTCCAGAACAAGTGAGGAAAACCCACAAGCAGTAATCTGACAGGATCCATGAATCTTCAGAGCAAAGACTGTGTACAAGTAGCTTACTTACTCTTTGAAAAATATCTCCTATGCTCCATGGCTCAGCACTCGGAAAATGAGTTGTTCCATTAAGCGAATTACTAAAACAAAGAAACCCTGCATTTCTGTAGTATGTTTTTGGTTTATTTCAATGTACAATAACAAAAAAGACTTCTCAGGGTCTATTTTAGTCTCTCCTATCCCTCCCCTCACATTATTTTTTCAGTCACCTTTAAGAATCTCTACGTCTGTATCCTACAGAGATCATAAACAAAGAAAAGGACTCACATGTACAAAAATATTTATGGCAGCTCTGGTTTGCAAAGAATTGAAAATTCAGAGGAAGTCCATCAGTTGGGGGAATGGCTGAACAAGTTGTGGTATGTGAATGTAATGGCATATTACTGTTCCATTAGAAATGATGAGCAGGCAGATTTCAGAAAAACCTGAAAAGACATGAATTGATGCCAAGTGAAGTGAGCAGAACCGGGAGAACATTGTACACCATAACAGCAATAATGTTGGATGACCAGTTTGGAAAAGACTAAGCTCTTCTCAGCGATGCAATGATCTAAGACAATTCCCAGAGACTCATGATGGAAAATACTATCCAGAGAAAGAACTATGGAGTCCGAATGCACATAGAATCATACTATTTTCTCTTGTTTTTGTTTTTTCTTTCTTGTGGTTTTTCCCTCTTGTTCTAATCCTTCTTTCACAACATGATTAATGTGGAAATGTGTTTAATATGGCATATTAGAGATCCCCAGCTTGACGGGGCAGGGAAGAATGAGAAAAGTGAGATTCAGATTGTCCTAATCAGATTGCAAGCCATCTAGGGAAGGGGCAGGGGAGAGAGGGGATGAATTTAGAACCCCAAATCTTATAAAAAATAAGTGTTGAAAGCTAAAAATAAATAAATAAATTTATTTTTTTTTAAATCCCTACTTTGACCTGAGGTTCCCAAGTACATGGAAAGTTGCGTACAATGTTGTCCAAGAGGAACTTGCTGATCGTATTCACAAACTTATAATTTCTTTTTCTCTTTCTTTCTCTGAATGTCTCTGTGTCTGTGCGTTTCTTTCTGTCCTAATCTCCCTCACTCTGTCTTTTACAGTATTTTTCCTCCCAACACTCTCCCTGCCAACACTCACAGATACATACATACATACACACACACACACACACACACACACACACAGAGGCAGGATTGCACAGGATTACATTGTAAGAATATATCAGAAAAGGGGCTTGAGCCCAGGTCTTGATGATTGCTATTATCATTATTTTCCTCCTCCTCCTCCTCATCCTCCTCCTCATCATCATTATTGGGGCTATTGTTATTGAACTTGGACCCCCTAATTCCTAGTCTAAAAATCTTTCTACCAGATCATGCTGCATGTCCCCTCTGACCTAAGATTTTCTCCCTTATGTGCCTAGCCCAGGTCCTTGTATGTAATAGGCATTCAACACATTTTTGTTAGATTGAATTGAATATCTAAAGGGAAGCTCACACTTTTGCAGGCAGAATTGGTACCAACAAGCCCAGAAGATTTGGTCCTGAGCTCATCAAAAGAGGATTTCAATGACTTCTCCTCCTTTCCCTACACGAAATCTGGAGGCTCTCTCAAGTCTAACACTGACTGAAGGGAAAAACATAATTACAGACAGAATTGGGCTGCCTCTTTCAGGAGATAGACAGGTAGTCTTAAGAGTCCCTGGTGGTTGATAGAATGCTTTTCATCAAAGTAATTGGTTACAAATTAAAGATGTATTTAGAATCACATAAATTAGTTGGTATGGTACATCACTGTAATTAATCACAGTTACAAACCTGGCATATGGTAAGCCCAGAACAGAAGAAATAAGAAAATGATCAGGTTTTGCACAGTCTGTACAATAGATGCCTCTATTTCCAAATTTCTCATTCCATGTGTGACTCTAACTCAGGAGGGAAATGAAGGCAAGGAGACCTAGAAATAGAAATGCACTATTATCTCCAACAATAATAGTTATGTATTCTATTGCTATGTTAGGGTGCTAATGCAGTGTTGTCACATCCTGATAGAAGGCAAGCTACTTCAGGGCCAGAATACTGTTATATTTTTGGTTTTGTATCCCCAGTGCCAAACTATCACATTGACACATTTGACTAGTTGATTTATCTCTGTAAGGAGCAAAGGGGCTCCCAGAAGTTCAGACAAATTTATCAGAGAGGAAAACAAATTTGTGAGATATTGAGAAATCATGGGACATCTAGATCTGGAGTTCTCCTTTGTCCTTGAGAGATACTTCCTAGAGGGAATTTTAAGGTTCAGAGGGTAAGAGAGCTCCTGCAATTAGGCTAAGGCTCCCTGCCTATCACATGGAGGTGAGATCCCTGACCCCAGTCTTTAATGCTGGTTGAAGGCAGGCTATGAGCTGAAAGAGCTGGGGAGATTCAAGCCTCAACCTTTGATGTCTGTTGTATACATCCCACTGGGAAATTTTCTCCATCAAGTTTTCCTATGAGCTTAGGTTTGGTCTATGACAAACACTAAAGGTCTAGGTCCTATGTCACAAGTAAACTTCAACTGCCTCTTTTATAACACCTTCTGAGTCTTCCTCCATTCTCTAAAGTCAAGGCTACTGTCTCAGGCTGTGAAACAAAGACATAACAGAACCACACACTAGCTTGGTCTCATTTCCAGTGTTATTTATCTCCATTAACTCAATGCTGACCAAATTATAGAAGCAGAGAAGAGTGAGAGCTATATACCTCCTGCCTATAATGTGACACCTTCAATCCCCCAGAAGGTTGGGAGTTTTGTGAAGATACCACTGCAGAGAGAAGATGAAAAAAAGGAAATAAAAAGCAAACACTACTTTGGGAAGAAACTATTATGAGACAGTGAACATTTTCCATCACGATCCCACAGAGCTAGTAGCATGCCCGTTGAATTCTCCTTTTCCTTTTTTTTTTTAAATTTTCAAATAGTTTTCATTCTAAACTTAGTAGCCATGAACAAAGACAAGCATTCAGACAGTGATTATTATACAGACTCCAAATCATTTGCATTTTTTTACTATTCACTTTGAAATAGGGTCAAAAATACCTCTTTTGCTACCATGTCCTGTTTTGACATTTTTCTCCTTTGGGACTTTTTGATATTATTATTACTATTGATATTTTTCATTATATTAGTATCTTCTTAGAATGAAAATATGTAAATCCTTTAATGGCAAGTTACATATCTTTTTGATCCTTGCATCTCCCACAATGCCTTGTACATAGCAGGTATATACTAATTGAACAAATGGATGAATGAATGGCTCTGAACTTTAGGCTCAAACTATGGTTGTTAAGAGTTTATTTTTTTAATGGATTCTCAGAAAAAGGTATTTCCAATCTTCTCAATTTCAAATGGGATAGAGGGTGGAATGACATTTTTTCCATTTGGAAAGGGAGAGGGTTCTGGAGAAGAAGCCAGTTCCAGATCCAATACTTTTGTCCCAAAAATAGCCACCTGATCAGCTTGAGCACCTCCTCTTACAAAAAAGAATCATCTGATTCTGCCTTGGCCAGTCTCTACTTCATGGACAGTGATCCAAACCACTAACTGCCTTTTCTACTTCTCTGAACTTTTAAGAAGTTCTGGGGCAAGAAGTGATGAGAGCAGTCTGGAATGAACTATAGACGCAGCCTTAGGGCTATGATTAACCAAAGGAATGATGACTATTTAGTTCCCTTTTCTAATCTTTAGCATCGCAAAACCTCATTGGTTTGCAATGCTCTTAGCATTAAAAAAAATGGCTACCAAGACACCTTAGGAGTGAAATTCTGGGCTTTAATGAACTGTCAAGTCATCAGTCAGTATGCTGGACAGGTAATTACCAAATTAGCCTTTTTCTGAAAAGGTGCCAAGTCTCCCTACCACTAGATGAGCAGCTGATGCTCAGGGAGTAGTTTTCACCCTACTGTTAGCTTAGGAGTTATCTTGCTGCTGCTTTTAAAGACCATGGATGAAAATAATATCTGATAACTTTGCAAAGGAGCATTTTTCATTGTAGGCACAGGTTCAAATATGTTCCTGATAAAGCTTTGATTTTCTCAAACTAAGTATTTTTATTCTTCCTTTTCTGACACTGAAACAGAAATGATGAATGTTATCCTCTGTATTTTAAAATTCATTATCTTTTCATGGATTTTGCTCTCTATTCTATATGATTTCTTTGCCTCTGTGTCTCTACCTTTGTCTCTCTGTCTTTCTGTGTCTCTGTGTCTGTCTCTCTCTCTCTCACATACACACATTCATGAAACTCACAAAGGAACACAGAATATGGCTTAATCAGTCTATTTTCCTCTGCAAACTCTGTGGCAATATATTGCATCTCTTTTGGGAGAAGAGTCTAGAAACTTCCCCCAGTGTTTCTGTTTCCATATGCTGAGTCAAAATTTGCCTCTCTGCAGGGTCTGCCCCTTGCTCTGGGTCATCTGCACTCCAACCCCTAAGGAAAATAAGTCCATTCCCTTTTCTTTATAATAGTCTTTTGAATACAAAGATGGAGAACCATGAGTGTAGAATGCTACATAAAATGTCAGACTTTTTAAATATATTCTCCAATTTTGATATTTTTTATTTCTTTTTAAAAATCATTTATTATTAATATAGTCTTGGAAGGGTAGGAGAAGAGCACAATAGGAAATATAGATTATGTAAAAACAAGATATCAATAAACTATTTTTAAAATAATGAGGAAGTGGTGAAAAAAATCATTAAAGCTACTTGTCATGACTCCTAAATGATCTCACCCCCAGGCTAAACATTTCCAGGTCCTTCTGCTCCTACTCTTGCATGGTTTTCGATCTTCTCCTCATCTGGATCCCTTTGAAGGAAAATATTTATTAAGTACATAAACATTAGCATATATTAAGTATACAGGCTGTGTGCTAGGCTCTGAAGATATACAGAGATAACTAAGACATGTTTTTCTCCCTCCTGTAGCTTTAATTCTAATAAAGCTTTAGCACCTAGGGAAAACGCATGTCAAAAGTTGGGTTTGGGGGGGGGTCATTTCTTGTCTTGGCTCTTAACAATCCATTTTCTGTTTGGTTGCCTAATAATCACAGGTTTAATCATAAGAGAGGGGGCCATTTAATGATGCTCAAAGACCTTTGGACTGTAGTGGCCCTCTTGGAACGTAATGGCAGATTATAAAATTAAGTGCAAACACCAACCCCTCAGGCTGGCATTTAAGACCCTGCAAAACTTGATTTCCACTTCATTCTTTCAGTCTTGCTTTATAGTATATCCTTTTGTAGCATATCTCCATTCACTATGTTCATACAGATTGTGCACAATCTGTGATAAGAGTCTTCCAAACTTATATTGATCTTATCAGTCACAGCCAATCCCAACATAGTGATGTCATTTTGATCCCCTTCAAGTATAAAGACAACAACCAACAGTAAACCCCTTTACCCCACTCTACATTCCTGCCAAACTAGACTTCTATATTGTATGTGATGTACATGTTGTTCCCCAGGCTTAGAGTTTGTTTCTTCTTTACCTTCATCTCTCAAAATCCTCAAGCTTCAGCCCAAGGGCCACTTCCTCCATGAAACCTTCCAAGACCCCCTGCTCCATTTGTTAGAGCTGACTCCCTTCTCAAAGATATCCTTACTTATCTGTCTACATGCTCTGTCCCTTTGGAGAAGGTGAGCTCCTTCAGGGCAGGCTTGTTTCATTTTTGTCCCTATATCCCTAGACACCATGAAAGTGTTTGACACATAACAGGGGACTGTAAACATTTGCTGAGTTGTCTGGGTTTTCTTGAGGCTCTGATCCTCTTTAATCATGATTCAGTTTATGGACTGTAGGTCTTTCTGGATGGTGCTGTCCTCTTCTCCACATCTATTCAGCAAGCTTGTGGTACAGAATTATGTAAGAGATCTACAGAGCTACAGCAGAATCTCTGGGAAACAGATCTGCAAGACTGACTTTAAAAAAAATACATTGCTAAATTTAGGAGAATGATTCAGAAGACACCCCCTCCCAGCCACATGCATGCTGCTGTGTCTAATTTTCTCTATCACATTTAAGTGTTCTTCTTGGTTATTTTTACTAGAACAAGTGGAGGGCTCTACCTTGGTCCTCAGTGTGGCAAAGTGATTTTTCCCCCTTTTCTGTAAGCATAGTGAGATTTTGCACCAATACAAATAAAATATAGGGAGACATCAAAGCAGGATGTGGTTCATTTCTCCTCAAATGAATATGAAATTGGAGAACTGTAAGGCTTATGAATGAAAATGTATTCTTTTCCTGGTGAATCTTAGGAGGGTGACAAGTTTGACAGTTACTGAACATCAGTGGATAAAGAATCCTCAACCTAAAAAGAGAATTTTTATACCACACTTAGGTTTTTGTTCTCTTATTTGGGGATTATATATCACATCTATCCCACCTCAGTTATTAACCAACTGTATGAGCAAAAAAAAAAAAATGGTAAATCATTTGTTTTTCGTGGGTCTCCATTTCCTCATCTGTAACACGTGAGTATGAGATTTAGACTAGGAGCAAAGGGTATGTATGGATATAGGAAATTCTGGTCATGAACAGTAGGCCTTCAAATAATTTGGGAGAAATTAATTTTAGCAAAGAGGAGGAAGATCCTTGTTTTATTATGGGATATCATTAGCATACAGTCGTATTCAAGCAGTACCAATGAGTTTTATTAACATATTCTCCATCTTTGAAATTCTCTCTTAGGGAAAGGTATCTTAAAAGTAACTTTGGGCTTTACAACTAATATACAACATGGATCAGCTTTCCATTTGTCTCTGTGCCTAATAGTATTTGTCAGAACTTGAGGACAGCCTTGGGGATGGTGTTGCCTGTTATTAAACCTTTAGAAATATACATTAGGAGAGAAATGATATGAAGGGACTCCTTCCTAGTATATCACATTAACAGGGGAAAGCACAGCTCCAGGGGAGTTGCATTAAGGTTGGATGACATTTGGAACATCTGCAAGAAGAAAAATAAAGGCGCATTTAGAGAGCAGGTGGAAGAATAGGCGTCCCCCTGCATTTTTTCTCTGTGGTGTTAACAGGGCTGGCATTTAATTGGAGTGCAGTGAGACACAAAATACAAAGGACACAACAGTGACAAGAGGGAAAGAGGCTAAGAGGTGGGGCAGGGAGGTGAGAAAGGCAAAACTAAAACAACAGGACTGAGAAACATGATTAAAAAAAAAGAATAGAGACCTATTAATGGGATAATTATAGAAGAGAACACACTGTATGTCAAACTACGGGAAAATTAAAAGATTTTCTTTCCAGATAGGTGTAGGGAAATGAGAAAATTGAGATAAGTAGTAAGATAAAGAATAGTAGCTTCTATTTGAGTATTACTGGACTAGTAAAGTGTGTGGGGAATATTTCTGCTGGAAGATTATGTTTCACTGGGGACTGACCATTCCAGGACAACTCCTGGTTAGTTTGGGTGCCACCATGGCCAGGACCCTACTGACCTGGGATCAAACAGAAAGATATAGAATTGATTCAGAACTTGAAGGAGAAAGAAGGGAGAGGGATGGTTTTGGAAATAATAGTTAAATAGAAGAGTGTGCAAAAGAGAGTAATAGATAATAAAGTTACAAAGGTAGATTAAGCCTAGGTTATGAAGCGTTTCAAATGTGAAAGAGAAATAGTTTATGGTTTATTCTGGAATCAACAGGGAGCCACTAGGGTTTGTGTGGTAGAGGAGGGAATTGGAGAGGGAAAGAACTTGCGGCAGAAGGCCAATTAGGAAGTCATGGTAATAGTCCAAATAATAAATGATGAGGGGTTGCATAAAGTTAGTGTCCAAGTAAGTAATGAGAAAGGGTTTAATGTGAGAAATGTCATGAAGGCAGAAATGACAAAATTTGACAATTTATTGGGTATTTGGGATTGGGGAAAAAGAGAAATTGAGAATAAATCCAAGGTTACAAATTTGATAGAGCAGAAGGATGGCACTGTCCTTGACGGAAATAGGAGTTAGCAAGGGGAATGTGTTGGGGGTGGGAGGTAAAGAAGAAGTAAAATGATTTCTCTTTGGATATTTTGAGCTTGAGATGCCTATGGGACATCTAGTTTGAAATGGCTAATAGACAGTCAGTGATAGAGGATGTGGGGATGTACTGGATTGGACACTAGGTTTTGAATCATGGGTCAGTTACTTAACCTCTCTCAGTCTCAATTTTCTCATCTATAAAATGGGAAAAATAATAGCACCTACTTTATAGGATCAAGTGAGATCATTCACATAGAGTGTTTTGCAAATCTTAAAAATGCTAATGTAAATGTTTGCTGTTATTATATGATTATGATTCATAAATGCTGATAAATTGAAGTTGAAGCCTCCACCAGATGATCTTGAGGGATGATTTTCTCCCCCCTCAACCCTCATTGCTGTGTCCTGGGAGCTGTATCTCACTTCCTCCAATCCCAAACTGACCCCCAACTGAGCGAGCCTTTCCTTTTTCTTTGCCCCAAGGATAAGAATTCCTCCTTCTGGCTCTGGTTCACATTTCCTGAAACAATTACCTTGTATCACAGGTACTCAGCCTCTTGGAAAAACAAATCTAGGGAAACTTCCCCCAGTTAGGGACTAAGCATAAAAGTATGTTGCAGCTAGAATTTCACCTTTTAAAGGACAACTTTTCTAGTCTCCTTTAATGTCTCTGTAGATTATCTCTGATTTATCTATCCCATATACACTTTGTTTGTACATGGTTGTTTGCATGGTGTCTCCAACATTAGACAGCAAAGCCTTTCTTTGTAGCCCCAGCACTTAGTGTAGTGACTTGCACATAGTAGGTGCCTAATAAATGTTTCTTTACTGACCGACTCTCCTCCCTCTATTTCCCATATCATCCATGCCTGATACATAATTTTATAATAAAATCATTTGAGTCATCTTGGTGACTCCCCAAAAATGTAAAAGTACCCAGTAGATGAGATCAATGATGCTGAGAGTGGAACTTCCCCTGGGTTGGTCTTCTTGCAAAATGGAACAATAAGGGTCAAAGCAATATAAGGTTAAAACAAAAACATTGAAATGACTGATTATGATTATTTAAGTTTTTGGTAGGGAAGAAATGAAAGATAATAGGGAAAATTAAAGGACTAGTGTTCCCATTAAGGATTAGGGGAAACAGTAGCAGGAATGAGGAAGTAGAAGGCAACCCCATTCTCTAGCCTAAATGGACCACTTCCTCACTTTTCCCCACTTTTACTCCTCTGTTACAGGTTTTGTTTGTCTTTCATTTTCGAAGAGGACCATGACATTGAAAGTCCCATCTTCCATCTTTGCCTCGAAAAATCTTGCCTATCCTTTAAAGTCAAACTCAGATATTACCTCCTTTGTGCAGTCTTCAGTCTTGACCTTTGGATGGAAATTAACCCACCCTCTTTTGATTCTTCATAGTAGTTTATTCATTTTATATCTCATTGATCAGAAAGTCCCTTTTATGTGTGCATGCACGTATACACACTTGTATATACATATATATGTACATACATAAGTACATACATGTTATATGTATATGTGTGTGTGTAATCTGCTGACTAGGTTGTAAACTCCTAAAAACATGGAGCATGCAATACATTTTTTTTGCTATTTCCCATAGTATCTAGCATCATGATTGCACATAGTAGGTGCATGATAAACATTTGTTAAATAAAGTTTTCAATCACACACTTTCACTTACAAGTTACAACTAAGTTTAATTTCTTGGTCTTTAATCTGAAATTGAGCTAATTTATGTAATTATCAAGATACTATTTTTCTGCTACTTTTAGATATTAAGTTGGAGGCCTGACTGATCACCGAATCCTGAATCTTTCACAGGAATTAATTTAAAACCATTTAAAATGAGGAAAACACTATTTAGAATGTCATTACAAACCATTATCTAAATGTGTAAATTGGCAGCATTATTTAAAAGCTCACATATTAGTACTAGTAGAAGTGTGATGTTCGTTTATTAGTAAATTATATTCTCTATCTATTCCACACCCAGTTAGCTAATCCAAATACTGTAGAATCTCAGGATTGCAGAAACAGTGAGTTTGAAGGAACACTGGAGGTCATCCAATCCAACCACAGCCTGAACTACACTATGTCTATACCATCCCTTCATTTGAACACCTCCAGTGAGGAGAAACCACCACTTCCTTAGGCAACCTATACCATAGGAGACAACTTCAGGAGTTGGTATGATTAAAAAGGATCCTTGCTACTTGGTGGCCAACTTTACCATAATGAGTCTTTCTATGCTGAGCTAGATTGGTTCTTAGCAACAGACATGTGAACTTCCCTTAGGACTATACACAAAGCCTTTTTTAGCTTGAGAGAACTTGAGAGAGCTTACATTGCACCAATGTAGTGAGAAGATTAAGTTGATTTTATATCATTTTTTATTTATCTTATTTACAATTAATTGTTTTTGTCCTGTAACTGCCTAAGTCATGATTCTTTGTCTCTGAATTTAGTGCAGAAATTCAACAGGCCTGTAATGAGTTAAGTTTGGAAATTCAGCTCCCCTGCTAATCACTAGTTTATTCTTGCCTCAATGAGTTCTGTTGTCCTTGGGGGACTGGGGAAGGATAGGTGGACACCATAGACTATGGTCTAATATCTTTACTCCACTAAACTATCCTTCAAGAATGTCTGATTTGCTATCCAAAGTAGTCTGGCCCACTATCTCTTACCCTTGCAGATAGGCTCCAACGATGAACAGTTCTTAGTCACAGGAGGGAAGGAGGGGGTTGTTACTAGCCCCTCAATTCCCAACTTCCAACCAATCATATTATTTCCTTCACCTCAGCTATGTAGCCAGTCTTGCTGTCCTGAATTCCATGATGTCACTCACACTATTCTGTTCTTCGTTCTAACTTTGTAAAAATGAGCTAATTCTTCAACTCAAGGTCTTTGGCCTAGAAAGTGAGGGAGTCAAAGACCTATTCTGTCAGTAGGCTTACATACTATTAATAAAATATTATCTTTCTTGGAGAAATTTGCCTCAGTCTACCTTTGTTGAATTTTGCTCGCAACAGTTGTTTTTTGAAAATATGGGGTCACCTCCATTTTCTAAGAAGGCCTTGGAGCAGAACTCTAGCAGAGATTGGAAAAAATAATCCTCCATAAATAACACAGCAGATAAGTAAATAATTACACTTTGGAGGCTAGTTGTAGCCAAAGAGTACTTATCAAAAGTCAAGAGGTGCTCAAGACAATGAGCCCATTGAGTAATTGATTAAACTATGGGTGATCAACTATAATTTTTGTGTAAAGAAAAGTGATAGAGAAATACCTGAAAATGCATGAACCAGTACAAAGTCAAAATCTAAATCAACTGTACTTAGACTGTTTTTAAAGGTTTATTTTTAATTACAATTCCCTTTTAAGGCCCACCTCAGGTGCCACATCTAACATGAAACCTTTCCTGATCTCCAGTTACCCATCTCTGACCTTCACAACAAAATAATTTTGTATACATTTTTGCATTTCTTGATATGTCTATATTTTGTTTCTCTCCCGCCACTCACAGAATCTGAGAGCTTTAAGAAAAGGGACTGTTTTGTTTCCTAGCACCTAGAATAGTACCTCAAATGCAGCAAACATTTAATGTGTAGAAGTGATTAAGGTGTAATGGTGGATTAGCATATGGACAAAATGCCATCAATGCAATTAAAAACAATAACATTTATGCAGTGCTTTACGATTTGCAAAGTACAAATGTAATCTCACTTGATCTTTGTAATAAACCTAGGAAGTAGGTGCTTTTATAATCCTTATTTTACAAATGAGGAAACTGAGGCTGAGAGAAGTTATATGATTTGCACAGGGTCTCACAGCTAATCCTCACATGGAAGAGTGTGGGCAGCCTTCTTCTAAAAGAGTTGAGATGACAGATAATGGAGGTTCCTTGGAGAGATAATGGAGAATACACATTCTAGAACTGGCTGTTGTAGGTTAACCACATGGTGAATGACAGCCTTTTTGATTGTCTGTATTTGAGGAATCCGAGTTGGGGGGAAGGGATGACCCCAAAAGGCCTTAGTCAGTCTCAGTCTATCCCCTCTCTAAGTGATACTTCTTTACTGATGGTGTCTGGTGAAAGGCAATAAGGGGAGAAGGGATTGCCTGAACAAAATGTGACATAATATTGCATTACAAGAAATGTTGACTATGAAGAATTTAGAGACATTTTATAATGCAGAAAAAAGTAAGCAGAAGCGAGAAAAACAGAAAAACTACAATTATATAAAAGAAAAGAAACTGAAATACATTAGAACTTTGAGCAATTCAATGACAAACCTTAACCTGAGCAGATGACTCATAGTGAGATATACCTTTCTCCTCCTCTTTTCAGAGAGATGGCCTATTATAAATACAAAATGAGGCAGACATTGTCAGATATGGCCAAATTTTTTGCTTAACTATACTCCTTCATTACAAGGATAATGAGTATGGGGTAATTTCTTGAGAAGGGAAAGCATTGCTAAAAAGGTATCAAAAAGCATGTATTTTTAGGACAGGGTAATTTACTGCTGCAAATTATTTCCACCTTTTAGCAAAATGGGATTTGAAAATAAATTTTACCAAAAGGGCTGTATCCTTTGGCCAAATTATTCCACCATGAGGTCTATACTCTAATGATATTAGTAACATTAGAAAAAAGATAGTTCTATGTTCAGAAATATTCCAAGAAATGCCATTTATTATAGCAAAAAAGAAACAACAACTTTAGAAACTGCGTGTGCAGTCATCGGAAGATGGCTGAACAAATTAGGGTATATTAATGCAATGAAATATTACTTTATTATAAAGAGAAACAATAGGATGTATTCAAGTAAGTATGAGGCTCATATAAAGTGAGACAAAAATGAAAAAACTTGCTAAACATAGAGGTCAAGAATAGTACTACTGAACTCTCTTAATTTAGCCACTGATAAACAGTATATGTAAGATTACAAAGATATGCTGTTTTCAGGGGTGTGCTGGAGCCAACTCCAATGAGACAGTAGTGGAATTTTTAATGTGGATTTTTACACCCCAGAATTTGGCAAATACTACAAATTAGAACCTGATTTATACTGTTTTGTTGACTGTCTAGACTTAAGAACATGATTAGAAAATGTTAATAATGCATGTTGAACTTGAAAATGCTTCACACATTTTTTTTCCAGAGATCCAGTTATTAAACATTTACTAGCACACTCCTAGTTGTATTGCATGGCATTATATAAATAGAATTCATAGAATATCAGTCTCCAAAAAAAGGGAAACTAAGGATCAGGAAAAAGGCAATGGAAAAGTTCATGGCAGATGTGAACAAGCAACAATGGAGTATAAACATGGAACCCCACAGGAAGTAGAGCAAAGGATGTCATCAAGAAAATATATGGCTGGAGGAAAGATGAACAGACTGGCCACTTAGTGGGAGTGAGGAATGATTGATGAACAGCCTAGGAACTCCACTGATTTATATCAACATCAAGAGATTTGGGCGAAGGCTTTCAACATCACGCATGGATAGAATATCCACATAGATGAGATCACAGGTCCATTGAAGATTAAGATGGTTACATTATAACAACAAAAATAATAATAGAATTTTTATGGTGTTTAAGGTTTGAAAAATCCTTGATAAATATCTCATTCAATCCTTATAACTTTCTGAAGCAAGTGCTATTGGTATCCCCATTTTACAGATGAAGAAACTGAGGCAGACAAAGGTTAGGGGACTTGCCCTGGATCACCCAGGTAGTAAGTGTATGAGGTCAGATTCAAACTCAAGTCTTTCTGACTCTGGGTCCGGTGCTCTATACACTCTGCCATCTAGCTGCCCACAGTCATTTGCAATTTTTAAAAGTATTTTTTTGCTCTTTTATTTTTATTTTCACTTCCTTACTTTTAGTTTTATCCATTCATTTGAATAATGTTTTGTTGTTGGATGTTAAAATAATATTTATAAATAAAGCTTATCAAAATAAACTTTAAATTTGAAAAAATATTTTGAGGTCCCTCCCTAGCTTCATTGCAGATGGCAGAATACTCAGGCTGTCAAGTATTGTGTGTACTGCCATAGTATGACAGATCATTGGTTTGGAGCTGGAAAGGGTCTTAGAGACCATCTATTCCAACATAGTTACTTTACAGATGAGAAAACTGTCCCAGAAAGGCTGTGCTTGTCTGAGATCACTCAGTTAGCAAGTGCTAGAGGGAGGATTGGAACCCAGACCCTCTGCCTCCAGAACTGTTGACTTTGGACAAGAATCATCCATCCATGTGTTGGTTGGTTTTGCTGAACTTATTTTTTTCTTCTTTCTTTTTTAATGGCTCACTGAGTGTGTGGGGGAGGGAGGGATATAGTTAGAAATGAATCATGCAACAGTAAAAATCACCAATAAAAAATAAATTTTAATGCATAAATAAGTGCGGGAAAGAATTTTAAAAGAAAATTTTAAAATGTTCTGATTCTCTGTTTCAAAATTAATAGTGGGAGGTGCAGCAGGGGCAGGAATGATATGTTTTCATATTACTTTTGCTTGCTTTTGTACAATAAATACGAAGACAAAAATGAAGCGGTTCCCCCAGGGATTGTGTGTACATGAGTGTATCCTCAAGCGACTGTATGTATATAAGTAGGTAAATGCAGGACCATGCTGGCAAATGTTTAATACTGGGCTCTTCAAAAATGCACAACATACTTTTAAGTTCAATTTGTATGATTAATATTTCTCCATCATTTTATTAAGTGTAGACAATCAACAAAACAATAGATCAATCTTGCATTTGTAATCTTTGCCAGGTTCCGGGGTGTAAATGGTCACACTGAAAATTTAACCATTAGATTTCCTACACCTCAGCACAAACCTGGATAATATACAAAATGTGTGTGTGTTTATACATATACACATACACACAAATATGAGAAAACTTTGAAACGAGAACAGTAGGACCTAAAAGAAATAGGATATGCTTTTTGTACAAAGCAGTGCTTAACAAATCTTGAAGAAAACAAGGGATTCTTGAGACGAAAATGAAAAGGAAGTGTATTCCAGTAATAGGGGACAGCTAATGCAAAAGTATGGAATTGAGAGATGATGCTTCATGTGTGGGGTCCAGCAAAAAAAAAGTCAGTTTATCTTTGGTCAAAAAAAAATAAGCTAGGTAGGCTTTGGTTTATGGTCCTATTACCACATAATTGGTAATTTTTATTTATATGAAAACCTTCTGCTTCTAGTAGGAAAGGATAAATTAAGAGTAGATTACTTCTTTGGGAGGAAAATAAAATAATAGGGAACTTTGAAAAATAAATTATTCATGTGGTTTTGATGTACAGTTCACAGGCTAGATGAGATACTTGGGAACATGTTCTCAGTTTCCATGATGCAAAATCTCAGTGAGAACAGAGCCTGAACTCAGTAATATGTCTGCCATCCACAGATCATATAATTGGAGCTGGAAGGAGGCTTAGGGACTATTTAGTCCAAGCCACTCATTTTATAAGTGAGGATATTCAGGACTTAGAAAGATTATGTGCCCCTGTCATGGTCACGTAGGTGGCACAGATTGGATTTGAACCCTCTGACTCCCAAACCATTGATCTTCCCAGTGTTATATGCTGCTTCCCACTTCTAAGGCAAAGGTTTACAACACCAGAAGTCTCAGAAATGACTAATGTACATGAGGTGCAGAGATATTTTAATCCATAATGACAGTTTGTTCTGTCTCAACCTGCTACTAATTCTCCGATCAGAATTGGGTTGCAAGCAAGTTTTGGATGGCTTTGCTCAGCAATGCAGAATTGTATAGCTAAAAGTAAAGAATTGCGTTCCTCCTTCAAAGTCAAATCTTGTGCTTTGCTTTCACACATCTGGTAGTATTTCAATTGAGCTATTCAATAGTTTATCGGCTATCCCACTGAAAGACTTACCATGTCCAATTCCAATCCATCAATAAACAAGTATCTATTAAGTAACTACGGTGCATCAAGTACCATGTCAATTGTTAAGGCTACAGAGACATAAGCAAACCAGTTCCTGACCTCAAGGAACTTCAATTCTAATGTGCAAGACCATATATATATATATATGGAGATACCTCATGCAGAGAGTGGTCTGTGGGCTAAATCCTGAAGGAAACCAGGGATTCCAATAGGTACGTATGAAGAGAAGTGCATTCTAAATAGGCAGGACAACAAAGTCATAGGCATGCAAGTAAGAGAGGGAGCATCATCAGTTTGGATGGACTATAGAGTATGTGGAAGGGAGTAATGTGCAATAAGTCTGGAAGAGGTAGGATAGGGCCAGATTGTGAAAAGCTTTAAACTTCAAACAAAGAACATTTTATCATAGAGGTAATAGAGAGCGACTGAAGTTTAATGAGAAGATGAAGGTAGCATGGTCAGACCCAAACTTTCAGAAAATCACTTTTGTGACTGTATGGAAGCTAGATTGGAATAGGGAAGGATTTCAGAAAGGGAAACCAATTAGGAAGCTACTCATTCAATCAAGATGAGGTCTTGGACTAGAGCTATGGTTGTATGAATGAAGAGTGACATATATGAAGGAGGTTGAAGAGGTGAAAAATGAGAAAATCAATTTGTTTTTCACAGTCTTTCCATTCATATACTGAAAGAGAAACAAGTGAGTTGCTACAAGATAAGTCTGCTGCTATTCTGTACCACCGGCCTACCAACTTAAAGGTTCACTCTTTAATACTCTAAGATACATAAGTTATTGGTCCAGTGTCCAAATGTATGAGCAAATATTTTCTTCAAGCATGACCAATAGCTTTCCCATCTTGTAGAAGATTTATATGCAACTTTATCTCTAGCCATGGTCTTTAGATGTTGACATCAGTTAGAAACAATGCCTTTTGGGCACTTAACCCCATTGACTACACTATCAATTTTCCAAATCCCCAAAGAGTTTTTGGGGCATAATACAAACTTCTGAGGTTATAATAAAGTGCCTCATGTTTAAATCATCAAACCACATCCCTCCACGTCCTCTTTTTCCATTACTTCTTTCCTTTTAAGCATGGTACCACCAAGTAACAAGGGCGGTGAAGTGAATCAGTCCTCCAATTTTGAAGGCTTGTGAGTTTACTGTTGCCTGGAAGCATTTCTGTCCCAGAAATGTTGAAGTCAAAGACTATTTCAATATTAATTTCTTCCTCAATCTGTTCCATGCTATATGCCTCTCATTTTGTGTTGCCAGACTGATACTTCTGCATAGAAGATGCCTGTACATTGAGTTTCTAAGACTTTCCAGTTAGTTGTGTTACATCCTTTAATAAATATCAACATATCTCACAAGGCATAATAGGCACTTTAACAAAATCTAAGATAGGAGCTTCCCAGCCCTGCCTTTACTTATACATTGTCTCCTAGTATCTACGATTATTCTAATCTTTCTGATGCCCTGGGAAGTACCTGCCAAATATTAAGTGCCTAGTAAAGCCTTGTTACTTTGCCCTAGATAGGAAATGCAGTATAGTAGATAAAAAACTGGTATTGTAGACAAGAAGAACTGGGTTCAAAATTTGCTGTGGACATATACTATGTGATCCTTGACAAGCCATTTAACTTCTGTGTTCTAGGTGGCGCTATGAGACTATGAGTTGTAGAGATTGGCATTGCATTGGCGGAGGGAGCTTCTTCCTCTAGGTGTTTCCTAAATAAATGAAATCACAAGTCTAATCCCTATCCGTATCTCTATCCTTACCCCATCTTTGATTTACCAGTAATGTAATAAGTGTGCCCGGGTGGTAGAAGAACCCTTGTGAAGAAGAGATGGGCCATCTCCACCAATACAAATTAATACTGATGGGGCAGACAAACCAGCCTAGCCAAAGTAGCCAGAACTTTGAGTGAGGGACAGCAATTGGCATGTCCTAAGTGGATCACACAACTTTGACCAACATTTCCCTTCAGACCCTGGTAGAAACACCCTTTGACCCTGAACCCAACAGCTCCAAGAGTAGCAGCATTCACCACACAAGCAGCTCTACTTCTAGCCTGGCCCCGACAGCCAAAGTCCAGGAATATGACTCTAGTGGAAGCAATGATAGGACAACTCCCTCTGCAGGTGCTGAAATCCCTTTCTCCTCTGAGGTCCCAGCTACTGAACCCATAGAAAAGAAAGCTCCTAATAACAAAATTGTTGGCATTATCAAAATGGCTTCTGATGCAACCAACCTTTTTCGTTTGCTTGTTTGTTCGTTATAGAAATGGCATGAAATAAAATGCATCACCATCTGCTTTACTGTTGCATCCAAGGAATCATGGGATCATTCAGCTGACCTGCAGCTAAAATCACCTCTGTATAAAACTCCCCGCATTTGAATGTGAGTTGCTGAAGAGTAGCAACTCTCTTGCTTTGCTTTTTGTGACCCGCACAACCCTCACTCACTGAAAACAAAGTCAAGTGCAAGTCATGTCATTATTTCTCTGAAGGCATGGTCTTTTTCGGCAACGAAGGACAAACGCATACACTGTGTTCCCTCTGCTTTGCACAAAGTAAGAGTTTAATATACATTTTTATATTTACTATATATTTGTATATATTATGTACATATTTTATATTATATAATATATATTTTATAAATATATGTGTTTACATTGTTTAATAAACATTTTTTCATTCATTCATGCATCCTTTGAGTAATGAGGATCTGCAACTGGCCCACATTACTGTATCTCTCTCTCTCTGAGTCTTTGTCTAGTCTAGAAGCCTGATTCATTCAAATATGGCTTGACCTCTACTAACTCACATTGCTCTTCCATTCCTGTTCCCTCATTTAGCTAACTTCACACAGTGTTGTAATTTAAAAACACTTCAATTAAATTAGCAAATGCAAAGTAGAAGCCGAAGCAGAAGCATTATTGCAGGTAATACAGATTGCACATTCCATTCAATCCCTACATCCAGATTCTCCTAAAGCAGAAATTCCCTTTAGGCACTAGTCCAATTTCCCTCTCCTCCATCCTCTACTTGCACCCTGAGATTGAAAAAGAGAAGTCGTCTGAAAGTTGATGTGCCATTATGACCCTCCCATCTTCAAGTTAAATAGGAAATGAAAATAGACAACTCACAAATTAATTGATTGTCTATATTGAGATTGGAGAGTGGGACATGGGTCCTATTCCTGAGATCTCAATTCCACTGGGTCTGGAACTCTGTTAAATAGTCTGTTCCTGGGACCCACAGGAAGCAAGACAACTGTCCCAGATGGCTTATGGCCAGAGAGTTACTACTCTGATGCTGATAAGAGCAGAGGTACAGATATATTCAGGCATCTCTAGCTCTCTTTTTCACCTACAAAACTTCATGTCCAGAGACATCCATATGTATTGATCTACTCAGAAGTCCACTCTCTATTGCACATTCTTTATCTCCAATCCTGGGAAACATAATCTACGGGGAAACATAAGTCCCTAGATACCAGGAAGGCCCTAGGTGCTATGTATTTGAATAATGTGAATTTAGATAGCTCCAATTAAATGGTCAGAAGAAATAAAATGAAGGAAAATAAACATTTTCCATCCTCCAAACAGACACCAAAGTGATATTCCTAAAGTACAAACCTGACCATGTCATTTGTATGCTCGATAAACACTGTATTGCCTCTAGGATCAAAACCAAACTCCTTTGTTTGGGTATTTAAAGCCCTTTACAAACAAACTTCAACCTACCTTCCCAGGTTACCTCTACAGCAGTTTCATTCATACACTCTGTGGTTCAGCCAAACTGGCTTTCTTGCTATTCATTGCCCAAGACATTGCCTTTTCGTCTTCGTGTCCAGAAGATATTCCTTCCTTATTTCTACATCTTAGAATCCTTAGTTTCCATCAAAGCTCAGCTCATGTTACCTTTTATATAATGTTTCTTTCCTGGCAAAACACACATACAAACTCAACCCCATCTCCCCTCCAGTAATTTACCTTGTATTTACTTTGAACATGTTTTGTATATAATTATGTAGTGAGAGGGGACTGGGGGTAGAGATTTTTTTCAATTATGTCTTTCTATTCTGAGCTTTGAGCACTGCATCTGCTGCACAGTAGGTACGTAATAAATACTTATCATTGGATCTTAATTATCTGAATCTTTGACTGCTATGATATTTGAGTAGATTAATACAATTATGTTTTTGTAATTCTATAAACAAATGCTGTATATCTGCCCAAGATAAAATGAGAGATTTGAGAGGATATATGAATTCTCAATTATTTCTAAGATGCCATTGCCTACTATCCTTTTTTTAAAAATTATTATAGAATGAAAAATTAGTGCAGAATGAAATTCCATGTATAAATTTGTATTCCTAAAAATCCTTATTTGGTGTATTGCAATTTAAAACCCTTCTTAAAGCTCCTGCTCTAACACATTGTTATGATGTGAAGATGACAGAGATGAAAGCAGGGACTTTCTTGCACTCTTCCCCACAAAGTCCTCCAAATACCTGTAAAAATGACTCTAAACAAATTCTAGAGCTGCAGAACCCTCAAAATGACAGAGTGAAACAACTCTCCAGCCCCAGACAGCCTGGAGGATCTACAGGAGGAGTCTATCACACCAGGCTGGAAGCAGAGTGGAGCAGAGCACAGTACAGCTTGGGCCATGCTGGTAAGGACAGGGTCAGAGTTGGCCCCTTAGGGCCAACTGGTGGCTATATTGGTTTCTAGATTTCTCAACCCACAAATTCCTAAAACATCATGAAAGATCAGTGGGAGAACTCTGTGGGACCTGGTCTGGCTAGGGTCCAGCCCCAGGCCTAGGGCAGGTGAAGGGGTGCTGGTAGCTGCTGGGGCAGCTGCTTCCAGAGTTCTGGGCCCACAGACTGTGGGGGATTTACTGGCTGATACAAAACCTCTGAAGTTTGGATAACACACTCACCCTCACCCCCATCCCTCACTGGAAGCAGAGTCTTACCTGAACAAAGAGTTAGAAAGTCAAGTATTTGGCTGGGATCATGAGTAAACAGTGTAAAAAAAACTCATACTACAGAATCTTACTTTGGTGACAAAGAACATCAAAACATACAACCAGAAGAAAACAAAATCAAAGCTCCTACATCAAAAGCCTCCAAGAAAAATATGAATTGATCATGGAAGAGTTTCATGAAAGAGCTCACAAAGGATTTTAAAAATTAAATAAGAGAGGTAGAGGAAAATTTGGGAAGAGAAATGAGGGTGATGCAAAAAGATCATGAAAAATAAGTCAATAGCTTGCTAAAGGAGACACCAAAAATACTGAAAAAAATGATACCTTAAAAAATAGACTAACCCAAATGGCCAAAGAGGTCCAAAAAGTTAATGAGGAGATTGGGGGAAGATTGGGGAAGGAGGTAGTCAGAAGCAAACAAAGTCAGGGGTGCGGGATTGGATGAAGGGAAATATAGTTATCCTTTCACAACATGAATTTCTTCAAAATTAGAATGGAAGCTAATGACTTTATGAGAAATCAAAAAAATTATAAAACAGAACCAAAAGAATGAAAAAAAAGAAGACAATATGAAATATCTCATTGGAAAAACCACTGACCTGGAAAATAGATCCAGAAGAGATAATTTTGAAATTATTGGATTGCCTGAAAGTCAAGATGAAAAACAGAGTCTAGACATCATCTTTTAGGAGAGGAGATTATTTTAAAAATTGCCCTGATATTCTAGAATCAGAGGGTAAAATAGAAATGGAAAGAATCTACTAATTGGCTTCTGAAAGAGATCTTCAAAGGAAAACTCCTAGGAATATTGTAGCCAAACTGCAGAGTTCCTGGGTCAAGGAAAAAATATTATAAGCAGCTAGAAAGAAACAACTCAAGTATTGTGGAAATACAATCAGGATAACACAAGATCTAGCAGGTACTACTTTAAGGAATAGAAGAGCTTGGAATATGATATTCTGGAGATCAAAGGAGCTAGGATTAAAACCAAGAATCACCTACCTAGTAATACTGAGTATAATTCTTCAGAAAAAAAATGAATTTTCCATTAAATAGAGGGATTTCAATTATTCTTGCTAAAAAGAACAGAGCTAAATAAAACATTTGACTATCAGATACAAGTATCAAGAGAAGTATGAAAAAGGAGAAATCATAAAAGGAGAAATCATAATGGACTTATTAAAGTTGAGTTGTTTATGATCATCATGGAAAAATGATATTTGTAAGTCATGAGACTTTGCTAAGTATTAGGATAGTTGGAGGAGATAGATAGATAGATAGATAGATAGATAGATAGATAGATAGATAGATAGACAGATGGCACAGAGTGAATTGAAAATGAAGGAATATATAAAAAAATAAAATTAAGGGATGAGAGAGGAATATATTGGGAAAAGGAGAAAGGGAAAGATAAAATGGTGTAAATTGTCTTGCACAAAAGAAGCATGAAATAGATTTCACAGTGGAGGGAAAGAGGGGAGAGGTGAGAGGGAATGAGTGAGCCTTACTATCATCAGATTTGGATTAAGGAGGGAATAACATATACACTCAATTGGGTATCTTACTATATGGGAAAGTAAAGAGAAGTGGTATGGGGGGTGAATAATAAAAGGGATGGCAGATTGGGGAAGGGGGTAGTCAGAAGCAAACAAAGTCAGGGGTGCAGGATTGGATCAAGAGAAATGTAGTTATCCTTTCACAATATGATTATTATGGAAATGTTTTGCATAACTACACATGTATAACTTATATTGAATTGCTTGTCTTCTCAACAAGGGTGGATAGAGAGGGAAGAAGGAAGAAAATTTGGAACTCAAGGTTTCAAAAACAAATGTTGAAAATTGTTTTCACATGCAACTGGGAAATAATATATAAAGGCAATGGGGTATAGAAATTTATCTTACCCTACAAGAAAGTAAGGGGAAAGGGGATAAAAGCAGGGTGATAAAAGGAAGGGCACACTGGGGGAAGGGATAATCAGAATGCATGCTATTTTGGGGGGAAGGGGAGAGAAGGGGAGAAAATCTGGAACTTAAAACCTTATGGAATTGGATGTCGAAAACTAAAAATAAATTTTTAAAATATAAAATGAGAAAAAAATCTTTTGCTTTAAAAGTAAAAAGATGACACTAGATTCTTGAGGACTGATCCAGGAGAACAGACACTTTAGCAGACCTTTTCCAATGAAAAGAATTTCAATACAACAATAGAATATACATCTATCATCTGAGGACAAGCCCAAATAAATTCAGAGTCTCATCACCAGGTTGGCAGTAGGGTGATGAATTTTTCCAGCTATAGAAACTGTCTACTAAGGCACAGTGAGGGTTGGTAATCTACACTGATACATGGAGAACCCGCACTGATGAAATCATAGGTCCTTAAAAATTAGAAGTAACTGACAAATACTTGTTAGAAATGGACAGAATACTGCTAAAGTCTGCTTTTTTAAATGAACTTCATATGTAATAGTAACAATCTGCAAAGCATCACTAGTTTTTGTACCTCATCAATTGTAGTATTTTTCTCTCAGAAAAAACGAGTTTGTTTACTGATAAGGAAAAAAGACTGGCAAAAGGAGGCAACTTTTCTCATTACTCTTTCAATTACAAAGTCCAAAAATCAATTACTCAATCACAAACACTTACTAAATACCTACTATATGTCAGACACCATGATAGGCAATAGGAATACAAGTACAAAGAATTAGACCAACTTCACATACAAAAAGCTTGCATTATTATGGGAGAGCCATTAAGTGCATATATAAAATATATACAACGAATATAAAGTGAAATACATATATGTATAACAGTTTATCTATGTACTATGCATTCTTTATATGGATTGGAGGAAGTTATCTGAAAACTACATTTTCCCCCAAGTTTCTGAATTAATACTCCATTAAGAGATCAAAAATTTTCTTGCAATCTAATGTTACCATTCACATAGGTAATTTATAGGAACATGTTAAATTTAAATTCTTACATATCTGGCAAGTACTTATGTATAATATCAAGATGTTTTGAGCAAGTCACTACTTGCCTGGACTCACTCGGTTTTTCTCATCTGTAAATCCACACTAGGTAATAATAGCTAACATTTAGATAGTGCTTTAAGTTTGGAAAATCACTTTACTCAGATCTTTTTCCAGCTCTAAAGTGTTAAGAATTTATTTTGGTTGGAATGAATATATTATCCAGTTAGGTTATTTACTCATTTTCCAATGTGGAGAAAAATCTAGTTAACATTTATTATTAAACATTATTTACTGTGTGCCAGTTATTGTGTTAAGTTCTGGAAATACAAATAAAGTAGAAATAAAGACAGTCTCCAACCTCAAGGACCTTACGTTTCAGGGGGAGGTGATGTAAAAGAAAATTGGAAATGGTGTGTGAATGGCTTGGGTTGTGGTAGAGAAAGTCTAAAGGTCAAGATTATAGTCTGGAGAGGAATGAAGACATCCTCCTTAAAATGGAAGTGTATGAGGAATTAGCCAATCAAAAGGAGAAGCTGGAGATGGAGAGGATATTTCTAAGTTTAGAACTAGTCTGGGGGTAGAGTGTGAGTTTCCTGGGTGAAAAGATTACTATAGCATGGTAGAAAAAGTCCTATGGAGACTCAGGGGTGTAGCCTAGAAAGAAATAAGCATTTTCATATCTTCATTAAGTCATTCTTGTGATCTGTCCAAGATATATTCATGGTATGAGCAATAGATATTCTTCAGCCACTTGTTTTCAATGTATTCAAACAATATGTAACAATAATTACGTATTATTAAAATTATGTATTTATTTAAACAATGTAAAGGTAAAGGTGATGAGAAAGTGAATTCCTTATTATGAGGACAGCAATATAAAAAAGTGGAAATGAGAGATAAAGAACGTATGTGAGAAATATAGAGTATGAGAAAAGGATTAAGGTATAAAGAGCCTGGAAATATAGGTTGAGACCAGCTTGTGGCAAACTTCAGTGTAAAAAAAAAAAGAGCTTATAGCTTATCCTAAGGATGACAAAAAGCCAGTCTAGTTTATTGAGTAGGGAAGTAACATGGTCAGATCTGATCTTTAAGAAAATCACTTATCAGCTGTGCAGAAGAAAGATTGGAGAGGGAAGACACTTGAAATAGGGTGTCCAATTAGGAGGTTCTTGCAATTCTCCAAGCAAGAGAAGATGTCAGCCTGAGCTAAATCAGTGACACCCTTTCCATGTGAATGGAGAGGACAAATATGAAAGATGTAGTTGAGGTAAAATTAACAGGACTTGGCAACTAATTGGACAAGAGGGGTGATGGAGAGTGATGAGTCAAGGAAGATTCTGAGGTTGTGAACCTGGGTGACTGGAAGGAGTGGAGTAGCCTTGATGGAAATGGAGAAGGATAGGGCTTTCATGAGATTTGGTTTAAGCTAAACCATTCTTCAATATCATGGAGAAGTAGCTAGATAATTTGTATTGCTCCCCTTTTGTAATTACTCAGCCACAAATAATGCTGTACCTTTCTTATCGCAAAGTCTATTTTTGTTAGACTCGATAGACTTAAATGGTCTAAGTTTTTCATTTCCTGTATTTCTTTGAGGTTGAAGTTGGCTTATGATGGTGTTCTAGTACTGGCACCTTTTCCAGAAGTATATTCGATAATGTGTTGTTAAACTGAATCATACCTTTTCCAGAATTATACATTTTTTCCCTTTGCTTTCTAAGATAAGAAGCTGCCCTAATGCCTTTTCCTTTAACCACTGTATCAAATGCCTTCCAAACTGATTGTGTCACCATGATCAAATTATTTAATTTCTCTGGGCCTCAGCATCCTCACCTGTTAGAGAAACTAAAGAAAGATCAAGCTATCATTTATTCTTCAGATAAAGTGGAACAAAAGTATCCAGCCCTTTTTTTATTATTCTCTAACCACTTTAACTTTTGTCTTTTGCAGAGAACAGAAAAGCAGAACAAGGGAAATTAAAAGTGGTTACTCACCAGTTTCATTCACGCCTTTTCTGTTTGAGGAAAAAAGTGCAGAAGCTATCTGCCAGAGACAAGGGTATTATAAGAACTAAAATGGATGTTTCTGACCATAGGTCAAATCAGAGCTGAACTGAGGAATTCAGAGGGGGAAGTAGGAGAAAGAGAAGGTCAGAGAAGAGTTATTAAAGTGGACAAGATCTAAGCTTGGCCATATGTTATTTTATGTAATCAGTGGCTAAGAGTGAGAGTTTCATTAATAGTGGCTGAAAAGGCTGACTACCGGGGAGAGGTTTACTAATGACAGCATCCCATAAGGAATGGAGGATGAAGACAGCACCTCAGCTGAAGACTATAACTGAGCCTCATACAAAAGCCGAAAGAGCTGAGTGTAATAACTGTAACCCTTCTCTGAAGGGAGGGGAATTACTAAGCACAGAATTCCGAGTAGATTTTGGAAAGGTATTATGTAGCCATGAGAAGGAGACATAACGCTCAGTGGGGAACAATCTCAGCAGAGAGCAACATGATGTCATCTCCAGAAGAAATCAGCAATTCTGTAGCATTGCAGATGTAAAGTGCTCCTCCCCAAGTTTGCTCATGCCATATGTGGCCCCTGTGTATTCCCTTCTATGCGTGTTTTCCTGGCTATATCTTCTACTGTTTCTGGTGACAGTATGTGTGTTTGTGAGAGATGATTTCCCAAGTGATAGGGGGATGAAGGGGGAATGTTCTATTACTGTTTTTCTTCCTATACTATTTCATGAAATGTGTTTGCTTCAAATGATTTATGTTCTCTGGCTCACTAGTAAAAATAAACAATTTGGTGGGAGTCTCACAAGCTATGGTGTTTTGTTTTGTTTTTCTTCCAAGTGAATGAAGACCTACAGAGTACCGTAATGTGAGATAGGTTGCCTGGGGCAACCCACATTTTAAAGAGGAGTATCCTGAGTGCACACATGATTTCAGAGGACTCCCAGAATGGAAATTACCTCTGCTAATGCAGGGCAGCAACTCATTTGTAACTTACACACTTTGAGAGTTTCCTAGGGAAAGAAGACATACAGTTAATGAGGAATAGAAAGTCATCTGGCCCTACAGGAGAAAAGAGAAGATGGAGACAAGAGAAGGGAGGGATGACAGAAGAGAGGGCAGATTGGAGATAGGGAAAATTAGATTGCTTGGGGTATGGGGGGTGGGGGGAGGGGTTAAAAGGGGAAAAAATTTGGAACCCAAAATTTTGTGAAAATGAATGTAAAAAGTTAAATAAATAAATTAATTTTAAAAAAATAATAAAAATAAAAAGAGAGTTTCCTAGGGCACTGAAAAGATAAGTGAGGGCTTTACCTATGGTCACACTCTTAATACATATCAGGGGCATGATAGAATCCAGCCTCTTGACTTTAAGGCCAGTCTTCCATTCTTTTTATCACTCTGCCTCTCTACCAGAAGATACCAGCAAACAATTTGTTTTAAGTCCTTGCAAATTTGTCAAAAAATTACAACTCTATGCAGTATAAGTTTCAATTCAAAGGTTAAAGACAGGTAGAAATAGAGGGAGAATGCACATCTCAACAAATCCAAACATGCCTTCTTCTTCCCTTCTTGTTATAAAATGTTTGTCTTATGCTCTCTCAGTTTCTTTTTAGCAGTGAGCAACCTGCGAAACAGCAATCAAATTTTAACCCAGTATTATGACGTGTTGGACATTTGAAGCTTATTAACATTTTATATTTACTTAACACTACAGAGTTAGCCATTGTGAGCTGTCGAGTAATGCACTTTTCTTGTCTTTCTTGGTCCCTAAAGCAATTTAAAATAAATTATTTCAAAATTTTCAAAGCTATTACTGATTTTTTCCTTCTTATAGGAACAATATTTTTATTTCCTTAAATCTTATTATAATTATCACTCAGCTTTGCAAATATAATTATTAGTAATGTTGTTTAATGTTTATTATTAGATATTTTAATAGATAGATAGTCAAGTAGATATGAAATCTGAATTACAAGAACATACCCAATATGCTATGCTTCACCTGGTAGAAACATATCCTAACTTCAGACAATGTATCCAAGTATCTAAAAGAAAAAATGCTTTGTGATCATTAGTTTTGCAAACTCAAACCTGTAAAATTAAAAAAAAAATGCTACAAAGGCAACTGAGAGACAAAAGTGTTTGGTTAGTGAGAGGGCTGATGGTGAAACAGTAGGTGAAGACCTCACATACATAACGGCTTTATAATTTATGAAGAAGTCACCAATTCAATTAAACAAGCATTTGCTGAATGTTGGCTATCAATGGTTAATGACCCTGGAGACTCTGGTACAAATGAGTTAAGAAAGATGTATGAATTAATATCAGTTAGAGGAAAATATTCAGAGTAACATCAGATAGTAATCCTGATGCTGAGCTATGAGGAGTAAAGATTTCTACTATGACCTCGGAGATAGAGGATGGCTGCTTCCATGGAGGACTTGGTCATCCATCCATTCATCCATCTGTCTGTCTGTCTATCTATCTATCTATCTATCTATCTATCTATCTATCTATCTATCTATCTATCTATCTATCTATGTATCTATCTGTCTACTTACCCACCTACCTACCTACCTATCATGGCTACTTAGCCCAGGAATAAAGCATGTCTTCCCATTTTTCAGGAAAGACAATAAATACTTATCCAGCACCAGTAACTATGTGCTTGGCACTCTGCTAAGAGCTTTACAAATACTTCATTTAGCTTTTAAATCTAACCTTCAAATGGTTGACGTTCTTTTCTTATCTCATCATCGCTTTGAAAAGTAAACTTCCTTAAAGTTCTGTTGAGACATAAGCAAGTAATGTGAGCAGGTAAATCTACCAGGGAAAAGGGGATCATGTCTACAGGAGTGGAGAAAATGGCTTCAAATAGCAAAGGTTGCTTTAATTCTTTTTAATTTTCAAATTTTCTCGAAAGGCAGAGAGCTTGAAGAAAGTTTCAATGCTCTTTACTTCTTCTTAGTATTTCTTTGTTTTCAAGACAAATGCAAATTGATACCTGACTGTAGTGAGAGGCTAATTTAGCTAATTTAATAATTTACAACTGCTGTGCCCAATGAATTTCTAGAAAACTTAATTCTGCATAATTATTACTAAGTACTTACTATCAACCAAGAATGTGCCAAATGATGAACCTAGAGTCAAGTACATAGCTATATTCCGGAGTTTACAGCAGACTCAGAGTCCTTGATTCAATCTCCATCCATCCATCATCCATCATCCATCAATCTTCTCTTTTTTCCCCTCTTCCTATTCCTTCTTTTTTTCTCTCTTCCTTAAATCTTTAATCTCTTCTTCTCCTCCTCCTCTTCCTCCTTCTCTTCTTCCTCCTCCTTTTTTTCTACTTCTTTTTCTTTTTTCTCCTTCCTCTTCTCCTTCTTTTCCTTCTTCTCCTCCTTCCCCTTCTCCTTCTTCTTTTCTTCTTCTCCTCCTCCTTCTCCTCCTCCTTATTCTCTTTCCCTGTCCCTGTCTGCTTCTCTCTGTCTGTCTGTCTCTCTCTCCTCTCCATGCAAACATCCTTAAGCATCCACTCTTCTGCTAAACTTCTAGAAAGAATATTTCCTCACCGAAGACTCACTTCTGAACTCCTGCTTCCAGTGATCAAAGATATATTGCCACTTTTAATAGCTTTTCCTCAGCCCTCATGCTCCATGACCTCTCCAGAATTTAACATAGTTGAAGACCTTTCTTCTTCTAAGTATTCTCTCTTCCTTTGGTTTGTCATTGTTCTCTCTTCTGGCTTTTCTCCTAGTTCTTTCTTCTTTCTTTCTCTTCCTCGTACTCTTCCTCTTCTTCTTTCTCCTCTTTCTTCTTCTCCTTCTTCTTTCCCTCCTTTCTCCTCCTCCTCCTCTCCAAAACTCTGCCACTTTTCACTTAGCTCTAAATTCTTTCCATTACCAACCTTATCTACTCCCATGATTTCAGTCATCATCTCTAAGCAGAAGACTAACAGATCTGAATACCCAAAACAGACCTCCTCCTGTCAGAATTTCAGTTCTATATCTCCTCTTGGATATGTCTCCCTGGATGTATAAACAAACTAGGTTTTAAACTGAACAAATCATCTTTCCTCTAAAACATGGCCTTCTCCCTATCTTCCCTATTTCTGATGGGAGTACCATCCCTTGGCTCTGGGAATTTCTCTGGCTGTCCCACAGGCCTGGAAGGCTCTCGCTTCTCAACTCCACCTACAGACTTTCTTGGCTTCTAGGATCAAATATAATCTCTTCACCCAGCCTCATCCTATCTTTGCATTCTTATTAAAATCACACACACACACAAACACACACACACGCACACTGCAACAATATTGTCTTAATTTCTATTCCTTATTCATTACACCACATCTCCCTTTCTCCATGCCTAAAATACACATCCTCCTCATATCCATCTCTTGGAATCGCTAGCATCCTTCAAGGCTCAGCCCCAGTACCACTTTCTGCAAGAAGCCTTTTCTGGTGTCCTCAGTAGTTTGCTGTGCCTGTTCCTTCAAAATTCTCTCATATCTCATTTATATGTGTTTTGTATGTACCTAAGCATGTGAATGATGTCTCTCTATTAGAATGTAAGTGCCTTAAGGATGAGGTCTGCTTTGCTTTTGTCTTTCTGTCTTCAGTGCCTACTACCTAATGCACAATGGATAGAGCACTGGGCTTAGAATCAGGAAGACTCATCTTCCTGAGTTCAAATCTGGCCTCAGACATGTACTAACTGTGTGACCCTGGGCAAGTCTTTTAACCCTGTTTGCCTCGGTTTCCTCATCTGTAAAATGAACTGGAGAAGGAAATGGCAAACTTGCCCAGAAAACCCCAAATGAATTCATGAAGAGTCAGATATGACTCAAAAATGGTGGAACGACAGGAATAACAACTGCTTGATGATTAAGAAAAAAGAATCATTATCTGAACACAGAAACAAAAACGGTGAATAGGAATAAAAAGCTAAACCTACCAATGAGTAACATAATCAACTTTCACTGCCCCCTCTTTTGGTTAGATTTTCTAGGTCTGGTTTCAGTTAGTTTTGTATCTACTAGTATTCCATTTTGTGTCTGACTCTCCATAATCCCATGGTTCATAGTTTACCAATACTACCCATGAGGTTTTCTTGGCAAATGATACTGAAGTGGCTTGTCATTTCCTTTTCCAGTAGATTAAGGCAAACAGAAATTAAGTGATTTATACAACTAGTGAAGGTCTAAGGCTGGATTTGAACTCAGGTCTTCTTGACTCTAGACTTAGCGCTCTATACATTGAGTAACCTGACTGCCTCTCCAGTACTCCAGGAGACTCTTATTGATCACCCATGTTGTGGTCTTTCAGAAGAATAGGTGGATTGGGTAAATTAGAAAGGAGATCATTTGGAAAAAGGGTTGTACTCAAATAAGCATAGGGAAGCTATACAAAGGTGCCACCTAGTGGTGGCATTTTTCTATTCCACACCCAGTCAATACACAAATGTATTGGATTCTAAATTCAAATTATTTTTATTTCCCTTTTCATTCCCACTATCACTATCCTAGTTTATATCTTTCTTACTTCTTATCTGACAGTGCAAAAACCTCTAAAAATGGTATTTATTGTTGAGTTGTATCCATTGTATCTGACTGCTTATGACCCCATTTGAGGTTTTCATGGCAAAGAAAATGGAATGGTTTGCCCCTGCCTTCTCCAGTCCATTACATAGAGCAAGAGCTGAGGCAAACAGGGTTAAGTGACTTGCCCCGGATCACCATCCTTCAATCACTCCCCATATTCAATATATCTTATATATGTAGGCAGATTAGTCCTCTAGGCATGTGAAATTCATTGTGTCCAAAAGAGATCTCATTTGTCATCTTTTCCCTCTAAACTCATATCTTTTCTGAACATCCCTACTTTTGTCTGGGACACCACCATTCTTCCAATCACCCAGGTTCACAAACTTGGAGTCATCTTTAATTTTCCACTCTGTTTCATCCTACATAAGTCTTGTTGATTTTACCCCTATATATCTCTTGTACCCATCTCCTCCCTATTTACACAACCCTAGTTCAGGTTCTCATCAACCTTCTCTTATCTGAAACAAGTCTGTCAGTCAGTCACTCAATAAACAGTCCATCAGTAAATATTTATTTTGTACTAGGTACTAGAAAAGCAAAAGACCTGCTGTCCAAAAGTTCACAATCTAATGGAAGTGATGGGGTTCAGACTCTGGGAACTTCCTTGGGCTCCCCTGGAATCTCCCTGTAGAAACTGACTTTTCATACTCAAATTGAGCTTTCCCTGTATCCCCTCACAGAATCTGGCCTTTCATACTCAAATCTGTGACCATTGTGGGTTATCTCTTGATTGCCCTACCTACTTCCCACCTAGGCACCCCCTTGTCTGATGTTAGTTGATTACCTCCAATTGTTTCCAGCCTTTGATCCTCCTTGGAGTCCCTTCCTGAACTTCTTTCCCCATCACTCTACCACCCCCACCCCCACCCCCTATCCCTCCTATACTTTTTCTGTATTTAAGTCCCACCTTGCCTCCATGAAGGCACTCAGATTCAGTCCAGCTCAGACTCTGTCTAGCTGTGATTCTATCTGGCCTGCTTGTGAATACAAGCCTTACAGATACTTAGGTTCCTTAAGAGGCAACCCAATTAGGCGAATCCTTAAACTTTGTTTTCTTTGGCTTTAAGAAGGCTTGAGTCGAATTCATTCGAGCACGACCCGGACTGTCCATATTTTGGGGTATTGATCACTAATACATCTCATCAGAAGGAACAGCATTGGAAGAACTATGTACAAACTAGTTATTTGCAGAATAAATATAAAATAATCAAGAGGGATTCTCTTCCTTCCTGTGGATGGTAGGACTTCAACAGAGCCTTAAAGGAAGCCAGGGAAACCAGAGTGGAAATGAGGGAGAACATTTCAGACATAGAGCACAGCCAGTGAAAATATTCAGAATCAAAAGAATCACTGGGGACTCAAGAACAAGAGCCATAGAAGAAACCTGTTATAAGCCCCCAAGAAACCTCTTTCCATCTTGGCAACCTTTATATTAGCCACAGTAGGGCTTCTCTCAGCTCAAAAGCTAAATTTCTGAATTATGTAGCTTCCTATCATTCTATTTAGAAATCTATCAGCAAGTAGCATATGGAAAGAGCCACCATGGAGAGGTAAGAGTACCTCTCTTGTGGTCAAAGCACCTTGGAATTGTTTAATCGCGATGTCGCTACTGCTACTAGTTTGATCATTTGATACTGCTTGTGTCATTTTGCCCATAAGGATGTGAGCTCCATGAAAGCAGTGACTCAAACTTTCTCCACCATGCCCAGAACCAATACTTCTCCCTCCATCACTTCTGAACTTTCTTTTACATACTGTCTTCCCTCAGTGTAAGCTCCTGGAGGGGAGAGATTTTCTTTCTGCTGCATTTGTGGTCTCAGCTTAACACAATTCCTGAAGACAGTAAGTGCTTAATAAATGTTTGTCGACTGACTGAATCTGCCCTTCCACCTGACCTTCCTGTTGCTGGGCTGAAAGGGAAGGGCAAACTAATATAGGGGCTGGATACTTTAGCTGGGAATTCCTAAGTCAGAGAAGCCAGGAGGCAGAGATGGAAAAGGAGACCAGGGGGAAGCAGCCAGCGAAAACGTCCAGAGGTGGGAGGCCGGAGATGGAATGTCCGGTCCACCTAACTTTACAGAACCCGGACCTGATCCGTACACGACTGAGAAATCCCAGGTCCACTGAGAAACTTGATCCGCAGATTTACCTACAAACTCTCCCACCCAGTGCGAGGCAAAGACTTTAGTGCTAAATTACGGAGGGGGCGGGGCTCCCACGTGTACGGAGGCGGGGCAGAGGCGAAGTCTAAGGCTAAATTACTGAGGAGGCGGGGTCACCTGCGACCTGAAGCGCCTTTATTTCTGAATAACCCACAGGGAAGGTGATTCCCAAGAGGCACGCCCATAGGCGTGGCTTTAACGGTTGAATTAGGAGGTCCACCTCAGGCCTTTTTATGGCTGAATTACGGAGTGACGGAGTGACGGCCGCCCATAAGAAGCCGAGCCTTTATTGCTAAATTACCGTGATGACGGAGCTTTAATTCCGTAGTGGGGAGAGCCCGGAGGCGGAGCCTTTAAAACAGATTAGTGCTAGATTGCTGAGGGGCGGAGCTACCGCCCAGAAGAGGCGGAGCCTGTTGGCATGAGGGCCCACCCTCCAGAGAGGGGCCTTGTTGGATTGCGGTAAGGCTGTCAGGCACAAGAGGCGGGGCACTTCAGGGGCGGGCCCAGAGGCGTGGCTTCACTGTTGAATGACTGGGGGGGCGGGGTAAGAGTTAAAGACCCTTAGTCGACTGGGGCGGGTGAGAGCTGAGGTGAGCGGGGAGAAGGCGGAAGCTGGCTTTGGGTTGGCTGCCGGGCTTGTCTGTCAGGGACGGGGGTGGGACTGTTAGTTTCTTCCTCCAAGGTCGGGGGTGGAAGATGGCGGCCTGTGGGGGGGCCTAGGCTCGCCGCCTCCGCCCTCCTCCGGAAAAGAGGTATGTGGCCTGTGGGCGAGGAGCAGGGAGGGAGGCGCAGCAGGAGGTGGAGCGAGACGGGCGGAGCCGCCCCCTGGGAGCCGCGGAGCGGAGCAGGTATCCTCCCTCCCTCACTCTCGGGTACCCCCGTCCTGGGTCGAGCAGCTCCACTGAGGACCGTGGCCCCCTCTGAGGCCTGCCCGCCCTCCCCCCGGGGGAAGAGCGGCGGGACGGAGGACGCGAGACCCGAGGGAATGAGGGCGCGGAATTCCATCGAGCTCCCCAGCGCCCCCACTGCAGAGAGCCGGAGTGTAGAGGACCCGGGTTCAAATTCTCCCCGCCCTCCGCGGGCACTGACGTCACGTCTGTGCCACCTGACACGACCCGGGGCCCCGGGAGTTTGGGGCGGGAGGGGGCTGGTGGGAATGAAGGCCTGAAGCCCCGTCTGTCCCGCCGGGCAGAGCGCAGCCCCGGGCAGTAGGGCGATGGCTTCTCCCTGGAATGGGTGAATTCGGGGGCCGAGGGAAAAGGGGTTCGGTCCAGGAAGCGCGAGTGGGGCGCCGCGGGGTGCTCGCATCCCCAAACCGGGGCCCCCCGAGGCCCGTGGGTGTTAGCGCGGCGCCGGGATACCTTCAACATATTAGGGAGGTCAGGCAGGATACATAATTGTAAAGCACTGACACTTAAGAGTCGGGAGAGGAAACTGAGGCCCCGAGAGATGGAGTCATTGACTTCGTTGTCCCATGGATGGGAGGTGTCTGTCTCAGGCAACCAGGCTCCAAAGCCTTCCCCGCACCTTCCCGGAGCCCGTATCTGGCGATGCCAGAACCACAAGGAGTCCCTCCCTGCCCTGGGGAGCTCACACCGTCTTAGGCTTGTTCAGGACTCATTCACCAGAGGAGACCTAGAAAACATTGCGGCTTTCCTCTGCTGGACAGCGCGGAGGAGGTGACCCGTCTTGGCGAGTCAGTGTGGCCAGCTGAGAGGTTTTGGAACTGGTGTGACTGGACACGAGGGAAAGAGTCTAAGGTCTAAGTTCTTTTGCTCACATTGCCTCGTTGCATTGTAGATTTGCACTGTTCTGTTAAGCCAGGGATGAGCAAGTTTTCCAGGAGCCCATCCGGGTGATCAGATGTTGATATATTCAGGCCATCTGAATTTCTTACATTTGCACTGAGCAGTCAATGTGAAACTGCAAACGTGATACCTGGCAGCCGCAGTGGAATTTCACTACAGGAGTAGTGGTCGTCTTAGTCCTCACCAGCCTCTCTGGCTTCGTAAAGCTGTGCTTTGGGATCATGGCACCCTGGATTTGGATGTAAAGGACCTGAATATGCATTTCGCCTCTGCTGTTTATTCAGTGTGTAACCTTGAGAAAGACATTTCTCTGGCCATCAGTTTCCTCATCAGTTTATTCTAACTCTAAATCTTAGAGTTATAAAGGTGTTTCAGATTCTTACTTTAATGGGAATATGGGAGATTTACTTTTCCCTTTTCCCCCTTGATAAAGTGAAACCCATTTGTTGAAAATGCACAACAAACTTTGTCCCCAAACTCTCATTGACATTGTGAATATTTATTTAATTATTTTATAGCTGTTAGGATCACACTGGCACTCTGTGTTTTGAGTATTCTGGTACAGCATAAAAGAAGTTCTCTAATGATTCTTGAGCTCTCTAATCTTCAGTCATTCCCAGTGTAATACAGTGTAAGAACTCCTAGAGGAGAAACCCCCTTAACCTTCCCACCAGTGCTCCCGTTACTGCCTTGTGGCTGGACACTGCTCACCCTGCTGCTCCCTATAGGAGAGACAACCCAGAATCCTCATTCCCCTTGAACTCTTGGGGCCCCTTCCTATCTCTCTTTTGCCAGTAGTAGTGAGCAGACACTCCTTGCTAAGCTCAAGTCACTTGGATAAGCAAGGCCTCAGCAGCAGCAATCCTGCCAGTAAGATGGGACCTTTCTCCTCTATCTTGTCACTACATCCAGGCAATGCCATCCAATCTTCTGGTGTACCTTAAGGATTTTCAGATCTTACCAGGCTTTCCCAGCCTGATGTATTTCTTTTTCTTTGCCTCATTGAAGAGGCCATGCCCTGACTACTTCTTAAACAGGTCTGTTCAATGAATGGGCATTGCCTCACTCTAAGTGAGTACCTGCAAAGACCTTGGCCTAAAGGTCTTACGGTCTCCCAGTGCTTTCTGGGTCATCTCCAGTCATCTTGAGGAATATCTGGTCACTGGATTCAGATGGCTCTGGAGGACAAGTGAGGCTGGTGACCTGCACAGCCCTCCCTCACTCAAAACAAAGTCAAGTGCAAGTCATGTCATCATTTCTCTGAGGGCAACGAAGGACGAATACAGCAACAAGAAGCTCTATCCAGTTCATTTGAGGCATTTTTGTTCTTCAGGATCTTAGAGGGCTACAGGTGTCTCAGGTTGTTTGTCCATTTGCTTATGTTCAAGGATTCAGGGCTAAAAGAGACTTTGCTTGTTATCTAATTCAGCCCTCGTTGTTTTACAGGTGAAGAGACTGAGCCCCAGAAAGGGAAGGTGACTCCCCAAATTCTGGTCACACTGGTGACTGGTAAGTGGGAAGAGAACTAGTGTTTGAATTCTGGTCTTCTGATTCCACATGGAGCCTTCTTTCCACAGCTCAGGGGAGAGCTCACTTGTTGGACATCCATATCCTTATTCGTGCCTTTTATACCATTTCTTACATACTAGTCTTTGTAGTGAAATGCAGTCTCACTGTGCATCTTTCTGTTGCACTTTGGATTATTTGGATTATTTGTTTATCATTTTAATTTTTATGAAATCGTGGTATTTCATGATTTACAGCCAAAAAACATTACCAGAAGAATATTGGTGTCACAGAGACGGCTTTTCTCAGTGGTGAGGTGTTCAGAATCCTTATGAGTTCCTTAATATAATAAACTCTGATTAAAAGTGAGATACATATTTGTGTGTATATGTTGCATCATTATTTTAGTTAAATATAAATGATAATAATGAATATGATAATGGTGATAAAAGAGGCAGAAAAGCACAGAGGAAAGAGCACAGAATTTGTAGTCAGGCCTTGGATTTGAATCCTCCCTCTCCTTCATATCTGGGTAATTGGGCAAATCATTCCACGTCCTTCAGTCTTAATTTCCTCTTCTGTAAAGTGAAGGTAGTTGAATTCAAAGACCTCTGAATTTCCTACCAGTTCTAAATCTGTGATCCCAATATTGTGACATTGCTTGTCAGTGGCTCTGTTTCTTCCTCTTTAAAATAGGGATAATAGTACCTACAAAATGGACCTTGAAGGGTTGTTGTGACTCACAAATGAGATTATTTGTATAAAACATGTGGCCAAGTCTGTAAATGTCAGTTATTTGGTTTATGTGGGTTTTCAAATAGCTCTTATGTTTTTCAAAGGTTTTTAAAAATAATATATTTTCAGATTCAAATATGTCCCTCTCAGGAGGCACAGTTTAGAACAACAACAGCAAAAAGAAACAACCTAAATCTAACATATTTGTGTGATACAGTTAGTTACTTATCTCTGTTTTAGGAATACAGTACCTTAACAGGGATCTGGTTTTCAAAAAATGAAATTATTATCTGTAGTCTGATAATAATAGTTTATAAAGTAGCCAAACCCCCTTTTCTTCTTCATTTTTTCTTTTGACCATATCAGTACTCATTTGACCTATAATTTTACTCAGCCCTTAAAATAAATTTCCTAACCAAATAAAGCAAAGAAATTGTTTTCTTCATAATTCTCACTTAAGTAATTTTATATACCACAGGAGACTTGACAACAGTTTGAGGAATTAGTGGGATATTTTTATTTAAAGAGATATACTAGTATTCATCACAACACATTCTAGACTACATGTCAAAGGGTGGATACCATCCTAATAATGGTGAGCTAAAATCTCACAACTACTAAAGGGTAGAAATTGTTTTTAATGTGTGTTGCAAATGTACAAATAGTGGAGAAATGATTCCTACACTGCCCTATTTCTGTTTTACTACCTTCATGTTGAACCATACGTAACATCACCCTAGCCTAAGATTCTATCTCTATTAGTGGCACCAAGAAATGGTTTATAGGAGACAGTTATCTCCCATAACAACAACCTCAGAAAGTGAGTTTCATTCTCTCACTAAAATATTCCCTATTCCCTGAAGAATAACTTTTAGATTTATTTATCTGATTATTTAATACCTTCCCTGAAAAGATTAAGCCTTGAAGGTTGGTTGGTTACATCCTGTAAAAATTGTCTCCTACCAGAATTTCACTTGTCCATTCATTTCATGGGACTCTGAAGTAAAAAAACAAAAACAATTGTGTCACCCTGTATATATTTTAAAATCTCTAATTCTACTTATAATGCCCATTGGATTAGTTGATTTATCATTAAATATGCTATAATTAATCATTATTACATTAACTTTTTATCTGAAGGACATTTGAAAATTACTTCATTAAGAAATCATCAGAATTTCTTAAGACTTAGGAATTTTATTTTCATTCATTAGTAGGGCCTATATATAGGAGTTATTCACTGAAAAGAACTCCAAGTGCCAAAAATAATTTTTGTCTTCATTGTTAAAGTGGAATAGAGATTCTCATTAGACATCAGGACCCATAAACTTTCTTTCTGACCCTCTAGTTGCATATCCATCTTCTGTTTTTAGAAGCAGGAGTTTTTTGTAATCGGATTCTAGGTTTATAACTGGAAGAGTCCTTAGAGGTGATCTAGTCCAATCAGTGAGGAAATTGGATCCTAGAAGGGTAAAGTGACCTGTCCCAGGTCACAGTGACAGAGCTGGGATTTCATGGGTCCTCTGACTCTACACCCAGAGATCTTTCTACAGTACCACTGTCTCCTTTGTTGATGTTTAGATAACTTCTTCATACAAACTGGCACAAAAAGGGAGCCTTCATTTTCCCCTGTGGAAGATAGCCTTTGAAATGAGTTGAACTTATTAAATCATTTTCCTTAAGGTGAGATGGAGACTTCTTTGCCAGACTCATTATTTTAATTTTGGTAAAAGCTAAGTAATGATTTAGAAATGAATATACCGGAGCATTTTTCCGGAACTCCATGTAGTAGGTCAAATTTTTTTACAACCAAATATAAGGAACTTTTGGAAGGATTTTGTGGAATTGACTGTTGCTTGACATCACTAGGCTGATGAATGCTATGGAGTTGTCTTGTCTTATTTGTTGTAGTTAGGCAACTATCTCTTAATTATATACATAGTAACGAGGAATAACAAGAAAACCAATAGATAGTATAATCTTCCTTATCACTGTTATCATCGATAACAAAGTATTTTATCTCTTTTGAACTACAGCTCCCAACTTTTTTCTACCTCTTCTCTTTTTTATCAGACCTTCCAACAAATTTAAAAAAAAATGGCTGATTTAAATTTAACATCTTCCTCTGGTCTCCACATGAAGTACTAATGAATGGTAGAATTGCCACAATAGGCAACCACTAGAATATTGGAAGATTCCAATTGAATAATTAATTTCTGAATAATCACTCCCAAGACCTTGATTGTTTGAGTGTTTCTTGAAATTAAGTGGACCATCATCTGGGGCATGGCAGTCTTATGTGGAAATTGTAATGGAATTTGACACGTAAGCCTTTGTACTTTCATAGCTTTGTCTTTTTAAACTTTTGGGAAACAGACAATACGTACAAATTGTTCAAAGCAATTGAAAGTAAAATTCAAGTCCTGGATCCTACTTATCAAACAGTTACTCATTTAAAATTAATTAACGTTTATATTCTGAAAGGGGGAAGGTAAAATGTTCTGTTGAAATAGTTCATTTGCAAATATCTAAGTTGTCATGTAGACTCCAGGTTTTGTTGCATTTTGGTAGGTGATATTAACCTAGCCATAAGAGAGAAAGGAATATGGATAAAAAATGTGAGACCAAAAAATCTAACCTTTTATCAAACAGGGTTGTGAGGGCATTGGACTAGAATACTATCTTAGTACTAAGGAAAACTCCTGATGTATATTTGAGGGTATGTGCTTGTAGCTGTTCAGTCTTTCAGTTGTATCCGAGTCGTCATGACCCCATTTGGAGTTTTCTTGGCAAAGATACTGGACTGAATTGCCACTTCCTTGTCTAGCTCATTTTATGGATGAATAAGATGAGATAAACAGGGTTAAGTGACTTGCCCAAATGCTTTCCAGTAGCTTAGTTTGGAAAGACACGGAAAATATGTGTACATGAACCTTTTAAGAAGTAGCCTAAGTATTTTAAGTGCCAAAATTAGTGATATATGGGAAATAGATGCAGCAGGACGAAAGTAGAATTCAGTGTAGGATAGAGAGTGGTTGAGGTTTACATAAGCTAGATCCTTAAGGATAGGTATAGTTGGAATAAAGAGAAAAGAGGAGAAAAGTATGACATGTACAAAGATGTGAAGGCAGGAAAGGACGGTGGTCACATGGCTATCAGAAGGCAAATCTGAACTCTTATCTTCCTGATGGTGAAATAGAGCCTGATGCTCTGTACACTGCAATGCCTAGCTGCCCATGTTTTCTTGGAACTTAATTTAGTTCAAATTTAATTGTTTGATTGTTAGTATTCATTTTGGTTGTTATATTCATTTGATTATTATTATTCATCTTCTCCATATTGCTTGAGAGACAGGAAATAAGGGACATTATTCAAGGTTTCTTTTAGTATTCAGACTTGTGCCTTGGTATGTAGGCTTCATCTAATAGTGTTCAGCTTTATTTTGTAATTGCTCTCAGCCTATTGCCTTTGAGATCAATAGTATTGATTTCTACTCACAGGAATGCCAGAAAGTATGCCAGTGCCTGATAAATATATTCACTAATGTGAAAAAAAAAGTTAGGAATCATTATGTAAAATCCCTATTCTTTAAATTCTCAATTTATATGAGTTTCCCAAGCATATTTTAAAATATGAATTTGAAAACATGAGCCCTTGCGTTACTTGAAAACCCTACTGGTTATAGTTCATATACTAGTGTCTCCAGTATTTTGAGGGTCTGAGAAGAGCATATTTAATTAACTGAAGCATCTGTGGTTAAATGAGTTAAGTCCTCCATCCTCCAATTATATTGTAAGCTCTTTGAGAGCAGAATCTTTGGCATATATACATAGGTATGTTGCATTATATATGTATGCATCCCTCACGCCTAACACTGTATTTTGTACATGAAGGTCCAGTATTTTGTTGAATGACTGAATGAATGAGAGAAGAAGAAAAAAGCAGAGTATTGTTATTTCAACAAACTTAAATTAATATGACTCAATGATGTTATAAACAATTTCTCTACATGACTGGAACACTAGAGGAGAGTAGTATACTGTTTTTTACTGGCAAGTTGACTTGAGCTAAACTTTCACTCCCCAAATTCACTAGTACAGATTTTTACATACATACATACACACACATACGTGCACATGCATGTGTTCACACTCTCCTATTTCATCCTCATGATAATGAGATGGATATTGATGGTATCCATGATATTCAGTTATCCCATTCACTGTCACCAGTACATAGTGCTTGGTAGCTGGAGAGTTGGAGAGTAGAAGCAAACTTTATGCGTGTTCCCTCTTTTTTCCTAGGCTTCCTTGCCCAAGAGTCAACCTCTAAGGGAGTCTTTCTATTGACTCTGATCAACAGCTGGCTGGAGTGAGGGTGGGGTACAAGGCATCTATTTGGTGTCATAACCTTTAAAACAAATGGGTTAAAGGTCATAAATGAGTAAATTGAGTAACTTTAACATATAATTAAAAATAATGTTTTTGAGCCTCTGAAGAATCAGAATGCTTTTAAAATGTGAGGAAAGGCTGCTGCTGCTTAGCATTCTAGATCTAGAAGGACTGTTTGTTGATACTCAGAGAATTTGTTTGCAAAGATCAATTTGGATGGAGAACCTGGAATATCTGGGGAGAGAAAATTATTATTAAAGGAAATGTTAAGACTACTGGAGAAGTATAGGACTGGAAATCTGAAGAAATAATGAGAGTAAAACAAAATATAAAAACAGGATAGCTTTTTTTGGTTTGGAAGAGGAAATTGGAAGTCAGAGTATTTCTTACTGCTCCTATATATAAGATCGAAGGTAAAATATTTCCCTCCTTGTACCTGTTTCATTTTAAACTAAAAGCTAAATTGTTACTTTCAATTGAGTTCTTTAAATGTTGCTCTTCCATTTTTGTGATTTTACATAGGGCCAACTGCATGCATGGTCATGCTTATTCCATGAATGGCAAGATCTGCTATTTATACATTAGTGCCAGTAGTGCACTGAGGAGGTGCATTTGACTTGCAGGGCATAATACCTGATTTCCAGTAGCTTAGTTTGGAAAGACAGGGAAGATATGTGTACATGAACCTTTTAAGAAGTAGCCTAAGTATTTTAAGTGCCAAAATTAGTGATATATAGGAAATAGATGCAGCGGGACGAAGGTAGAATTCGGTGTAGGATAGAGAGTGGTTGAAGTTTGTATAAGCTAGGTCCTTAAGGATAGGTATAGTTGGAATAAAGAGAAAAGAGGAGAAAAGTATAACCTTTACAAAGATGTGAAGGCAGGAAAGGATAGTGAGAAAATCATCCTGACTGGTACAAAGGATCCACGCTGAAGAATAATGGAACTGCATCAGTAGAGTCAGATTATCAAGGTTTTAAATTTTAGATTGGAGTTGGAAGTTTATTCAGTCTTTTCTCTCCATAGAGTAACTGATAGCTGAAATGAAGATGCCCAGTTCCAGCCTGTAAGAATGTAAGTCACTGTGGCCTCCCAGGAAAATCCAGGAACAACTATCAAGTCCAGCAGCAACAGAAGGTGGCACCTGGGATTCAGCAGAAGAGCGTTCTGATGACGTAAGCCTGAGAGTGAATCATAAATCCAACCTTCAGCTACAAAAACAAGAAAATTCTCTGCCCTCTCAGCCATCCCAAAACTCTGCGGGACCCTCATGTAAGCAAGAACTCCCAGTGGAACTGCAGTGCGAAGATGGGAAACTTATGAAACCTGCAACCGAAAATGGTGTGAAAACACCACGGGGATCTTTGTCACCTCCAGTACTAATTGTGATTTACAGTGTGAGGGTGAAGATTTAGAACTGTCTTTCTTTGATAACCCAGAAAAAGCGCAGAGAGAGCTTAATGAGGGTGATGAAAACATCATCCTCATTGACACATTTGATAAAGACCTTGAGCCTATCTCTAGGGAAACTTTCCCTTACCAAAGTATGAAGTGTGGCACATATTTCCAGGATCTGTCTACAGGAACACAGATGATGGATTCACATAACCGAACATTACTACTGCTGCCCCACCTGTGGCAATGAATTCTTTTGTGCTAGTAATTTATGCATGCACAAGTTGATTCATTCCAGGGATAGGCCATATAAATGCCCCAAATGTGACAAAGGCTTCATCCATACAGCAGATATATGGCAACATCTCTGAAATGTTCCCAAGATTGAACACTCCAACATGGTTTTAGGAAAACGTTTTATGAAGAACCCCTGGTCTGCAGATCACCAATGAACGTGAGGATGATCCAGATAATCAGAATCCAGATGACCAAAAACCAGGAGGGGAGGAAATCAGACCTTATGTCTGTCCAACTTGTGGTAAGGGGTTTCACAAATCAAACCTGCTTTCCAAACACAAAGTAAACCAGGCAGGAAAAGTCATACATATACCAGGAATGTGGCATGGCCTTTATCCAGCTGCTCAGGTTGAAAAGGTATCACCAAACACACTCAGGAGAGCATCCTTTCTACTGTGGTGAGTGTGGTGGGACCTTTACCCGATTATCATCACTACAGCACCATCAACGTCTTCATACTTGAGAGAAGCCATACTCTTGTGTTTATTGTGGTCATTCCTTTACTGAGTCAGGCGCTATGAGGAGGCATGAATGTACACACAAATTGGGAAAAGAGTAGTGGCTGTATTAATTTTCACCTTCAACCAAGACCTATTTGCTAGGATAGACTTTCCAATCTACTCACAAGAAACTTAGTCCAATACCTCTTCCTTACTGTACCCTATCTACCACCCAAACTTATGGATGCCATTTTTGTCTTAGAAATGATCCAATAATTTCTGCCAAAAAAAAAGTCTTGTCTAGTATTGAACTAAAACCTTACATTTCTATCCACAGGTGAAAGAAATACCATTCTTTACTCACTTTTGACAGTTTGTAGAGGGTAAAGTTCCTTTCAAAAGAGTTATCATCCTAATTTTGGAATTTTACAAGATACATCACATTGGTCTTTTTGAAGACTATATATCTTAAATGCAGTCTCAAAATGAATTAATTTTTGCAGTCTTCTCAGTACAGTTCTACATTTAAAACTGTAAGTACAGCCTTCTTCCAAGCCAGCATAGTTGAGAAAATCTGGCTCAACTTTGTCATCTCTGGGTTTTTGGTTTTTTAATGAAAGATTTTATTTTGGAAGAAAAGTATGTTATAAAATTAGGTTCCTAATAAACTAGAAGATAATTGCTAACTTTTGTTCGACTGATTTTGTGTATTTAAAGTGAAAGTTATTATTTATCTGGGAAATTTTGAATTCAACTTCATTTATCAGTCCTTATAAATGAGGTGGCAATGTGATTATTTGGGGATAGTTTCCTCCCTTGAATATGAACTATGTTAGTCTCATATTCAGATTAAGAAACATCAATTTGAATACTTTCTGAAAGACATTTAGGACTCAAGTAGTTTTCAATCCTTGAAAATAACTTAATAGTTAATCAGTGACCACTTATTAAGCTCTTATGTGCCAGACATAGCAAATGTTTGGGGATACAAAGGAAGCCAAAAAGTGGCCTTATCCTCTTGGATTCTAATGGGGTACGTAACATGACTATAAATAGGTATATAAAATTCATATAGAAACAATGAAAGGTAACCCCAAGGGAAGAGGAAGATTCCAACAGATAGGAGACCAGGAAGGGCCCTCTATAGAAGGTGGCATTTGAGCTGTCTTTTTTTTCTTTAATTATTTTATTTTTTTTTTAATGTTCTACAATCACTTCCTTAAAATTAAGATTTTATCCCACTCCACACCTTCCCCCCACTACACCCCTCCCTCCTCATGGCAGCATACAGTTCTGTATAGGTTCTATGTATACTTTCCTATTGAGCACATTTTCACTATAGTCATGCTATGTAGTCGCACTAAAATAAATGGAAGAAATCATATAACAAATCAAAACATAATACACTGAAACCCACACACACACAAACATGATCTGCTACATTCTGCGAATGACTTCCATATTTCTTTCTCTGAGTGTGGAAGGCATTTTGCCTTAGAAAACCAACATTGGGATTTTTTTTTTCTCAGTAAGTTCTTGTGTTATTACAAAGTTCCAAGTCTACCAGAAAAAACTCACACACTGTGGTCGTTGAGCTGAATCTTATCAAGGATTCGGCTAAGAAAAGGTGAGAATGAACATTCCAGACACAAGGGGACATCCAATGTTAAGAGACAGAAATGGAAGATGGAATACATTTGCCATGAATAATAATTAGATTAGTGTGGTTAGACCATAGTCTATTTGAAGAGGAGTAATATTTAGTGGGGAAGTCATCCATTCATCCTATTTTGTTAGTGAGTGCCTTGAAACAATCCACAAATATGGAAATGAAATTTCAGAAAAAGAAGCAGCTTTGGAGGCAATACTGCAATCATGGACTTGGTACCTTTATACATTTTTTTCAGTAGTTCCAGGCTTGAAAATGGGTGTATCACTTTACTTCACACCTAATGGTTCACTTGCTTCCTTAAGAAACTCATTTCAAAGAAATATTCCTTACTGTACTCCTGTTGTCTTCCCTTTTACAGTATTTACATTTTATTTAGATTAAACAAGCAGTCATTTATTAAGGGCCTACTGAGTGCCGGGCATTGAGGATATAAATACAAAGAACAAGGAATTTGCATTCAAACAACCACAGATATATGTGTGTGTGTGTGTATGTATATGCATGTATGTATGTGTGTATATGTATATGTATATATATGTATGTGTGTATTAAATAAAAATAATAAATACAAAGTAAAATACAAGATAGTTTAGGAGGGAGGTTACTAATAGTTAGTAGATCATCTAGAAGGTCATAGTTAAGCTGCATCTTGGGGACAGGGGAACTCTGTTGGAGGTGTGGAGGGGAGTACATTCCAGGTATGGGGGAACAGTGCAAAGCTGCAGAGATAGGGAGATGCAGTGTTATAAGGAACAGAGAGTATGGGAAGTGTGGAGTAATGTATAATAAGGCTAGATTGTCAAAGGTTTTAAAAGCTAAACCAAGGAGTTTATATTTAATGTTGAAACAATAGGCAACCACCAGAGTTTATTGAGTAAGAGAATGACATGGTCAGAATGAATCTTAAGGAAAATCATTTCAGCAGCCCTGTTGAGGACGGATTTAGACAAGTCAAACTAATTAAACCATTGCAATCATCCATGTGAAAGGTTACAAAAGCCAAGACTAAGGTGGTGACGGCATGACTGGAAATGTGAAAAATACTATGGAAATAGAAAGCCACAACTGGCAATTGATTAGACATGAAGGGTGAAGGAGAATGAAGAGTCAGGGTTAATGCCAAAGTTAAAAACCTAGGAATTTGGAAAATTGGTGATTCCCTGAACAAAAATAAGGACATTTGGAACTCTTGATTTAGGGAGGCAGGGAACAGATAATGGGTTCTGTTTTGGATAGGTTTCATTTAGGATACCTCTAGAACACCAATTTGAAATAGTAAATAGAGAATTGGTGATGGGGGTCTGAAGCTCACTGGAGAGGTGAGTAGCTTATTGAGATTTGTGAGTCATGCACATAGCTGTAATTAAACCCATGAGAGCTAAAGACATTGAGAGGGTGGAGAGAGAAGAGGACAGGACAACCTTGGGTAATATCCACAGTTAAAAGGCATTAAATAGATGATGAAGAGAAAGGGGGAAATGAGCAAGCATTTATTAAGTGCCTGCTGTGCTAAACACTAAAATATCTCCTTTGATCCTCACAACAATGCTGGGATACAGGCGCTATTATTATCCCCATTTTATAGTTGAGAAAAGTGAGGTAGATAAATTGACCCAGGATCTTACAACTTACAATGAGTGTCTCAGGAAAGGTTTTCACTATGCCACCTAGCTGCCAGCAAAGGAGACTAAGGAAAGGCTAGAGAGGAGAACAAGGAGAGTCAGTGTCACAAAAATCCAAAGAAGAGACAGTGTCCAGGAGAAGGTTATCAGTGATGTCAAGTGCAACATACAACAAGATTTGCAACTCTGAAGGCCTAAGCTATTCTGAGTATTATAAGTATTCAAATCAACTACAAAGCACACACATTTGTGTCCAATGGGGATCTCCAATGTGGTGGGGGTAGGGAGATAATTTAGAACTTAAAACATAAAAAAAATGCCACTCGAGATCCCTGGTAACTTTAGAAAGCAATTTAAGTTGGCTGATAAAGTTGAAAAGCCAGAGTAGGCTGCAAAGTCTTCCGTGAGAGAAGAAGTAGGAACTTTGTGTAGACAGCTTTTTCTAGTTTGACTGAGCAAGTGAAGTAGAAAGGATGTAGGGCAATAGATTAAGGGGATACTAGGGTCTATTGAAGTTGGTTTGTTGTTTTGTTTTTTTTTAATTTATTTTTAGTTTTCAACATTCACTTCTACAAAATTTTGAGTTCCAAATTTTCTCCCCATCTCTCCCCACTGCCCAAGAGAGTGTGCATTTCAATTACCCCTTCCCACAATCTGCCCTCCCTTCTATCACACCTCTCCCTTCCCTCATCCCCTTCCCCTCTATTTTCATGTAGGGCAAGATAGATTTCTATACCCCATTGCTTGTATGTCTTATTTCCTAGTTGCATGTAAAAACAATTTCTAACGTTCATTTTTAAAACTTTGAGTTCCAGCTTCTCTCCTTTCCTCCCTCCCCAGCCATCTCCATTGAGAAGGCAAGAAATTCAATATGGTTGTACATGTGTGGTCATGTAAAACACTTCCATACAAGTCATGATGTGAAAGACTATATTTTCCCTCTATCTTATCCTGCCTCCCATTTATCCTATTCTCTCTTTTGACCCTGTCCCTCCTCAAAAGTATTTACTTCTAATTACCCCCTCCTCCAATTTGCCCTCCCTTCTATCATCTTCCTACCCCTTGCTTATCCCCTCTTCCCTTACTTTCCTATGGTATAAGATAGATTTTCATACCAATTTGAGTGTGCATGTTATTCCCCCCTTAAACCAAATCTGATAAGAGTAAGGTTCACTCTTTCCCTCTCACCTCCTCTTCCCCTGCATTGAAAAAGCTTTTTCTTGCCTCTTTTATGTGAGAGATAATTTACTCTATTTCACCCTTTCTCCTCCCAATATATTCCTCTCACCTTTTATTTTACTTTTTTAGATATCATCCTTTAATATTTAACCTCACCTTGTGCCCTCTGTCTATACCCTAATACTGAGAAAAGTCTCAAGTGTTACAAAAATTATCTTTCCATGTAGAAATGTAAATAGTTCAACTTTAGAAAGTCCGCTATGATTTCACTTTTCCTGTTTACCTTTTTTCATGCTTCTCTTGATTTCTTTTTTTGAAAGGCAGATTTTCTATTCAGCTCTGGCCTTTTCATCAAGAATACTTGAAAATCCTTTATTTCATTGAATGAATATTTTTTCTCCTGAAGTACTATACTCAAGTTTTTCTGGGTAGGTGATTCTTGGTTTTAATCCTACCTCCTTTGACCTCTGGAATATCATATTCCAGGCCCTTCAAACCCATAATGCAGAAGCTGCTAGATCTTGGGTTATCCTGATTGTGTTTCTACAATACTTGAATTGTTTCTTTCTGGTTCTTTGCAACCTTTTCTCCTTAACTTGGGAGTTCTAATTTGGTTATAATATTCATAGGAGTTTTCCTTTTGGAATCTCAGGAGGTAATCTGTGGATTCTTTCAACATCTATTTTACCCTCTGGTTCATATCAGGGCAGTTTTCCTTGATAAGATGATGTCTATGCTCTTTTCTGGATCATGGCTTTCAGGTAGTCCAACAATTTTAATTGTCTCTCCTATATCTATTTTCCAGGTCAGTTGTTTTTCCAATGAGATATTTCACATTGTCTACTATTTTTTCATTCCTTTGGTTTTTTTTTATAATTTCTTGATTTTTCATAAAGTCATTAGCTTCCATGTGCTCCATTCTGATCTTTAAGAAATTATTGTCTTCAGTAGCGGACTACCCTTTTCCATTTGGCCAATTCTGCTTTTTAAGGCATTCTTCTCCTTATTGGCTTTTTGGATCTCTTTTGCCATTTGGGTTAATCTGTTTTTAATGTGTTATTTTCCTTTTTTTAAAAAATTCAACCTTTTAATGAAGCTTGCATTTTTTTTTCACATTTTCATCATAGTCATGTTGCATAGAAGAATTAAAATGAATGGGAGAAATCATAAAACAAACCAAAATGTAATACAAAAGAAAATTATCTGCTTTATTCTGCCAATGAATTCCATAGTTTTTTCTCTGGATGTGAAAGGCATTTTGCCTTAGAAGACCATTGGGGGGGCAGAGCCAAGATGGCAGAGTAGAAAGACCCACATATGGAGGCTCTCCCCACACAGGCCATAAAATACCTGTGGAGAGGGACTCTCAACAAATTCTGGAGCAACAGAAGTAGAGAACAACAGAGTGGAGGAGATTTCCAGCCCAGGGTAACCTGAAAGGCCCACGGGAAACATCTGTTGCACCTGATGTAGAGCCCAGCCCAGCCTTGGCCACATGGGGTGGCATGGCTCTGGGAGAAGGACACCTTGGGGATGGAATCCTCAGCCTCAGGAGCAGCAGTTCTCAGATCCCTCAACCCATAGGCACCAAAGGTCAGTGACAGGGTTTTTTTAGCTGGCCAGGAAGGGAAAAGGGCCTTCCCATAGCTCTGGCCTTAGGCAGCTGCCACAGAGGCCACATTGGGCAGGTGGCAGCAGTTCTCACAGCAGCCCCTACAGCAGCCCGCATCCATTGTTGGATCGTAAAACCCTGGGAGCACTGAGGAGCTGACTCTTACCTTAACCCTGTGTAGAGGCCCTGAGGGAGCTGATCTTTATCTCACACTGAATGGCAGCCCTGCCCCCACAGCTTAACTGAATCAGCCCCCAGTGCTGACTTGGCAGAACTGGAGGCTAGGTGGCTGTGGAGAGGAAACTCTGTTAAGATTCTGGGCACAAAAATCTCTACCTGCTCCCAGACCAGTGTACACACTTGATTGTGCTACCTTGGAGGAACTGAGATCTTACAGATTCCCAGAGTACACCCTACTCTTGACAAAGGACCCAAAACTCAAGTAACTGGTTGAGAAAATGTCCAAGAAAGGGGAAAAAAATAAGACTATAGAAGGTTGCTTTCTTGGTGCACAGATATCTACTTACATCCTTTCAGATGAGGAAGAACAATGCTTACCATCAGGGAAAGACATAAAAGTCAAGGCTTCTGTATCCCAAACATCCAAAATAAATATTCAATGGTATCAGGCCATGGAAGAGCTCAAAAAGGATTTAGAAAATCAAGTAAGAGAAGTGGAGGAAAAATTGGGAAGAGAAATGAGAGAGATGCAAGAAAAGCATGAAAAGTGGGTCAACATCTTGCTAAAGGACACCCCAAAAATGCTGAAGAAAATAACACCTTGAAAAATAGGCTAACTCAATTGGCAAAAGAGGCCCAAAAAGCCAATGAGGAAAAGAATGCTTTAAAAAGCAGAATTAGCCAAATGGAAAAGGAGGTTCAAAAGCTCACTGAAGAAAATAGTTCTTTCAAAATTAGAATGGAACAGATGGAGGCTAATGACTTTATGAGAAACCAAGAAATCACAAAACAAAACCAAAAGAATGAAAAAATGGAAGAGAATGTGAAATATCTCATCGGAAAAACAACTAATCTGGAAAATAGATCCAGGAGAGACAAATTAAAAATTATGGGACTACCTGAAAGCCATGATCAAAAAAAGAGCCTAGACATCATCTTTCATGAAATTATCAAGGAAAACTGCCCTGATATTCTAGAACCAGAGGGCAAAACAAGTATTCAAGGAATCCACCAATCACTTCTTGAAAGAGATCCAAAAAGAGAAACTCCTAGAAACATTGTGGCCAAATTCCAGAGTTCCCTGGTCAAGGAGAAAATATTGCAAGCAGCTAGAAAGAAACAATTCAAGAATTGTGGAAATACAATCAAGATAACACAAGATCTAGCAGCTTCTACCTTAAGGGATTGAAGGGCATGGAATAGGATATTCCAGAAGTCAAAGGAACTAGAACTAAAACCAAGAATCACCTACTCAGCAAAACTGAGTATAATATTTCAGGGGTAAAAATGGTCTTTCAATGAAATAGAGGACTTTCAAGCATTCTTGATGAAAAGACCAGAGCTGAAAAGAAAATTTGACTTTCAGACACAAGAATCAAGAGAAGAATGAAAAGGTAAACAGCAAAGAGAAATCATAAAGGACTTACTAAAGTTAAACTGTTTAAACATTTCTACATGAAAAGACAATATTTGTAACTCTTGAAACTTTTTTCAGCATCTGGATAGTTGGTGGATTACATACACACACACACACACACATACACACACACATACACACACAGCACATGAAGAGGATGGGATCATATCTTAAAAAATGAAATTAAGGAGTAAGAGAGATATATATTGGGAGGAGAAAGAGAGAAATGGAATGGGGCAAATTATCTCTCATAAAAGAGGCAATTAAAAGACTTTTCAGTGGAGGGAAAAAGAGGGGGGATGAGAGAAAAAACATGAAGCTTACTCTCATCACATTCGACTGAAGGAAGGAATGAAATGCACATTCATTTTGGTATGAAAACCTATCTTATGATACAGGAAAGTGGGAGAGAAGGGGATAAGCAGGGGGGGCGGGGATGATGGAAGGGAGGGCAGTGGGAGGAGGGAGCAATTAGAAGTCAACACTCTTGGAAGGGATAGGATAAAAAGAGAGAAAAGAAGCAATGGGGAGCAGGATAGGATGGAGGGAAATATAGTTATTCTTATACAACATGACTATTATGGAAGTCATTTGCAAAACTACACAGATATGGCCTATATTGAATTGCTTGCCTTCCCAAAGGGGATGGGTGGGGAGGAAGGGAGGAAGAGAAGTTGGAACTCAAAGTTTTAGGAAGAAATGTTGAGTATTGTTCTTGCATACAGCTAGGAAATGAGAAATATAAGTAATGGGGTATAGGGAGGGATGTTAGAAGGGAGGGAAGTTTGGTGATAGGAGTAATTAGGATGCTTGGTGTTTTGAGGTGGGGGGAGTGGGGAAATGGGGAGAAAATTTGGAACCCAAAATTTTGTGGAAATGAATGTTGAAAACTTAAATAAATTTAAATACAAAAAAAAAAAACCATTGGGAATTTAAGTTCTTGCATTGCAATGAAGTTTTAAGTCTACCAGAAAAAAAATCCTCACGCACTGTAGTTGTTGCTGTGCACTAAGTTCCCCTGGTTCTGCTCCTTCCAGTCAACATCAGATCATATGAGTCTTTCCAGGTCTCTCTAAAGTCTTCCTGTTCATCATTTCTTATGCCACAATAGTATTCCATTACATTCATATACCACAATTTTTTGCAGTCATTCCCCAATTGATGGACATCCCCTTGATTTCCAGTTTTTAGCCACCACAAAGAGTACTGCTATAAATATTTTTGTACATGTGGGACCTTTTCCCATTTTTATGATCTCTTGGGGATACAGTCCTAGAAGCTAAGGTGTTACTTTTGCCAGCATTTTTTGGGTTCCCCTTTAGCAAGCAGTTGAGTTGTTTTTCATTATTTTCTTGCATCACTCATTTTTCTTCCTAATTTTTGTTCTCTTAATTTTCAAAATCCTTTTTGTGCTATTCCATGGCCTGAGACCAATTCATATTTTTCTTGGAGGCTTTGGATGTAGGAACTTTGAGTTTGCTGTCCTCTGTTTGCATATTTTGATCTTCCCTGTCACCAAAGTAAGATTCTATAGTCTTGATTCTTTTTCTGGTTTTTGCTCATTTCTCTAGTCACTTACTTGACTTTTGAGCTCTTTGTCAAGGTAGTTCTCTGCTTCCAGGGGGTGGAGGGGTGTGAAGAGGTGGGGGTGGGCAGGGTACTGTCAATCTTTCTCTCTTCCCACAATCTTGGCTGTAGAGCTCCAGAAACAGCTGCTGCCATTGCCCCTGCTGCAGCTGCAGCTGCCACAGACTCCTCTACCCCCTCTGCCACCCTGGGGCTGGGTCCAAGTCACTCTATTATCTCATAGGGGTCCAACAGGTTTTTTCCATTAACCTTCCAATTTGTCCTTTGCATTTTGGAGTTGTGAACTCTGGAAACTGCCACAGGTGCCAGAAATTCAGTCCCCCAAAGACCTGCTCCAGTCACGTGTGTGCCAGCATGGCCTACATTGAACTAGCCTCTGCTCCCAGCACAGTGTGATAGACACTTTGTATTAATTTTCCAGGCTGTCTTGGGTGGAAGATTTTCCTTGCTGATCATTCTGTGGGTTCTGGAGCTCCAGAATTTGTTTAGAGTCATTTTTTATAGGTATTTGGCTGGGCTTGGGGAGAGAGTTCTTTCAAGTCTCTGCTTCTACTCCATCTTGACTCCACCCCTAGTTTGTTGTTTTTAAAGGATAAATATGTTTGAAAGCAATTGGGAAGGAACTAGTAACTAGTAGACAGGGAAAATCTGAACATTAGAGAAGTGTGTGATTTGGAGAGGGGTGGAGAATATATTGGGGACAATTTGCTGGGGAAAATGGGAAGGAATGGGATCAAGGACAAATGTAGAAGAGTTGATCAAAATGGGGGACATGTCATTGTCAGAGACTAGGAGAAGCGAGAGTGGGAAGATGTAGAAGAGGTTTTGAGATTAAGAGAAACTGAGGAGAGGGAGCTCAAGTTGAATAGTCTTAATTTTCTCAAGCAATAAGGGGTCCCTCAGCTGAGAGAGAAGGAAGAGAGTGGATGTGTAAGAGGCTTTTAAGAGAGAGAAAGTTTGTTATAGTTTCCATGTTGAGGGAAAAAAAGAATCAATAATAAAAGGATTGCTTTATCAGACCTTTGTCATTCAGTCAATTCCCACACCTCATGGCAGCACAACTTTGCTGTTCAGGGTTTTTTTTTGCTAAAGATATATGAGTGGTTTGCCATCTCCTTTTCCAGTGGATTTAGCTAAGAAAAGATTAAGTGGGTTTTCCCAAGGTCACAAATTTGAATTCAAATCTTGTTGACTCCAAGTCTAGGGCTCTATCCACTGGGCCACCAGTTGCCTCCTAGTTGAAGCTACATAACATGTATTTGCAATGTACCCAGTCAATATAAGGCTAACAGTCATAAGTTTAGGGGAAATGAGATTAAGATGGTTGAGTATGCTTTGATGGGAGTTTGTATGGTTTTCCATGGCTTATCTGGGTAGATTTCTAGGTGAATTTTAAATTCATGGGGAGATAAAACTGTTCAAAGTGTTGATAAACCTTTAATGATTAGTTGAGGATAGAAGACATTAACATGACAACTAGAGACAGATGTGAGTGGAATTAGGCCAAAGGTCTGGTGAGAACTTAAATGAATAGCTTTGAGTTTTGAGTTTCATAGAAAAAATAATGAATAGGGTTATAAATGCTCTGGGGAAAGGAAGTAGATTTTGTAAGATAAAAAGTTTAAAATTGAAATAAAGTTTGCCAGCACAGAGATAAAAGTAATTTTATTCTTCATGTCATAATTTCAAAGTTCTGTTCTGCATATAATTTAAATCTACAAATTCTAAAATTCAGTTAAGGAACTGAAACAATTTTAAGGCCTTTATCTATTTCAAAAGATGATTGTTAACAGATATTTCCTTCCCTGTCTCTCAGCATTACTAGGATGGTAAAAGATAGAAACAATTGATCATCCTTTATGGGTATTTATTGATATTACAGAGTAAGCAGAGTTTTGAAAAACTTGTCAAAGAATGATTGGAAACCAGCTTATATGGGGTAATACTGTCAGACCATGGAAGTAAAGGCAATGGCAATGGTAAGTGTGCATTTTTGGGGTATGAGGTTTAGTGTGAAAATAGACTATGGCAAATGGTAAAAGAGGCACAAAGATCCAATGAAGAAAAGAATGCCTTGAAAAGCAGAATTGGCCAAATGGAAGAAAAGATATACACAAATTCAATGAAGAAAATAATTCCATAAAAATTATAATTGAGCAAATGAAAGCTAATGACATTATAGGAAATCAAGAAGCAATAAAACAAAACCAAAAGAATAAAAGAAGAAGAAAATGTGAAATATCTCATTGGAAAAACAACTAATCTGGAAAATAGATACAGGAAAGATTTGAAATTACCGGACTACCTGAAAGCCATGATAAAAAAAAAGGGGGAGCCTAGATATCATCTTGCAAGAAGTTGTCAAAGAAAACTGCTCTGATATTCTAGAACCAGAATATAAAATACAAATTGAAATAATCTACTGATCATCTCCTGAAAGAGTTTCCAAAATGAAAACTCCCAGGAATATTGTAGCCAAATTTCCAGAGCTCCAAGGTCAAGGAGAAAGTATTTCAAGCAGCCAGAAAGAAATAATTCAAATATCATGGAGCCACAGTCAGGATTACACAAGATTTAAAGGATTGGAAGGCTTGGAATATGATACTCCAGAGGGCAGAGGATTTACAATTGCAACCAAGAATCATGTACTCATCAAATATGAGTATAATCCTTCAGGGGAAAAAAAATGGATCTTCAATGAAATAGAGGATGTTCAAGTATCCTTGATGAAAGTAAGGAGGTTAGTTTGACAATACTGTGGATTAACTATATAAAGGAAGCAATATATATGATAAATATGAAAATTAAGTTGGAGTCAAGATTTCAAGGGACTTCAAATGCAGTGTTGAGGATAGATTGGAGAAAAAAATCAGTCAGTTGACACATATTTATTAGGTGCCTATTATGTGCCAGGCACTGTGCTAAGCAGTGGAGATACATAGAAAGGTAAAAGACAGTCCTCGTTCCCAAGGAGCTCACAGACTCATGGGAAAGACAATACACAAACAACTATGTCAAAGTGATGGTGCAATGGATAAGAGTGCCAGGCCTGGAGTCAGGAAGATCTATGTTGTATATTTTTCATGTTGCTGATCATAAATTATTTTTTAGGGAATCAAAACATGGATTAACCACCATGATAATACAATTAAATGGATTCAGAATTGGTTATATATGGCCAAGGCAGCTAGGTGGCTCAGTTGATAAAGTGCTGCACTTGGGGTCAGGAAGATCTGGGTTCAAATCTAGTCTCTGAAACTTCCTACCTATTTTGCCCTGGGAAAGTCACCTAACTTCTCTTAACTTCTGTTTCCCTCACCTGTAAAATAGGGAAGATAATAGTACCTACCTACCAGGGTTTACATGAAAGTCAAATGAGATAATATTTGTTACATACCAAACACATGTTAGGCATTTAATAAATGCTTTTTGTCTTCCCTCAATGAACATCATTAACTCTCCCAGGGTCAGCTTGTAGCGATGTCTCTAATGGAGAGCCCTAGGGATCTCAACCAGGTCTTAAACTGTTTAACATTTTTGTCCATCATTTTGATAAAAGCATAGAAGACATGCTCATTAAATTTAGAGAAGTTGCAAAATTGGGAAGGAAAACTAACAAAAGGAATGATAGAGCAAGGATCCAAGAAGATCTTGGCAGGCTGGAAAATTGGGCAGAATCTACTAAGATTAAATAAGAGCCAATGTATTTATTTTACTACCACTACCACAATTTTCTTTATGATATTAAAAGTATGCAGTGATGTTAGGATCCCCGGGTAAGAGCCTACCTTGTCCTCGACCTGGTCTTCGTGCGAAACGGCGCATCTCATACCAAGACGCGATCTCCCTCTCATAGAACACACCTAGGCAGCAGCATAGCAGGATACAGACTTTATTCTTGTTACATCTTGCCCATCCAGCCCTTAAGTTCCCCTGAATATTTATATTCTCCCAGGGGCTGTCCCTGGTAGAAATCTGCTCAGCAACAAGTCCTCGCCTTTCACAATGTATCAGAGTACATACGTAAATTGTAATCTTTGTTCTAGTTCCCTGTTCTCTGTCACATCCTGGTTCGGCCTCTTTCTTGCGAACATAAGGAAATTATGTTCTGTTCGCACATGGTTATCAGCATGGTAAAGTACAAGAGGCTATGTGCATTTGCTCATGCTTCAAGATAGGAAAGGTTATTGTGAGTTTTTGGTCAAGCTGACCTAGCTATTTCCTAATACAGTGATATAGTGGCTTTTGCCTCACTTGTATATAAACAACTTTTGTATTTAAATATAATGGTACTTAAGTTGGAATGATATGTGTTGAATGGCTAAATAAACTATGTACAGCCAGTGTATTCTGCAGTAAATCACAAACATCATAGAATTAGAAGTGACTTCAGAGATCATGTAGTCCAACCAGTGTCTAACTGAGAGTCCATTTTCAGTCAGTGACATATATAAAATACTCATTGAATGGATACTAGGCACCAGGGAAGATTGATTCATCATTGATGATTGTAGCACTAGTAATAATAATGAAGATAACAATAATAAACATTTATATAGTGCCTACTGTGTGCCAGGCACTGTGATAAGCACTTTACAAATATTATATTTGTTTGATCCTCTCAAGAATCCTGGAAGATAGGTGCTATTATTATCCCCGTTTTACAGAGAGGAATGAAGACTCAAAAAGGGGTTAAGTTACTTGCCCAGGGGTCACAATATAGTAAGTGTCTGAGACTAGATTTGAATTCAGGTCTTTCTTCCTGACTCCAGGCCTGGAACTTTACCCACTGCACCACCTGTCTCTTAGACCTGTATTTAACATGAAAATACATCAAGCAGATATTTATTATATACCAGGTATTCAGTCATTTCAGTCATACCCAATTCTTCATGACCCCATTTAGGGTTTTCTTGGCAAAGATAATGGAGTAGGTTGCCATTTCCTTCTGTAATGCACTTTACATATGTGGAAACAGACCAATAAAATAAAGTGATTTGACCAGGGTAACACAACTATTAAATTCCTGAGGCTGGATTTAAACTAAGGAAGAGGAGTATTCCTAACTTCAGGCCCTGTGCCCTATCCACTATGCTACCTAACTGCCCTATTATGCATCTACTAAGTACAAACTAATAGATAGTATGAGAAATTCAAAGTGGCATGGGAGACAGTCCCTGCCCCCAGGGAGCTTCTATTCTTTACAGTTTAGTTTGTATGCACTTGAATAACAACAATCCATTGCATATTGCCATTTTTAGTAGAAGTACAAAGGGGAATAATGTTTTCCTCTCCAAACCTCATCTCTGGTTGGGTGGAGGAAAGAGGGTGAGCTTCATAGATGATCTGGAATTTGAGATGGGTCTTCGGTGGTACATAAAGTTTTCACAGAAGCTCAGTTATAGAAGAGACCTCATGGGCATCAGGTCTGATTCAGTCATAAGCAAGAATCCCTTCTTCAGTATCATCAGCAAGTGATCTTACAACCTCCTCATGAAGATCCCCAGTGATTGGGTCCCACTACCTCTTAAGGCAACTCATTCCACATTTGGGTAGTTCCAATTCTCATAACAACAACTGATCAGAAAAAGGCATTTGATTTGTCATCGATGGATCTGCTCACATTATTTTTGTCCTCCAAAGCCTGAATTCTGCTCATTTAGATTTTTATTGTTTTTATTTTTCAGTAGTCAATTAGCCTGGTCAGATTAGCTGCCTTTGAGACTGAAATTCTCTCTTAATCCTCTATACCTGTGATTCAGGCAATGGCTTACATGAATGTTATAGTTGAGAGCTTTCTGCAATACTTTTTTCCTGTCCAATCTTATATAAAGAAACCTCATTCTACTTATATTGTACAGTATTAATGATTCTGAGGCATCTAGGCCAGGCATTTTTTAAAATTTGTTTCTTTTTTTTTCTTTCATGTATCTGTGACTTCTGTGAGATATCCCCACTATTCCTTACAAACCACTAGCCCATCGATGTATTGTGAGTTTTCAGGAATACTTTTGCTCTACAAAGTATGGTACACTCTTTAAGGATGCTTTCTGCAAACTAGGATTAGCATTTGCTAGAGGAGAAGAAAGTGAGCTGCATTAGTATTGCAGTATTTGGGGCGGATTAGGTCTAACTCCTCATTTTACAGATAGGGAACCTAAAACTCAGAAGGGAAGTGAGTCACCCAGGGTCACAGCAGTAGTAAATAATAGAGCCTAGATTTAAAACCAGGCCCCTGGCTCCAAGTCAAATAGGAGAAGCTGGACAAGTTTGCATCTTTGTAGGAATTATGAAGGGGCCCAGTTCTTCTCTATGTAAGGAGCTAAGAATATTATCTGTAAAGCCCCAGGAGAGAGCATTTCATATATTTTTCATGAGCCTGGGCTAAAAATAGAAGAGATCATCAAGGTTGGAGATGGGTAGAAAGTAAAATATATGCAAAATATAGAACAAAAGCCTCTCCTTTTGCAGATAGGCTCTTCTCATACACCTCCTAAGACAAGGAAATTTTTATCAGACAAATATTTCCTTGTTCTAGGAATCAGTTCAATCTAGAATCTAGTCAAGCTCTTCTCTCCACAGAACCAAAGTAGTTAAAATGTAGTTTTCTTTATTATACTTTTTTTAACACAATCTTTACTTTAGAAGCTAGCTTCATCTTTAACTAGTGTCTCAGAGGTAATACTATATTCACTGAGAGGGAGTTGGGCAGAGATTAAAGCATTTATGTGTTACAATATTCACATAAAATCCAGTTTTTTTCCTTGAAATGTGTACAAAGAATTCTATATTATTCTGTAAATACACAGGAATCCAAGGATGATTGGTACTGGAAAAAGGATACTTACAGAGATTCCACTCAAAATAGAGACCAACATCTCACAGTAAAAAATGTCTGTGTTTGTGTTTGTGTGTGTGTGTGTGTGTGTGTGTGTGTGTGTGTGTGTATGTGGTTTGATTGGGACTTTATCTGAAAAAAATGAAACTCAGAATTGTGAAAGCAAGTTTATTTTATCTTATGTGTAACAATATTTCTGTCATATTTATAAATACAAGTTAAATTTTAGGATAAAAAATAAGTCACATATTGATGGGAGTAGTAATTTTTCTGACAAAATTATATGATGACACAATATGACATTATTCACCTCATATTTGACTTCGACAGTATTGTTCTAAATATGGTCATTGTTTTTTACTTTGTTTTTTAAATCTATGTAGTATTTTATTTCCCAATTATATGTAAAAACAATTTTTTTGACATTTGTTTTTTAAACTTTGAATTCCAAATTCTCTACCTTCCTCCCTTCTTACCCCCACTCATTGAGAAGACAAGCAACATATGAGCTATATGTTGTGTAGTCATACAAAACATATTTCCACATTAGTTATATTGTGAAAGAAAACATGTTCCCTTGCCCCTCCAAAAAAAAAAAAAAAAAAACAACCTCAAGAGAAAGTTTAAAAAGTTTGCTTCAATCTGTATTCAAACATCATCAGTTCTTTGGGCATAAACAACATTTTTCATCATCAGTCTGTCAGAGTTATCTTGCTAAGAATAGCTAAGTCATTCACAGAGGATCATCTTACAATATTTCTGTTACTCTGTACACAATACATTTCACTTTGCATCAGTTGTGTAAGTCTTTTCAAGTTTTTCTGAGAGCATCCTGCTCATCATTTCTTGTAGCACAATAGCATTCCATCACAATCACATAGCACAATTTGTTCAGCCATTCCCTAATTGATGGCCATCCTCCTAATTTCCAACTCCAAATGAAAATTGTCAGGAATATTATAGTCAAATTTCAGAATTCCCAGGTCTAGGAGAAAATACTGCAAGCAGCCAGAAAGAAACAATTCAAAAATCATGGAGTCACAGTGAGGATAACTCAAAATTTAGCAGCTTCTATATTCAACTATTGGAGGTCTTTGAATATGATATTCCAGAGGGAAAAGTAGTTAGGATGACAACCAAGAATCACCTACCCAGCAAAACTGAGTATAATCCTTTAGGGAGAGGAAATGGATATTCAATGAAAAAGAGGACTTTTGAGCATTCCTGATGAAAAGACCAGAGCTAGCTAAATAGAAAATTTGACTTTCAAATACAAGATCCAAAAGAAGCATAAAAAGGTAAACAGAGAAGGGATTCAATAAGCTGTTTATATTCCTACATGGGAAATGATATTCATAACTCCTAACAACTTTCTTATTATTAGAGCAGTTAGAAGGAGTATACGTGAATAGAAAGCAGAGGTGCAAGTTGAATAGATGGTACAATTATCTAAAAAAAATAAAATTAAGGGATGACAAAGAAGAATGCACTGGGAGAAGGGGAAAAGTAGAGGTAGAATGGGATAAATTATGTGATACTAAAGAGTCCTGAAAAAGATTTTAGAGTGGAAGGAAAAACAGGGGAAGCAGGGAGGGAATCACATGAACCTTACTCTCTTTGGAATTGACTCAAAGAGAGAATCACATACACACTCAGTTGAGTGCAGAAATCTATCTTATCATACCGGAAACTAGTAAGGGAAGGGGATAGAAGAAGTTGCGGGGAGCTGATAGAAGGGAGGGCAATTTGGAGGAAATAAAAGTCAGAAGCAAAACACTTTTGAGAGTGAAGTAGAAGGGTAGGAGGAGGGGGGGGAGGGAGAAAGGGAATAGGATAAATGGGGGAAATAGGAAAAAAGAAAATACATAGTTGGTAATCACTGTGAAAAAATTACATTGAGCTTAATAAAGATTTCACTTATCACACATAGAGAAAACAGATTAAAATTCATAGAAATAAGAGCCATTTCTCAATTGATAAATGGTCAAAGGATATGAACAGGCAGTTTTCAGACAAAGTAATCTGTTATCTATAGCCATATTAAGAAAAAAAGCCCTAAATAAGTATTGATAAGAGAAATGGGAAGTAAAGCAACTCTGAGCTACAACCTCATACCTGCCATATTAGCTAATAGGACGGAAAAGGAAAATGACAAATGTTGAAGAAGAGGTGGGAGAAATGAGACATTAACACACTCTTGGTGGAGTTGTGAACTGATTCAACCATTCAGTTGAGCAATTTGGAACTATGCCCAAAGGTCATAAAACTATGCATATCCTTTGACCAGGCAATACCACTACTAGGTTTATATCCCAAAGAGATAAAAACAGAAAAGGAAAAGGAATTATGGGTATGAAAATGTTTATAGGAGCTCTTTTAGTGGTGGCAAAGAATTGAAAATTGAGGGGATGCCCATCAATTGGGGAATAACTGAATAAGTTGCATATTATTGTGATGGAAACTATTGTGCTTTAAGAAATGATGAACACGATGCTCTCAAGAAAACAGTGCCGAGCTGTTCATTTTACTGGTTATATGCTTGCCTATCAGTGAATATCCAGATGTTGTTCTTTGTTTTCCAAAGAGGACCAGTGACGTTATGGGACAATGTCTCAATGTGTGAGAGAATTGGATTTAAGTGAGACAGAACTGTACAAAGTCATCCACCTCACTCTCTCTTCCACAGTCATTAAAGTCCAGTAGCAAGACAAAAGTCAGCATGATTGGCAATGACCTGGGATGCGGTGGATCTTGGCATCTTTGATGCTGACCAAGCTCTAACACTCCACAGCTATTGTATCCATTGAAACAAATGGTTCTCATCTACCCATTCTGCTGGAAGGAAGTCTTCACATGTTTGAAGTAGACATCCCCCTAGAATATCCAGATAAGCCCTACCCAAATGCAGACAATAGTTTAAGAACATTAAAAAAAATCCAAATATCCAATGTACTTCGAAGAAAGGTTGATAGCAATGTAGGTGATATTCCCACTGACTTAATGAGGAAAAAAAACTTCTATTTACCCATATGAAGATATTTCTGATATAGAATTTGTTAATTTAACTTTGTTAACTTCAAAAAGCAGCTAAAGTAATTTCCATTTGGATAGGGGTTGATATATTCTACTTCGGTCAAAAGACTTTGAATGGCATTAAATGTTTTTCTGTAGTTAGGCAGGCTTTATCTGGATATGTGTTGCACATGCAACTGCAAAATTACAGTTTCTGTGTGTCTGGCAGGTGGGAGGAAGGATATGAAATGTACTAGAAACTTAAGACAGTGCCTGTATCAGACTCGGAGTGACACCAGCTGAATCTCACTACTAAAGGGAATGTCTGAACAGCTGCTTAGGCATGAGCCTCCATCTTAAATTCTGGTGCTGTAAAAACAGAAGTATATGGAGAGATTGCCTTATATATGTAGACAGTTTAATTATGAAAAAGAAAATACAGGTCAACTAATGGAAATCTATAACACTAAAAGTAATTCTCCAATAGATGAGTCCTCATGAATGTACAGGCTTCCTTTAGATTTGTGCTGAAGGTTAATACAGAGGAGAGTAGCTTTACACGCTGGACATATCCTTGCCTCACCCCTCCAACAGTCGATGTCTGAAGGTAGACTATTATGGTAGACCAGTCACGTCACTGGTGTTGATGAGAGACAAAGTCACAGAAGACCTCTCCCTTAGAGAATGTGTCCATGGAAGTCAGATGTGAGCTTTCCTGATTCCTTTTTGTATTATTTATTGGGCAGTAATTATTGTTACTAGCCCCACCATCCTCATTCTTTTCCTCCCCATCATCAACCTTACGTTACAAATCCATGATCATCTTCCTGCCTTCAGGAACTTCTGCGTGGAAGTTCCTGGGCTATTCTGTCAGGGCCTGGTTTGCTCCATATTCCATGGCGGATACACACTCATGAAGGAGGCCTGAGCCCATTTGGAAATCTGAAATGATAAGAGAGAAACAGGGTAAAGAAAACTAATGTAAACATTTGATAGCATATTGGTGATCAGAAGGGAACTAGGCATTCACTACAGCTCTCTGTCTTTATGGGGCATCCACATTATGCCCATCATAAGACCACATGTGGAGTGTATTTAAGACTGAGATGTCTATATATTTATTATGAGATGTCTTTCTTGGGAGATATCAAACAATTGGAGACAGCCAATAAAGCCCAGACAAAAAACTCAGGGTCACATCCAAGGTCAGACCATATCACATGGAAGGAAGTGGTTCAATTAAAGCAAAATACTTCATGCTTCCTATGAAATAAAAGGGCAAAAACCCCTAAAAGAAAGAACCATGTGGGGACAGCCTAGTCTATGCAGTCAGATCATGAATGCTTGAAGGACCTCCCAGCTAAGAGAATGGAAATAGATAGGCTTACCTTTGTATTAGAGGGAATCTGATTCAGAGATAGTGCTTCACGTGAAGGGGCAGGTTGGAGTCTGAGACTCGAGCCCACCCAGGGATGCCAAAAACCATGGCAGCTGAAACCAAAAACCGCTGAGAATTCGTGATGTGTTGTGGTGGGGCCATCTCAATGAATTCAGTCAGACTGCCTCTAATCCAAGTATAGGCATTTATTGAGAGTAACACCTCTCGTGAAGTAGGCTAAGTTTCAAGAGGAACCAATAACTTCAGAGAAAACAAGATGGATTTTTATGGGGTAAAGATGCTATTATATAACAGAAAATTTATAGAGACTCTAGGAATATGATTAATATTAAAAAGGCAGGAGGAATTTGTTAAGGGATTAGGAAATTATTATCATAAAATCACAGCGTCTTTGAGTTGGAAATTACTTCAGAGATCATGTAGTCTTGCCTCCAACCCAGTTCAGGAATCATTTCCAATAACAATGTGCCTGACAACCTGTGCTTTTGTAATCCCACTGATGAAGAAGTCATTACTTACAAGTTAGAGGCAGCTGAGTGGTACTATGGTGCATAGAGCACTAAGCCTGAACTAAGGAAGACCTGAGCTGAAGTAGAGTCTTAGACACTAATTATCTGTGTGAACCTCACTTATCTTCTGGTTGCTTCAGTTTCCTCAACTGTAAAGTGGGTATCATATTAGTGCCTACCTCCAAGAGTTATTTTAGCACAGTTCTCGGCACCTATTAGGAGTGATACTTATTCCCTTTCTCCCCTGTAGGACTCTGGGGCTAATCTGCAGCTATTTCAGGAACTTTCATTTTGTAGATAATATGCATCATTATTACATATGTGTTCCCATAATTATTAAGTTGTATTGCAGCATTTATCAATATATATTTGTATTTTATACAGATAATATGTATGCAAAACTATGTTTATTTTTTTCAGTAGTGTAGAGAGGAACTCATTATAAATCAGCAAGAAGTGAAGGAGAAAAAAACAAGCTTGCAGAAAATATGTCACAAGATCCAATTAAGCCTGATTATCCATGGGATGAGACTGAAGAGCAACACACAGATGGTAAATGAAAAAGATCTGTCAATATTTCTATAACAAATTATTTTCTTCAATAATTTATTGGAGTCATTATATTTGGACTCTAATGTTTATCACAATCCCTACTGAGGAGATAGAAATATCAATACTAATAATAAAGCACTTTAACAATATTATCTCAATCCTCACAACAACCCTGGAAGGTAGGTGCTGTTATGGTCTTGATTTTATAGACAAGGAAACTGAGGCAGACAAAGGTTAAGGGACTTGCCCAGGGTCACAAATCTGGAAAGTGGCTTGGCCATATTTGAATTCAGGCCTGTCAACATTTTCTCCACTATGTCTCTTGGCTGCCACTTAAGAAAACCAAGATGGAAAAAGGGACTGGACTAGATTCAGTTAACCCAGGAGAAGCTTATGCAGCCAGTGACACAGCTGTGAAATCTGGCAGATAGATCTCAAGATATCTTAAAGAAAAGAAGATACTGAACAACTGAAAATCATTTCAATCATTATTACCACCCCAAACATCGAGATCTACCAACCCATGTTTTTACCTTTTCATTTTTACACATTATTTGTATATTCTTCCTAAGTTTATGAAATCTCATCCTTGATAGAAATGTGAGAAAGATTTGTGAGAAATGTGAGACAGGGTTTCTGAAATTATATTTTGTAGCCAGCTTACCAAAAGGAGCAGAGAGTTCAAGGTTCCACTTTGCTTATTGTTTCTTGACTATGAAAAGACTTTGGATGTGATGGATCAACACTCAATCTTAAAAGCTTTTTCTCTTCCAATGAGGTGTTTCATATATACATATATATGTATATATAATGTGTGTGCATATTATATATACATACATATAAACATATACATATATGTATGTGTGTGCATGCATGTATATATGTGTATGTATAATAGTAATTTAAATGGAAAGATCTTTCTCATTAATTAATAAGCCCATATAATTTGCTTAAATCGCCTGGAAGCCTAAGTCGCATGTGGTAGGAGGAGCTTGCTGAACAGGCAGAACAGGAAGGGTGGAGCAGAACTGGGAGGGAAGGAGTGAGCAGGGTCGGGTCAGTGGGGATAAAACGTAGGCCAACTGACACAGCAAGGCTCAGGCTCGTGACAGTGGATAGTGAGAAGGTGCTGGCAAAGGAGGGGGAGGTGTGGGAATGGCTTTGCCCCTGGTGATCATGTTTATAAACTTCTTGGTCACCATAACAGACTTAGCCTTCTGGTTCCAGGATTTCGCTTTCTGGTGTCTAAACAAATGTTTTTCTTCTGCCTTCTATATAGAGAGTCTTTTATAATGTGAGATTGAGAACTGCACTAGCATATTCACAGTCACCATCAGTGCTGTGACTATTGCCTTGATGATACAGTATTTATAATATATGATATATGTATTATATTATATATTATAATATAAATATGTGTATATATAAAACAGAAAATTTATTCAATGATCCTCTATTACTAGCAAATGTGATATAAAATCGGGCATATTTTTTCTTCAACTATCACAGAAGACATCCACCACAGAGGCCAAATGGAAGGAGGATTCCCAGCAGATGATAAGGGCCATCAGATGTGCTCAATTTCAGACCACTCTGTGCTGATTGCATCAAGGCCTGGAGGATTTCTGAGCCTCTGAAATGAGATCCATAGTCACATTAAAGAAAAAATAATCACAAAAACTAAGTAGAACACCTATTGATTAGGATATGATAAGCAGTTAATGTCCAGCCTATAGAGCTGGTTCATCAGTATAGATACTGCAGAAAGAAAGGGAAAGTAGACAATAGTCTGGACCCTTGAACAGGAGGAAGAGAGCAGACTCGATAGCATAATGGAAAATACATGCTTTCAATCACTCCAAGTTTTTTCCTGAAACAAAAATTCGTCCTTTTGATTATCCATATTCTTACAGTGATGGCATATGGCTACATAGAATGTAATATCATAATATTCAAAGAATAAGGGAGGTGATAATCCCAATTGTGAGCAGTAGTAGGGTCTTCTGACTTTCTGGCTTCGTAACCCTGAGCAAATCACTAAATCTTTTGTTTCCCAAAGAATGCTTTAATATTCTGAGTTACAGATGAATTGATGATGTGTCTTTGTAGAAAGAAGATCCATACCAGGGGTTGCCTATTCCAAGGGGGGGGGGAAGGAGAATCCTACTCTGCTTACAGGATCATAGATCTAGAGTGGGAGAGGATCACAGAAGCCATCTATTCTAACACCCTTATTTTTCAGTTGAGGGCTATGTCTTACAAAGCAGCAGACCTTTCTGGTTCCTGGTTAGGTGTGCTGGATTCATACTGGATGAAAGTCCAGTTTACATGTATGATTAAAATCACATTGCTTAATTTCTCAATAGGTTTGGGAGGGTGTGGGAGGAAGGGAGAAAATTTGGAACTCAAAAAGAGTTTGGAATTGATTTTTAAAATAACTAAATAATAGGATTTTGTTTATATTCTTATCATCTCCTTTTAGACATAAAATATCTATAAATACAAGATTCAAAGACTTGCTACAAGATTCAAAGACTTGCTACAAGATCAAAGCTTGATAAACTTTCTCCATTGCTTTTATCTCCAGATAAACAGGAGAAGTTGTTAGGACCTTTCTTTGAACACATTAAAGACAGGAAAGGTCTCATATGTTTTTGAGATGCGTGTTGCTAACTTGGCTAACCCTCTATTTAAAAAAATATGTATAATTTTTAACATTCCTTTTTTTAAGTTTTGAGTTCCAAATTCTCTTCCTCCCTTCTGTCCCTTGCCTCCCTATTGAGAATGCAAGCAAAGTGTTATTAGTTATGCGTATGAAATCATGCAAAACATATATTTATATTAGTCATATTGGAAAAAGAAAAGCAAGAAAAATCAGAAAGTGAAAAATTATGCCTCAATTGCACTCAGATTTCATCAGTTTTCTCTCTCTCTCTGGAGGTGGGCAGCATTTTTCATCATGAATCCTTTGGAATTATCTTGGATTATTATATTGATCAGAGTAGTTAAGTCTTCACAGTTGATTATCATTACAACGTTGCTATTGCGGTGTACAACGTTCTGATTCTGCTCCCTTCACTTTACATCAGTTTATATAAGTCTTCCCAGGTTTTCCTGAAATGATCCTCCCCATCATTTTTTATAGCAGAATAGCATTCCATTCACCATCATATACAACAACTTGTTCAAGCACAGAATCCCATTTTTATCAGCGCCAGAGTTCTATATTGATCTGTATCCAAAATCATCAGATAGTTCTTTCATAACTATAGGGCAGAATGTCTTGAGAAACACCAATTTCATTCTTATCCCTCTGATTGAATTATTTGTGGTCCATTACAGTAATCCATTGCGTAACTCCAATTTCTGCCATTTTTGCAGCCACAATGTCCTTTCTTGGGAACAACTCTTGAATTCCCAAGGGCCATGCTTCTATTTATTGGCCTGCATCAGTTTTCAAAGACCTTCAACATATAGCATCTTTCATTCCAGGACAGCCAAGGTTTAGCCTGTCACCACAAAATTTATATTCATTGACAGCACATTCACTGATAGAAGTCCCAGACTCTGGGCTACATTTTTGTGTGTCAATGACCTGGGTCACTATAAGTCTCAGATCACTGTCTCCTCTTTTATGACTATTACCAGTCCTTCTGACACACAAGAATTATGGGATATCACATTCATATCTACATTAGTCTTCTCAAGATGATAGTGCATAATTTACTCATAGTTGACTAGTGCAGTAACCAATCTCTGGCAGGCAACATTTAACCTGCTGAAGACTGTAGTACAAGTATCAGTGGTTTGCTCTCTCATGGAGTCACAGGATTTGAATTGACTTCAGTCGTCATCTAATGTAACACATACAAGAAACCAATTCCCACTATAATATATGCAACACTCAGGCTCTTCTTGAGAACCTTCAAGAATGGAGAACCTGCTACCACCCAAGGCAGCCCATTCCAATTTGCAATAGTTCTAAATGTCAGAAAGATTTTCTTGACAGTAAGTCTAAGTTGGCCTTTCTGCAACTATTGCTCCTGATTCTGTCCTCAAAGAACAAACAGGACAAATCTAATCCTTCCTCCATTTGATATCCCTTTAAATAGTAGAAAGATGCATATAATGTGTCCCTCACCTTTAGTTTTCCCTTCTCCAGTCTAAACATGCTCAGTTCCTTCATCAAATCCTCATCACATTGACTCAGGACTTTCATATGACTTTCATAATCCTGTTTTGTCTTCTTCTGGATTTGTCTAATCAAACTTGAAAATGAATTGCACTCACATAGCCTTGGAATACATTAGTTACACCCTACTTCAAAGCAAAGAACTTCAATTTACTTAAGGGATAATGAATCTCACATCAGTCCTCTAGTAGAAAATGCAATACGTTTCTAATATAATTCATTCTCCTGGTATAAAACTGCTCCAAGCCTTCTGACTGGAAACAGAATGTAACTCAAAAGACTTGCTCAAATCCACATAATTCAATAAGTTGAGGCAGCTGATTAAGCCCTTGAACTACTATACCACTGATCTGTAAAGAATGCCAGAGGGCTCGGACTGGATTGTCCCCTTTTACTCTTCTGCTTCCAATTCTTCTCAAACACTCCCTTTTCCTAAATGATAGTCTTTTGTGATGAAATTTCTGATAGCAATAGCTACCAAATCACAACAAAGTCTGCAGCTCTCAAAAATTCTTTGGCACTTTGCTAAGCAAGACAATGCACACTTCTCTCTTCTCAGAAAGGACTCTTTGTTAAGATACCATGTGACTAATGTACCACCTGACCAAGGTTGTAGACCTGGCATTTAACTGACGTCTTCAGAACAGTATCTTCCAAAGGGTTGATCGTTAGGTCTTCCTCATAATCTCCTGAAATCTTTCCAGATATGATGAGGCTTTCTAGATACACTCACACTTCTGAGCAGTTTCTATCATATACCACCTTGTTTTCTTGAGCCACTGAAAAGTGGCAGATTATATGAAATTCCTTTAGATATGAGTTCAGATTCGGAGAATCTGCCACAAAGATGAAGGCAACTATAGTAGGATGACAGATCCTAAACTCTTCTCCCCCACACCCCTCCCTATTTAAAAACTTAAAGCTCAGCAGGTTGAAGTTACTTCCTCAATGCCTAAAAGCCAAGGCATGGCTGGTGTTTCACAATAGATAGCTCAGGAAAGGAAGTTTGGCTCAGCTGAATCAACTCAAAGCTTCTCTGTGCCTGACTGTTGAACATCCTCTTGCTCTAGCTAAGAAAAAAACCTCTTTGTTGTTAACTGTTGAATGACCTCCAGATGTCTTATTTTATAAACTAAACTATTTTAGTTTATTTTATAAACTAAACTAATGGGGGACTGACCTGACTCAAGCCCAGTTCAGAACAATAATTTTCTTTTTTTTTCTTTTTTTTAAAATTTATTTATTTATTTAATTTTTTTACATTCATTTTCACAAATTTTTGGGTTCCAAATTTTCCCCCCACCCCAATACCCCAAGCAATCTAATTTTCCCTATCTCCAATCTGCCCTCTCTTCTGTCATCTCTCCCTTCTCTTGTCTCCATCTTCTCTTTTCTCCTGTAGGGCCATATGACTTTCTATTCCTCCTTAACTGTATGTCTTCTTTCCTAGTTGCAACAACAATACTAAACAGTTGTTCCTAAAACTTTGAGTTCCAAATTCTCCCCATCCCTCCCTCCCCACCCATTCCCTTTGGGACAGCAGGCAATTCAATATAGGCCATATCTGTGTACTTTTGCCAATGACCTCCCTGATAGTCATGTTGTGTAAGACTAACTGGATTACCATCCCTCCTAACCTGCCCCTCCTTGTTTCTCTTCTGTCTTTTGATCCTGTCCCTCCCCAAGTGTTGACTTCAAATTGCTCCCTCCTCCCTTTGCCCTCCCTTCCATCATCCCCCCCCTTGCAATATCTCTTTCTCCCCCACTTTCTTATACTGTAAGATAGGTTTTCATACCAAAATGAGTGTGCATTTCACTCCTTCGTTTAGTCAAATGTGATGAGGGTAAACTTCTTGTTTTTTTTTTTTCTCAGCTCTCCTCTTTTTCCCTCCACTAAGAAAAACTCCTACCTGCCTCTTAAATGACATATAGTTACCCCCTTCCCTTTCCCTCTCTTTCCTCCCCCTACATTTCTCTCTCACCATTTACCCTAGTTTCTTTTAAGGTATGGTCCCATCCTATTCAGTTCAATCTGTGCTCTCTATCTCTGTATGTGTGTGCATGTGTGTATGTGTGTGCATGCGTGTACATGTGTGTGTGTGGTCCCACCAACTACCCAGATACTGAAAAGTTTTAAGAGTTAGAAATATTGTCTTTCCCTGTATGAGTGTAAACAGTTCACTTCTGGTAAGTCCCTTAAGACTTCTCTTTGCTGTTTCCTTTTTCATGCTTCTTCTCATTCTTGTGTTTGAAAGTCAAATTTTCTTTTCAGCTCTGGTTTTTTCATCAAGAATGATTGAAAGTCCTCTGTTTCATTGAAAGACCATATTTTCCCTTGAAGTATTATACTCAGTTTAGCTGGGTAGGTGATTTTTGGTTTGAGTCCTAGTTCCTTTGCCTTCTGGAATATCTTATTCCACGCCCTTCGATCCCTTAATGTAGAAGCTGCTAGATCTTGGGTTATCCTGATTGTATTTCCACAGTACTGGAATTGTTTCTTTCTAGCTGCTTGCAAGATTTTTTCCTTGAGCTGGGAGTTCTGGAATTTGGCCACAATGTTCCTAGGAGTTTCTCTTTTTGGATCTCTTTCAGGTGGTGATCGATGGATTCTTTCAATACTTATTTTGCCCTCTGGTTCTAGAATGTCAGGGCAGTTTTCCTTGATAATTTCATGGAAGATGATGTCTAGGCTCTTTTTTTGATCATGAGTTTCAGGTAGTCCCATAATTTTTAAATTGTCTCTCCTGGATCTATTTTCCAGGTCAGTTGTTTTTCCCATGAGATATTTCACATTCTCTTCCATTTTTTCGTTCTTTTGGTTTTGTTTGGTGATTTCTTGGTTTCTCATAAAGTCATTAGACTCCATCTGTTCCATTCTAATTTTGAGAGAACTATTAAATTCAGTGAGCTTTTGAGCCTCTTTTTCCATTTGGCTCATTCTGCTTTTGAAAGCATTCTTCTCCTCATTGGCTTTTTGAACCTCCTTTGCCAATTGGATGAGCCTATTTTTCAAGGTGTTAATTTCCTCAGCATTTTTTTGGGTCTCCTTTACCAAGGTATTGACCTGTTTTTCATACTTTTGTTGCATCTCTGACATTTCTCTTCCCAGTTTTTCCTCCACCTGTCTAACTTGCTTTTCAAAATCCTTTTTGAGCTCTTCCAGGGCCTGAGCCCACCCACCACCCCCCTGGGGTGTCTGGGATACTGAGGCCCCGCCCTCCACGTCTTTCCCTGATGGCAAGGATAGGTCCTCATCATCAGATCCGAAGGTCAGGATCATTTGCATTTGTTGGAAAAAACTCTCTAAAGTCTTATTTTTCTTCCCTTTTCTAGGCATTTTCCCAGCCAGTTACTTGACTTCTGAGATTCCTTTCCACCCCCGCCTGGATCCGCCCAGCTAGTGCTTGGCCTCTGAGATTTAAATGGGCTTTCCTCCTGCAGGCTGTCAATCAGTGAGCTTTAGTTCAGGTGCTGGGGTGGGGCCAGGGCCACCTCCGAGACTCTGATCCCTCAGGGGCTTTATGCAGAGACTTTCAGGAATGGAACGGGTGGGGGCGGGGGGGGGGCCTGCCTCCCAAACCCCGCTCCCTTGGGGGCTTTAAGCAGAAGCCTTCAGTAACAGAGCGGGGTGGGGGCAGGGCCGTCTCCCAGGCTCAGCTCCGTCAGGTTTTATGCGGGAATCTTCCGTAATGAAGATCCTGCCTGCTGTTGGGGGATTCCTGAGTCTTGGGCCGCTGTCGCCTCAGCCGCCGCCCACACCTCTGCCTCCGCCGCTTCCTGCCCCCATCCCTGCCGCCGCCACCGCTTCCTCCCGAGGGGGCCCGAGTCACAGAGATGCCCCGCTTCCCCTCTCCTCCAGCCTGGCCTTCTTTCTCACTGACCTGTAGCTTCTGTGGGCAGAGGGACTTTCCCGGCTGCCGGAGCTTCCGTCTCTGAAGCCTGCTCGGATCAGCTTCTCTGGGGCCTTGGCCAGGGCAGCGCTGGGGGTGGGGTCCACTTTCCGGGATGCGCCGGACTTTGGGGATGGGTCTCCAGGGCTCCCTGGAACGGAAATCTCTTCCACTCTGCTTCTGCACACCTTGTATTGACCCAGAAGTTATGGGGGACTCTTTTTACATTAATTCTATGGGCTTTTGGTTTCGGAGCTCGTAAACGTGCGTCCTTCTACTCCGCCATCTTGGCTCCGCCCCCCCAGAACAATAATTTTCTCCTTATTTTGCTCTGCCATTGGAATCTGATAGTTCCCTTAAACATATCTAATGCATTTAATTTAATAACATAACAAAGTAAGTGACAAGGCAGATCTCACCTCCCTTTACACAAAGGTTATCACATAATCGGTTAAGAGAGGGCACAAATAATGGAGGATATGTAGCCAGAGAACATATATAGAGGGTCCATATATAGGGGACATATATACATACATACATACATGGTCAGGAAACATGCATCTCTGAGTTAAAATGAATGGGGGGACACAGGTCTAAAAAATACATGTGACTAAGAGGAATAAACCTAAGCAAGAAAATTCCTAATCCCAAAGCACTATTAGTGGTGGAGCAAACCCTTTACTACCTCTAGCGTTGCCTCCCATTCACCTCTGGTGTGTTTCTACACAGTTGAGGTCCTTACTTCCCTACAAGGCACCTCATAATGTTATCAATCTGAAAACTGTTGTCACTGATGAAATGCTTCTTTCTCTTGGTACCTTCAGTGACCTACTCTCTGCTCTCCAAGGCTGTTGCTTAATCTTCAGTTGAGTGGCCTCTTCTCCCATACCAGAAGGATTTATCAGTCCTTTTATTCATAGTCCAATTAAACAAACTGATGATTTCAGACTCCAGTCATAGAGCTAGAGAAATCCTTTGATATTTAAGTTTATCCATCTTCTTTAAATTTAACTCTTATTTGAATTATGGTAAGAAAATTTCCTATATCCTCTGCCATACTCCTGGGTACTAACCTGATTTCCACAAATCAGCACATGCATTGCACTTAGCAAAATGACAAAGGAAGTGGGTCCAGCAGTGGTGAAGGGAGTCTTTTCACTTCTTATTATACCCCCTCATTATCCATGCAGATTACCTTGGGAGTAAAACTAAAAGGGGCTATAGAACCCCAGAAATCCAGAGAAATTAAGCAGCTCCTAGAAAGATCTGATATGTTACAATTACAGCAGTTTCTCTAAAGATCTTCAGTTTCACATTCATTTTCCTCAATGGAACATCCATACCCAGAGATCCTTTGCAGCGGAAGACTATCAACCATTCCCACCTATCTCCCCAATATCAAATTCACCCATTGGGAAAAATAAACTATGTCACCATGTGACAGCTTCACATAGATTCCAGTTGGGATAACCTTTGCTTCTTTCCTGATCATCAGGAAACTGGCATTTCTGAATGGTCATTGGTCAATGGTCATCATTCTATTTTACACCCAGGACTACTCTCCTTAGGAACTCATGCTGCAAGTTCATTGCCCATGTTGTCTCCCAGATGTATTTTTCATGCATCCTTCTCTGGCTTGTACTTTTAAACTTTTAACATGTTCTGCTGTACCATAGTATTAAGTAACTTTTTAGCAGTTCTGTTCATGTTACTCCCTTGAGGCTGTACAGATCACACAATTTTCATCTCTTTTTATTAGTTTCAAGATGGACACAATGCAGAATAAAGTTAAAACAAACAAATAAGACCTGGAGAAAACTCAGAGATATGGTGGCATGGTATGAATAGTAATGGACTTCAGTTTCAGATAACAGGGAATTTGAATCCTTAACCACACGAATCATTTGTGACTTTGGATAAGTCACTTTAACCTCTCTTGAACACAGGTCTGCAAAATGTAAGTGCTAGACTAGATGACCTGAGATCTCTTTTTAGATTTAAATGCCACCAAGCTATTTCAAATAGAAATTACAATAGAATAAGTTGCTGTAGAGATAAGTACTCATTTCTTTTCACTGAGAGCACCTGAATAACCACCTGCTGGGGAATGTTATAGAGGGGAATTCTGTACAGTGATGGATGGGTTGGACTGAAAGAACTCGCAGGTTCTTTTGTGTTGAGATGATGATTCTGCTACTGGCTGCAAAGGACTTACTTTGGCTTATTTATCTGCCACAGAACCTTGCACAGTGCTACACCTAGGAAGTAGTCACGAAGCAATTGTTTATTGATCGATGACTTCTCAGAGCAATACAAGCTTTAAAGATGCAGTACACTGTGTGTGGTCATAGTTCCTAGAGACTGACAGCTAGCTATAAAGGGTTGTATTTGAGAGAAGGGGTTTGGGGGAGGAGAGGATGAGATGACCCAGTGGTAGTTATCATGACTCTCCTGAGCCTCTCTTCTCTAGGAGAGTGCTCTATTTATATGAGCAGCCAGAAAGCTTTCCCAGAACTGTACATCAGGTGGCAGCATCAGCCTTTGCATTACTGAAATCTGATTCAAAGGCAAGCATGAAAAAACAAATCATCTTTGAGGAAGGCAGTCTAAATTATAGCCTAAGCATGAACTGAACTCTTTCTAAAGGCAGATTGGTGACTGCCTAGAATCTGAGCCATGGGGCACCGAAAGGCCAAGATACTATAGAAATTGATAAATATTGACTGATTGTATTTCTCCCTAAAGTAGTCCTCTCCTACTATTCTGTATCCTGGAAGTCACCCTTCCCATCACCAAAGCCTCTAATGGGTTAGATAACAGAGTTAGGTCCTAAACCCCAGGCTGCCTTAGTCCATCAGTAAATTAACACAGGATTAGTGTAGCAGATTAAGATGCTTTCCAAAAGGGCTGCTGTGGGACAAGCGGATTCCAATGAAAAGAAATGGTTGCGATAGAGAACCATGACTGTGGAGAAGGGAGTAATCTAAGGGCAATGGACCTGTAATGGCAGGTCTCCAGTGAAAGGCAGTGGGGGGAGAGGGGGCAAGAATCAGAGATCAAGGTTGAAGATGGAAGCGCAATCACTCCTTACTGTTCCTCAGTTTATTAAGAATTCTATTATAGAAGTAAGGGAGAACAAATCGTATTTCTTGGTTCCTGTGCTGGGACGGGGGATGCTCAAATCTAATGCCTCTGTAGACATCTCATTTCCTATTCTGCAACTCCCAGATCCCACCAGCTCCTCAGGTACTATCTTTTAAGAAAACATGATGGGGTGAATACCCAAATCCCAACTTGAGTATTAGTTTGCCTCTGGGGTCCCAAAGATCCTAACTTTAAGTATGAAAAATAGAATTAATAGACTAGCTGAAGCTTTTTGCATTTACTTTGTCTATCTATTTACCTGCCCTGGGGATGAGAGTTCCAATCTAGGCAAGGCTGAGTAGCAGCTCTTCAGAAATCGTGAGAAGAAACACTCCTGAATTTCTTCCCTGTCCCAGGTGTGCCTTACCCCTTCACCAGCCCTACAGGCAAATACCAACATCAACATATACCTCATGTGCACCAGTCCTTCTATTTCAACTTGATATCCACTTGGATCAATTACCAGATCTTCTCAACTCCATTCCCCATTCCTATTTCAATCCACCCCTCCAGCTGTTGTTCTCCAAGCTCTACGTTAACCTTTGTTCCCATCTGCCACTGGCAAAGTGAGTGAGCAACTGCAATAGCTTGGTAGTTGTTTTTAAAGAATAGTAATAACAATGCTGGTTATTTACATAGTGCTTTGCTATGTAGGTTTGCAAGGCACTTTACAAGTATTAATTTATTTTATTCTTACAACAATCCTGGGCTATTTTACGGATAAGTAAGACAGATAGAAAATAAGTAACTTCTCGGGTGTCACACTGCTAGAATCTGGGGCCAGATTTCAACTTGGGTCTTCCTGACTCCAAGGCCAGTGCTCCATCAACTGGGTTACCTAGCTGCCTCTTAGCAGTGATGCCAGGTGGGTTCTGAATACTCACCTCAGTGAGGTAAGGTACATCTCCCTTTTAAATCAAGGATATGGAAGATGAAATGTTTTTCCATTAACTGTACCTGGACATAAGGTCAATTGTGCTCCAAAAGCATCACTAAATCAGCAGTGTTTTTTCCAACAAGAATTTCCTTGGGGAGGAGCACCCTCCTATATGTGGTCCTGCAGTATGCATGTAAAGCATTGATTCAAAATACATGCATCTGAGTACTGGTTCTGTCATCTACTGATTCTGTAATCTTGACCAAATTATGTCACCTCTGTGGGCCTCATTTTCCCTACTTGTAAAAAAAAATTAAAACAGGGATAGGATTTTTGACCAGATGTTGACTAAGGTCCCTTCCAACTCTTAATGTGATTTTTGAAACTTTATCTGGTTTGTAATATTTTCCTCAAAAGGTGAAGAATGTAGATCAGATTTGAGTCACTTAAAATATACAATTCATTATGCTAGAGCCTGGATATATAAAGGCAAAAATGAAACAAGCTCTTCCCTCAGTGGAAATAGGGAAGTTTGGAAGAATGAATTTGCATGGGAAAAGTCTGAGTTATATTTTGGATATGTTAAGTTGAAGATGTCTAAGGGACATCCAGGTGGAGATATCCAACAGGAATTTGGCCAAGCAGGAATGAAATTCATGAGAAAAATGAGAACTTTATATGTAAATTTGGAGATCTACAAATAAATGAATACAGATATTCAGAAGTAAAGATTAGGTATTAATTAGAATGATTACAAAGCTAGGACTGTCTTAATGGGTGATGTCTTTTGATTCGTGAGTAAATTGGATTTAAGTGAGGCAGAGTTGCATGAAGTCATCAGTCTCACACTCTCTCCTCCAGAGTCATCATGCTCCGGTTGCAAGAAAGAGTCAAGATGACTGGTGATGGCTCAGGACGCAGTGGATGACGTTGGCATCATTGGTGTCTACCCAAGCAGCTGCCTTCATAGCTATTGGAACAAATTGTTCTCATCTGCCCATTCCACCAGGGGAAGTCTTCACATACTTGGGGTAGGCAATCCCCTAATTCATCAGTGGGTTTGGGACTCTGGTTAATTTAACAAGTGCCAATAGAGCTGTATAGAAATAAATGCTATCAGTTCATAGGAGGGCAAGATGACTGGGTTAGAAATAATCAGGTGGGCATCATAAGGGAGATGGGAATTGAATTAGAACTGGAAGAATTTGGATTGATGAAGACACTGAAGTGTCTGTCTTGGTTCTCTTCCTACCATTTCATGTCTTCCCAGTCTTCTTCATGTGATTATAATCCTTCTTCCAACCTGTAATTATGAGTGCCCTGCACGAAACATACTGTTTTTAGCCCTCTTGTCTTTCTGCCTTAGTGACTTCATTTGTTCCTTTTGCTCTAATGAAGACTGCTAGGTAGAGGATTCCTAAATCTGTAATTCAGCACCCATATCTTCCCTGAGTTTCATTGCCCCATCTCCAACTGCCTTTCATATTTACCCTAATACTTTAAACTCAGCATATCCAAAGCTAAACTCTTATCCTTTAAATTTCTTCTTCCCATTTACCTTTTTCCTGATGGCACCACTAATCCACTTCTCAAAACTCTCTCATACAACCTTCATAACCCATCAGATCCTACATCGCAATCTATTGTTCAGGTACCTGCTGCAACTGGGGGAGTCAAACAAAGAAGGTGAAGAAAGAAAAGCCTCTCTCTTTCCCTTAGGTTGCAATTGTCTCTGTTTCCAGTCCCTCTCCACCATGCTGAGAACCTCTAGCAAATAACTATAGGGTCAAAAATTTAGAGCCAGAGTTACCTAATCCAGCCCACTTTCATTTTATAGATGTGTAAACTGAGTCTCAAGAAGGCTAAGTGACTTGCCCAAAGTCACACAGGTTGTAAGTGGCCAAGCCAGGATTTAAAATGAAGCCTTCTAACTTCAAATTTGTTGTTTCTGCTAAACCATGATGTTTGTCTTCACCTATCCCTATAGATTAATTCATTTTAAGCTGTACAAGGAAATTCTGGTTGGAAGCTTTAGCTGTCTTGAAAGACATTTCTTAGGTGATCAATAAAAAATACCCTGTCAATCTCTTTGGAAAGAGGTTGTTCAAATTGTTTCATTGTTCAGAAAACCTTAGATTATCTCTAGCACAGTATCCAGGCTATCCTGATTCCTTTCCTCTCACTCTGTTCTAAACTCAGCATCTGGCTTCTGACCCATCACCAGACTGAAACTGCTCTCTCCAAAGTTATGAATCATCTCTTAATCACCTCATTTAATGGCTTTTTCTCATTCTCCAAAGAATTTGACACTGTTGACTACCCAGCTTCTCCTTAATAGTCTTCTCCGGGTTTTCATAGCACTAATCTCTCTTGCTTCTCCTCCTGTATTTTTGGATGACTCCTCAGGCCACTCTCCTGGTTCTTCATCTTTGTCGTGCCTACTAACTATGCATGTGTACCAAGGCTCTGTCATAGGCCCTCTTTATCTCCAGATTCTCCATTAGTGATTCAATTAGCTTCCATGGCTTCAGTTTTCATCTCTTTGCTCCTGATTTCAAGCTCTACATATCCAGCTATAAACTCTCTCCTGAACCCCCATTCAACATCATGTACTACTTGTTGAACATCTCAAATAAGTCACATGGTCACTTCAAATTCAACAATTACAAAGTAAAACTCATCTTTCCTCCAAAACGCATCCTTCTTCCAAATTTTCGATTGCTGTTGAAGGCTTCATCATCCTTTAAAGCCAGGAACTTCCAATCAATTGTTTTTGTTAAAATGATGGAGGTAGACTAGCTGTATCCAAAGTTCTTTCCATCGCACCCTCACTCCAAAACTCCCTTGAATTTAGCCACTTTGTATTCAGCTCTCTGAATTCACTTTATGTTTACTCTGTATGTACTTGTGTATAAACTTGTTGTCTCCCCCTTGTGAAGGGTTGTTTCACTCTTTGAGCTTATATCCCAAGTCACTAATACACTGACTAGCCCATAGTCAGTACTTAAATGTTTGTCAAGTGATTGACTCTGTATCTAGCAATGCATAAATCTGTAGTGGTTTGTGTTTTCCAAACTCTTTGATGACCCTGTTCCATAATTCTAAATATATAAGGACAAGAATTTCAGGATAGTGGAGGTGGATTTGAATAGAATGAAAACTAAAACCCAGCCAAATCTATGCAAGATGTAACAAGACTGTGCTAGACAGAGCAGGTGGGTGGGATGCCTCTGTCAACTTCCTGTTGTGCCCAGGTTATGACCAAAAAAATCACCAATCATTCTCAATTTCAATGAACAATACATCTGATGACCTCTTGTTTTTGCGATTGTATATGGCCTGAAAGCATATTTGTCCTCATTAAGCATTCACCTGGTGATTATGCGATTTAGTAAGACTTACGGCAAAGCCCTGGAACCTGAGCCTTTACACAATGTTTTCCTTCTATGTTTCTTAAAACAGACAAATAATCTCCATTAATTGGCATATTGCATTGTTAATGTCTCTGTTTCAGGCTTCAGCGAAGGTAACTTGAAAAAAAATTAGGTAATAAAGATCAGGTGGGTGCACACTTATCACCTCTTTTGCTTCACATATGTGACCTTGAATTGCAGTTGCTATAGCAACAACATTTTTGCAGGAGAAACAGGGACAACATTTGCAGTAAGGAAGGGGGTTGGGAAGTTAAGCATTTAAGCTGATTTGCTGAGCTTGTCTCTCTCCTTATCCCTTCCTTTCCTTCTCTCCTACCTTTTCTTTCTCTTTCGGAAAAAAAACTTGCTAAAGAACAATGATATTCATCCTAAAATTAACAACTTTTTTTTGTAACGTCTTGCATCATTTAAAGTACTTTCAATTTTATTGTCTTCCTGGTCCTATCTGCTCCTAACAAGAACCTTACGAAGTATGTAGGAGATGCACTATCCCATTTTATTCATAAGGAAACTTTTCTTATTTGAGACTCAGAACCACACTGTCAGGAAGGTACTACAAGCACCTTATCTCCACTTTGTAGATGAAGATACTGAGGTTCGGAGAGGTTAGATGACCTGCTCTTGGTCACACAACTGGTCCGTGTTTAAAGGATGTCTTGAATCCAAACTTCCTAATTGCAAATTAAGTGCCTTATCCATTTTTGTGGGATTGTACTTTTTGAGATTGAAGGGTGGCTGTAATGTAATGTAATGTAGGTAATGTAAATCAACCCCCTCTTATTATAGATGAAGAAACTGAAGTCCAGAGAAGTTCAATGGATTGCCCAAGATTGCATAATAAGTGATTGATTCAAATCTAGATCTTCAGACTTCAAGTCAAATCTTCTAAAGCACTTTGCTACACTCTAACATACTAATGCATTGGATGACAAAAGCAGAATCCAAAATATCTTGACAGACTATGATAACTATGCACAGGATCTAATAAAATGAAATTTAATAGATGATAAATGTAGTTTTACACTTGAGTTCAAAACATCAACTTCACAAATACAACATGAGAGGGGCCTAGTTAGACAATGGTTCATGTGGGGAAAAAAATCGGGAATATTTAGTAGCATGGTAACTGAATATGAGCCAACAGTGTGCCATTGTAGCCCCCTTCCCCCACCCTCCAAGAAAAGCTAAAACTATCTTGGGTTGTGTTAAGAGAGATATCCCAGACATGAGAGATGGGAACCCCATTGTACTCTGCATTGCTCTGACCACTTAGAGATCATTGATTTTCATTTTGTCCACTATATATTAAAAAGGAAGGATACTGATAAGCCAGAAAGCATCAAGGAGATAATAGATTGAGTGATGTAGGACTTCAAGAAGATGCTATAGTTATAATGCATTTAGCACAGTGCCTGACATAGTGGGAAATTAATAAATGCTTGTTAATAATGACAATAACAATAATAAACCTTTATACAATGCCTACTACGTGCCCAACACTGTGCTAAATATTTTACAAATATTATCCTCACTTGACTTCTACTTCCATATGAGGATGAGTTGAAGAATCTATTAATTGCATCATTATTAATATTATCAATATCAACAATAGCTATTCCTATTTATGGAATGTTCTAAGGTTTACAAAGCATATTCATTACACCAAATTGTGAAGTAATTATTACCAGAATTATTATGAATAATAATTAACATTATTATTCCCAGAATTATTACCTCTATTATATGGATAAGAAAACTAATTCTCAGAGAAGGGATTTGACTTCTTGATGGTAAAACAATTAGCAAGTATCATTCCAGATCTTTTTACTCAAAGACCTTTATCGAAATGAGTGCCTTAACCAATTCACTTTGCCTCCACAAGGAAGGCCTAAGTTTCCTCAAATGTCCAGCAAATGATCACTAAGATTCTAAAACTCTATGATTCTATATTTCATACTCCTTGGTCTTATTTTTCTTTCTTTTTTTCACATTATATAACATTTTATTTCTCCATGATTAGATGTAAAAGCTATTTTTAACATCCTTTTTTATTTTAAGTTCCAAATTTCTTCTTTCCCTCTATACCCTCCCCTCCCCGAGACAGCAAGTAATTTTACATAGGCTATACATGGGCAATCCTGTAAAACATATTTCCATATTAGTCCTTTTGTGGAAGAAAATTCAAACCAGAAAGAAAGGAAGGAAGGAAGGAGGGAAGGAAAAAAGGAAGGAAGGAAAGAAGGAAGGAAGGAAGGAAGGAAGGAAGGAAGGAAGGAAGGAAGGAAGGAAGGAAGGAAGGAAGGAAGGAAGGAAGGAAGGAAGGAAGGAAGCATTCAGATTCAATCAGTTCTTTCTCTGAAGGAAGATAGCATTTTTCATTATGAGTCCTTTGGGATTGCCTTGGATCATTATATTGCTGAGAACAACTAAGTCACTCACAGTTGTTCATAGTACAATATTGCATTTACTGTGTACCATATTCTCCTGGTTCTGCTCACTTCACTCTGCATCAGTTCATTTAAGTCTTTCCAAGTTTTTCTGAAATCATCATGCTCCTCATTTCTTACAGAACGATAGTATTCCATTCCACTCATAAATCTGGTCCTGTTTTTCAAACAACGTCTTTCCATCTTGAGGTTAACATAGTTGCTACCCATATTTATAATTCTATCAACAAGAGAAAACACTGCTCTTTGCTCTACCTCTCTTTCCTTTTCCTAAGGACAAGACCTCAGTTTATTATAAACTGATAAGTTACTGTCCATGGTGCTAGATTAAGGACAGATTTGACCTCTTAAATGTCCCTAGCCTCCTCCTTTATTTACTTGCTATTAAAGGCTAGATCAAATGGCAAGGGTACCTGCATAGTTATGTATGCATGATTGTGGTATTGAGAGTTGAGAACCAATAGTTAAATTTTCAATGTAGGCATTTGCACCTCTGAAATTTCAAAAAGCTACAAATCAGGGTTTGATTTATTCTCCAGTTGATTGTCTGAGACTTAAGAAAGTGATGGAGAAAATGCAAATAGTGCAGACTAAACCTAAAAACACAGCTTTCATCTTTGGAGAACTGACTGTTAAACATTTACCAGCACACTCCTAAATGAATGGCTCATTGATACATTGATCACCTACGATTTGTCACTGGGTTTCATTGTAGAGTGACAAGATAATAGCAAAAGAACCATTATTCCTTCTTTCCCTTCCTTTGATAATATAGCCGGGCAGTCAATAGATATGTTTTAAGTTCTTACCATGTGCCAAACACTCTACACTGGGGATACAAAGAAAGGCAGAGGACACATTCTGCTCTCAAGGAGCTGACAGTGTAATGGGGAAAACAATATGCAGACAACAATGTACAAATAAAATATATACAAAATAAATTGGAGCTAATTGATAGCAGGAAAGGCTATTTCCTGGACTAGCATGAAAGGGGATCAAGAAAGATTTTTTTATGGAAAGTAATGTTTTTTTCTGGCAGTTAAAAGGAAAGCAGGAAAGCCTGCGGACAGAGATGAAGAGGAAAAGCATTCTAGGCATGGAAGCCAGACAGAGAAAAGGCTTGCATTTGGGAGATAGAATATTTTCCATGAAAAACAAGGACATCAATCTCACTGGATTTCATAGTATATGGGGATGAGTAAGGTATAAGAAGACTAGAAAAGTGGGGGGTGGAAGGAAGTTATGAAGGGACTTGAATACCAATTTGAATGCCAATCAAAATGAATACCAATCAAAGAATTTGTATTTGATCCAGGACGTGATAGGAAACCATTATTGTTTATTGAATGGGGTGATGACATGGTCATACCTACACCATGGAGCAGGAAGAGACTTGGGCAAGGAAACCCACCTGTAGACTATGGAATAATCCAGGTTTGAGGAAAAGGGCCTACACCAAGGTAGTGACAGTCTCAAAGGAGAGATAATATGAAAGTAAAATCATCAGTTCTTGACAATATATTGAATATAGAGAGTGTGAGAGAGTGACACCTAAATTGTGACACTTGAATGACTAGGAGTATGGTAGTACTCTGTATAGTAATAAGAAAGTTAAGAGAAGAGAAAAGTTTTAGAGGGAAAATGAGTTCATATTTGACATGTTGAGCTTAAATTTCTGCTATACATCCATTTTAAGATGTCTAATATGCAATTGGAGATGTGAGATTTGAGGTGAGTAAGGAGGTGTGGACTGGGTAAATAAGGCTGAGAATCATCAGCATAGAGATGAAAATTGAATACGTGGAAGCTGGTGAGATCACTCAGTAAAGTAGTATGCAGAGAAGAGAGAGAGTGAGAAGAGGAGAAGAGAAGAGAAGAGAGCCCATGACAGAGCCCTTTGGAATAACTGCCATTAGTGGGTATGACCTGAATGAAGATCCAGCAAAGGAGACTGAGAAGGAGAGGCCAGAGAGGCAGGAGAAGGAACAGGATAGAGTAGTGTTATGAAAGCCTAAAGAGAGAGTATCAAGGAGAAGAGGAGTGTTCAACAGTGTCAAAGGCTTCAGTGGGGTCAAGAAGGATGAAGATTGAGAAAAGGTCTTTGAAGAAATCATTGGCAACTTTGGAGAGTTCGATTTTGGTTAAATTGATAAAATCAGAAGGCAGATTATTATTTAAAAAAGGAATAGGGAGTGCCAGGCATAGATGACTTTTTTCAATACATTGGATGAAAAGAGGAGAGATATGGAATATCAATATTAGAGGTCAAGTGAAGTTTTTTTAAAAGGATGGGAGAGGCTTGGATTTGTTTTTATGGAACAGGGAACCACTTTTGAACGTATCTAAATATTAAGAAGTTTTTCCTTATATCAAAACTAAAGTTTCTGTATTTTAGATTTCAGAAAGTAAGAGTCAAAGGGACCTAGGAGATCATCTAGTCCACCACCTTCTAATTTATTTTCTAAACCTATTGTTTGGAACTTGAAACATATCTTGCCATTGGAACAATATTCTCAGTGATGGTTAACCTCCCATCGCAGTCCGCAAAGGCCTGTTTACCCTCACTGCTATTATGAACATTAAGTCTGATTCTGCAAACTAAGAAAATATCAACGCAAGGCCAAAGCAAGTCATCATCTCATCAGTCTTTTAAAAATGGACTCTGTGGATAGATATGAAAGGGTAAAACTTCCAAGCCAGTAACAAACAAAAATGTTCAAAACTGTCTTTGTCAGTTTCATCAAACAGTTAAGAGATTTTAGTCTAATGACAAAATCCTTCTTTCTGCTACAAAGGAAAGTCTTCATTTAAGAGAGATCTGGTTGTGTGGAATGGAGAATTAGGTTCCTTATAGTTTGCAAAGGAGGCCAGGGAAGAAAACCTTTGAGAGGCAACTGCCCTCCTCACTCTAGGCAAGACATCAAGCAAATGTCATTCTGCCTGTCGTGGAAACCAGAGAGTTGCTGAAACTCCTGCCAGAGCCAAGACAAAAGGACAAAAAAATGGTCAAAGATGAAGGTTTCAGCTGAACCAAAGACATACATGGGCAATATGGAAGACTGGGAAAGGTAAGAGACAATTTCAGTTGGAGCTTGGTAACATCACTGGACCCAGGCAACAGATTTAAGACAGGATGAGTTATGGAAGAAAGGGCTTTCTGACCCAGAAACCACACAACCACACACAAACTGATTATATGATCAAAGGAGATGAGGTTTAGGAAGCAGAGACAATGGTAGAAGAATTGAGCATAATTGTAGATATGTATCACTAAGATAAAATGAAAAATGGTAAAGACTACTAAGATAAGCTAAGCTAACAGGACCATATCCTGTAGTTACTTGTCTCACTTCCCTTCTCTTTCCAAGTAGTGCTAGGGTCAAATGGAGAAAGTACAAAAGATGATTGAAAGATTCCTGGCTGACCATACGACCCACACTGAGTAAACACATGAGAGTAGCACAACTGGGTGGGTTCCCAGTCAGCTGGACTTCATTGAAATAAAGCATCCATGGGTCCAGGAGACTGAGGAATCTTTGTGCTTCACTTGAATAACTCTATGGCTTTGGGTAACTTTCCATTTCTTATAGGCAGCTAGGTGGCACAGTACTTAGAGACTGGCCCAATCATCAGGAAGACTCGACAAGTCCCAGACACTTATTAGCTGTGTGACCCTGAATAAGTCATTTAACCCCTATCAACCTTAGTTCCTTGAGCTATGAAATTGGGATAGTGATAGTATATACCTCCCAGCAATATCTTAAGGACAAAATGAATTCAAATCTTGAAGGACTGTATGATCGCTTATCGTAATGCATTGGTTTCATCCTGTCTGACTCTCCATGGCCCCATTTGGAATTTCCTTGGCAAAGATACTGGAGTGGTTTGCCACTTCCTTCTCCAGCTCATTTTATAGATAAAGAAACTGAGGCAAACATGGTTAAATGACTTGGCCAGGGTGACATAGCTTAGGAAGTATCTGAGGTTGGATTTGAACTCAGGTCTTCCTGACTCCAAGTCTTGCACTCTATCCACTGTGCCACCAAGCTACCCCTGTTATTATTCTTGGTTCCTTCATTTGCACAGTAATAGTCAAGTATAATCATGGCAACAGTTATGAAAACATCTCTGATTTATATCCATCACATTCCCTGAAGAAAGGGTCTAACAGAATCTTTCAAAAGGCCACCTTTATAAAGGTTTACAAAATACTTTCCTCATAGCAGTTGTGTGAGGCAGGTGGTACTAGTGCTCTGATTCCCATTTTGCAGATGGAGAAACTGATGCACAGAGAGATTAATATCCCTAATGAGTAAATTTCAGAGCTAGTATTTGAACTCTTGAAGCCAAGCCAGGTGCTCTCTCTGTTCTACTAATCTCTTACACAAATGGAAATCATGTCCAATTTAAGTCTCACCAGTATAAAAGGAAGAAGAGTACTTTGAGTCAAGAAAGATGGGAGTTTGAATCCCACTTCTAATATTACCAGTTATGTGATTATGGGCAAGTCCCTTAACCTCTCTAAGGCTTGTTTTCCTCATCTCTAAAATGAAGATAATCTTGTTTGGCTCAACGTTGTTGTGAGGACCAAGCAAGATACTGTATGTAAAGCATTTAGCAAGAATTAAAGCAATGCATAAGTGTTAGCTTTTAATATTATTACTATTAGCATTTGAGAAGCAGGAAGGCCTAGGGGATAGAGAAACAGTCTTGGAATTGGAAGGACCTGGGTTCAAATCCCACTTCTAACACAAACCATGGCCAAGTCCCTTCACCTCCCAGTACCCAGGCAACTCTCTAAAATTATAAGCTATAGATGAGTTGCCCCCATGTATCTGCACTAGAAGTTCTTTGCCCAAATAAAAACATGAGACAGAATCATTTTTTAAAATACTATCCATTATTTTCATTTTTTAAATTATAGTCAATATCATTCTTTAGCAATATGTCATGTTTTGTCTTCATTGTAAATCTTGACCAAACTAGATTGTTGTCTTCTCAAAAGGCAGAGATTATGCATTATACTTTCATGACTCAAAAGAACTAGCACAGTATTGGGCACATAGGAGAATGTTAAATACTTGGTGGATGAATAAATCAATAAATGAGTGTTCATTAAGCATTGCTTTCTCATTGAATTGGCAGAGAGCTAAATACAAAGTGGGTGCTCATTAATTTTGAGTTGGTTAAAAAAATGATATGTAAAATATCAGAATACTGTTGCACAGTAAGAAATGGCATGTGGAATTCAGAGAAAACACCAAAAGGTTGGTATGAACATATGCAGAACAAAGTAAATGGGACCAAGAGAACAAGATACAGGTGACTGGAACAATGTAAATACAGTGAAAGTAAGTAGGGTTCTGAGTAAAGGAAAAACCAGCAAAAGTCCTGGAGCTCAGATAATGAAATAGACCTCCTTTCAAGTGTCAGTAAGGTGGGGGACTACTGAGACAGAATATTGCATCTATTGTTAGATACAGTCAATCTGTCATTTTTTTGTTAAATTGGTTTTTTTTATTTTAATGGAGGATTTAATCTGGAAAGGGGTTAAATTACTGATTTAAAAATAAAAGACTCAATAAAATTTATATTAAACATAATTTTAAAGATAAATAAGCTATTGCATTTCTAGTACCAAAAAGAAGAAGAAACATGGAATACATTAAGTGGTGTTTTGACAATTTTGCTGATGTCTTCTGCCCTTCTGCCTTTCATTTCCAAAAAATTTCCCTCCCAGAGCTATCCCTTGTAACAAAGAACAAAAAAGGAAGGGAAAGAAGTTCAGCAAAACCAACCAACACATTAATTGTATCTGACTGTAAGATTAAACAAAATTGACAAGCATTCATTTAAGCGCTTAGTATGTGCCAGGCACTATACTAAGCTCTAGGGATACAAATCCAACCAAAAAAGAAAAATTGCCCTGGTCTTCAAGAAGCTTACATTCTAATCAGAGAAAAATGCAAAAAAGGGGAGGTTGGTGCTAAAAAGGGACAGACAGGGTTGAAGATAACCTGTATGGGGTCATGGTGGTAAAGTCTGGAGAATGAAGAATGACTGGTCTAGGTGCTTCCTTAAAAATGAAGATTCCAAGAGGACCCTTACCAATAGGAGAAGGGACCTGGGGGGGGAGGGGCAACAGCTGAAAGTAATTGGAGCATGGTGGAGAGTGAAAATATAATAATATATATAATGTCCCAAACTCATATTCCCTACCTCTGCAAATAAGAAAGATTTGCTTTCTCCTTTCTTCTTCAGGGTCAAACTTTATCATTTATAATTATCTTGAGAACTATTTTTCCCTTTAATTTTTGACCACTCATCCATTAGGATAATGACTCCTGATCTTATATATTATTAATTACTTATATCTTGGGCATTAGGGCTTTATCAGAAATATTTTGTATGAAGATTTTCTATCCGATGAACCATTTCCTAAAGTGGTATTTTTAAGGTCCCTTTCAAGGATACACTAGCTATGTTACCTTGACTCAGTTGCTTGACTTCTCAATGCCCCAAGAAACCCTAGAGCTAAGACAATTGCAGAATAGTTTACCATCTCTGTATTAGAAGAGGGAGTTCATTTACCAGGGAGTTCTTTATACCCGTGGAATTGCACAGTTTTGACAAAAAAAAAATAGCTCAAGGAAGGTACTTGCTGCTGATTTGTTTTTTTAAATTATCTTTCAAAGACATAAGGTTGCAACATTAAGAATTAGCTGTTTCACTGAATAGGTCATTATTTGGGGTTTCTTGCAGATTCTGTTCTTTCCTTGAAAACCATAAAAATGGCAGGTTCTCTGCAGGCAGCATTTGAAAACTTTGTTCTATTGATAAAAGGCTGAAAGACTTAAAGACCAAATTTCTTTTATCTTATCATAGATATTCCAAGAAGACAAACCTAGGAATATTGTACTGACTTGAAAGTCTGACTTTGCCCCACACTCTACACTCTCACATACCTGAGCAAACCTCAAAGAGGTTAAGTGGGAGTGGAAAAATCATCCCCAAAGTGCACTTTCCAAGAATCCATGTCCAAAAGGACAAGGTCTGGTCAGCAATGGTTTCCTCAGAAGGGTTATAAACTTTCCCAAGCTGTGAGTTAAAGGAAGTTTCAAAGCAGATTCTTGTGGGTCAAGTGATATGTTCCTTAGAAATGTCTTTTCCATACACGGAAATTTAACAGAACCCTTCTGCAGAAAATATGCTTCTGTATTCTTTTCTTCTCCTCCATATGCACACACATGTGAACACATATATGCAAGCACACATGCACACACACATATTTTTTTCCAGGTTCAAAGTTGTAACAGAACTGACAGCTGTATATATGACCATCCTTGACAGGGCATGACCCCTTCTTGCTTGAACAAAGAACTTGATCAACAAGCATTTATTAAACTGATACTATGTGCCATACTGTGTCACAGATAGTGGAAAAATCAGTGTTTTCACTCCTTTTCTAAAAGAAATTAGGAGACCCCTAAAGAAAACTGGACTGTAACCTTGGAGTAATTTTCTAAGAGAATTTTTGTTCTCATCGTCACATAATAACATGGAGCTTGTCATGCTCTAGTGGCTTATTCTACCTCCCAAATCTAAGGGCTACCATATGCATAATGCAGAAAGCCTGCCTCTAAACCCATCTGGACTTTTATGCAAAGGCCCCTCCTCCTACCAATATTCCAGTAGAAGAAAAGTGGAATGTTGTCTTTTGGTCTCATTACAGTTAAGGCTGTGCAGTTGGGGACTGGTACAATGCATCATTGTACGGAAGAGGTCAGGGAGCCTGCTTCCAGAACAGTGATGATGATATTTGAAGGAAGTGACTTTGGATCACACATAGATATCCTATAAATAGCTCTGACTGGCCAACCAAAAGGTGAATAGCAGGTTTTTTGATTGACTTCAGAAACACTCAAAAGGGCAGTAGTGTATACTACCAATAATAACTATGTATGCCCTTTGATCCAGCAATGCCGCTATTAGATCTGTTTTCCAAGGTGATCAGGGAAAAGGAAAAGAGTCAGTATGTTCTAAAACATTTAAGGCAGCTCTCTTTGTGATAGCAAAGAACTGAAAACTGAAGAGATGCTTGTCAATTGTGAAATGGCTAAACAAGTTGTGGTATACGATGGAATATGATTGTGTTGTAAGAAATGATGATATTAGAAAAGCATGGAAAACTTGCATGAAATAATGGAGTGAAATGAGAGTGAAATGACCAAGAGAATGTTGGATACAGTAACAATAATCCTGTTTGAAGAATAACCATGAATGACTAAGCTATTCTAAATATTCAAATATTCACATCAACTACAAAGGATCTAAAAAAGATGTTATACATCTCCAGAGAAAGAACTAAGAACTCATAAAAGTATGGATAGCATGACTTTATTGACATACATATATATACATACATACACACATATGGGAGTGGGGTAAGTATATACATATACATACATATATATATATATATATATATATATTTGTGTCAAATAGTGGTCTTCTCTAGTTCAGACTGCGGAAGGTAGGCGGGTGACAGTTTGGAACTTAAAATATAACAAAAAAATTAATTTTCAAAAAAGAAAGCAAGGACATTAGTCAGCCTTTATTCTCTCTGTTTGGACCATTTTTCTTGGTCTAACTTTTGCTGATGATGATTCCTAATGAGAAACAATGCTCTAAAAGGAGAAGCTTTCGGCTCTTTCTCTGTCTGACGCCAGCAGGTGACCCTTTGAGAATGACCCTCAGGTCTGTGCTTTAGTTTTAGGTGAAGATTAATATGGAGGCCATGACTTTCTGACTTCTGAAAGGCTCTGGGTTGTGTGGTCAGCCCAGAACTGATTCCTCAAGGTTAGAGGAACAAGGACCAATCACTGGGACCCAACTCCGTGGTAACTGAGACTAGGACTCCTCCAACTTTGAAGTCACATTTGGACATGAATTTTAGGGACCAATGCTTTGTAGAAATTGTGTTAAGTCTGAACCTCTGCTCCCCAAAGACTGAGATGGTATAGGAAAGAGTGTACATCCTCAATACCGAATGGAATAAATGTTTATACTTCTGTTTTAACTATAAATTTGAAGTAAATAGCCTTTTGTAAAAGATAATTGATGTTATATAGATAAATGGAATTAGAGTGTTAGCCATTAAATGCTAAAAGAGGGGGGAAACATGAAATGAGAGTTTGAGCCTATGGCAGTAGAGAAGAGATACCTTGTATTAAAATTGAACTTCTTCTGCCCCCCCACCACTCCCTCTCCTCCCAAGTCTATAGTATTTTTATAAGTAGCTAGTATAAAGTAGCAATAGAAGGAAATAAGATTGCGAAAGAATCATATACAGATCATCACAAAGGTCAAAGGGTCATGATTTACAAAATATATCATCTATTAACCAAAAATCACATCAGAGACTAATGTGCTGAACTGGGGAAGCCATTCAGACGTTTTTGTCTGGACCTTTTGATCCTGTGATAGATCAATTTCAGATACGTTCCACACATCCACAATAAGACCAACAGGACACCAAATAGTGCTAATAACTTTGAGATAATGTGCATATATTAACAACTTTAAAGTGATTTGAATGTTAACTAATAATGGTTTATTCCCTCAAAAGATAATAGTTTATTCGCTCAAGAAGTCCTATGAAAATGAGATCTCAAACTCCTGCCTCTCCACCCCCAGCACTCTTTCATCTCCTAAGGGTTCATGCTGCTTGAGTGCTCTCAATTCAAAACATGAATCAAGGACTCATCACCTTCGCATCCTCTTCCCCACACTAACTGCCTTCCTTCATTCCCATCCCTGTATCATCTACCTTTGTAAGCCATCCCTCCTTTTCACCACTTGTCTATACTTTCTGCACTATTTCCCCCAGGACCTCTACGCCTTTTAAAAGTGTAATGGCAGCCACATTTCCCACTGCCATCATGGTCTTTCCTAGTGAGTAACCAAAGAACTGGACATGCCTGCCCATTTCATAATTTGATAAATTAATTAGCAATTCACACCCAACCCCCTCAAGGGATCAAGCCCCAGCTAAAACCTCTTTAAGGGGAAGATGTAACCAGTCCCACTCTGAGTGAAGTCAGAGAGTACTCATTATAGTAGCCAAGGGGTTAACTTACATGTAATAATGAGTTACAGTGAAGGCTTCCAGCTCATAAAACAAACAAGGTGGAAGACCAGTTATTTTCTTCAATCCCCATTACGAGAGAGAGAGAGAGAGAGAGAGAGAGAGAGAGAGAGAGAGAGAGAGAGAGAGAGAGAGAGAGAGATTATGTACTAATAGTTATAGAAATTATATACTCACACTTATCCTTGAGTAGCTTGCCTTAGATATTAGGCCTTTATCAGAAATGTAATTTAATACAAAGATTTTCCCTACAAATGATAGTTTCCTTCATGAACAAGACAAGCAATCAAGAAGCTTGACAAAGTAAATAATAACATTATGAATTAATACTGAAGAATACTAATCCATAAGTTGCTCACTTAGTACCTCTCCCCCACCAGCCTCTCCACTACAGTGGGGAACATAAGGATTCCCCTTCTCTTTCAGAGCTGTTGCTGGCATAACTTACCCTTTACTCATCCTTTATCCACCGCAACAAGAGCCTGGCCATGTGAGGGGCGGGGGGGAGCATTAGGCTTTCTTCTGCTTGAGGTGGCCTTAGATTGAGGAACTGCAAGGCTGAAGAGACTTCCCAGAATACCACTCAGCAAAATAATAATAAAATAAATATAAATAAATCAGCAAAAGCCAATTTAGCACAGCCAAAGAAGGAAAGAATGAGAAGTAAAGAAGGAATCCCGGCAGAGGCCCAGTTTAAGTAGTTTCACAGGTCCTGAAAGAAAGAAAATGGAAAAACAACTGATATTAACCATGTCCTCCAAGAAGCTACTTATTTCAGGGGCCAAGGCTAGTGAAAATCAAATTTCTCAATGGGAAAGAAGACTAAAGCATTTTTCCAATTCAACTCCTAGTGTACCCACTATCAAAGCAGGAAGGAGTCAGAAAATGAACAACAGGGCAATATAAGTTGTTTTTGGGGTTTTTTTTAAGGCTAAAACCACTAAAAATTTAAAGAGAAATCCGTTGAAGTAAATCAGAAGTGAATAAAATTGTGGATGGCTTGCTAATATTAAAAAAAGGTATGCCCAAAGGGTTATAAAACTGTGCAAACCCTCTGACTCAACATTACCATTTCTAGGTCTGTATATTTTATGGCAACAAAGAATTAGAAACTGAAGGAATGCTCACAAATTGAGGAATGGCTGAACAAGCTATGGTATATGATTGTGATGGAATATTATTGTGCTATAAGAAATAATGAATAGTATAGTTCCAGAAAAACCTAGAAACGTTTATATAAACTGTTACAAAATGAAGTGAGCAGAGCCAGGAGATCATTGTACACAATAACAGTAATATTGTGTGATGATCAACTGTGAATGACCTAGCTATTCTCTGCATGTAATTAAAAAAAATAAAAACATTCTTAAAAATAAAATTAGAAGGAAGTATGAGTACTGAAACCTCAATGAGATCATAAAGCTCTTTAAAAAATATTATGAGATAAAGGAAATTAAACCAATACTTGGTGAAATATGGAATCCCATGAGAGTATGGCACAGCAGTGTATTTCAAAATGATACATAGTAATGATTTTAATTCAAGAGAAGTAAAAGAACATAAATTAAAAGAGAAAAGATTTCATAATTATAGCTCAACAGAAACTATTTCAACAGAAATAATTAGTAGAGAAGTAAAACTTGAGTCCATGATGACAAGTTTCTCCAAAGACTCAAAGGAAGAAAGCAAAATATACAGAATATAAACATATTAAAATGAAGGGAAATAAATCTGAAAGAAGAGAAGGAAAAAATTCTCTACACAAATGGAAAATTTTAACCTGAAATACAAGATGTACTGAAACAACTTGAGTTTCATAGATTTTCCAGATATATGCCTCAATGAAGTTTCAGCTAGGCTGAAAGGTTGAGAGAGGATAGAAAACTATGATATTTAAACATTAAGAAGAAGGTCTTCATAAGAAACATTTCATGCCCCGAGGCTTAAATGGTTCTTTGAATATGAAGAAACTGACAAAAACTATGGACTTGTCTCTAGTACACGAACTACTTTCCTACTTTTGTTTTTGCCCATTCATCTGCATAGGACCACAGTAGGAATATGGGAAGTATAATTAATTGAATTTGGGCCAGCCACTATAAACTAAGGTGAAATGTCTGAGTGAGGAGACTGGTACTGAAGCAGGAAAGAGAACCTAGACCTGTCTTATCTCCTGCCTGGAGGTGACAAACTTTGGAATAAATGTTCTGAGAGAGTCAAAGAGGAGAGTCTTTTGCCAATCCTGGGCAATGATTGTTACCTTCACTGAAAGAGCATAGCTGTATTCAAGCTGGGATGCTCCAGCTGAAGTGAGTGCAGACAATCCAAATGACTTCATGGCTGAAGATTGCAAAAGACCGGCAATGGCCATCAAAGATGATTGGGTTTATTTTATTTTATTTTATTTTAACAGTTTATAACAGATAAAGCAATTCAAACTTTTGGCCAGGTGATACTTCTTTTTAAAGCATTTACAATACAGACCACAAAAGACTTTTTTTTAAACATTAACCAGCTGAGACACAAATAATATTTATGTGGCTAACTTCACAAGCTCTTGACCTAATTGTCTCCACATTATTACTAAGAATTAAAGGATCCTAACTTATTGTTGTTGGTCTAAAGTCCTGTGCCTAATAGCTTAATTTTAGACAACCCCAGATGTTCCTCTACCCATAATCTATAATTGAATAGATCTGGTATTAAGCTTACAAATCTTTTGAGTATAAGAAATTGCCACCAAGAGTAGGGACATTGCAGGGATACAATATCTCCCCAACTTCATGTCAGTTCCAGGCAGGATTAAATTATCCACTTGCATTCAATCAGGCTTAAAATCTGCCAGGTGTCAGTGGGGAAATTGAGTCAGGAGAATCCCACCTCAGCCCATGCTGAATAGCTGCTCTCTCACCCTTCTCTTGAGATCACCTTTGCAGTTCATACCAGCATCTCATCAGCTTACTGGCACCATGTATTGGAGGCTCAGATCGCCTTTCTTGCTACCCATACCTGGAGTTAGACTCAGAAGAACAGCCGCTTAATAGTCCCATAGCATCTAAAAATGGCAAGTTCTAATAACCATGTTTCAGATATGATTATAGTTCCACTCTGGCTTAGGAACATCTTTTGAGGCAAGTCTTAAGTGGCTTACATGCCTTTCTATACATGTTCTAGTTCCTGATTAAATGGCAATCATAAAATCAAATTTACTATCAAAACCTTGTCTTTTCCCTCAATGCCAAATTTTACCCAAGGTTACCTTCCTCTAGGAAATTTAGACTGAAATTCTTTTCTCCAAACTAAAGATGTCATTGATTTATTCTCAGTAATTAATTCAGCCAATTGTTTTAATACTAACTGCTTTTACCTCACTTTGTAACATGTCCAATTTTTCTCCCTATCACTCCCCTCCCCCCCTTCCTAATACCTTGCATTCTGATTACTCCTTCCCTCAACGTACCCTCCCCTCCATCACACCCCACCCCTCTCCTATCCCCATCTTCTCTCTTTTCTTGCAGGGCAAGACAAATTTCCATACTCCTCCCCCTGTAGTTCTTATTTCCCAATTATATGCAATAAAAATTCTCAACATTCATTGCTAATACTTTGAATTCCAACTTCTCTCCCTCCCCCCACTCCCCAGCCCTACTGAGAAGGTAAGCAATTCAATACAGACTAAGTATGTGTTGTTTTGCAAAAGACTTCCATAGTAATCATGATGTGTAGTACTAATTATATTGCCCTCTGACCTACCTTATCCCCTCTTATTTTCCTCCCTACAATTGACCTTGACCCTTCTCAAAAGTGTTTATTTCTAGTGACTCCCTTCTCCCATTTTCCTTCCTTTCTAATATTCCCCTCACTTCACTTGTCACCTCCTCTCCTACTTTCCTGTGGTGTATATAAATTTTCATATCAAATTTAGTGAGCATGTTATTCCCTCCTTCAGCCACACATGGGGACAGTAGCTTTAATTTTCCCCCTCTCCTCTTCTCCCTTATTTCCTCCATTGAATAAGATTTTTCTTATCTCTTTTATGAGTTATAGCCTGCCCCATTCCATTACTCCCTTTCTCTTCCTGGAATTTTCCTCCTTCACCCCTTAATTTTTATCTTATTCTATTTTATTTTTTTGTTTGTGGGTGGATATCATCTCTTCTGATATAACACAACCTGTACTCTCTATCTATGTGTATGTGTGTGTATGTGTGTGTGTGTGTACAATCTCTCCAACTACCCAAATACTGAGAAAAAATTCAAGAATTAAAAATATTTTATTTCCATGTATTAATGTAAACAGTTCAGTTTTAGAGAGTCTTTTATGATTTTTCTTTTCTGTTTACCTTTTCATGCTTCTCTTGATTCTTGTCTTGGGAAGTCAAATTTTTAAATACAGATCTGGTCTTTTCCTCAACATGAATTCTTGAAAGTCATCTATATCACTGAATGACCATTTATTTTTTCCCTTGAAGTATTATATTCAGGTTTGCTGGGTAGGTGATTCTTGGTTTCAGTCCCAGTTCCTTTGACTTCTGAAATATCCCACTCCAAGCCCTTTGATCCCTTAATGTTGAAGATGCCAGTTCCAGTGTTGTCCTGATTGTATTTCCACAGTACTCAAATTGTTTCTTTCTAGCTGCTTGAAGTATTTTCTCCTTGATCTGGGAACTCTGAAATTTGGCCACAATATTCCTAGGAGTTTCTCTGTTTGGGTTTCTTTCAGGAGGTAAGTGGTGGATTCTTTCAATATTCATTTTGCCTTCTGATTTTATAATATCAGGGCAGTTTTCCTTCATAATTTCATGGAAGATAATGTCTAGGCTCTTTTTTTGATCCTGGCTTTCAGGTAGTCCAATAATTTTTAAATTATTTCTCCTGGATCTATTTTCCTGGTCAGTTGTTTTTCCAATGAGTTGTTTCATATTATCTTCTATTTTTTCAAAATTTTGGTTTTGTTTAGTAACTGCTTAGTTTAACTCATAGTCATTTGTTTCCCTGAACTCAATTCTCTCTTTCAATGTATTATTTTGTTCAGTGAGCTTTTGAACCTTCTCCTCCATTTGGCTAATTCTGCTTTTTAAAGCCTCCTTCTCCTCAATGGCTTTTTGGACCTCTTTTTCCAATTGAGTTAGCCTCTTTTTAAAGCTGTGATTTTCATCAGTGTTTTTTTGGTTCTCCTTTAGTAAGCTGCTAACTTTTTTTTTAAAGTCTTCTATTGCCTGAGCCCAATTTAAATTCCCTTTGGAGGCAGAGGCCTTGACTTCCTCTGACAGCATGCCTTGTTCTTCCTCATCTGAATGGATGGGGGAGACACCTGTTCCTCAAGAAAGTAACCTTCCATGGTCTTATTTTTTTTTCCCTTTTTTGGGCATTTTACCAACCAGTTATTTGATTTCTAAGTTTCCTCTCCACAACCTCCTGGCCTCCAGCTCCACCAAGCCAGTACTGGGGGCTGAGATTCAAATGAACTGCTCCCAAGCCTCAGGGCTTTAGGCAGAGGCAGGGCAGCTATTCAGTGTGAGCTTAAGATCAGCTGCTCAGGTTGGGGCAGGGCCACTACACCAGGTTCAGTTCCCCCAGGGGCTTTCTGATGAGACCTTCAACAATGGATGCAGGATACTGCCTGCTTTGGGAGCCCCCTCTGCTGGTGCCTCTATTGCTGCCTCCTGAGGAGACCTGAGTTATGGGGATACCCCACTTCCCTCTCAGCTAGCCAAAAAGACCCTGCAGTGGCTGCCCATGGAAACTCAACCTACTAGTTGTAGCTGGGAAAGCTGTCACATCTAGGAAAAGGCATAATATAAGAGCAATTTTTAAAATGGGAAAAGCATTGGGCAGCAAGTAGCTGAGAGTCAAGATGGGTCTTCATAATTTGTGAAAAAAAATTGTTAGCTATAGCCTATTTCTAGGATTGCCTACTTTTGTAAATTTTCAAACCTTTTATCTAAAGAAATTAATATTAGGTTAAAAAATAAAGGAATTCATGGAGCAAAGATGCAGATAAAACCTGCTAGAGGTCAGCAGTATAGGAACCATTCCTTGGAATGACATAGGGATGCTAAACTAGAGACAGTCCAGTCAGGATGACCAATAGCAAATTAAGGCACCCTACATACAAGCAGAGCAGCAGAGAAATGTTCTCTCTAAAGCTTGGACTGGATATTCAATTCAACTCAATTGAACACACATTTATCAAGTACCTACTATGTACAAGGCACTGTTCAGGGTACTGTGTGTACAAAACTTGAAATAAGACTATGACAACTTAAGTCTCTGATGCCATAGGAGAGTGAACAAAAACCAAGGACATACTGAACAAAGGGATAACATTTGGGGGTGGGCAGGGCAAATGATTGGGTCAGGGAGAGAAATCTGCAGGCATAATGAAAAGGAGGAACATGTATTAGTGCATATGAAGTTCCATGGCACAGTAACTATTGTGTTGCATTTGGAGTTCAGAAGACCTGAGTTAGAATCCTACCTTGAAGAACTCTTTCTTACTATGTGGCACTGGACAAGACAACTTTCAGACTCAGTTTTCTCATCTGTAAAATGGAAATAGTAACAGCACCTATCTTGTAGAAGTAGAGTAAGAATCAAAAGGGATAACACATATAGAAACACTCTGCAAACCTAGAGTGTTCTATAAATACTATTGTCATCATCATTGTTATTTCTCATAGAACCTGGAAGTTTACCTACAATATGCCCACAGCTTCAAGAGAGAGTGATATGGAATTGTAAAATACTTCAATAAATCTAAATTTCCTCTACATTTCCCCAGCACTATGGCAGACAGGGCACCAGGAACAATTATTATTCTTCTGTATGTATTTCTCTGGCTCGTTTATAGGGAAAAGGGTTCAGTCTCTTTCTCTTATCCTCATCTGGGACCATTCAGGCCAAAGTCAAGGAAAATGGTTGTTCAGCTTCTTGGTTCTGAGGTTTCTGAACTGCCAAGTGGCTGAAGGGGAAGGCACCTTTCCAAACAGACTTCAGACTTCATGGGAAAAGGGAAAGTTGGAATTTGTTGGGTAAGAGGGGAACACAGAAAGAGAGGAAGGGGTGGAGAATATTATACGACTTACTTTGTGACTCTTAGTGTCAGGAACCTGGATCAGGAAAATACATTCCATTCATGATTTTGGGCAGGGCCAAATAGCAAAGCACTTGCCCATAGTGTTTCAGGGGAAATAAGAAGCTGTCTTGCTGGCTAAAAAGTGGAGAAACAAATGTGATCTCCTCTTTGTGCAGTCTTTACACTCCAGCGACAGGCAGAGTATTCTCATGACAGATAAGTGAATGTGAAACAAGCTCTGAAGTCAGGAGCAACAAGAATAGGCCCAATTCAAGCACCACAGAAAGGCATTCCTAGAAGTCGCCATCTGGCTGCCTTGACGTCTTCTGGACATAACAGAGTTCACAAGCAGAAATGCTTTGATGGGATTCAGGATGCAGGGCTTTCAGATAAGGACTTCTAGTTCTAGACTTACTATTAGATGTATAGTCGTAAGCCAAGCACTTCAAGTCATTGTTTGGGGATCAGCAGCAGTACAGTAGCCACTGGGATAAATAACAAATTCCTAAAAATAATTGGGAAATGCTTTGCTATGGTAAATTTCTAAATATAGTAGGAACTCATGATGTTGAGGTCATGGATCAAGGATGACATCTGTTTTGTAGATCATGTTACGGGGAAAGACAAGCACATAGAGGAAGAAAAGACTTGTTTGGGGTGTTAAGGGGTAGGGAGAGGAGGATGGTAGTCTTCAAGTATTTGAAGGACTGTCATGTTTAACCCCAGGGGGAAGAACTAGGAGCAAAGAGTGGAGGTTGCAGAAGGAGATTTCAGCTCAATGTAAGGATAAACTTCCCAGAAATTAGGGCTAAAGTGCACCAGGCTTCCTAGTAATGAGGTCCCTCTCCCTAAGGTCTTCAAGCAGAGACTTGATGTGCACTTGCCAAGGATATTGGAGAGGGGATTTTCTTAGGTATGAGTTAAATCTGATCAGTGGCTTCCACCATTTTGTACTTTTAACAACAAATAAACAGGGTAATTTAACAAATTACTCATATTTTACAGTTACTGTTTAAGGTGCCGTTAAATAATTTTTAGTGCAAATCCTTGGACCATCATCACAAAACTCCATTCCATCAAATCAATTCAACAAACATTTATTAAGTATTTATTATATTCAAAGGATTGAGCTAGGTGCTAGGGATACAAATAGAAAAAAAAACATATAGTATGTGATAGGATGGCACATGTTGGAAGCATGACTCTAATGCCAGCATCCTCCTTGTTCAATGTTGGGATGAAATGAGGCACTTGTAAGTAACAAGGGGTTCAAGAACCAGCAAATATGAACTCCTGTCTGAACTAAATATTGCCAGAGGTCCCTTCTGATTCATATTTTGTGTCATGATTTGACTCATGAAATATCAGAATCTGGGAATATTAAAATATTTTCAATATTTTAGTCTTACCACTATAATAATGCATCATAGCTTTGAAAGGAACACATATCTGTGTGAAATGGTTGACTTGGGGTTATATAAACATAAAACCAGGCTAGTAACATCTATTCTGAATCCCTGAGGATTACAAGTTCTGAGAACTCTCAGCTGGAGTAACCTTGAATGAGCCACAAGAAGAAAGCCAGAGCTGTAACTCTGAAGCTTAGATCAGTGAGGACACTGACCTGCCATGTGCTTGGGACACAGAGACCAGAAAGAAATCTTTCAGCTTGAGTGAGAAGGGGTCATGAGGCCCAATCCTCACAAAGGTGACCTTGGAATTTTTGGGACCATCATGTGTGCTGCAATCCAACCCCAACTCTTACAAAGTCACTGGCCTGATGTTAATGTACACTAATGAACACACTTGTCATCATTGAAAAGATATGCTTCCACTTGTCAGGTTTTATACTTGTACAATGTCCCCATTCATTCAATAATCACGTAGAGGCTTCCTACTGTGTGCAGAACAGAGTGTTATGCTAAGATACTTTGGAAAGAGAGAAGCCTACTTATCAGAGCCCTGAGCTTCCTGCCCTACCGACCATTTTAAGCTGTAATCTGTTTCCAATCAGAGTGGAAAGACATTAACTGCTAAAACAATAGGCTTTGGAAATTTTCATTTTTCCTGGTATAGGTTTGTGTCATGAGCCAGGAGTGGCTTTTGCTACTTCAGCTGGTTCAGAACCAAGGCTTAACAGATAAAGTTCAGAAACTGCATTTTCCTGGGATAATGGCATTGCCCTATGAATGAATGGAGCATTTATTAAGTGATTATTATGTGCAAAACACTGTGCTAAGCACTGAAAATACAAATAGAAAACTAAGACAGTCTTGCTTATGGAATCTATAAATAAATCCAAAGAATACTGCAACTTCTCCATTACACAATAGAAAAGAGTATGAACTGTTCCCATTCCAGCAAATTACTGTCTCTTTAAGTAGAAGAGCACTTTTTTTCACAGGCAACACTCCTTCCCGTGCCTGGAATATTCTCCTTCCTCACCTTCACCTCTGAGAAGTTATTGCTTCCTTTAAGGCTCAACTCACTTGCTACCTCCCATAGGAAACTTTTCATGATGCTTCTAGTTGAAAGTGCTTTGCCCTCCTCTCCTCAAGTTAGCTTGTATATAATTGTCTATCTCTTTCTTCACCATGCTATCTGTTCCTGCTAGAGTACAAACTCTTTGAAGATATAGACTTGACTACCTTTTGTCTTTGTATCTCCTGTTCTAACCACATTGCCTTTCATGCCTTCTTTCCTCTAAACTGAATTATTGCAATAGTCTTCTGACTGTTCTCCTTGCCTCTTGTCACTGCACTCCAATTCATCATCTCCTCAGTGGCCAAGATGATTTTTCTAAGGAGTATGTCATCCCACCCCAACTCCAATGAGTTCCAATGTTTCTCTGCTACCTCCAGGATCAAGTTTAAGTTCTCTTTTTGACTTTTAAAGCTCTTCAGAGTCTGGTGCCTTCCTACCTTTCCTTCCTTCCCTCCATGTCCTCTACAGTCTCCGTAGGTCACTCATTTGGGGCAGCTAGGTGGTGCAGTGGATAAGAGCATCAGTGCAGGAGTCAGGAGGACCTGAATTCAAATCTCCCCTCAGACACTTGACACTCACTAGCTGTGTGACCTTGGGCAAGTCACAATTGCCTCATCCTGGGTCATATCCATTGGATTCAGATGGCTCCAGAGGAGAGGTGAGGCTGCACAGCCCTCCCTCTCTCAAAACAAAGTCAAGTGCAAGTAACGTTATTATTTCTCTGATGGCATGGTCTTCTTTGGCAACGGACGAACACACACAGGTTCTCTGTACCTTGCCACTGTACACATCTCTGTACCTTGCCACTGACCCAGACTGCACTAGTCCTCATCTCCAACTTTGGGTTTCTCTTATTTCCTCCAAGACTCAGTTCAAGTACCACCTTCTGTACGAGATCTCTCCAGTCACTTGTGCCTTCCATTTGCTCTGTATATACCTTGTATATACCAAGTTACTTTAGATATTATGTCCTGCATTGGATTATAAGCTCCTTGAGGGCAGCGGCTATTTTTGCCTTTCTTTGCATCCCTAATGCTTAGCAATTAGTAAGTACTTAATGACTGTTGACTTGATTTAGCGGGTACTTAATAATACATGCTTGTGGGCTCTATTAGATCCCAAATCAGGTTGGGAATCTAAATTTGGAGAGCTGACCCAGTTTTAACTTGAGAATTTTCTCTTATTTTTAAAAATATAATGGAACTTATAATATTTGCCCTGTAGGTTGTAGCTCTGTTACCTTCCCCAACAGGATCTTAAGTACCTGGGAAGCAATAAAAGCACAATAAGACTGATACTGCCAGGGAGTGGGAGAATGGGCACGAGAAATACCCAGGGCAAGGGATGGGAAAGAATAGGAGCGATTATATATCTTCATTTATGAATCCTGAAAAACATTCGAAGAACACACCTGGACTCCTTCACATGCACACAGTCCATGGCCACCCACACCCACACCCCTATTATTCTCAGAATTGGCCCCACCTTGGTCTGTTATGAGGTCGTGGGTGCCACTCTGTCTGGGAAGAAGGTGAAGAAACTGCATACTGGGAAGGACTCCCAGAAAGAGGTTTGGAGGGAGGGAAGCAGGGAGGCAGGAAGTAGGGGAAGACTTCTCAGAGAAGACAGAAGTGGAACCTATTTCACTATTTGCAGATTTTCTGGAGTTCAGCCACTTAGAAATAAGTGACCAGGAAAATCAAGTGGGGGAACATTGTGAAGGGACGCAGCATGGAATGAGATCTGAGCTGGAGTCTCAGTATGATAGTTTTAGAATAAAGAAGGCTCTTCGAGAAAGAATTCTTAACTTGAGAGCCATGGGCTTTCATATGGTCCATGAACCAGGATGGTTTCAAAACAGCATCTTTATTTTTACTAACCTCTAACCAGACTTTGACTTTCCTTCAAATGTTTAAAACAATTATTCCAAGGAGGGTTCCATAGACTTCACCAGATTACCAGAGGGGTTAAAAATATACAAAAAGGGTTCAGACCCCTTGCTTTAGAGGTCATCTGGTCCATTTTACATGATGAGGAAACTAAAGCCCAAAGAGGTGAAGTCTATGACCTTATCCAAAGTCATATAGGTACTGTTGGACAGAGGCAGGATTTGAACCCAGGCCCAGAGACCCCAAATCTAGTGCTCTATTCTCTGTACTTCATTCATACCCTGGCTTTGACATTTGTTACATATGTAGAAAGTTGCTTTGTCTCCCTTGGCCTCAGTTCCCTCATCTATCAAATGAAAGGGTTGTCTCTAAGGTCCCTTACATTTCTAGAGGCTATAGCAAGAAATGGGGCACAATGTTGTTTTGATAAAAGTAATTTATTTAGGGAAGGAAACAAAAATTTGTTAAGTGCCTAGTATGTTTCAGGCACTGTAATAAGCACTTTACAGACATAGTCTCATTTGGCACTCAAAACAGCACTGAGAAGTAAATGATTTATTAGCCTCATTTTACAATTGAGGAAACTGAGGCAGACATTAAGTAACTTGCCCAGGGTCATACAGCTAGTAAAGTATCTTAGGGAGGATTTGAACCAGGGTCCTCCTAACATCTTATCTCTCTGTGCTGCCTGGTTCCCTCATAATCAGTTTCCATATTTCTTTTTGTTTCTCTTTGTCTTATGTCTTTTGTTCTTGAGGAACCAGCAACATGATACATACCTATAGCCTGCATGTCATCTTGGAAACACAGGCTAATCTTTAGTGAACATACAAGCTGGAAGGTCAAGCCCTAGAAAAACTGGCACCAGCACTCCCCTCTCCCAGAACAAGAGTTGACTTGGAACTGTGGCATGCCACTCTTGAAAGATCGCCAGCTCTGGTGTGGGCTGTATCAAAATGTTTTACTGTAATGGATCTGTATCCTGTCATTTATTATGCAAATAAAGCATGGTAGAGTGGGTACAGTACCTGACTCAGGGTCAGGAAGACCTAGGCTCAAATCCTGTCTCTTGACATTAACTGTATGACCATGGATAAATCATGTAAGTTCCATAGGTCTCAATTTCCTTATCTGTAAAATGGGAGTGATTATAAAGCCTGCATCCCACATCACAGGGCTGTTGTGAGACTCAATTGAAATAATATAGGAAGTGCTATACAAATATTATCTATTATTATATGAAAAATATCAGCCTTCCATTCATGTGTTCATTTCCATAAATACATATGCACCATACCTCAAAGGGAAGGAATACTACAGTCTAGCAAAATTGTAGGAGAAAGGTCATTTTAGGGTCAGCAAAGGCCCCTTGGTTACTCAGAAGGATTTTGCTAGGACCTCTGTTCTTTCCTCTTGGGGAAAGAACCTGGAGCAACATTCGAGTGCTAATAATTCTGGCTAGTATTTATATAACTTTAAGGTTTTTATATGTTATTTACATAAGCTTTATGTATTATAAGTTTATGTAAGCTTTTTATATATAAATATAACATAACAGAAATATAACAACAGAAATATAAAATAACATATAACAATGCTATTTATATAATTTTGATCCTTTCAACAACCTATGATGTAGATACAAGCATTATCCCCATCTTACAGATGAGGAAACTGAAGCTGAGAGAAGTTTAGAGCTTTGCCTAGGGTTACATAACTAGCAAATGTCTGAGGTAAGATTAGAACTCAGGTCTTCCTGGCTCTAAGCCCATCACTGCACCACCTAGCTTGTGTCCTAGCAACCTCCCTTGCAACAGAGAACAGTCTCCTAGCATCTCTCCAGATGTGATCCAAGAGGATAGCATCACAGATCTCAGAATCTCCAAGTTGGAAGGAACCTTAGAAATCATCTCATCCAACTTTCACCCCATAAATAATCCCCACCACAATATACCTGACAGGTGGCCATCCACCCTTGAAGACCTTGAAGAATACTAATGATGAGGAGCATGCCCATTCCAGCATTGGATGGCTCTTAGTGGCAGAAAGCTTCTCCCTACATCAAGCCCAACTCCATAAAATGGATTCCTATTCAGACCAGATGGCCTCTGAGATCTTTCTCACTCTGAGATCCCTGTACTTTATCCACATTATTCCTTGTTCTGCTCTCCAGGGCCAATAAGAACACAACTAAAACCTTCCCTGTATGGTGACCTTTCAGATACTTGAAGACAACCATCATGTCCTCCCTGAATCTATTCCCTCTCCTTACCCTCTCTCCCATTCTCCTCAGTGGAGGGGGTTTCCTGGTAAATAAATTCACTCTACCAATGTAGAGCAGCAACTGTTCTACAATTTATAGTCTCAAAGAGTTGCCTGGGGCCCTCAGAATTTAAGTGACTTGCCCACAGTCACCCGCCAGTCTGTGTCAAAGATGGGGTTGGAACACAGGTCATCCTGATTGTTCGTGGAACCAAGACTTTATCTGCTACAAGATAAGCCTGCCTCTAAGATAAGAGACTTCTTTTTTCCTGACAAAATATCCCCATTTCTTTCAACTAGTTCTTGTAGGGTATATTCTCCAGTCTCCCACCATCGTATTTATCCTCTTCTAGATGTATGAAATTCAAAACATGTGTTTCCCCAGAACTGACCACAATGCTTCTGAGGTCATCTGGCAGGAAGCATTGCCCTCCCCCACCACCCGCCATTCTAGACACTATGGCTTCTTTTTCTTAATCCTTTATTACCTTTCGAATGTCTTTCACATCATATTGCTGACTCATATTGAGCTTGTACAATATTGAGCTTGAGTCTTCTTCTAAGTCCTTGTTATCTGGCTAGATAACCTGTAGTTGTGTGGTTGATTTAAAAAAACAAAACGAACTATTACTTCTCTTCTTTAACGCAGCTAGTCACTGCAACAGTACTTCAAAGGTCTTTTAGAGCTTCTTTGCCCCTCCTGGACTCTACTGGAATCCAAGGCCTGGATTCCATCTCTTCCTCTGGGTACTTGGGCAACCTCTCCCACACGTGTAGAATTCACTCCTGCTTCACCTCTACCTCTTAGAATTCTTAGCTTCCTTCAAGTTGTGGTTTGGGTGGTTTGTCCTTCATTCTCAAAGAGGAGCATGACATGAGGTGTCACTTCCTGCAGAGAGCCTTCCCTGATTCCCCTCCTTGGCCCACAGTTGTTATGATTCTATCCCCCTTCAAATAGCCTTCATTATGCCCCTAGTTGTAAATGCCTCACCCTTGCCCCTTCCCCAAGCTTCTTGAAGGCAGTGAGTCACCTGCCCTTAAATCCCTAACACCTAGCAGAGTGCCTTGCGCATAGTAGATTCCTAACAAGTGCTTGTCAAACTGAACGCAGTCCTTGGGAGTGCTGCCAAGTTGAGAAGGTGAAGATCAGGCACCACTGAGGGCTAAATGCCAGGTCCTTTGTTTCCTCCACTCTCACCTAGCATTTTGAATTAGAGATAGCCTGATGACACAGGACTTCTCCCTTGTCTAAGGCAGGGCGAAAGAGCCAGATGTAAACAATAACAGCTAGAGAGACTGATCAACGAAGGCATGCCATCACTGAGAACCAAAGAAATTTTACTACTCTATGCATCCTTATCAAGTTTCCTGAAGAGTGATTCTTTCAGAGGTTCTAGATTGGTTTCTAGATTAGCCAGTTCCCTTGTCCTCCTGAATGTAATACATTAAACCCTTGTATTCAGTAGCCCCACAAGTCAGTCTGCAGAATGAAAGGCTCCTGATTATACCCCAAAAGTGATCTCCATGCCCCAGATTATGATGAATGGAACTTAGGTGAGTTCTCTTGTCCACTGTCACTGACTGGCACACCACCTCCATGTAGCCTTTGTTTTTAACATTAATAGTCATTACTAGGTAATTTTTCTGTGAAAGCAAGCTTCTGGCCTTGGGAACAGCCCTAACAGAATTCTCTATGGCTTTGCTACTGTTCAAGCTATTGCTCTAGCCCTATGCTCAACAGGAAGATGGACGGTGAAGAAGGCAGAGAAGTCATTCTATTTTGTACTCTCCCTAAAGAAGGGCCTGGGTAATTATAGGATGAAGGGAACACAACCCATCCTGTGTAGTCACATCTGGGTTTTTTTGTCTTTCCTGTTTTCCTGACTCTGGCAATAAAGTGTAATGGAGAATATAATGAAGGGGAGAGATTTAAAAAAAGAAATAATGAGAGAAAAAAGAGGGAGGGAGGGAGGGAGGGAGAGAGAGAGAGAGAGAGAGAGAGAGAGAGAGAGAGAGAGAGAAGCAGAGATACAGTGGTCGAAATATGTATTTTTGGTTGGCTCTCCATCAGATAAGCGAAAATGTTCATTCATTCTCTTAGGGAATGCAAAAGTACATTTTGTTCTGGAGGTAACAATTTCTCCCCCCTACTCATGACCAATGGAGGGAGAGTTAATCAAGGCTCTGCAGACTCAAATGCTGCCTCCATCACAGGTTAATGCACTTCACCATGTACCTTTCTCTCAAATGTGCACACACAGAACAGTAGCCAGGGTTCCTGTGCCACCTGATGAGTTCTCAGGGGCTTCTTCCAGGGAAATCCTGGGCCAGATTTCTACTTCCTTGTCTTAGGCAACTTGAGGGAGGAGAGGAGGAGGAGGCAGGCAGAGGCAAAAGTTTTATTATTTTGGTTACAGAGGAGTTGCTGCTGATCTGCCTTTGTGGAGAGAGTGATTTCCCCCACACTGATGAAATCACAGGTATGCAACACTCCCTGCCTGCAAAGTAAGAAGCTTAGTTCAGGCTGAGGCAAGTTACAAACCAAGAGGACAGAAAACAAGGTCCTAGCTTTGTGTCCTCCACTCTCCCTTCCCTCTGCAAGAGCAGTAATTACTTATCTCCTTAATAAGTAAAGAGAGTGGGACTTTGCCTGAGATCTCTTTGATCTCTCTCAAGTCTCAATGTGTCATGATCAGATGCTACCAAGTGTGGGGCTGAGCAGCACATGTGACTGTAAGTTACTTCTGGTCCCCTGGGGAAGTCTCCTAAAAATCAGACATTCAAGAAATGTCTATGGAGCACACTATACATACATGAAAGCACTATGTTAGGCACGGTGGGGAATATAACACTGAAGGCCATACAGCCTCTCCTCTAAAAGAACCTACAGTTTAGTAAGAGAGATGAGAAAGCTACACGAACTCAGTCCAATAATTACTTACTCACCACCTGCTGTGGGCTAGGTGCCTGGGATGCAAAGGTGAAAATGTCAGAGCCCTTGCTTCCAAGGACACTGTACCTGTAGCAAATGTAAATTGATCATGGAAGGGGGAAGGGAGGGAAGGATAAAACTTGAAACTCAAATTTAAAAAAAAGTTAAAAACTGTTTTAACACGTCATTGGGGAAAGAAATAAAATACATATTCATAAAAACGTAAATCACGTTAGCAGTCTAGGTTGGATTAAAAGAAGCCAACAATGATTTCTTCATTCCCAAATCACTGGCCTACTCTCCCTCATCCTTCTTGACTCCTCTCTAAAGCTTTTGATACCACTAACCAATCCTTCCTCCTGGATACTGTTCCTTTTTTGAACAGTTGAAAACAGTTCCTGTTTTCCTCACACTGCTCTCTTTGCAGTAGATTACTATTACTTCTAGGACTGAAAAACAGAAACACAACACACTGTTAAGCGTTTAAAGCTCTACATAACCTGGTCCCAATCTATTCTTCCACACTCGCCAGACATTATTCCCTCAGCCTGCCTTCTAAGCCAACGGGCTCCTTTGTTCCTCAATGCTCCATCTTCTATCCCCCTCTCTGTGCATACTGTTTTGAAGATAAAATGCAAAAACTTCTATTTGGCATTTAAAATCTTTCACGACCTGGGCCCAGGATGCCTTTTTAGGCTTGCAGAACATCACTGTCTTCCACACGCTCTCCATTCCAGCCAAACCAGCCTGTCTGCTGTTCTTGATATACGACGTTCCATCCCTTGATCAGTTCCTTTGTACAGGCTGTTCCACATGCCTGAAATGTGCTCCTTTCTCACCTCTGTCTTGGGAAGGGGGCAGAGAGCAAACTCTCACTAAGTGCCTGCTGTATGTCCATCACTATGATAAATGTTTAGTGAATATTATCTCATTTGATCCTTGTAGAGTTTCTAGCTTCCTTCAAAGGCCAATTCAGTTGCCATCCCCAAAGAATGTCCTATGCCAGTCTCCTCAATTGCTAATGAAATTCCCCAGAAATTACTTTTTAATATGCTTTGCTTATATTTTGTGTTTCATTACATACGAAACCATATATATGTATGGTTGGGTATTTATATTTATCTATATATTTCCAACAGAATGTTAGCACCTTGAGAATAAGCACTGTTTAATTTTTTACTCTGTATCTCACCTGGAACAGTGAATGGTACATAGTTGGCATGAATAAATGCTTATTGAATGAATAAATGAATGAATGAATGAATGAATGGGCAAGATTCCTTTCTATTTGTTGTCAGTCCACCAGAAGCACTCTCCCCACCCTTCTCTTTCCCTTCTGGATGATTTGTTATCCTGGAACATGGCTCATTCCATTATGACTTAGCCCCCAAATACTTGTCTGGGTGACCAACTCCAACTCATATTGATATCACAAATGTTTTTGAAAAGTAGGTAGACATACATAGACTAGAATTTGGGAAAGCTCTTTTAGAATGTGATGATGCAACAAAGGAATTCAATAAGATGTTCTAATGAATAAAATGAGATGTTCTAATAAATTAAAGACGTTCTAAACATCAGAAATGAATGAATGAGTTCTGCCACAGTATTTGGCAGACTATAAAAAACATTCAGGACCTACACACAACAGTAAATGCTACAGTCAATGCCAAGGTAGCAAGGACCATTGGAAGAGATGGGGGCACTCTTTAAGAATGTCCCTGAAGAAGGTCATCATTACAAGCATGCCAGTAGCTGCTTGAGAAAACCACTCAATACCTGTGAAAAGACATTGGAAAATGATGTCAATCTCCCTGATATTACTAGTAGAAAACTTGAACACCCCATTCCCCAGTTAAAGGCAAAGAAGGAGACAGATGTGGAATGAAATTTGGAAAATAAATAAATACAATTAAATCAGAAATTCTTGATATTTTTAATCAACAATTAAAATTGAAAACCCCAAAATGAAAGTGGTACAAGAAGCTAAAGCATCACAAACAATGAAATAAATGATACAACCTCATTCAAAACTATATTATAGATGTTTGAGACATAAAAAATTAGGGTAGAAAAAGAACCCTTGAAGAAGGGTTTGGAAATTTCTGGTCATCTCTATGGTTGAAAGAATTCCAATCTAAGCATGAGTTGTGTCAAATATGAAAATAGAATTGGTATAATAGACTATAAAATGGTAACATCCAGGGAGGTGATTGAAAATCTAGTTTCTCTTCAAAACTGGAAAGTTTTGATAAGTCTTGATAAGATTCATTTTTATCGACTCAAATCCTTGCTAGTGGTACATGAATTAATAATAAAATATTTTGCCAGCTTCCTCTGTGATGAAAGCTTGATCTCACCTTTCTTAACAGACCTTGTAAATTTATTGCCAGAAGGTAAGAATAGCAGTGACCCCTCCTAATATATGTTAATTTTATATGCAGGGGTGTGCTGATAAATGTTTAAAAGCTGACACTCATAAATAAAATGTATACACAAGGCAATTTTCTCCATCATTTTCTTAAGTCTAGACAGTTAACAAAGCAATAAATCAAGCCTTGATTTCCAGCATCTGCTGATTTCCAAATTGTAAATGCTCATACTGAAAATTTAACAATTGGCTTTCCCGAGCCTGTACAAGCTAGTGCCAGCATGTTACTGATCATATGATAATGTGCTCTGTAAACTTTTCGTAACTTGCAGGTGCTATCTAGGGTAGCTAGATGAGTAAAAAAAAGTGCACTAGGAATCAGGGAAAGTCAAGTATAGATCTTTCTTCAGATATTCACTAACCATGTGACCTTTGGCACATCACCTGATCTATCTTATTCTATTTCCTCGTCTATGAAAAGAGGATAATAATAGCACCTACCTTCCAGGGTTGTTGTAAGGATAAAATGAGTTAAAATTTGTAAAGCATTTTGCAAGCCTTAGCATTATATAAGTGCTAGTTATTATTATTAGACCTATAAACATTTAAAACAAAACAATATGTTGGTTTGAGAGCAAAAAGATCTCAGGCATGTATAGGACAACTCATCGTTGATGCTGTAATCACCCCAAAGCCACTATAATAGGTAAACTGCCACTGCAGTGGACTTCAATTATTTATCATCATCAATTCATTATCATCACTCCCAAATAGAATTACATGTGGCTTTCAAATCAAGAAGAGACTTGTGCCAAAATATCATATTAATCACTTCTAGCTCATATATGACTGAGTTACATAATTCCACTAAAAGGCACATTAATCCACTATTTCATTTCATGCAGACTTTCTCCAATATTAAAATAGTGTACAATTCTTAATTTGTATCATCATCATTAGCAGTAATAGTAGTAGTAGCCATATAGTAGTGATGCTATCATCGCTCTTGTTGTTATACTCAATACAAGAATCTTCGATCTCAACAATTTAAGAGTTTCTTCCAATAGTATGGATCAGAATCTATCCATGCTTGTCCATCCTGTGCAACTTGACAATAATAACAATTGTTACTGTAGGAAATGTTTTAAGATTTCCAAAGCACATTATACATATTCTGTCATTTGATCCAAGAGTGGAATCAAATGATGTTCTATGAAGAACATCCACATAATTTATCAACAAAGGCATGTTGAACAAATGGTTGAGTCATACCAATCTATTCAGAGAAGTTAAAGGGTTATGATAATGATTCAGGATCAGATCATTGCCGCAAGAAATTAGAGAAAGGTTACCATTATGGAGCCTGGACTTATTAACTGATGAGCCTTGAAATCAAGTGGTGAAAACTATACAACATATCACTGTAATTTACAAAAGGTTAAACCTCTACTAGACACCTAGGACACAATTATAGAATTATAATTCTATAATTATAATATTATAATTAATTATAATTAATATTCCAATATAAACTTCCAAATACCATAGACTAGCAATTACAACATAAAAAGAAATATGGAATATATGTGTAGGAAGCCATTTAATACAAAGATGGCTTTATTCACATAAGAAAATGCATTGATTTCATCTGAAATCTAGTCCACATTTCTCTAAGGGAAACTATGATTTCTACCTTTGTAGGAAGTAGGATGAGGGCAATGCCTTGATATTTACTCCTCTTTTCTCTCTCCAAGATGGATACTGAGCTAAAATTATATATATCTCCACACTTCAAACATTGGCAGTCTTTGGGTACAATACCTCGAAGTACAGGATAAAAACCATTTTCCCTGCTTGCTCTCATAAGGAGGGTTAACTTACTTAGAGCTTACTATCACCAGCTAATCTCTGTTACTAATTTCTAGTTATACAAAAGACCATCATGAATAGCTACACATCTCTTTATCAAAGTAATCTGTAAAAATAAATTAGGGGCATCATACAGACTATAGTAAACCAAAGGATATACAAAAAGTAAATGAATGTTTTAACTTTGGATCAAGATAAATATACCTCAGCTCAATCAAGGAGAAATATCTCACCAAGGAAGAGTTCCACTTAGCATTCTCTGGTGTTCCAAACATTTGAAGTCAAGGGAGAAGTTGGAGGCCTACTATCCACTTGTCTGAAACTACAGAGAAATCTCCTGTCTGCCCTTCTCTCTCCTAAACAACTCTTCTCAAGTCCTCTAACCATCATCTGAAGACGACCCTTCTCCACACATGAAGATATACGACATCATGGTTCAGTGTTCTCTTTGCCAATCAGAAGTCATATCCATAGACATGAAAATGGCCCAACCCACATAAGTCAGCATGTGATGAAAGAATAACAGTTAAAATAATCAATCATTCACAGAAAACAATGTCCAAGAAGAAAACATCAATAAAACCCATAGCCTTAGATTTCCAGGTAACAAACACACCCTCAAAGCACAGGCAATAAACAAGGTGAGCTGGAGCTCCTGACACAAGGAGGCAGATTTGGCATAGGAGAAAACACAGATTTGATCGAGTGAGATCTGTAGATAAAATAGGGTAATAGACAGTAGATTTCATTCAAAAAGAACAGAATAGATTAAAAGGAGCATAGTAAACATTATATATACATACATATATACATATATGTGTGTATGTGTGTGTAATATATGATATACACATTTGAGAAAATCCCAGAACCTGAGGCAAAGGGGGAAACAGGAAAGAGTGGGTTTGAATGGGGATCACTGGAGGGATTTTATTATATTTCACCTGGACAGAAGTAAATTATAGATGGAGTTTTAAGCAGCATCACAAGTCTGAAACTGAAGTAGGCTATAATAGTCATGGGGCACTTAACTCTTCAGACATCTGGAGTTTTCTCTCTTAAAAGTTGATCAGTTTTTGGCTGGCTTTAAAGATAATGTTACTCTTCAAAAAGTAGAGGAAGTGACCTTCGATAGAACTGACCACTCCATATTGAAATTTGTGAGGGAGGAGAGGGAAATGAAATGTTTCTGACAGGAATCATCTTAAATTTTCATAAAGAAGATTTCAAAGACAACATAAATAATAATTAATAATAATAGCAACTACCATTTCTATAATGCTTTAAGGTTGGTAAACATCTGTCTCTCTATCTCTCTGTCCCTTTGTGTGTCTCTGTCCCTTTCTTTCTGTCTCTGTCTGTCTCCCTCCCTCTCTCTCTGTCACTGTTTTTCTCTTTCTTCCTCTGTCTCTCCCATCCTTCTCTGTCCCTCAATGTCCCTTCTGCAAGCATTACATAACAGCTCCTTCCTGCAGAGAACACCTATACAAGTGAGCCTGACAGTTGGACAATGGGCAAGCAGAGGCTGCTATGAGAAAATGGAGTCATTCATGAGCTCTCTGAGAGGCGGCTCTGTTAGAAACTTGGCTCTTTGGTAAATGGAACGCAGGGCAGACAAAGAAGGAAACTTTACACTTTAGCAATTTTCCCACAGTGACAGGCTCACAGTAAAATAAGGCTCTAGTTGGACTAGACGAGAAAAGGCGATGCCATCCTTGGTGTTGCTTTCCTGTGCCAAAGCCACAGAATAATCTCTCTGGGGGGTGGGGGTGGGGGCTTGGAGGCAAGGCTACCCTGGCTCTGAGGATGGAAAGATGGAAGCCAATCCATGTGCATGGGGACTGCCTCTTCTTCACTTCCCACTCCTTCTGTATGCTTTTCTTGTTTGAACCCACCCAAATTGTACTTTGGAGTTTGTCCCAGGAAATGAGGAGAAAAGAGCATTGAAAGGATTATTATGTTTTCTTTTTTGTTTTCTATAAAAGGAACAATGTTAATAACCTCAAAATAATGACCTTGAAATTCCAAGGTGAAATTTGGGGGAAACCTCCTTTAAAAAGTCATTTGGCCCATCTGTTCCAAGTGGTGAAGGTGTCACCTTTGGCCAGTAGCAGAGTAGTGGTTGATTCCATGGAAGTTTGGTAGCAAGACTTCAAAGTACCTGTGGCGAATTCTCCGTGGTTAACTCCACTCGCTATTGCTTCAGGAATGCTACTGCCCTGATCCAGAAAGAGAAGGCCATGAGTAGGAAGGTTTAAATACAAAAAAACATTGAAATTGGACTGCAAGAACATTGCCTTATATGTTATTATTTTGCATACAGTTCAAATTCTATTTTTTTAAAATGCCACATCAAAATTCTATTTTTAACATCTCTAAAGTTCAGACAGTGGCACATTTGTTTTTAAATGATGTCATATAAAAACAAATTTCACCATCAAAAGAATGCAGAAAGCCTTGTGAAGTCCATTCTGAAAGCCTCTGATGTTTTCCTATCACCCATTTCAGTCTTCATTTTAGGTGATGGTCTAACTCCTGAAGTGGAGACTGGCTGCCATGATACAGCCTCTATTAAGGTGAAAAAAAACAGATGTGGACATCTGTACATCTTCTATTGAAATGTGTTTCAAAATGATCAGAAGGAAAAAGCCTTTGGTCTCTTTAAGAAAGAAACTGATTTTGAAGTGAGCTGAAAAATTAGACTCACTAAAGAAACTTCTATAGGTCACAGGTCATATATATAGAGTATAGTTGGTCAGTAACACTGTGCTATGAAAGACAGGGAAGTAGAGTAAAAGCTTAGAAGTGATTAGAATCAGGAAGAGAAAGAATAAGGAGAAAATCCTGAATGGAGGGGGAGAGTAGGGCAAATAATGGGATATGTTTATGAAGAGGTCGTAATCTCTCCTCCATTTTAAAGCAAATTGCAGAGAAGTTTAATGTTTGCTATTACTCAGAAGTTTAGACTTTCAATCCCAGCTCTTCAGGCTGATTACTTCCTCCTAAATATTATGCCTAAAATCTGGGCAGCTGCCATGAAATGAATGGTGGTGGTTTAAAGTATGATTATACGAATCAATCATTTAGACTTTCTTAAGGTAGAAATAGAGGAGTTAAACTCTATCAAGATAGAACTTTATCATAGTAACAATATATATATCACTTATCTTTAATTTCTAATTAATAAAGAATATACTATATAACTGAGCATGATTTAAAGAAATAGAAACACTTAGGTACAATTAAGTGGCTTTGCCCAATAAGCTACAACCGTTATTTAGAACATTTTAATCTAACCCTAACAATTCTTTATCCTATAAGAAAAAATCCAGGTCTGCCTGATACTGGGTGGCAGGACATATTACACAATTTAGAATGGCATGAATGAACATGCATAAGAATAGACATGGAACAGGGCATCAAGCAATCAGTCTATATGAGAGTCTTGAAAGTTTCATTGTGTCCCGCTCTAATTCATTGCCAATTCATTGTATTTACTGAGTATCTGCTTGCTTATTTGATCAATTAATTTGAATTTTTCCTTCAATTACTGACTTCCTATTCTATTTGTGATTACTAATGTATACTAAATCTCTGTTTGTTTACTTGGTTAATAATCTTGGACTATTTCTGCTAGCCTGGGCTGTTGCATCTGCTGCTTTACCCATTTCTGCCTCCTCTCTCAGGTTCCAGTCATTTATGGTCTTCAAATTCTCATAGAAAGTCCTTAACTATTTATTTGCAATTTTTAAGAGAGAAGGAATTATTATCAGAGTGCTTATAATCAGCCCAGGTGTACTTTCTGTGTCTAAAAAGTGCCCTCATAAGGAATGAATGAATGAAGAAAAAAAATAAAGGATTTATTAAGTGTTTATTATGGGTCAGGCACTGTACTAAGCACTAAGAATAAAAATACAAATAAGTGATATAGTTGTTGCCTCTTAATGAATTTATATTCTAAGAGAGAAAGAAAACATAAAAAAGAGAAATGTTGGTCAAGGAAAAGAGTATGGCTCTTTGGTGTTACAAGTTATCCTATTTATAGGATAGCCAATGAGTTGACATGTCCTTACCAGAAGCATTGGCGATACTGATTTAATTTCTGTGCCTATAGCAAAATGTAGAAAGGTAAGAGGCAGGGGAGGGAGCTCTTGTGCTCTTTCTTCACTCATCCTCCACACTTCAAAACCTCTATGTGTATTCTCTCATTCTTTGCTTCAGTGTCAGAGGAGGGGGTGACCTTCCTCCTTGCCAGGTCTAACGCTGTCACTTCTGCCTTTATTGCCTTATTCTCCCCCTCTTCTCTAAGACTTTGGCTCATTGGTCATTATCTTTCCCTTCTATCCACCCAACCATCTTCAATATACTCAAGTTTACTGGAGTTCTCCTTGATGCTTACAAGACTCTCCCATTCAAAAGACTAACATTCAAACTTTTTCCCTTGAACTTGCCATGCTCTCAAGGTGATGCAATGGATAGAGTGTCAGACTTGGGGTCAGGAAGACCTGACTTCAGTCTGGGCAAGTCACTTAACCTCTCTTAGACTATTTTTTCATCTGTAAAATGGGGACAATAATGGCATCTATCTCATCGGATAGTTGTGAGGATAAAATGAGATAATTCATGTAAAGCACTATGGGGGTGCTAATACCACCTCCTTTATTTAGTGTTTCTGAGGCTGGAATAATATCTTCAATGGAAAGCACTGTGAGAAACTTAAAGGACTATATAAATACGATCCAGTATCATTATTGCTGTTGTTATTTATTATTATTATCATCCTATATTTTTTCTTTGTCACTGCTAAATTCACAGAATAGGGAGTCTACTGTCATTGCTGCCTTTCTCTATCACCTGCTTATTCCTGAGCCCCTTGAAGTTTTAATTTCAACCCCTAATCTATTGAACCTGTTCTCTAAAAGATCATAAATGATGTGGGGCTTTTCCTCTATCATTTTACTTTGAATCTAACATATATCGACAAATTTAAACATTACAGTCAATAAGGAACAGAAAATAGGGGCAGCACATGAAATTGGTCAAAAGCACACACTGAGTTCAATACATCAGTAATGAAACTACCCTACTTACCCATGTTCCACTTGGCATATAGCTCTCTGCTCTCCTCTTTTTACATTGTTACATTGATGTTCCTTTCTTTCTTCTCTCTTTTTTTCATTATTATCACTGGTCACCTCTTCCTCCCATAATCCACCCCACAAAGCCCTTCCTTGTAAAAATAATAACAAGGGGGAGGAGCCAAAATGGTAGAGTAGAAAGACACACATATGGAGGCTCTCCCCACACAGCCCATAAAACACCTCTAGAGAGAGACTCTCAACAAATCCTGGAGCAGCAGAAGTGGAGAACAACAGAGTGGAGATTTCCAGCCCAGGGTGAACTGAAAGGCCTGCGGGAAATGTCTGTTGCACCAGTCATGGAGCAGAGCCCAGCCTAGTCTTGGCCACAAAGCATGGCTCGGGAGCAGCCCTCAGGGGGAGAAATCTCCAGTCTCAGAATCCCCAGTCCCAGCAGCAGAGGGTCCGCAGATCCCTCAACCCACAGGCGCCAAAAGTCAGTGACGGGAAGGGAGAAGGGACTTCTCATAGCTCCGGCCTTAGGCAGTCGCCACAGAGGCCACATCAGCAGGCACAGCAGCAGCATCTATTGTTGGAGTGTAAAAATCCTGGGGGCACTGAGGAGCTGATTCTTGCTTCGACCCTGTGTGAAGGCCCTGGGGGAGCTGGTCTTTGTGTCACATTGAATGGCGGCTCTGCCCATCCAGTTTATCTGAAAATCAGCCCCCAGTGCTGACTTGGCAGAACTGGAGGCCAGGTAGCTGTGGAGAGGTAACTGCTAAGATTCTGGGCACAAAAATCCCTTTCTTCACACAGACCAGTACACGCATGATTGTGCCACCTTGGAGGAACTGAGATCTTACAGATTCCCAGAGTATACCCTACTCTTGACAAAGGACCCAAAAGTCAAGTAACTGGTTGAGAAAATGCCCAAAACAAGGGAAAAAAAATAAGACTATAGAAGGTTACTTTCTTGGTGAACAGATATCTTCTCCCATCCTTTCAGATAAGGAAGAACAATACTTACCATCAGGGAAAGACATAAAAGTCAAGGCTTCTGTATCCCAAACATCCAAAATAAATATTCAATGGTATCAGGCCATGGAAGAGCTCAAAAAGGATTTAGAAAATCAAGTAAGAGAGGTGGAGGAAGAACTGGGAAGATAAATGAGAGAGATGCAAGAAAAGCATGAAAAGTGGGTCAATATCTTGTTAAAGGAGGCCCAAAAAAAATGCTGAAGAAAATAACACTTTGAAAAATAGGCTCACTCAATTGGTCAAAGAGGCCCAAAAAGCCAATGAGGAGAAGAATGCTTTAAAAAGCAGAATTAGCCAAATGGAAAAAGAGGTTCAAAAGTTCACTGAAGAAAATAGTTCTTTCAAAATTAGAATGGAACAGATGGAGGCTAATGACTTTATGAGAAACCAAGAAATCACAAAACAAAACCAAAAGAATGAAAAAATGGAAGAGAATGTGAAATATCTCATTGAAAAAACAACCGACATGGAAAATAGATCCAGGAGAGACAATTTAAAAATTATGGGACTACCTGAAAGTAGTAGAAACTGCACAGATATGAAACTACACAGATATGGCCTATATTGAATTTCTTGCCTTCCCAAAGGGAATGGGTGGGGAGGGAAGGATGGGGAGAAGTTGGAACTCAACGTTTTAGGAACAACTATTGACTATTGTTCTTGCAACTAGAAAATAATAAATACAGGTAATGGGTTATAGAAATTTATCTTGCCCTACAGGACAAAAAAGAAGATGGGGATGAAGGAAGGGAGGGATGTTAGAAGGACAGATTGGTGATAGGGATAATTAGAATGCTTGGCGTTTTGTGGTGGGGGGAGGGAAGAAATGGGGAGAAAATTTGGAACCCACTGTGGAAATGAATGTTGAAAACTTAAATAAATAAATTTAAATACAATAATAATAATAATGACAGTCAAACAACAAAAAGTCACACATTGCCTGTGTCTGACAATGTCTCATTCTGCAACTCTAATCCGAAACCTCTCTGACAAGAGATTGGAAGCATGTTTTGTCAACAGTCTTCTAGAGCCATGTTTAGTTATTCATTGATCAAAGTTCTTCACTCTTTCAAACTTGCTTTTTCTTTATATTACTGTAGTCATGTTATAAATTGTTCTCCTGGTTTTGCTTACTTATTCTGGATCAGTTCATACAGGTTTTCTCTGAATCTGTCCCTTTTGTTATTTCTTGTGTTACACTAATATTCCACAACATGAAAATACCTTAATTTGTCCAATCATTCTCAAAATTCATTAGAACCTACTCTCTTTTTCCAGTTTTTGTGTGTGTTTGTGTGTATTTGGGGGATAAGGAGGGAGGGAGTGTGAAAGAGTGTGTGTGTGTGTGTGTGTGTGTGTGTGAGTGTGTGTAAGAGGGGTCCTGCTGGTGGAGTCCCATCTTCGGAGCAAGCACAGCACATACCTGGCCCATTGCCAGCCCACATGCAAGAGATTGGGGAACCTTCTTCTGAAAGACATGACAATATGGAAGAGTAGGGCTCTGCTTCTTGACTTGGAGCATGCATAAGCATTATTAGTGGCTTCAGTCCACTAGCCACGTGCCAGAGGTAGAATTTTAATGGCCTGTTGAGCTAGAGGCACTGACCAGCCAAATGGAGACATTTCGTTTTTTTCTGCTGGTTATGTTCAAAAAAGGAAACAAGAACTTTTGTAAAACCCTTGATGGGGAGAGAGAGGCCTAAAGCTAGAACCCTGAGGAGGCAGATGTACCCTTGTTCTAGAGAAATAGACTCATCTGTGAAAGTTAGATTTGGAATAAGGGTACTCAGCTTAGAAAGACTGCATTTACTTCAACAAAAAGTGCTACTGTAAACATTTTTGTATTTAAGAGTCACAAATGACTTCCCAGTAACTAACTTGGATTGCTTTTTTTCAGGCTTCATATTTTTTACTTTCTTCTTGTCATTTTTGATAGCTGTTTATCACTCCCTTTTCTAAATATTTTCTTCTCCTTTGATTTCTTTCACATTGTTCTCCTCTGATTATCCTTCATTTTTTCTTAGTTTCATTTACTGACTCATTGTGCCACTTCCTGAGCCCTCTTCTCTTCCCCTTCAGTGATCATATCCCCTCCCATGCTTCAGGATTCATCAATATGCATAGAACTCAAAAATCTGCATGTCCAGCCCAATCTCTACCCTGAGCCCAAATCTCAAATGAAGAGCAAATCACAGAATTTCATAGCTGTAAAAGAAACACTTGAGGAACCAGTCAGTCCAACCCACATCAAGAAACCTCCATTATAATATCCCTGAGAGATGGTCACTCGACCTCTATGTGAACATCTCCATTGAAAAGGAACCCATGCTATCTCAGACCATCACAAGCCAACCTCCACCATTTTGGCATGACTCTAAAAGTTCCCCTGACATCAAACCTAAATCTCCCCCTTTGTATCTTCTTTCCACTTCCCTTACTTTTTCCAAGAACAAAAAAGTTAATCACATTTCCACAAGATAGCCCTTTAAATTCCTGAAAACAACTATTATTCCCCAGCCCATCCTCCACCTTGAGTCTTCTTTTGCCTGAACTGTGTTCAATTGTCTACTGGAAATCTCCACCTTGATACCTTGCTATTACCACAAATGCAAAATATTCAAATCTTAACTCATAATTTTCTCCAAAACCTTTCCTTCCTCCCAGGTTTCCTGTTTTTTGTTGATGGAGATACCATCCTTCTAGTCAGCCAGTCTCCTAAACTTTGGGATCACTTGGTTTTACCCCTCACTATCCCTTATGCCAGCTCCACATTCAGTCAGTTGCCCTATCAATAACATCTCCCATACCCAGTGATGTGATGGAGCTAGCTCATACTAACTTTCGAGAACCAACTGTTAAATTTTCAGTGCGAATTTTTACATGTAGGAAATCAAGCTGTGTGACCCTGGGAAAGTCACTTAACCCTGATTGCCTCAAAAAAAAAAAGAGAAAAGAAATTGGCAAATGCTACAAATCAGGGTTTGATTTATTGTTTCATTGATACATTGATTACACTGATACATTGATTCATTCTAGACTTAAGAAAATGATAGAGAAAATTGTGAATAATGTATGTTAAACTTAAAGGTGTGTTTTGTGTATATTTTTTCCCTTAGACATCAAATTTGTAACCATTTACTAGCATCACTTCATATCTATACACTTACATTGCTTTTTTTCTTGTACCATTTTACTAGATTAGCATTACCCTCTATATTTTTCTGCCTCCATTCTTTAACACTGTTTCTTTTGTCTGGAATCTCCCCTTCCCCTGCTGAATTTCTACCCATCCCCTAAAGCATCATCCAAATTCTATCCCCTTCACAAACGCTTCGCTAGTGCCCCGCCCCCGCAAGTAAGTCAGACCTCACATAGCACTTTACTTTGTGTGTCCTTATCATGCAATGTGTAATGTATTATAACCATCGTGAAGGCACGAACACATTTGCTGCTACCACTGCATTAACAGTCCTACCCCTCCCCCACTCAAGTGTTCCTTGTATTACAATGAGCCTCAGGATAATTTCATATCCTGATTCTAATCATAAGCAAGTAATGATGGGAGTTGGAAAGAAAAATGGAAAGGGGTGCAAGTTTTCTTTTGTTTTTCCCATCCTACTGACAAGTACTAGTCATGTAAGAAATGTACTCCCTGAGCCCTAAGACAGAGATGAGGTGAATGGAAGGAAATCGCCCTCACTCAGGTAGGAGTGATAACCATGGACCTCTGATTGGGAGGAAGTCATAAGATCTAGAAAGATGCCTGAGCAATCTATTTGCAGTGTTCTAAGCAGTGGTGGCTTTAGGACTATCAAGAGGGGTGCATATGTCTGACTTTTCCTGAAGGTTGCTAAATCTGCCACCCTTTGTTTAGGGTGTAGTAGCTATGGCAGAAAGCAATGGATAATAGGTTTAGAAAACAAACTGCTGCAACACAAGAGAGACAGGGTTCCCAAGTCAGAGAGAGAAACTCTGCGTGCCCAGTAGTGGATTGACAGAGGACTTCCCGGATAAATTTGAGGAATTTCTGGCTTGAGCTGGGATGAGACAAAGAGCTGGTATTGGGAATCAGGTGGTCTGTGTAGGTCTAGGAGCCCCAAGTTCCTTTCTCTATGTTTGGAGACTGGGGATGGGAAGAAGGGGTGCTATAAGTTTGGGATGACTATTCAGGTCCCTGAGGAAGGTGAAATACATAGGAAAACTGGACTGGCTCCCTAGAAGCCCTGAAACTTTTCATCACTGTCTAGCCCTATCTGGAATAGTATTATGAGTCAGAAGGACTCTATAGTTTCCTGGAGAAATAAGAGAATCACCAGAAAAGCAGTTACTTTACTATCAATGTCAGGGTGGGGTAGGGAGAGGAACTAAGTAGTCCTGTAAGTCTGGAACTCTCTGTTAGTTACTACATAAGATACAAGTTTCCTGCAGATGAAAAGGGAGTTGTCTTTAATAATTATGGCTTTGGATATCTGTTTTCTTATTGTTTCTACTGAGTTTAATGAAATGAGTCCTATATTAGATACTATTTTAGCCTTAGTGCTAGGCCTAGAAGCAAAATGAGCCCAACTTTGATGTTCCTAGAGTAAGGAAACACTGATTATGGATGTGAAATAAAGAGTATTGTTTTTGAGAAGGCTTCAAGATTAAACGTGATCTTTGTGAGAACAAAGCTATAGCCACTGGTTACATAGTTGTCTGTTTCTGTCTAGTCCCCCATCAAGACTGAGGTCGGACATTGCATATTATCTAAACTTAGATCTCCCCCAGTGTCTGGCACAGTGCTCTGTAGTCAGTAGGTGCAAATTAACTGTTTATAGAATGAATAAGTCAAAAGGAGTAGGGAGCACTCAAAGTGCTAATTAGGAATCATATAGTAATGTGATTCCTTTTTTCTGATAAATTGTAGGTAGTTAATGATTTCTCCTTAAAAGTTGAACAATAATAAATAAATCCCTGTACAGAATTTTCATGTTCAACTGCCCTTGGGTCCCAAAATGCTAGACTCACATATATGCCCTAGAAAGCTGTTAACTCTAAGATTAGATTAAGTAATGATGGATGAGGATTGAAATTTGGAGAGGATACTAGTTTATCAGTTTTTATTTCTTTAAATCTTGGTCAAACTTATCCCTGTAAGATTATTAAGTGATAGTTAGCTAATACTCATATTTATTTTCTGGTCATTTATTTTAATGCAAAAGGCATAATGAACTATAACTGTGTTATATAACTTTTGACTGAACCAACCATGTATAGAAATACTGTACACCTCGCCTTGGAATTCTCTCCACTGGCCCTAACCCAGAACCACTCCCCATCCATCTTACGACATCCAACTGCACAACCTTTCAAAAACAAGCACATAAAAGTGATGGGAAGTGTCACCTCAAATGCTCCCTCCTAATTAATCATAAGCTAGACCTTTTCCCATGCTTTTGAGAGACAATGTTCCGGCAAAGCTCCTCTCTCCCCCCGCCCTCCCCGCTTTTCCAACACATTAAGCAACATAGATGCTAAGGGCAACTAGATATAAAAAGGTTCAAATCCTAGATCTATAACTTACTAGCCGTGTAAACAGAGGATAAAAGTCACTTCTCCTTTCTAGGATCCAGTCACCCTCTGTACAATGAGGACTTTGGATGAGAATGTCCATGATCTATACAGTCCCTTCCAACTCCAAATCTATGGCATCTTATGGAATTATAACATTGAAATTGGTAGCTATTTCTGCTGGTAAAAATTTTGATCTCATTGTAATGCTATATTTGGGTCGATACCAATAGGCTCTGAGAGTTTAATTTGGGCATCTTTTACCATTACTCCCACAACCTTCTTTAGATGGAAAAAATATGCTGCAAAGAGGTCTGGTCCTTTATCCTTGTTTACACAGATGAAGAACCTAAGGTCCAAATTAAGCCCCTCTCCCAAGTTATGCAGTCAAGCAGTCAGACAGGCAGTCAGAAACTCCACCCAACCAAAAATAATCAGTACTGATGAGAAATGCTTCTTGTCTGCAAGACATCATACCAGTAGGCACTGGCGGGTAAAAAGAGCAAAAAATGGAAAAGCTTCTACCTTCAGTTAGCCTACCTTCTACTGGGGAGATGCAACAAGTAAATAGACCACAAAGTAATCTGAGGAGGCAGAGAGCAGGAAGAATTGGGGGCACCAGGGGAGACCTCCCTTAATGGCACCTAAGGTAGAGACACTAAGATAATGAGAGGAGTCTAATTGCACTAAGGCTTCTGGAACACCCTGTATAGGCTAGGAATTGGGGATGAGTGGAAGGCAGTTTGTGCAAAAGCTGGGAGATGGAATATCAAAGTTAAGGGATGCCTAGTATGGCTACAGCTGGGAGACAGAGTGAACAAAAGGAAATAATATGAACTGTTTGGAAAGATAAGTAGGAAGCAACTGGTGCACAGCTTTAAGTGTTCAACCGAGGAGACGATATATTATCATAGGGCCATTGAATGATAATAATGATAATAATAATCAACATTGACTATGTGCCAGCAACTGTGCTGAGCACTTTTTACAAATATTATCTCTTTGATCTTCACAACATTCCTGTCACATGCTATGTTATTCCCATTTTACAGGTGAGGAGACCGAGGCAAAGAGTAGCTAAGTGATTTGCCTAGGGTCACACAGCTAGTAAGTGTCAGAGGTCAAATTTGGACTCAGGTCTTCCTGAGTGCTCTATCCACTGTCCTAGTGATGAGGCAAAGCTTGGAGAGACTTACAGGAACTTATGCAAAGTTAATTAGAAAAATCAGGAAAACAATATACACAATTAACTGTGACGGTATAAATGGGATAGAAGACAGCAACAAAAATGGAATGCTGCATGGGAAAATTGATGACTTTTCCTAGGAATTTGCCTATGAGAGATCTGGAATGCTTGAGTTTAGTCTCTTTCTTTACCAAGTAGATTCTGTTTCTTTTACAGATAACAATAACAGTAGATTGTACATTGGTTTAATCATTACCTGTAAAATAAACACATGAATTGAGCTTTCTTATAGAGAAGTTCCTCTATCCCAGTTTTTCCCTCTAGACTCTGATAATGAGTATAGATGGTGGGAAGGAGCAGCCAGATAACCTAGGATTTACTGAACTCAATCACTTCATGTTTCCCTGACAACAGAAAAAGAGTAACCCTTATAGTCCTGGACTTTGAATATAACGAAAGAGTGTGAAAAGTGAGATTTTCCTTCAGAATAATGGCAAAATATTGAGGTTTCCCAACATGATAGAATGTGGAATGGCTTTAGGTTCTGTATATATGTCCATTTCTTCAAAATGACCCTTGATACATAGTCTCTCTCCCCACCACAATCCATGTCAGGTTGCCCCAATCATCTCATCCCTCAGGCTTCTTGATTGAGTCTTTAGAGTATTCTCCCCAGTTACTAACAGGGTCTTTGGTCAGGTTCATGGTTAGTTGCAAAGGTGTTCAAAGAGTCTCCTCCTTTATTCTTAAGATTCCAAATGACTCCAATGAATGTGAATTTACTTCCCATAGAGGATACATCTGAGTCAGCTGAAGAGATGCAATGGCTGGCTTAGCAAGCATCAGAAGGGTCCAGAAAGCAGCACGAAGTAATAATGGGAGTCCTCAACATTGAGACAAGAAACCCAGTTCATCTAATCCTAACTTTTCAACAAAGTGGCTATGAGATCCCCCACAAGTCACTCTACCTTTGTGGGACTAAGTTTTCTCATACATATAATCAGTATATTGTCATTCATTTATGTCTGACCCTTCATTATCTCATTTGCGGTTTTCTTGGCAAAGATACTGGAGTGATTTGTCATTTCCTTTTCTAGCTCATTTTACAGATGAGGAACTGAGACAAACAGGGTTAGGTGACTTTCCCAGGGCCACACAGCTAGTAAGTGTCTGAGCTTGGATTGGAACTCAGGAAAATGAATCTTTCTGATTCCAGGCGCCACACTCTTATCTACTGCACCACTAAAAGGGAGAACTTAGAGTAAATTAATGCTAAGGTCCCTTCCTTTAATACTATTTGTATAAGGACACCATAGCTAACCCTATTCTACCAAGAGTTTACTTCTGGAGATTAATTTTTTTTTATTTGCTTTTAGCCCTGGAATCTAAGCAAAGTTATTCACTCGGAAGGATTTTAAAAGTACAGCCAAACTTCAGTCACCTCAAAGTTCACAAACGCAATCTAGAAGGCTGGGCAGAATCATAGTGCATATAATACTCCTAAGTTACTTGGAGTAATACCAATATAAATTCCCTAGTGTTGACCCACCTTTAACTTCTGTAAGAGAGGAGAAAAGGGGAGAGTAGGAAAAGCCAAACCACATAAAAACGGGGACCAGTAAACTCCAGAGAACTTGTTCTTAGTTCCTCACAGGGCAGGTGTACCCCAGGTGGGAAAGTCATCAGGGAAAGAGCTAAGTACGTCAGCTATCCAAAGAAGTTTTAAAATTCGTTTCCTGGTCTGAGCAGGGTTACATCTTATGTAAGACGCTGGCAGGGAGAAGACTCAGGCGGAAGCGGGTTTCCAGCACCGCATAATCCTCTGATTTCTGTTTGTTCAGCCGCCTTCACGTGGCGGGGGAGGGAGAAGAGGAAGAAGGAGGAAAGATTGTGACACACTGAAGTCTTCTATTTCTCTCGGCAAAATAAACAGCCATAAAATAATCCCCGAAGCGGATGAACTGCCCCAGCAACTGCCCAACAGATTGCCGTCCTTTGTGTTGAGGAAGAGGGGGTGATTCCTGAGGATGCACGGAGAGCAGACTGAAGGGACCATTGGGTGACCTGAGGCCGGGTCCACGCGGAGGAATAGGCAGCGGGGGCTTCTGGTGGTCTCTGCTGCAAAGGCTATGATTCTAACAGTTATAGCTGACATATACAGTGTCTTGAAGTTTGCTAAGTAGCACGTATTCTATGTTATCAAGTGGTTCTTTACGGCTTGGAATCAGGAAGACACGAGTTCAAATTCTAGCTCAGACTCAATTATCTGGGTGCTTCTGGGCTAGTTACTTAACCTCCTTCATCCTCGGTTTCTCCATCTATAAAATGGGGATAATAATAGCACCTCCCCCATCCAGTTGTTGTGAGGATCCAATACTATGTTTGCAAGCCCTTTGCAAACCAAAGTCGCTATATGAATGCTGGCTATTATTATCTCGTTAGATTTGATGATCAACCCTATGAGGAAGATACTACAGATGTTACCATCTTTGTTTTATAGATGAGAAAACCAGAGAAATGAAATACCTTGAATAAGGCCACACCCCTGGGATGGAATAACAGTCCCATCTTTCTGGAATCCAGTGATGCCTTCTCTCCAGTACGACAGGCAGACTCTGATGCCCTCACTTGCCAGCTGTGCTCCCACAACTCTTCCACCCACATCTGGTTTTGTTTTTCTTTTAATATCACTGTGGCAGGGGACTCAGTCTGTTGGACTTCCCTGTCCCAGGGCAGGGTGCTGATCTCCTTGAAATTGTTCCTGTTGGAATGGTCAGTTTACACAGCAGTCTTTCTCCCGGACTGAGCCCCTCTAGGCCTTCTCCCATGCCAGAGAGCAAGAGTCCTGACTCATGTGCTGGTTTTCCTTCACCTACTTGCTTCCTGGCACTGATCTAGTCCCTCCTAATTTACTGACTTGTTCCTGGTCTCCTCTGGGTCATACCCAATCTTCATTTTCTAGCTTCATGATAAGCACTTAATAAATGATTGTTGAATTTAAATGATATTGATATATGAATACATAGGTTGTACAAAAATTTGAGACAAATCAATCTTCAACAATTCAAGTAAAATATAGTTATTTAATACCACCTAAATCATCATAGGAACATAGACTCAGAGCTGAAATGGACCTCAAGAATTGTCTAGATCAACCCTTTCACTTGAGAGATGACAAGACTAAAGCCTCAGAGGACTAAGTGACTTATCCAGGATCACAAGTAGTAAGTGCCACTATTCAAACCCAGGTCCTCTGAATCTGAATCTCATATTATTTTCACCATAGCATGTCTGTCTTTCAGTTTTAACATCCATGTGCTAGTGTTGGAGGAGATACCAAGATAAATAAAACACATCTTTGTCCTCAAGGAAAAAGTAGAGAAGCTAAGATTGTGCATAAATGAATATAAGATGAATTAAAATCAGTACCTACAGAGTGTTTTGAGATCAGAGGTGGAGGTCATTTCTGCTTGTTTGCTCACTATACTCAGTCTTATCACCAACATACCCATGCTTTTGACTTTAAGACCCTAGTCTGGTACTCATGGAATGATAAAAGACCTAAAGCATGGTGTTTCACTCCCAGTGGGCTGATTTTCCATGGAAGATTTATGGAATTTATGAAAGTCAAGCATGATGAAAAGTGGATGGGTTGCAATCAGGGGAGGAGTACTTAAATAATTATTGAAAATAACACACAAATCCATACCCTGTCAAATTCCTTCAAGTTCTAGAAGTATAGATGAGTGTCTACAGAAATCCCTCTGTCTTTTTTCACTCCCAGTCTTAAAAGCCAGGAAGAGCTAAGTGAAAGTCCTGAATCTGACACACACTCTTTTTGTGCCCCTGAGCAAGGTAACTTAAGCTCTCCTTGCCTTCACTAGGCTAGTGGAGTCAAATGCAAATTGAAGATGCCCTCAACAGCAGCACATTGACTTCTAAAGCTACAAATTAACATTATCTATCTTGTATTTTTATTGATTTTGTTAAACATTTCCCAATTACATGTTAATCTGGTTCCCTTGAGTTTCACTGGCTTGACCCCTTTGCTCTAGGCAACTCTCTAGGGCTGTAAATTGCAGAAAAAGTGCCCATCTGCTTTGGTAAGAGGGAGTTTCTTTACCTAGGAGCTCTCTGAGCAATCCCAGGTCTCTAAAGCTCCTCAACTCCTTCGCCATCGGCTTTGTACTGGTGTTATGGTTTCAGCACTTGCATTGACTATTGTCAGGTTAGATTGGTAAAATGGAAACTAACTTTCAACATGGCTGTTGGCTAGTCATGCAGACCTTACATTACCCACTATATCTCTTTCCCTTTAGAATTTTTTTTTCTTTTTGAGACTGGGTTTCTCCATCTCAGAGCAGCTAAGTGTCGCAGTGGATAGAACTCTAGGTTTGGCCTCTAGAAGACTCCTCTTTCTGAATTCACATCTGGCTTCAGACACTTAATAACTGTGTGACCCTGGGCAAGTCACTTAATCTTGCTTAAGTTTCCTATCTGTAAAATAAACTGAAGAAATAAACAGCAAACCCTTGAAGTATCTTTGTCAAGAAAACCCTAAATGGGGTCATGAAGAGTTGGACATGACTGAAATGATGGAACAGCATGAATTGTCCATCTCACGTCAGCTAGATATGAACTTGTTGGCCCAATACCACTGCTACAGATACGAAAGTTTTAACCTGCTCCATGTTTTCTAGCCTGGCCTGGTTTGGTGGCCTTCTGCTCCTGGGGGCTTGCCATATTGATGCCAGGCTTAATGCAGACAGTTGATTGTCCTACTACAGCTCACAATGTCCAAATTCAACTGGGTTGGCTTCTCAGATAGTAGTGATTATAGGTGTGTGCTACCATAATCAACTCTTCTTTCAGATTTTAATTCCACTGACCAAGGAGCAGATCTGAAGCTTTTTAAAACATTTTTAAACATTTTAGTAAATGTTTATTATATGAAGGAAGGGATACAGACTAGGATGCTAACAAGTCATAAATATAATTGAGAGGTAAGACTGTGGTATGCTTAGATGACACATCGTTATCATCTTCATGGGTTTTTTTCTTCTTCACAGATTCCCTTTGTAAACTTAGCAATGTTATTTTAAAATAAGTTTCTTAAATATTTGCTTACCTGGAATAGGAAGAAGTCAAAGAAATCTTCATGGAAGTAAAACAAGGGTGATGGAAGCCACAGAGCCAAAACGTATTGGAGCTAAAAGTGGTTGTGAACGTCAACTAGTCTGACCCCTTTGATGATCTTACAGTTGAGGAAACTAGGAAAAGGTTAAAGTGTCTGGTCCAGAGTCTCTAATAAAAATAATAATAATTCAGATCATCTTCAGATCTTAAAGAACTGAAGAAATCAGCATTACATATCATTTTATGATAGGGCATAGAGGTCAAATGTTATTAAATTATGTTATTAAATTCTGACCTGAAATACCATCACTTAGCTTGAGATCGAGGGGAAGGAGGCAGAGGTCCCATGTGTATGAGTATACTTAAAATAACTTTTTTTCAAAGCTAAAAGGGTACCCATCCATTAGGGAATGACCAGATAAGTTATGATCTAAAAATGTGATGGAATACTATTGTTCTGTAAAAAATGATGCACGAGGTGGTTTCAGAAAAACCTGGGAAGATTTGTATGAACTGACCCAGAGTGAAATGAACAGGACCAGGAGAACAATATATATCAAAATATCAATATTATAAAATTAATAATTCTAGTATGCTTTTTTCCAGTTTGCTCCCAAAAAATGTTGATCTTAGTTTATATACTAGTTTAAATTATAGCCTAAATATCTATACATTAGTTACATTATGCATTAATTTAAATATCTATGCATACATAAGCTAGCATTCATATAGTGTTTTACAAATATCTCAATTTCATCCTCACAAACCTGGGAGGTAAGCGCTATTAGTATCCCATTTTTACTGATGAGGAAATTTAGACATGAGGTAAAGTGACTTGCCCAAGTTCACACAGCTATTAGTGTCTGAGGCAGGGCTTGGACTGAGATCTTGCTGACTTCAGATCCAGCGTTCTATCACCTATACCAGCTACCTGTTTTTCTAGGCAGCAAAAAATATTTGTCCAGGATATAAGTGATTCAGGATGCATTGGTAGTTGATGGAAAGGAGTATAAGACACCCCCAACACTTATTTTCATTGCTGATAATTAGAAACCCTCCCCACAGGTCCCTGTTCAAAAGGAATTAGCCACAAAACTATTCTGTAATTAAAATTCACTTGCCTTTGCCAACTCTGATGAATGTGCACCAGCACTGAGGGTTCAGTAGATGGCACAAGCAAGTGTGGGATTGGAGTAATAGAAACTACTCCATATGTATATAATGCTTTCCTCGCAACAATCCAGTTAGGCAAAGGATGAAAATAATGATCCTATTTTACAGATAGCGAAACTGAGGCTTAGATAGACTAAGTGACTTGGATTCCTTCCAATTCTAAAATCCTGTAATCCTTAGAGCCCATTTCCTTTGACACTCCCACCTACAAAACTCCATTAAAAAAAATTAAACTGAGTCCCAGACCAGTGAAAACAATTTGCGTAAGATCATACAGGTTGTAAGAGGCAAAACCAGAAACTGAAGCCAGGGTTTCTAGCTCCACAAGTGACGTTTTTCCCCCAAAAATTATACTACAATGATATCATGTGGGTGCTGAGAAAGGAGATGGTTTTTCTGGGACTTCTGGTTCTTATTGCTCGGTTAGACAAGTCTTGTGTTGGGGCAATCAGTTCACTTTCCCCTGTGTAATTAGCTCATGTCTGCTAACTCGTAATGAGGAGTATCAGTGTGTCAATAATAATAGCTAACTTTTATGTAATGCTTACTATGATCCAAACATTGTGCTAGGCACTTTACAATTATTATCTATTTACGACAGAGAATTAGATCCATCCAGAGACCTCTAATCAAGTCAAGAAGTATTTATTAAGCCCCTACTAAATGCCCAGCATGATATTAGGTTCCTTGTTGCTATTATTTAGTTGTGTCTGACTCTGTGACCCATTTGGAGTTTCCTTGGCCAAAGAAACTGAAGTACTTTGCCATTTCCTTCTCCAGCTCATTTTATAAATGAGGAAACTGAGGCAAAAATGGTTAAGTGATATTAATCGGGGTCACACAGTAAGAGTCTGAGGACAGATTTGAACTCAGAAAGATGATGACTCCACGTCCAGGACTCCATCTGCTGTACCACCTAGCCGGGTAGACAAAAGAAATAGAAAATAGTTAAGTTAGGGAGACAAAACTATCATTCATGAAGTGTGTCTTGATAAATAGCACAAGGAAGTAGAGAATTAAATACAAGACTGTGTTAATAAGATCTCTTCTTTATGTAGCACTTGGAAACTTACAAAGTGGCTTCCTTACTATAGTGCTGTGAGATAGGTAATATAAGTATCATCTGTACCATATGGATGAGAAATCTAAGGTTAGAGAAATAAACAGATTTGTTTACACTTGCATAGCTAATATTAAAAGTAAGACTTGAACCCAGGTCTCTGGGCACAAAGTCCACCATGCTTTTCACTAAACCACCGTTTTTCAACCATAACTCCTACTACTACTACTACTACTACTACTACTACTACTACTACTACTACTACTACTACTACTATTACAATTATGATATTATAATATTATTAAAATATTACAATTATGGTCATATTTTTAATATATAATATATTAGGTAGCTAGGTGGCTTAGTGGATAGAGCTCTGGACTTGGAGTCAGAAAGACCTAAGTTCTAATTTGGCCTCAGATACTTTCTAGCTGTTTGACCTTGGGCAATTCACCTATCTTCTGTTTGCCTTAATCCACTAGAGAAGGAAATGGTGACCCAAACCAGTATCTTTAACAAGAAAAACTGAAAGTGGTCACAAAGAGTTAGACATGACTACACAATAAAATGTAATGTATTTATATTATGCTATATTGTTATGTTTTATATTATATGATATTATGTTATGTTGTGTTATGTCATGTCATATCATATGCTACTACTATTCCTATTTCTACTACTGCTATGTGGAGGATTAAGAAAGGTTATGCCTTTTCTAGAGCATAGGTATATGACAGCCCTTATTTGAAACTGGCTAGCATATCCCCTAAGACTTCTCTTCACTGAAGTAATCGTAACCATTCTTTCTTATAATGTGGTATCTAATCCTCTCATCACCATGGCCATGCTCCCTGAACCCATTCTAGTTTGTCAGTATCCTTCTTAGAATGGAATGTGGTGTCATCACATGGTAACTACTTTATAAATGCTTGTTGCTTGACTGGTGGAAATGAACTCAGTGAACACTCTAGATCTGGTCTGAGCAAAGCAAATATCTCTTGGCTGGACTATGTTATTTTTATCCCAAAGTAATCACTCCTTACCTAATCCTTGCTTAATTCAGCTATCTGAAAGCTACATTCCTGGGGTCCCTCCTGTGTCTTGGTTTTAACTAAAACTCCCTTAGGATAAATCCATCCAAAGGAAGATGCCTTAGTGCTAATATGCACCAATCACTAATCTGAACTTAAACTTGCACCAGAATAAATTCTTGAGAACAATCAGAATACTGCTATCATTGCTACTTTGTATATATACGGCCCTAAAGTTGAATGGATAGGACCCCAACTGAAAGTTTGAAGCCAACGGATCCTTTAGTAAAAGTGCCTTGTGTTGTATTTCAAGATCAAGGCTGTTTATAAACTGCTTCTCCGTTTCTCCCTCCCTCCAAAACTGACTTTAAATGAACCATGTCTAGTGATCCATCATTTGGTTATAGTACAAACACGAATACCCTTGTCTTGAACCAGCAGCGTAAGTAACACATCAATAAATGTGGATATTCCATTTGAGACAGTGAGGTGGCTCAGTGGATAGAGCATTGGACCTGAAATCAGGAAGACCTCAGTTCAGATCCTATCTTACTAATTGTGTGACACTGGCCAAGTCATTTAGTCTCAGTCTCCTCGTCTATAAAATGGAGATAATAATGGCACCTACCTCCCAAGGTTGCTGTGGGGACAAAATGAGATATATTCATAACATACTTTGCAAACCTTACAGTGGTATATAAATGTTGGCTTTCTGTGCCAGATTTTCAAGTTTAGAACAAGTATGAACTCAAAAATAAAACTTTTCAAAATGGCAGCCTGTTTTCCAGTCCTGTCTAGCAAATATCTTTTACCTGATGGTATCCAAGGCATGAATAGTTGCAGTCACTACATTTTTCCTTCTGGTATGAACAGCAATTAACAGAAAGATCAATAGTAGAATTCTAGATTCCCCTCTTTTTCTTTAGGACCCTTCTCAACACATTCTTAGCAAGAAGCTGACCCCAAACAACCTTGGGCAGAGCCATGAGGGAAAGAAGGGGGAGGGTGTGTAAGTCTTCTTTCCCAGTTCAAAACAAAAGCTAGAGAAAACAAACTCCTCCCTATTCCACACTGCCTCAAATGAAAGGAGGAGAAAAACAATTCAAAGACAAATAAAGTACTTTGTGTACACTGGAACCTCTCTATAAAACAGTTTCGTAGTCCATGCTGTGAAATTTTCTTATCCTAAAGTCCTCTGGTACTTCAATAAGCAAATCTCCTTGGCTGGTGTCCACCCCAAGAATGTCTTTACCAGGGGTTATTAACCTGGGTTCTGTGGATAGACTTAATAGAGTCTGGGAACTTAGATAGGGGAAAAAATGCATCATTATTTAAGTATAACTGGTTTCCTTTATATTCCTCTGTGTTTGATTTCATGCAGTTAAAAGTATTAAAAGTATTATTCTGAGAAGGAACCCATAGGTCTTACCAGACTGGCAAAGGGGTTCATGATAAAACAAGGTTAAGAATCTCTCTCTTAGAGCAAGTGTTGTTCTGTGGTAAAGAGAGTTATAATGAAGTGGCAGTATATTTGAATACCATGTATGCTTTTAATTCCAGTTGTTGGATTTCTCTTATTTCTTCCTTCCCAAAAACAATACAGGATCATAGGATTTAGAGCTAGAAAGAACCTTGGTCCAAGTCTCTCATTTTACAAATAAGGAAACTGAGACCCAGACAGTAACAATGACATATGCAAGGTCATACAGGTAGTAGGTAACAGCATCATTATTCTAACTCAAGTCTTTTGAATCCAAATTGACAAACTGGCTAGTGTCCAGAAGGGGATAAGCAGGATGATGAAGGGTCTTGAGATCATGCTATACACATGAAAACTGGTGGAAGGAACTGGGGGCATTTAGGCTGGAGAAGAGATGATTCAGGGAATGCACGATAATTCTCTTCAAGTTTCTGAATAGTCAATCAATCAACAAACGTTATTAAGCTCTTGCTATCTGTCAGTGGCTTTGGTAAGTCCTGGAGATACAAGGAAAGGCAAAAACACCGTCCCTACCCACCAAGAGTTCACATCTTAATGGAGAAAGCAATATGAGAGAGAGATGAGACAGAAAGGGAGAGAGGGAGAGGGAGAGAGAGAGAGAGAGGGAGAGAGGGAGAGAAGGAGAGAGAGAGGAGAGAGAGGAGGAGACAGAGGGGAGAAGAGAGGGGAGAGAGAGACAGAGAGAGGAGAGAGAGGAGGACAGAGGGGGAGAGAGAGAGGGGGGGAGAGGGGGGGAGAGAGAGAGGGGGAGAGATGGAAAGGGAGGGGGAGGGGGAGAGGGAAGGGGGAAGGGGAGGGGGAGGGAGAGAGAGGGAGGGAGGGAGGGAGAGAGAAGGGGAGAGGGAGAGAGAAAGGGTGGGAGAAAGAAAGAAAGAAAGAAAGAAAGAAAGAAAGAAAGAAAGAAAGAAAGAAAGAAAGGAAGAAGGAGGAAGGAGAGGAAGGAAGAAAGGAAGAAGAAGAAGGAAGGAAGAGAAAGAAAAGAAAAGAAAAGAAAGAAAGAAAGAAAGAAAGAAAGAAGAAAGAAAGAAAGAAAGAAAGAAAGAGAGAGAAAGAGAGAGAAGAAAGAGAGAGAAAGAGAGAGAAAGAAGAAGAAGGAAAGAAAGAAAAAGAAAGAAAGAAGAGAAGGAAGGAAGGAAGAAAATAAAAGTTCATGCAAGATAAATCCAGTGAAACACAACTTCAGAAGGAGGGCATTAGCAGTGGGGGTGGGGAGGGTGGGGGAGAGGGCCTGCCTCCTGCAGGAATAACTGTCATACACAAGAGAGTTGATTTTGTCGGGGGTTTTTGTTTGCTTGTTTTCCTGCTTACCTGAGAGTATCACTGAGATCAATAGGTAATAGTTGCAAAGAGGAAGATTTACACTTGATATCAGCAAAGACTTTTTAACAAGTAGAATTTTCGAAAACTGAAACGGGTTGCCTTGGCAGGTGGTGGATTCCTGGAGTAGGGGGTCTCTTTTTTTTTTTTTTTTACTTAATTTTTTTTCTTTTTAAATTTTATTTATTTATTTGATTTTTTTACATTCATTTTCACAAATTTTTGGGTTCCAAAATTTTCTCCCCTTTGCTCCCCTCCCCCCACCCCAATACCCCAAGCAATCTAATTTTCCCTATCTCCAATCTGCCCTCTCTTCTGTCATCCCTCCCTTCTCTTGTCTCCATCTTCTCTTTTCTCCTGTAGGGCCAGATGACTTTCTATTCCTCATTAACTGTATGTCTTCTTTCCTAGTTGCAACAACAATACTAAACAGTTGTTCCTAAAACTTTGAGTTCCAAATTCTCCCCATCCCTCCCTCCCCACCCATTCCCTTTGGTATGGCAGGCAATTCAATATAGGCCATATCTGTGTAGCTTTGGAAATGACCTCCCTGATAGTCGTGTTGTGTAAGACTAACTGAATTACCATCCCTCCTAACCTGCCCCTCATTGTTTCTCTTCTGTCTTTTGATCCTGTCCCTCCCCAAGTGTTGACTTTCAATTACTCCCTCCTCCCTTTGCCCTCCCTTCCATCATCCCCCCCGCCGCAATATCTCCTTCTCCCCCGCTTTCTTATACTGTAAGATAGGTTTTCATACCAAAATGAGTGTGCATTTCACTCCTTCGTTTAGTCAAATGTGATGAGGGTAAACTTCTTGGTTTGTTTTTTTTTTTCCTCAGCTCTCCTCTTTTTCCCTCCACTAAAAACATCTCCTACTTGCCTCTTAAATGACATATAGTTACCCCCTTCCATTTCCCCCTCTTTCCTCTCACTACATTTCTCTCTCACCATTTACCTTAATTTCTTTTAAGGTATGGTCCCATCCTATTCAATTCACTCTGTGCTCTCTGTCTCTGTATGTGTGTGCATGTGTGTATGTGTGTGTGCATGCGTGTACATGTGTATGTGTGGTCCCACCAACTACCCAGATACTGAAAAGTTTTAAGAGTTAGAAATATTGTCTTTCCCTGTATGAGTGTGAACAGTTCACTTCTGGTAAGTCCCTTAAGACTTCTCTTTGCTGTTTCCTTTTTCATGCTTCTTCTCATTCTTGTGTTTGAAAGTCAAATTTTCTTTTCAGCTCTGGTTTTTTCATCAAGAATGATTGAAAGTCCTCTGTTTCATTGAAAGACCATATTTTCCCTTGAAGTATTATACTCAGTTTAGCTGGGTAGGTGATTCTTGGTTTGAGTCCTAGTTCCTTTGACTTCTGGAATATCCTATTCCACGCCCTTCGATCCCTTAATGTAGAAGCTGCTAGATCTTGGGTTATCCTGATTGTATTTCCACAGTACTGGAATTGTTTCTTTCTAGCTGCTTGTAAGATTTTCTCCTTGACCTGGGAGTTCTGGAATTTGGCCACAATGTTCCTAGGAGTTTCTCTTTTTGGATCTCTTTCAGGTGGTGATCGATGGATTCTTTCAATACTTATTTTGCCCTCTGGTTGTAGAATGTCAGGGCAGTTTTCCTTGATAATTTCATGGAAGATGATATCTAGGCTCTTTTTTTGATCATGAGTTTCAGGTAGTCCCATAATTTTTAAATTGTCTCTCCTGGATCTATTTTCCAGGTCAGTTGTTTTTCCCATGAGATATTTCACATTCTCTTCCATTTTTTCATTCTTTTGGTTTTGTTTCGTGATTTCTTGGTTTCTCATAAAGTCATTAGACTCCATCTGTTCCATTCTAATTTTGAGAGAACTATTAAATTCAGTGAGGTTTTGAGCCTCTTTTTCCATTTGGCTCATTCTGCTTTTGAAAGCATTCTTCTCCTCATTGGCTTTTTGAACCTCCTTTGCCAATTGAGTGAGCCTATTTTTCAAGGTGTTAATTTCCTCAGCACTTTTTAGGGTCTCCTTTACCAAGGTATTGACCCGTTTTTCATACTTTTCTTGCATCTCTGACATTTCTCTTCCCAGTTTTTCCTCCACCTGTCTTACTTGCTTTTCAAAATCCTTTTTGAGCTCTTCCAGGGCCTGAGCCCACCTGCCACCCCCCTGGGGTGTCTGGGGTACTGAGGCCCCGCCCTCCACGTCTTTCCCTGATGGCAAGGATACGTCCTCATCATCAGATCCGAAGGTCGGGATCATTTGCATTTGTTGGAAAAAACTCTCTAAAGTCTTATTTTTCTTCCCTTTTCTAGGCATTTTCCCAGCCAGTTACTTGACTTCTGAGATTCCTTTCCACCCCCGCCTGGATCCGCCCAGCTAGTGCTTGGCCTCTGAGATTTAAATGGGCTTTCCTCCTGCTGGCTGTCAATCAGTGAGCTTTAGTTCAGGTGCTGGGGTGGGGGCAGGGCCGCCTCCCAGGCTCCGATCCCTCAGGGGCTTTATGCAGAGACTTTCAGGAATGGAGCGGGTGGGGGGCGGGTTGGGGGGCCCGCCTCCCAAGCCCAGCTCCCTTGGGGGCTTTACGCAGAAGCCTTCAGTAACAGAGTGGGGTGGGGGCAGGGCCGTCTCCCAGGCTCAGCTCTGTCAGGTTTTATCAGGAATCTTCCGTAATGAAGATCCTGCCTGCTGCTGGGGGATTCCCGAGTCCCGGTCCGCTGCCGCCTCAGCCGCTGCCCACACCTCTGCCTCCGCCGCTTCCTGCCCCCGTCCCTGCCGCTGCCGCTTCCTCCCGAGGGGGCCCGAGTCACGGAGACGCCCTGCTCCCCCTCTCCTCCAGCCCGGCCTTCTCTCTCACTGACCTGTAGCTTCTGTGGGCGGAGGGACTTTCCCGGCTGCCGGAGCTTCCATCTCTGAGGCCTGCTCAGATCAGCTTCTCTGGGGCCATGGCCAGGGCAGCACTGGGGATGGGGTCCACTTTCTGGGGCACACCGGACCCTGGGGACGGGTCTCCAGGGCTCACCGGAAGGGAAATCTCTTCCACTCCGTTTCTGCACACCTTGTATTGACCCAGAAGTTATGGGCGACTCTTTTTACATTAATTCTATGGGCTTTGGTTTCGGAGCTCGTAAACGTGCATCCTTCTACTCCGCCATCTTGGCTCCGCCCCGGAGTAGGGGGTGTCTAAGCAAAGTCTCTATAGTAGTTAGTCAGGGATGAGACATAAGGATTTCTTGTTAGGGACAGGTTGGATGGTTTCTGGGGTTCCTTGAAACATGGAAATTCTATGGTTGTATGATGCCATGAAATAACCCAGGACTTTTCTCCCATACACAGGTATTCAACAACAGACATTCCAATTAAGAAACCTAGGTGGAGAAGAGGGAGGCAGAGGAAGAAGAGTAAAAAATGGGAGCAACACTCCTCCTCCGAAGGGAAGAAAAAACAAGTGTTAGGGCACTTAAAGACTGGGAATGAGGGCACTTCGGAGCTAGTCTCTCAGACAAAAGTGGATTTAGCTTGTTCTGGAATTAGATCCAGGTTCTTTCAATAATGTGGTCCTCTCTTAATATGACTAGATCAAAGCAGCCCCTTTCCATTTCCCACAGAGTGACACCAACCAATGCGCTCTTTCCAAGGGGCCCCATTCTCCAAAGGGCACAAACAAAACAAGGCATACAGATCCAAGTCTGAATGGCAAGAATCCAAGGAGGCATGCCAACTCACACAGCTAAGTGATACAGAGTGGTTAAACAGTGTCGTACACTGGGGAGAAAGCATGCTAAACTAGAAGTCAGGAGACATGAATTCTAACTTTGACCTGCCGTTGATTAGATGTATGCCTTTGGAAAAGTCACTTCACATCTGAACTTCAGTTACTCTTCCATAAAATGAAAGGACACAATTAGATGGTCTTCAAAATCCATTCTAACTCTGTTATTATAGGAGGCTGAAACTAAAGGTAAGGAGCTCCCTAGGTCACAAGTTATTCTAACTAGGGAGTACATCAATATCTCTAAACATTAATAGCATGAGTAGTAAAACACCAGAGTGTCACCAGTGTCAAATGTGCCCATACAGTATTTCTAATGGGGAGTGCTTAAACTAGAATTCCACTAGGCCATTAGTAGAGTAGTATTCATAGGGTTGATTGACCCTCCCTCCCCCACCTCCCCCTGGCCACCTCCTCCACTGGGGAATGAAATGGAAAAGTCATGCAAAGAGATTTCTTTGAAAAAGAATCAAGTTATTCTAGTTATGTAGGGGAGTTGGTACAAGGGATTGATCACTTCAGAGATTTACAGAAGATGGTGGGGTTTTTTTTAGTTCAGTGACCCACTAGAAACCTTTCATAGCTCCTACAGGAGACCATCAACATTTCTTAACCATGGATGGTCATTTCTCTAGAAAGGAATTGCCTGTCTTGTCAGTGAGGAAATCAAAAGATGATTGATCTGAGAAGGTTCTGAGTGGAAGTCCTGAGGCTAGAAATCAAAGAATTACTTCAGCTGGATTGTGAAACCAAGAGGGTCTGAAACCCAGTCTGAGAACTTGGGAGCTGTTCACATTCCAGTCATTAAGGGGGACCACCTTGCCCCAAAGGATCATATTCTCAGTGGTAACATGACTCAGCTCCCACTGCAGGGTGGTATTCTGGAGACCTGAGTTTCAGAACCAGCTAGTAATGGACAGTGTTCTGTGTGGCTGTCCCATTCTAGCTGGAGTAGGGGTGAGGAGGGAGGAACTTTTCTGAAATTCAGAAAGACTGAACCCTCTCTTCCAGTACTAACCCAGGAGTCCAACAGAAACTGAATTTGTACAGAGTCCATCATGCTACAAAAACTTTCCCTGTTACGTGTGTGTGTTTTCTTTCATAGCATGACTTACATGGAAATGTATTTTGCATGACTACACATGTCAAATTGCTTGCCTTCTCAATGGGGTGGAGAGGAAGGGATTGGACCTCAAATTTGATAAAAAGAATGTTAATATTATGTGTAATTGGGAAAAAGTAAAATATTAAAATTATAAAACAAAATACTTCCTGTTTGGGGGACCAAGAAAAGGGCAGTTGAGAAATCCCAGGACAGGCAGAGGTCAGCTACATGGGGTAACAAGTCCACATCAAGAACCAAGCAAACAAGTCAATGAGAAAGAAGAAGCTAGAAGCAGGGCTCTGTATCTGAAGCATCTACAGGGTTAGGAAATCTGAGGAGAGAGATAGTGCGGTGGAGGTGGGGGGCCCAGAGTACAAGGGTTCAGTGCTGACTCAGCTCAGTGCTAACTTGCAACACAGGCTCAGTTAAATGAATAGAAGGCATTCAATTTATCACCCTCAAGAGCTTCATCCAACAAATGTGAATGTCAGACCCAGGTCTTGCTGAAGCTGGAGCTAGTCCTCTAGACTTACACAACTTCCCTACAATGAGGTTTTCATTGTCATTAACCTCTGTGGAATCTGTGGGATAGTAAATTATGTCTCTTTGATGTTCAAAGATGCTCCTAATCTACCCCAGCTCCTATCTTTCTGGTCTTCTTAAATCTTATGCCACCCCATGCTCCTCTCTGTCTCCTGGCTCTACAAGAGCCTTTCCCTATCCCTCTCCATACTCTACAAAAAGCCTTTCCCAATCTCTCCTAATTCTAGTACCTTCCTCTCCGTTGATTGTTTCCCTTGTTCATGCCTGTAGCTAGTTTGTACTAGTTGCTTGCATGTTGTTTATCCCATTAAACTGTGAGTCCCTTGAGAGCAGGGACCTGCAGTTGGCCTTTCTTGGTATCATGAGCACTTAGAATAGTACCTGGCCCATAGTAGGCGCTTCATAAAATTTACTGATTGCCAATGAATTGTACAGTCTTTTTAGGGAGTGGAAAATTGGGCTGATTCAATCCACCCCATCCACAGCTATAGCATATCGCTAACGTAGCTCTACTCCTCCCGGTTTCCCCCAATATGCCTTGGAGTTGGCCCTTTCTCTATCAGCTAGGGTGTTTGTTTGACTCATCCCTCTTCCACATGCTCTTTCCAGTTAGGAGGGGTGAGGGAGCACCATCTGTGCATACACTGACAGGATAGGTGAGGAATGGAAATTCTAGATGCAACAATCTAACAGAAAAACCTACATCCTGGTCCCTTAAGGATGGGGGCTATTCCATGTATGTCTTTGCATCCCTAGCCTCTTAGGAGCTTCATAAATGCTTGTTGGCTGACTGGTTGCCATTAGGGTTTGTCATCTCAGAACTCATCCTCTGGCCAATCTCATTAGCCCTGTATTATTTGGAGGATCTTTTTAGAAGTGCAAGATGATTTAAATGAGGGCCTAGTTCGTTTTTAATGCCTTGATTTTTGTGATTATACATTAAATAATTAACACAGGAACAACTCCCTGCAATCTGGCATTCGAAGTCCTGGTGTTAAATAAACACACATGGATCTTTCCTTCTTCTTCCAAAAACAGAATCTTCAGCTTTCCCTCCCAATCTTTCATGCTGGCAGCTGCCTATCCTGAGATCCCTTTCCATGGCAAACACAACCCACAGATATGGTGGCCATTAATAATGCCATTCCTATTCCAATCACGCAGATTCATCTTGTTGATTGCACTGTCAAAGGATCATTTTGTCCTTGGCAGGCCTGGGAGATTTCTAGAGGCTCCTTCACGCTGGGACTGGGACTACGTGTGGGAAGACAACAGCTATTTGGTTTGGGGCTGAGTTGGAGGAAGGGGAGGGAGAGGTTACGGTGTCACAGAGCCCAGCAAAGGGACCTGGAGGTCATTCTGAAATGTGCTCTTGTTGAACTTTTGGCTCCCCACCCTTTAAGTTTCCTCTGGCTTGATTGGATTTCCACGTGAATGAGTGAAGAGAAGGAAATGTTTTTGAGTTATACAGGACTTTTATTCCTTCCTTTCTTTAAAAATTGGATGAGAAACTTCAACCCTTTCAACCTTTCTCACTCACTGATGAAACAGATTGCTGCTAATGGGAGTTTTGGGCACTGCCAACTTAAAATTGAAGTGGCTCATCTGTGTTCTAATGAAGTACCCTGAATGCAAGAGCTGGAAACAAACACCCATTCACAGTGTCCCCTTCTTGGCCAGTTACCCCCTACTCTCCAGATTACCCTTATCTCCTCTAAAGTCAGTGTGACCTTGACCAGTATCGGGTGATCTACTGAAGTATATAAACACTCTCACCCCTATAAGCTCCTACTCCACCCCTACCACCTTCAAAGAATGTCAGGTGAGCACTGCAAGGTGAAATGTTAACTTGATTGCTTTTACTCAATTGCCACATAGTATAACTTGGCAGATGGGTAGGAAAGAAGCAAAAATTACTATAATGGATCTGCAGAATTGGCCCAAGAGTCAAGGCAGGAGTGGATAAGGTCAGAGAGAGTGTAAGAGGAGTTGCTTGATGAGGGCAGGTGTCATTAGCTGAGATGAAATCAGGTTAGGAGTCACCTGGATTACACATGAAAGAATTAAAGGTGATCAGTAGATGTGTTTCCTCTAAACTGTGAGGCAATTTAGCATTCTAGCATTTTTATGAATTGAGGCAATCAACATTCAAAGAAGATGAAGCTAAGAAATTAGGAGGCACAGAGGGTATAGAGGCTGTCTGACACATCCAGGCAGGAAACAATGCCAGCCTGGATAAGAGCTGTGACTGCAAGAAAGGTTGTTATAGAGGAGAAGGGACAAAAGTGAGAAATAGAAAACGACTTCTTAAAAACTTGTTCAAACTTCTGATGCAGCTGGTGGCACAGAGGATAGAACACATGGCTTGCAGTCAGAAACACCTGAGTTCAAATCCCTCCTATTTACCTCAGTTTTCCCATCTGTGAAATGAGCTGGAGTAGAAAATGGTGAACCACTCCAGTACCTTTGCCAAGAAAACCCCAAATAGGGTCCCAGAGATTCTGACACAGCTGAAATGAAGTCTTTCCTCATCCCAATCCATCCTTCATTCAACCTCCAAAGTGATTTTCCTAAAGCTCAGGTAGGACCATGTCACCTTCCTACTCAGTAAACTCTAGTAGCTCCATATCACCTCCAAGATCAAATACAAAATCCTCCGTTTGGCCTTCAAAGCCCTTTAGAACCTATTCCCTCTCCTTTCCAGTCTTCTAACACCTTCCACCTTCCATTGACCAAAGACCTCTTTGCTGTAACATGAACAAGACACCCCATTTCTTAGATCTGGGCATTTTTCTCTTGTTATTCCACCATGCCCAGAATGCTCTCCTTCCTCCTCCCCACCTCCTGTCTTCCCTGGCTTCTTTCAAGTCTCAATTTAAATCCCTTCTTCTACAGGAAGCTTTCCCAATCCCTCTTAATTCTAGCACCTCCCCTCTTTTAATTATTTCCTAGTTTTCCTTTCTGTAGTTGTTTGTATATTCTCTCCTTGAGGTTATGAGCTCCTTGAGGGCAGGACCATCTTTTGTAAATATAATTTGACTACTTAGGTCTCTAAATAAATACGAGGTAATATGAAGAGGAATAAGGCACTGATAACTATAGGGAGGGGGAGGGGGCAAGCATGACAGAGCCAAGGGCTAAAAACTAGATATTTATAAATATTCAAATATAGTACCTAGATAATCTTTACTTATTACTCATCCTATCTAACAAATTACTTTCACTTTGAAGTATCTACAATGACTCTTTGGAAATAGCCTTGGAATCACCAGATGAGATGGTTTATAGTCTGTTTTTCCTTTGAAATATGAAAGGACCCTTTGATGACCCTTCCTCTCCATTCACACTGTCATTATCCTAGTATAGGTGCTTATAACCTCCCCACTGAGTTGAAGAAATATACCTCCTAGCTGGCCTCTGTGACTCTTGGGTCCCCCTCTTCTGGTCCCACCTACAAATGCTTATTCCTAAAACATAGATTTCAATTGGTCACTGCACTGCTCAGAAGCTGTCTATAACATTCTCTTTTCTGTAACATCCTATTTCCTTCTTTCTAGATTCCAAAGACCTCTAAAACTTGAGTTCAAATCCAGCCCTACACACTAGCTGTGTGACCCTAGGCAAATCATTTAACCTCCATCTGTGAAATAGAGACATTATCAAATGAGATAATATTTGTAAAGCACTTCAGAAACCTTAAAGTACTTCATAAATGCTATCATTATCTTACCTATTTCAACTTTATTTCTTATTTTTCCCAAAGGCAAGTTTGCATCCTCTGTTCTCCTCAATTCAGTTTCCTTACTGTTCTATAACCATTTAGAGAAGTAGTTAGGGCAGAAAAACTATAGCTTTGCTCTAGGGTGCTGAAATTTAGAGGGTACTGACTACAGTAATTAAAGTTTCAAGAATATGAAACAATAGAGTGCTACACCTACTTATAAAAAATAACGAGTTGAAATAGGAAACTACATGATGGTGGGCTTTGCCCTCCTTGTGTCCATACCTTAATTGATTTTTCCCTTGGCCCATGGCTCTCCTCATCTTCTACCCCATCCCATCCCATCCCATCAACTGGATGGGCAGTCTCCCTCGTATACTGTGTCTTAGGGACTCCTATTTTTATCGCTACACAACTTAACATTTCTTAAAGCATTATCTGAAGGTTTTCCCCAGAAACAAAAATTGCTAGCCACAGCTGAGTAAACATTCCTTGTTCCTTCCCAACTCTGTGTATATTTCCTCATTTATCTGTTTTTAAAAATGGAATTTTTAGTGTAAGATGGCATCCCTGCCAACCTTCTAGAGTTCTTCATGTAATATCTGGCATCTCTTTTGCCTTGACATCAGGAATGCTTTTTTTTTTCTTTTTCCTCAAAATTATTAGAGAGCTTGCTTCTGTCTCCACATTTTCTGGAAGTGCTTTATCAATAAACTTGTTCTATATGTGAACAACATCAAATCAGCAAGTGAAGCTAGGGCAGCTGGGGGATGAAAGTGGATGGCACGTTGGGCTTGGGGTCAGGAAGACCTTAGTCCAAATTCTGATTCCTTATCTGTGAAGTAGGTATAATAATAGTGCCTACCTCCCAGAGTTGTTTGGAGGATCCAATGAGTTAACATCAAGTGAAGCAAGAAGGTGGCACGTTGAGTTTGAGTTTAAATCGGGCCTCAGATGCTTACTAGCTATGAGACCCTACTCACATCACTTAACCTCTATTTGCCTCAGTTTCTGCAGTTGTAAAATGGGAGAAAGAAAAGCACCTATCTCCCAGGGTTGTTGTAAGGATCAAATGAAGCAGCTAGGTGGCGCATTGGATAGAGTGTTGAGCCTGTAATCAGGAATATTTGAGGTTAGGGCCTCAAACACTTACTAGCTGTGTGACCCCAGGCAGGTCCCTTAATCTCTGTCTATCTCAGTTTCTTCAACTGTAAAATGAGGAAAATAAAAGCGCCTATCTCCCAGGGTCATCATAAGGATCAAATGAAATAATATTTGTAAAGTGCTTACCATAATTCCTGGCATATAATTAATAAAATCTTATTCCTTGCCTCCACCTTCCCCATAAGTAAAACACTTTTCAAACCTTAAAAACACTATTTAGAGGGGGCGGAGTCAAGATGGCGGAGTAGAAAGATGCACATTTGCGAGCTCCGAACCCACAGCCCATAGAATTAATATAAGAAGAGATCCCCATAAGTTCTGGATCACTGCAGGGGGTGCAGAAACATAGTGGAAGAGATTTCCGTTCCAGAGAGCCCTGAAGAGCCGTCCACAGGGTCCGTGGCGCCCCGGAAAGTGGACCCCACCCCAGAGCTCCCCAGGCCGAGGCCCCAGAGAAGCTGATCCGAGCAGGCTTCAGGGAACGAAGCACCGGCGGCCTGGAAGGTCCCTCCACCCACAGAAGCTACAGGTCAGTGAGAGAGATGGCTGGCTGGCCAAAGGGGAGCGGGGTGTCTCCATGACACGGGCCCCCTCGGGGGGAAGCGGTGGTGGCAGAGGCGGGGGCGGCGGCAGAGGCAGCAGCGGCGGAGGCAGCTGTCGTGTGGCGGCGGCCCGGGACTCCCCCAGCAGCAGGCAGGATCTTCATTACTGAAAGTCTCTGCATAAACAACCTGAGGGAGCTGAGCCTGGGAGGCGGCCCTGCCCCCACCTCAGCACCAGAACTAAAGCTCACATTGATTAGCAGCTGTGCGCGGCGCAGAAAGCCCATTTGAATCTCAGACCCCAACCACTAGCTGGGCAGATCTAGGTGGGGGTGGACAGGAATCTCAGAAGTCAAGTAACTGGCTGGGAAAATGCCTAGAAAAGGGAAGAAAAATAAGACTACAGAGAGTTTTTTCGAACAGATGCAAATGATCCCGACTTTCAGATCTGACGAGGAGGACATATTCTTGCCATCAGGAAAAGACGTGGAGGGCGGGGTCTCGGTACCCCAGACATCCCAGGGGGATGTCAAGTGGGCTCAGACCTTGGAAGAGCTCAAAAAGGATTTTGAAAAGCAAGTTAGACAGGTGGAGGAAAAACTGGGAAGAGAAATGAGAGAGATGCAAGAAAACTATGAAAAACGGGTCAATACCTTGGTAAAGGAGACCCAAAAAAATGCTGAAGAAAATATCACCTTGAAAAATAGGCTCACTCAATTGGCAAAAGAGGTTCAAAAAGCCAATGAGGAGAAGAATGCTTTCAAAAGCAGAATTAGCCAAATGGAAAAAGAGGTTCAAAAGCTCACTGAAGATAATAGTTCTTTCAAAATTAGAATGGAACAGATGGAGTCTAATGACTTTACAAGAAACCAAGAAATCACCAAACAAAACCAAAAGAATGAAAAAATGGAAGAGAACATGAAATATCTCATGGGAAAAACAACTGACCTGGAAAATAGATCCAGGAGAGACAATTTAAAAATTATGGGACTACCTGAAAGCCATGATCAAAAAAAGAGCCTAGATATCATCTTCCATGAAATTATTGAGGAAAACTGCCCTGACATTCTACAAGGCAGAGGGTAAAATAAGTATTGAAAGAATCCATCGATCACCACCTGAAAGAGATCCAAAAAGAGAAACTCCTAGGAACATTGTGGCCAAATTCCAGAACTCCCAGGTCAAGGAGAAAATCTTACAAGCAGCTAGAAAGAAACAATTCCAGTATCATGCAAATAAAATCAGGATAACTCAAGATCTAGCAGCTTCTACATTAAGGGATCGAAGGGCGTGGAATAGGATATTCCAGAAGTCAAAGGAACTAGGACTCAAACCAAGAATCACCTACCCAGCAAAACTGGGTATAATACTTCAGGGGAAAATATGGTCTTTCAATGAAACAGAGGACTTTCAAACATTCTTGATGAAAAGACCAGAGCTGAAAAGAAAATTTGACTTTCAAACACAAGAATGAGAAGAAGCATGAAAAAGTAAACAGCAAAGAGAAGTCTTAAGGGACTTACCAGAAGTGAACTGTTTACATTCCTACATGGAAAGACCATATTTGTAACTCTTAAAACTTTTCAGTATCTGGGTAGTTGGTGGGTCCATACACACACATGTACACACATGCACACACATACACACATGCACACACATACAGAGACAGAAAGCACAGATTAAATTGAATAGGATGGGACCATATCTTAAAAGAAATTAAGGTAAATGGTGAGAGAGAAATGTAGTGGGAGGAAAGAGGGTGAAATGGAATGGGGTAATTATATGTCATTTAAGAGGCAAGTAGGAGACTTTTTAGTGGAGGGAAAAAGAGGAGAGCTGAGAAAAAAAACAAGAAGTTTACCCTCATCACATTTGACTAAAGGAAGGAATAAAATGCACACTCATTTTGGTATGAAAACCTTTATTACAGTATAGGAAAGTGGGGGAGAAGGAGATAAGCAAGGCGGGGGATGATGGAAGGGAGGGTAAAGGGAGGAGGGAGCAATTTGAAATCAACACTCGGGGAGGGACAGGATCAAAAGACAGAAGAGAAACAACGAGGGGCAGGTTAGGATGGAGGGTAATTCAGTTAGTCTTACACAACACGACTATCAGGGAAGTCATTTGCAAAACTACACAGATATGGCCTATATTGAATTGCCTGCCTTCCCAAAGGGAATGGGTGGGGAGGGAGGGATGGAGAGAATTTGGAACTCAAAGTTTTAGGAACAACTGTTTAGTATTATTGTTGCTACTAGGAAAGAAGATATACAGTTAATGAGGAATAGAAAGTCATCTGGCCCTACAGGAGAAAAGAGAAGATGGAGACAAGAGAAGGGAGGGATGACAGAAGAGAGGATAGATTGGAGACAGGGAAAATTAGATTGCTTGGGGTATTGGGGTGGGGGGAGGGGATAAGAGGGGAGAAAATTTGGAACCCAAAATTTTGTGAAAATGAATGTAAAAAATTAAATAAATAAATAAATATTTAAAAAAAAAAATAAGGGAAGGGACAACTTCCTGTCCCGATCACACAATCCAGAGATTTCTCATGTCACGTCTTATACAGAAGTCATGATATCACCGAGGGCAAAGTTGTCCAAGAAACAAAATCTTGGTTCAAGTCTTTGCTGCTGATGAAACAACAGAAATCAAGACAAAACCATGAAATAAAGAATGGTTAAAAAAAAAACACTATTTAAATTATAGCTATATCATGAAAAATGTGTGTTGAATACATTTCATGCAAGGCATAGGTCTGGCCTTCAATGTGATTACCGTCTAGATGAATGATGAGATAAGAACACATAAGATGAGAAACTACAGTGAAGAATACAAAGGGATGGATAAATATAAAAGTGTGTTATGTCAGCTACAAATGCTGAAGGAGTTTAGAAGAGAGGAAGGAAGATCAGTGGGAGAAGGGCTCTGATACTTGATTCAGATTCATCAGTTTGAGGATGAGCTCAGCCTTCAGAGATGTGTAGGCCTTGCACAGGTAAAGGTCAAGGTAAACAAGAACTCCTGGTGGAGGAGGACAACATACCAGTGTCATAGATCTATCTAGATGGGAAGTTAAAGTCTCTCTAGTCCAGACTTCTCATTATATAGATGAATAAATTGTGTCCTGGAGGTGAAACAATTTGCTCCAAGTCACACAGCTAGGAAGCCTCAGAGCTGAGTCTCAAGCTCAGGTCCCACAGCTCCAAACTTAATACTTTTCTGACTACATCTGGGAAAGTCACTTTCCCCTCTCTGTGTCTCCATTGCTTCCTCTGTAAAATGGTGGGACTGCCAAAGAGGAGAAATGAGAATGAACCTTCCCTCCTTTCTTGCAGAAGGGGTGACTCCAGCTGGGGAATATTTCACATGATGTTGGACTTTGTCACCATGTTCTGTAGTTTTGCTGAGCTCCCTTTCTCTCCCTTATTTTCCTTTTTATTCTTTATTATAAGAGATATAAACCTCTCTGAGTGGAGAAGCAAAGACATGTGGGAAAGTGAAGGTGATATATAAACAAAATATGCCAATGAGAATTTTAAAAATAAAGTGAATGGGTCACTGCTCAACTCTGAGGCTTTGAGGACCCTTCAGATCTAAAGTCTTGGGATCCTATGCTTATATGATCTCTAAGGAACTTCCAGTTCTAAATCCTATAATGCTGTGGAATTTATTGACAGGATTAGAATAATCCTCAACAAAAAGCATGAAGATACCATTAGGGATAGATGAGGAATAGTTATATGGGTGATAGAAATCATAGATTCCATGAGGGCATAAATGATACTATACATTTCTACTGTATTCTCTATACCATTTGGCAGAGTATTGTGCATAGAGCAAGTCCTCAATAAATTGCTTGCTGAATTCAGGCTACTCAGGCTCAATTCATCCCTAATGGAGTTTAGAAGCCATGGAAAGAACCCTGAGGACATCATAGGATTTAGTATTTATTTTTTAAAACAAAATACTTCACATTCTCAAAATATTTTTGGTGCTTGTGGGATCTCTACAGTATCTCTTTTTGACAATATTATGATGATCCTTGCACAGCTAAATGGAGATTTTTAGAGCATCTGGGAAAGTGACTTTTAATCATTCCACATTAGAATGCTAAAGTCTTGACAGTGGGTCTTGGGCTGAGGCCTAGCTTCTCCTGTCACTGCTCAAATAGGAACCGCTTCCCACATAGGCAATGATGGCCCTTAGAGTGAAGGTCAGACTTCAGGCCCTGCCTTAAAGGAATATTCTAGAATAACTGTCCAAGTCATGTCATATTGTCCTTGTGGTATCTAGGATACCAGGTTTCACTAAAAACTTTCCCATTAAATATAGGAGGCAATCCAGGGTGCCTTCTTTCCTGGATGTAATTTGAAACAATTCTAGAAATGTTAGTAAATATCACTAAGATGGGAGACAGAAATTAATGGAATAAAAATTGGAAAGTAGAAGAAAAAAATCTTCATTTATTAACAATATGATGGTTTACTTGAAAAAAAAACAACTTAAAAAAACAACCAAAGAATCCATATAGAAACAAGATGAGATAATTAATAGTTTCAGTAAGTTAGCAGGATATAAAATTCCCACCTAACCTATTAAAAAATATCTCTATATAGGAATACAAAATGCAAGGTAAAATAATAAAAAGTCCTATTCAAAATAACTACAAAATGCATTATATCTGAGGGTCAATTTCCAAAGGTATATTTAAGGCCTATAAAGATATAATTACAAATTATCTTTAAACAAAGAAAACTTAAATAATTAAAAGGCTATTAAGTGCTCATGGCTGTGTCGTATCAATAGAATAAAAATTGTGCTGACTAATTAATTTACAAATTTAATTATATGCCATTTAAACTACTAAAGGGATGCTTTACAGAGCTGGACAAAAATAAAATAACAAAATTCATTTGGAGGAACAAATGATCTAGAATCTCAAGTGACATCAAGAGAAAAAATAGAATTGAAGAGGTAATAGCACTTCAAAACCTAAACTTATAATAATCAAAACTATTTGGTACTGTTAAGGAGGGGGAAAGTAGATCATTGGAACAGATTAGATGAGAATAAAAAATAATTGACTTCAGTAACACAGTGTTTGATAAATCCAATAATATACATCACTTGAGTAAGAACTCTCTAACAAAAATTTGAAGAAAAACAGGGAAGGAGTCTGGAAGCAATTATATGTAGACCAACCTCTTATACAATATACCACAGCAATCTCAAAGTGCCTAGGTATTCTGAATATTAAAGGTCACACAAAAAATTAGAGGAGGAAGATCAGGCTCTTTTTACAGCTATGGTGAGAAGAAAGAATTCTTAAACAAATAAAGAACAGAGGCAATCACAAAAAATAAAATAGGTATTTTTGACTATATTAAATTGAAAAGCCTTTTCATAAATGAAATTGAAAAATTAGAATAAGAAGAAAAGTTGTTAGTTGTGGTAGGGGGAATCTTTACATCAAATATCTCTAGGAAGATTGAGCAAATATGTAAGATATTTAGAAAGAAACACAAATATGTAAGATTGAAAGTCATTTTCCAAAGGATATGCGTCAAATAATGTGAATAAGAAATTCTTAAAAGAAATGTAAGCAATTAGGAGAGCTCTACAAATTACTAAACATAAGCAAAATGCAAACCAGAACAACTCTGAAATTTTTACCTCACATCTAGGAAATTGGCAAGGATGACAGAAAATAGGAATGGTCAATGTTGGAAGGTTTGTGAAGAGACAGGCACAATGATTGATATAATGTTAATGAAACTAAGAAATGGTCCTACCATTCTGGAAAGCAATTTGAAATTATGTTACAAAAGTGAAGAAAATCTATACATGCTTTGACTGAGAGATCCCACTGTTAGGTATATACTTCAAGGAGGGCAATAATAAAAAGGAAAGTCCTATATATACCAAAATATGTACAGCAGCACTTTTTGCAGTAGAGAAGAAGTAAAAGCCAAGTCGCCCATCCATTGAAAATATGGCTGAACAAATAGTGGCATTTTCATTAAATGATAATAATAGCTAACATTTATTTTTGTTGTTTTTGTTCAGTCTTTTTAGTCATGTCTTACTTCTTCATGACTACATTTAGGGTTTTCTTGGCAAAGATATCAGCGTGATTTGCCATTTCCTTCTCCAGCTCATTTTATACATAAGGAAATAGGGTTAGGTAACTTGTTCAGGGTTGCATAGCTAGTAAGTGTCTAAGGCCAGATTTGAACTTGGGAAGATGAGTTTTTCTAATTTCAGACCCAGAACTCTGTCCATTGTGCCACCTAGCTGTCCTTACATTTATATAGCTCTTAACTGTATACCATGCACTGTGCTAATCACTTTACAATCATTGCCTCATGTGATCTTCACCACAACATTGCAAAGTAGGTACTGTTATTATCTCCATTTTACAAATGAAGAAACTGAGGCAAACAAATTAAGTGACTTACCAAGGATCACACAGCTAGCATATCTTTGAGGCTAAATTTGAACTCAGGTTTTCCTGACTCTAGTACTCTATCTACCTTGCCAGTGATAAAGGGAAGCATGTAAAGACTTAGCTGCAGTACAAACAGTGATTACAGACAGTGAAAATGGGAACAAAGACAATTACAAAATGGAATGCTATGACATTGTAATTATTAACCTTGGTCCCAAAGAAGAGGCTGTGATGGAATATTATTGTGTTATAAGAAATGACAAGCAAGATGCTTTCAGAAAAACTTGGGAAGACACATGAACTGATGCAAAGTGAAATGAATAGACCCAGTACAGTGTACACAGTAACAGCAATACTGTAAAATGATCAGCTGTGAATGACTTAGCTATTCTTATCAATACAATGATCCAAGACTATTCTAAGGACTGCTATTCATCTCCAGAGAAAGAATTGGTGGAATATTAAAAAAGATTAAAACATTTTTTCACTTTATTTTTCTTGTTTTTTATTTTGAAACATGGCTAATATGAAAGTATGTTTCACATGATTTTGCCCACATAATTGATAGTATATTTCTTGTCTTCCTAATGAGTATGGGAAAGTTGGAGAGAGAATGTGGAACTCAAAAAAAATTATTGAACTTTTAAAAATATACAAATAATATATTTTTTAAAACATTTAAAAAGGAGAAAAAATAGAGGCAGTAGTTTGCTTTCAGTAACAGCTAGAGCTGTAAAAGCTATTTTAAAGCCCTTTTAGTCTAAGTTACAAGATAGGATGAGGAAGTAAATGAGCAGTTTTTAATTTCTTTCTTCTCTCCTAGCAGACAAACATACCCCCATTCTAACAAAGGCAGTCTTGGAAAGGACCATCCAGTGCTCCTTCACAGTGACTCACACTTGGCCCTACTTAGTCTCGAGGCCTTGGGGCAGCTATGAACATTTAAAAGTTAATGCTTTAATGAAGGTACTCTTTGAGTCTATGATTACTCATCTCATTTAAACCCTATCCCATTTGAGAATCAAAATACCAAAGGTGAATTCAATGCCAATGGGTGGATTCCATGGCATGAGAATCAAAACAAGATTTCCTCATCCGTTGTGTCCCTCCTTCCACCCAACATGATAAGCTAGTTTGTCAGCTGTATGGACGTTTCTTCTTGAAAAAGAGAAAGGAATGACAGAGGTACCTCAAAGGACAGCAAGCGCAACCAACAAGCAAACATAGTCTGTGAAGGAGGAGGTTACAAATAGCTCTAGTCATATTAACATTAGCATATTAATGCCTACTTTCTGTAAAGAAAAAGAAAGGCAAAACTATACAGTAACATGAATGAGATGGGATCAGAAAAGGAGAGGATAGAGTGGGAGGGAATCTGAATCAGAGGGAGACTTGTGCTCTCTTTCCTAATCAATCAAGAAGCATTTGACAAATGCTTATTGGGATGTGCCAGACACTGTTCCAAGTACTGGGGATACAAATAGGAAAGGAAAGAGAGAGAGAGAGAGAGAGAGAGAGAGAGAGAGAGAGAGAGAGAGAGAGAGAGAGAGAGAGAGGAAGGAAAGAAAGAAAGAAAGAAAGAAAGAAAGAAAGAAAGAAAGAAAGAAAGAAAGAAAGAAAGAAAGAAAGAAAGGGAGGATGGAAGGAAGGAAGGAAGGAAAGAAGGAAGGAAGGAAGGAAGGAAGGAAGGAAGGAAGGAAGGAAGGAAGGAAGGAAGGAAGGAAGAAAGGAAGGAAGGAAGGAAGGAAGGAAGGAAGGAAGGAAGGAAGGAAGGAAGGAAGGAAGGAAGGAAGAGAAAACAAAATAAAAGGAACAATCTGTTCTCAAGGACATTATGGGCAGAAGGTGGGAAAGGCCATTCAATAAGTACATGCATAGGAATATGGAGAATGAATACAAAGAAGATAAAAACAAATTAAATAAAAAGTAGTTTGGGAGGGAGAGCACTAGCTTCAAATAAAAGGCGATGCCTCAGCAAGGTCTTGAAGGAAGAAAGGGATTATATTCTATGAAGGAGGAATAAATCGGTAGTGTATTCTAGGCATGGGCTTAGGCAAATATAAAGGCACTGTCAGAAGAAGAGTGGCGGGTGTGAGGCTAGTTTGTATGGATTACAGAGTTTGGGAAGGGACAGTAGTACACAATGATGCTGGGAAGATGCGTTGGGATCTAGTCGTGAAAGGCTTTAAAAGCTAAGCAGGAGAGCTTATATTTGAACCTAAAGGCAACAAGGAGACATCAGAGCTGACTGAGTAGCAGAATGACAGGGAAGCTCTACATTAAACATTTGTGGAGAACAGACAGGAGAAGGGAGAAGTTTAAGACAGAGAGACTGATTAGGAGACTGTTGGAATAATCTAGCTGAGAGATGCTAAGTTCCTGAACTGAAATGGCTACTGTTTGAGTAAGGACAAATCAGATGTGAGGGATTCTACGGAGACAGAAAAAAACAAGATTTAGCAACTGATTGTATGTGTGGGGTGAGTAAAAGTGGGCAGTCAAGGAGCAATCAGTCAAACAATTATTAAGCATCTCCTGTGTGCCAGGAACCGTATTTGGTGCTAGGAGCACATGCAAAAAGAATGAAGCTATTTCTTGCAATGAGCTTATACTCTAATGGGAAAAAAAAGTGCATATAGATATATACAGCTTAAATATAAAATTAATAAATGCAAAGTAATTTAGGAGGGAAGGCAGCTAGGTGGTGCAGTGGAAAGAATGCCAGGCCTGAACGAATGTTAGACACTTACTAGCTGTGGTACCCTGGGCAAGTCACTTAACCTCATCTGTAACATGAGATGCAGGGGGAAATGGCAAGCCACTCCAGTATCTTTGCCAAGAAGATCTCAAATGGAGTCATGAAGAATCAATTATGACTAAAATGACTAAACAACAAAATTTAGTAGGGATGGAAGACACTAGCATTTGGGATGGGGACATTAAGAAAAACCATGCAGATGACGGTGCTGGAGCTACACCTTAAAAGAAGAGAGGGACTCTATGAGGCAGAGGTAAGAGGTGAATACATTCAAACATGTAGGATGTCTAGTACAATTTCACATAAATGGGAGACAGTGTGATACATGAGAAATAGAGAGAAGGTCTGTTTGGCAGAATAAAAGATTGCAGAAGGAGCTGTAATATGCAATGAGACTGGAGAAATAGACTTGGGGCTAGGGTGTGTAGAGCTTTAAGAGCTAAACAGTAGAGTTTATCTTTGCTCCTAGAAGCAATAGGAATCCACTTGAGTTGGTGGAGTAGGAGAGTCACATGTTCAGATCTCTGTTTAAGGAAGGGTTCTTTTGCAGAGGAGTATGGATTGGAGTGTTTAGAGACATGAGGCAGGGAGAGTACTTAGCTGTTGCAGTGATTTGTGTGTGTGGTCTTAACTTCAGGCTGTTAGTGGCAAGGCTAAGTCAATGTAGGTAGTTCTGAAGGCTGCAGAATTTGACAGAGAGGAAGAGGATACAAGCCCCCTTTTGCCTAAACATCTTCCTTCCTCTCTCCTCCCTTTCTCCTTTTTCATTCTTTCCTTCCTTCCTCTTCCTTCTTTCCTCCCTTCCCTCCTTATTTCCTTCCTTCCTTTTCTTCCTCCCTTCAATGCTTCCTTTCTTCTGTCCTTCCTCCCCATCTTCTCTTCCTTCCTCCTTCCCTTTAAAAGAATAAAGGTTATAACTCGACCTGATTGGCATAATCACAGAAGGCCCAGACATCTTGACCCAATGAAAAGTAAGCTGGTTAGAAATAAATCCCTAATCAGTTTGAAAGGATCATGGGGGTTTGGGTTGGTAGATGAAAACAGATGACACCATGAAGCATCTTGCGGTTGACTGAAAGAATGGAACAAACCAGTTGAGAATTGTACGTGTCAACAGTAAATGGTATAAGAATCCAGCGAGAAAGGGCTCCTACAAGAGAATTGCCCTGGGGCAGCAGGATGAGAAGATTTTTCTCTCTCCTTCTCTCCCGATGACCAGGTGATGACCTTGTGAACTTCAAAACAATGAGAAGATATGCAGTGTCATTAGGAATGTGTGGTGGAACTGTAGCATTGTCCGTATCTTAGCTGGGAGCTGGGAGGCAGGAGGATCACCGAGATACACACAAGCAAGTCATCTGTAGGACTCTACAAGGGCACAAAGTCATCACCTGGTTGATGGGAGAAGAGGAGAGAGAGAGAAAAAAAGAAAGAAAGAAAGGAAGGAAGGAAGGAAGGAAGGAAGGAAGGAAGGAAGGAAGGAAGGAAGGAAGGAAGGAAGGAAGGAAGGAAGGAAGGAAGGAAGGAAGAAAAAGAAAGACAGCATACTTTCATCCTCCACCCTTTTTCCCCAAATTCTCTCTTAGGAGTCCTTCCGCACCGGATTTCCACAGCACTCCACTGAATTCTTGCTGTAGTATGCAATTCTAAACTGGTTTGCTTTATTATTCTTAGGCCAGACATATGCTTGATTCCTTAAGCCAATCACAATTTACTGAATGATATCATCTGCTTTCATCTAATGACCTTGAGAGATCACAGAACACTATCAAAAATGAGCACTCCATAAAGTGAGTAAAGGAAATATAAAAGAACCAAGAGTTTGGTCACATGTGTACTGTAAGTTTGAGTTCATTGTGCCTAGGGACCTTGTATATGTATTAGAGGAGGACATGTCGTTTTTAGGGAGATTGTTTCTATAACAATTTTCCTTCCTATACCTACTTAGTAAAACCTTTTCCTAAGAGCTAATTGAGGCTGTTAGAGGCAGCTAGGTGGTGCAGTGGATAGAGCACCAGTGCAGGAGTCAGGAGGACCTGAGTTCAAATCCCACCTCAGACACTTGACCCTCACTAGCTGTATGACCTTGGACAAGTCACTTAACCCCAACTGCCTTATCCTGGGTCATCTCCAGTCATTCTGATGAATATCTGGTCACTGAATTTAGATGGCTTTGGAGGAGAAGTGAGGCTGGTGATTTGCACAGCCCTCCCTCACTCAAAAAACAAAGTCAAGTGCAAGTCATGCCATTGTTTCTCTGATGGCATGGTCCTCTTTGGCAATGGAATGACAAACACACAATTGAGGCTATTGACAGATAGTCAGTGTAAAGTATACCACTGGGGGCTTTTGAGAAATAGTACTAGAAACCAAACCCCTCAGGGTTACCCTCAGAATTCTAAGGGGAGTAATAAGTTACTCTCTGGGGTCCCAGTCTGCCAACTACAGTGGGACTAGAAGGACTGATCTCATAAGTGCTCCTCTTCCTTCCTTCCTTCCTTCCTTCCTTCCTTCCTTCCTTCCTTCCTTCCTTCCTTCCTTCCTTCCTTCCTTCCTTCCTTCCTTCCTTCCTTCTCTCCCCTCCTTCCTTCCTTCCTTCCTTCCTTCCTTCCTTCCTTCCCTCCCTCCTTCCTTCCTTCCTTCCTTCCTTTTTTCCTTTCTTCTCTATAAATGCCCAGTTCATGCCTTCCAGCCAAGGTAATGTATCCAGTCTTTGCAGTTTCCTTCTCTCCCTATAGAGGTTATGTTTTAGAAATGTGGGAAGAAAATCCTGCAGCTGGAAACCTCTCCCATTAAAGCCACAGTAGATGTTCTTTCTTCTCCCCATACCCTACAACTCACTGCTTCTGAGTTCACTGTCTTTTTATTCAGGCAAAAGAAAATGGGCATTTGAGTAGAGCGTACATTTGCAAGGTTTGTGGAAGGAAATAATGATTTCCATTCATTGGTCTGAGGCTCCAGTGCCCCAGCCCAGCCCCAGCCTAACTAGATGTCCTAACATGTCCATTGTCCCTAAGCAGGGTAGCGATGGGGGGTCCTCTTCCCCTTTCACTACCCATACATGACGCAACATATCAAGCAGCCTGGGTGTTTTGTTAGCCAACAACTTTCTCAGTTTAATAATTTAAATAAAAACTAAACATTTGAGAAAAGAAGCAGACTTCGAAACTTCAGCTGCCTCTCACACCTAGCCTGGATAAGTAATGGAAGTGGGGAGTGAGAGTGACTAGTATACATGGTCATTCGACTTCTCCCTGGAAAAGGAGAAAGGGAGGGGCGGAGGGAAACATAGGCATTTCAAACGTCCAGATCAGCTTTGACCAACAATGTCAATTCATTAGTCAAGGAACATCTCTATTGGCTCCTTCTCTGTATGACACTGTTCATAACAGCCTCTTCTCTGACATCTCTGATGGCTGCTCACAGAGATTCCTGGAATCCTCCTTCTTCTCCCAACAAGCCCCCTCCATTTCAAGGCTGGGACAGACCTTGGAACCTGAGAGGCTGAGAAACCCCTGAGCAAAGGGACCAGTTCCTCTTACTCCAGGGCTTCATGGAAGGGGAGGGACTTAAAGCTGCGATGCATTTATTTTATTGAGGCTTTTTATATCATTTATTTTCAAACACAACACCTCCCTCTATATCCTATGAACCTTCTTTTATGATCAAAAAAGAAAAAGAAGAGGAAAAAAAAACCACTAAACAAAACTTAGCAATACAGTAATCACATCTGGCAGTTTAGGCAGCACTTCCCCGCATTCTGCCCCCACCTTGGAACTGAAAGAAGGGAGGAGCATTTCCTCTTTTCTCAGGAGCAATGAGGAGTTATAATTGCACAACATTCGTTTCACGTCAGTTATTTCTATTTGCAGCGTTACATCATGCATGTCACCCTCCTGGGTGGCAGAGGGACTTGTGTAGCTCAGGGATAGTATGAGCTATACCCTGCAGATCTACCCAAAACAGACAGGTCACAGTGGAGAGTTCTGACCAAAGGTGCTCCACTGGAGAAGGAAATGACAAACCACACCAGCATCTTTGCCAGGAAAACCTCACCGACAGGAGACTGGTGTGGTGCGCAGGGTCACAAAAAGTCAGACATGACCAAATGGCTAAAGAACAAGTCATGTGTATTATTCTCCTAGATCTCCTTATTGATTCTGCATCGGTTCATATGAGTCTTCACATGTTTCTTTGAGTTCTTCATAGTCTCCATTAGATATGGAGTAATCATGGAACCCCAACTCATACATCACAGTTTATTCAGACATTTCATTTTATTTAGTTTGGTTTTGCTACCACAAAAAAAGTGTCTATTAATACTTTTTGGTACACACAGGCTTCTTTTCTTTTCTTTTGTCCTTTGACCTCCTTCAGACACTTTTTTCTCCTAATCTCTCCAGTGCCCCAAGTTTTTAACTATGGGAAAAAAGGGGGTGATACCACGTTGTCCCAATCTGAAGGAGGCCCCATGGAATTCCAACACACAAAACAGTCGCTGTGCAAACCCTGGCCCCAGCCCTTTCACCCCACCTCCAGTCCTCAGCCCCAACCCCACACACCCACCCACACAGGCACTACCCTTCCCCCCTCCCATTCCCCCTTCCATTTTCAATGTGTTTTCAATCTGCTCAGGAACAGTAAACACACTCCCTTCTCCTCTGAAGCCTCATCTGCTTGCAGTCAGCTCTGGGCTTTTGGTTTCACCAGATGTGTAAGACAGTGGCTTGCACTGACGCGATCAGATTTCAGGGAACACTCTGTTTTCCTCTCTCTGGCCTTGCTTGTTTTCTTCAGAGTGAGGAGGGCCAATTCGTGAGTTGTTCCTTCTCCCCCCTTCTCTCCCTTACCCCACTCCTTACACTCCTACAGACACAGTTTTGAAAAGAATTCTTACAAAGTAACCCCATGAAAACCAAAATTTCCTTTGGAAGGCAAGCAGGAATTGGAGCCAGAGTCACTGTGCAAAGGAGACCGTGTTCCTTGTTTGAGAGCCAATGATACAAGAAGCAAGTGAAAAGTGAAGGAGGGAATTGGCACAAACTAGAGTTTTTTGTTTTTTGGGTTTTTGGTTTTTTTTTTTTTGGTCCATTGTATATTTTTTCTTCTTTTTGCTCTGCTGAGCTGTCATTCTCTCCTACTCAGCCTGACACCACTTGCGTGAACTTCTGATCCTTCCAGTAAACACGCTGCTTTCCCAACCTTCCCCTTCTTCTGCCCCTTCCCTCTTTCGCTGCCCTTTCCCCTTTTGCTGTTTTCTTCTTCCTCTCCCCCACTCCCACTCTGATCCCCTTCTATTCTTGCACTTTCACCTCCTTGACTGTAACTAGCTGCTTCTTTATCCCCTGGGTCAGGGAATCCATGAGAAGCACCCTGGACTTGGAGATGGGATGAGAGGAGGACCCAGGTTTAAACCCTGCCTCAGATATTTACTAGCCGTGAGATGCATGCCACAGGTCTATAAGCCTGCTTCCCCATCTGTGAAAATGCAAGTGGAAACAGCTCTGTAAAATTCATCTGTAATCTTTTCATCTCTAAAATGCAGATAATTAATTGTACAGGTTTTGGAGACTCAGCCAAGGTGACTGCGTCAGCAATGAACTACTAGGCCACGGTCATTTTCATTGAAATTGTCAGTTGCCAAAGCCCAATTTCTTTCTGATTGAGCCTAATGGTTTGGTTTGGTTTTTAGATCATGAGGCTATCACTAACATAATATAAAGAAACCGCTTCTGGGACTTAAAGGAAAGGAGGTGCTTGGTTCCTCCCTACTATATGTAAACATAGGGTTCTACATTGGGATTTTCATTTTTCTTTTTTCTCTACTTCATTCCTTTTGTCAATTATTGTTTATTCATCATATTCCTGATCTTTCCCTTGCCCTTTCTCTAGTTGCTTGAGTTGGAACAAGTCATTAATTCCTCCATAGAAAGCAATGATATGTATAAGAGGATCATAATGTGCATTAGCAGAAGGGTGAGAAAAGAATTCAGTAACTTAACAGAATTCTGGAGGCCAGGGAGTTGTCTCATAGAAACATATAAAGAGAAAGAACAAGTTTTTGCAAGGTTGCTAATTAGTCTTTTAAAATTTTTCACCTCTGCTTGGCATTGTGTAAACAAGCAGCCAACCTTGGTTTTCTTTCTGATGGCTTACAGATGCTTCCCTTGCTGCCAGCCTGATTCTGTCATTACTACTACATCCATACTGGTAGATGCTGTGGCCATCACCACTGGCAGACCTTCAGACCTTTGGAAACTCATTTCTGATACAGGAGTACTTTTCACTTAAGGCCACAAAAGGACAAACATGAAGAGGAAACATAAACCCAGGGGCAGGCTTGCCTAGTCAGGGAACGGGCTCTCAGCTGCCATGTGACTGGGCAAAGGGTCAACTATCTCTTTCCCACCCAGTTCACATGAGGCAGCTGCTCTCAGGAAGCAGTATTAAGGCTTCTGAGCCAAAAGGAAGGGCACAAGAGAGAATCAGTTCACCCCTTCTGTATCTCTAAGAGTTCTGAGTCAGCAGCTAATTAAGGAATGGTCAGAGATGAACAGCTAGAAGCTAGTCCCTAGAGTTCCCACCACATAGGCATACAGTAAGAATAAAATAAGAATATGCAGAGCTTCCTATGTGATAGGCACTATGCTAAGTGCTTTATAGTATTGTCTCGCTTGATCCTCATAATAACCTTAAAAATTAGGTGCTATTATTATCCCCATTTTACAGATGAGGAAAATGAGACAAACAGAGGTTAAGAGACTTGCCCAGAGTCATACAGCTAGTGAGTGTCTGAGGGTGCATTTGAATTGAGGTCTTCCTTACTCCAGATCCAGACTCTCTATTCACTACACCACCTCCAAGTCCACGGTCTCTCCAGCATGGCTGTGAAATGACCCACAAGAGGATGGTTTGGGCATCCCAAATCCCTCAAGTTATTCAGTGTCCAACTATTTTCCAGGAAGTAGATAGGATACAACCTCAGCACTCAGCCTTCTGCAGATTGAAGATCTTCCAATCCAACTTTCCATCTTCCTACAGACATATCAGGAAGGGACGTGGTAAATCTGGTTCCAAAGTCATTGTACAGTCATTTCTGTAAGCCTGCCTCCTAACCCACTGTGGTCCCCAGTCCTGAAATCTCTGTGTGGTCTCAGCCCTCCACCTCTGCTCCTACTTCCCTCATAGCACATTAAGATCTTGATGTTTCTAAGAAACCAGAGTTTCTTACCTGACTTGGCTTGTGATTACACTTGTCTGACCTTAATTTGGACTCACAAACCTTTTTTTTTGCCCAGAAAGATTTTCAGTCTCAGTGATTGCCCTAGTCATCAGTACCTATCATCCTGCCCTTTCTGGCCCCTCAGTGGTGATATTGCCTGACCTTTACTAAACCAATGGCCTCTACTGATGACTAGGTAGTCTAATGAATAGAGTCCTGGACTGAAGAGTCAGAAATGAAAGCATTCATAAACTTTCTTCAAACCTTGCTAGCTGTTAGACCCTGGGGCAAGTCACTTATCCTATATATAGCATGGGTTTTGGGGGTTTTTTTGTCACATCTATTAAAGTATAAGCTCCTTGAGGGCAGGGATTGTCTTTTGGCTCTTCTTTAATCCTCAGCTCTTAGCTAAGTGCCTGGCACATGGTAGACACTTAATAAATGTTTAATGATTGATTGAGTGACTTAATGAACTTCAATTGTGCCTGTCTTCCTTCAACCACAAATAGAGATAATAGCAACATATACTTCCCAGAGTGTATATGACGTTTGAATGAGATAACATGTATAAATCAGCAAATATCTGCTAGCTTAATCAGTCATGGCCTTGGGTCACCTTTTGTCGCTATGAAAATCACAGGATATGTGTGTTGATGGGAACACTTGAGTAGGGGACTTTGGGCACTAAGTTTAGGGTTAGCTCTTTGAAATCCAAACTGCTCAAAGCTTCAGCAACAATTGGAGGAGCCTTTTGAGGAGCTGGCTACAGATTGATCTGTATTTTCTGACTTTGGGGAAGGAAAACCCCCGGTCCTGAAAATAGTCCCAGTCCGCTGGCCTCCCATCTGTCCAGAATCTTGTTCTGAGCTGGTGGAGGACTGCCTCAGGTTCCTGACCCAGGACAAGTTAAGCCAGAATAAGCCTCCATCCCTGCAAATGCCCACAGCCTTGGCTGAGACTAACTTGAGAGAAATGAAGAACAGCAGGGGGAGGGAGGGGAGGGAGGATATTCTCTCTGTTTTTATTTGTTAGCAAGTTTTCTCTCTATGTTGATTTAAGTTGAATTCCATTCAATAAACATTTTTAAAGTACCTACTATGTGCTGGGTACTGTGAATATAAAGACAAAATCTTGAAATAACCCCCTCCCCTCAAGGAACTGAAATTCTACAAAGGGGAAAAAAACTTTTCATAGATAATTAAGAATAATATAATTTCAGTGGATGAGTGAAATTACCAACAAGTGGGTACAATCAGGCAAGACCTTGGGTAGGAGGTAGGCTTGAACTGAGTCTTCAAGGGAATTGGGAATTCAAGAAGGCAGAGTATTACAGGCATTGGAGAAAGTCTGGGCAAAGAAAAAATGTGATGTACTTTATGTGTTGCACTATCTGTCTTTATTAATTAAGTATGGGAAAACCATTCAGATGGTCTTGTCCCATAGTTGAGTAGTAATAGTTCTTTGCCTAATAAATTTTGAGGCCCTCTTTCATCTTGAGATCCTGGTCAAATAACCCTTATGCCTCCTCTTTCTTCCTCCAGAATGAGCCTTTGGGGCTCCCCTAATATTAGAATTAGCTAATCAACCAACTGGTAAGCTTTTAAAAGAAAAGAATGAGGTTGGGGAGTTTAATATGGGAACTTCTTTATGTTTTCTATATCTTATCAATTGCATTTCTTCTCCAGGGTTACTTAGGATTGTTTTTCATTTTATCACTGCTAGAAAAAATTCTTTATTACTCTATTTTGGATATAATATCTCCTGGAAGAATTACTCTCAAATAAGTTAATGGAAGAATTAGATTCAAATTTCAACAGTATCTTTTCTCGGTCAATTCTTTTTCTTTTTTTTCTAGTCTCTAAGGATAAATTTACTTTCTTAGGAAAATGGAACTCACCCCTGTATAAGACATTCTACATTTCACCTAAGTTAGGACAAATCCTCCAATAAATATGGCAGACTTACTCTTGCCATGGTCTTCAACCTGCCCTTGATACACTTCAGAATTAATTTAGACTCCTGAGACAATACAGAAGCAGTTAGAATGAGTTCTTTAAAGTCATTTTCACTTGAGACCCAGGAATTCATTTCTAGAAAGCAACAGGGTGTCAGTCACAGAATCATAGAAGACCAAAGTTGGGTGGCACCTCAAAGAGCAGCCTTTACCCCAAGCATAATTCCAATTTAAAACCATTGTCATATCCTTGGGCATGTTACATACCACTCAAAGACCTGCTAAAGAGGTCAATTTCTGACCAATTCATTTATCCATTAGTTTATTCATCTACTCATTAAATTAACATTTTTATTTTTATATTTTGTCTTTACCATTTATTTTTTATTATTTTATCATATTATATTAGGTTACATTATATTATATATTATATATATTATATTAGATATATTAATTAAACAACAAAGATTCTAAACACCTAATTAATCTTTTGGAACATAAGAAATGTCAAGATGGGTCAGGACCACGGATTTGACTCTGGTAATAATGGCCCAAAGGGATTTCCTGTGCAAAAGCACTGTGATCCTCTATGGTACCAATATCAAAAGGTTAAGGACATGTTCCCTCAAAATAATGACAAGTTCCTTCAACAACCCACCAAAGACATTATCTATAACATGATTTAAGCCCTTTTTATGTTTCAACATATACCTTGAGAATCCATACTTTCATTGGCAAGTACATTCCCTCCAGTGATTCAAATTTCATCCCCTTTATGTCTTATAATAGGGTTTAATGGATAGCTGTGTTTGGAAAAGTGTACTATTACCTGGTAGCATCTCTGAAACTTTAACCAGGTTGATTCTCAGACAAGAAACACACCCTGGCCCATACTGAAAACCTTTCCAGTTGAGTATGACCTGAGTATAGGTTCTCAAAGTGGGTGACATCAACCCCTGGAAGGTACTGGAATGATCCATGGGGGGTGGTAGTTGCCTCCAGTGTGATTAGGAGTCACCAAATAAAAATAAGGAGGCAGTGGAAACATAAGGAAAGAAGAAAAGAGAAATTTGAAAAACCATTCATACATGTTTCATCTGTTCTATAACAAAATTAAAGCCATATTGATTATACTATTTTTCAAATAAACATAGAAAAGGCAAGTTAAAACCAATCAATGGTCAAGTCTGCTGACAGGTCTTAACAAGCAAGTGCTGGCAGGCAAGCATGTTGCACATTGTTGGGAGGTCCACCATACATTGACAGGTTCATGTAATGACTTGTTAACAATATGTTACTATACATGACACAATATTGCATCATCAAAATTTCAATGTAGGAAAAAGCCCTCAAATTTACAATAAATTATTAAATTGAAGATGTGTCATTTTAAAAAAATACCTTATATTTTTTGGAAATGATGCGAATTTTTTTAAAAAAATAAAGAATTAAAGAAAGAATGCAGAATGAAGTAGAATATTTTCTCTTTTGCTGTGTTTTGTTTTTATCATGGTTTCTCCCATTCATTTTAATTCTTCTATGTAACATGACTAATGTGAAAATACATTTAATAGGAAAGTTATGTGTAGAGCCCTTATAAGGTTGCATGCTGCCTTGGAGTGGGAGAGGGGGGAGGGGGAGGAAATTTGGAACTTTTGGAAGTGATTATTGAAAACTGAAAACAAATAAATTAATAAATTTGGGAAGAATGGGGTTAAAGAAAAAGGTGGTAGGCCAAATAGGTTTGGCAACCTTTGTGTTAGAGTTTACACTCTACTGTCATATTCTTTGAGAGCCTAGGCTCATTTCAATGCCATAGTGGGGCATTAGAGTAGAACTGTAGTGAAGGATATCCTCCAGAATCTGCTTAGAATGGAACCTAACAGACCAACCTCTACCTACATCTGAGGAGTCTTTATGACATCCCCAAAAAGTAGATAGCTATCTTCTTGAAGTCTTCCACTATGAGGAATTTCTGGGATAAATCTAATTGGTTTCTAATGAGGTTTCTTTCTTACATTGTACCAAATTCTGTCTTGCGGTCACTTTCACCCATTACTCCAATTTCTGCCCTCTGGCTCCAAGTCTAGACCATTTGTTATATGACAGACCTTTAGGTATTGAAAGAGTCATTTCCACAGGCAGCACGCATTCTCTAGACTAAATAGCCTCAGCTCCTTTGAGTGATCCTTTTACGGCATGGCTTCCAATGTCCTCATTGTTCTCACATTTTTCAGGATGAGCTCCAATTTTTCAATGTTCTTTTTAAAACCTAAAGCTCAGAAATAATCACAATGCTCAAAATGTGTTCTAACTAGGACAGAGTGCAGAAGGACAATCACTTCCCATTACCCAGACTCACAACTTTTATGAATGTATTCTGAGACCACATCAGCATTTTTGGCTGCTGAATCATATGGTTCACATAATTATAGATGTAGAGCAGGGGCACTTAACTTTTTTCAGGGACCTCCTTGACAATCTGGTGAAATCTGAAGACCATTTCTCAGAATAATGATTTTCAATGAATAAAATAAAATAGTTAAGTTTATGAAGGAAACAAATTATATTGAAATGCAATTATAGAAATTTAAAAAAAAACACATTCACAGACCCAAGGTTAAGAACCCCTGATAAAGCTAGAGGGAACTTTAGGTCACTGAATGCAACCTCCTCACTTTACATATGAGGAAACTGAGGCCAGAGGCTGAGATGCCCAAGGAAACCCTGCCAGCAAGTGTTGACTGTTATGGTTCACATAGTGCTTTCTGTATGGACCCGTGTTGTGACTTCTAAAAAAGCTCAAGGATAAGATTTGCATAAATTTGTTACCCTCCTGCCACTCCCATTTCTAATTTGTCCTTAGCACAACCATCAAAACAACTTTCTTAATGTACAAGTCTGATCAGGTTAACCCTGCCCAAAATTCCTTCAGGTTTTATCTGTTGTCTATTTTACACACACACACACACACACACACACACACACACACACACACGCACACGCACATGCACGCACACACACACACACCATATTAAACTCCTTATCCTGGTATGTAAAGTCCTTCATAAGCAGTCTCCAAATTCCTTTTCCAGCCTTATTGAGCTCGATATTCTAGACAAACTGAACTTTCATCTGTTCCCTGATCTCATTCTACCCTCTTCTATTTCTGTGTAATTACACAGTACTGCTTCCTACCACATTTGGCTGTATTGTACTCCTTCTATAGCTCAACCTACTAAAGTTCTTTTTCTTCTTTCAAGACCTAACTCTTTTAATAAATGTCTGTTAATTAATTCGTTAGTTAATCATCTTCGGTATATCACTACTTGGGAGAAATCATAGAACTTTAGAGAGTATTCTGAAATTTGAAAGTCTTTTAGAAATATGCTATTGTGATGACCAAAATCAGATGTTATCTAGTACAATCCCTACCTAATTCAGAAATTCCCTCAACAGCAACACCTGCAAGTGATCATTTAGCCTCTGACTGAAGACCTACAGCAACGAAGAATCGATCAATCAAGAAACACTTTTTAAGCCTCATTATGTGCCAGGCACAGGAGCTGGTGCAAGGGATATATAAAGTATGCATGCATGTATCTGTGTGTCAAATATATGTCATATGTATGGATATGTGTGCATGCATGTGTGTATGTGTCAGCAAAACCGTAATCAAGACATTGATTCAGGGCAGTGCCAAAGGACTCATGATGAAAAATGCTATCCATCTCCAGAAAGGAACTGATGAACTCTGAGTGCAGATCGAAGTATACTTTTTTTACTTAGTGGTAATTGATTATTAACCTTGTTATTATTATTACTACAACATGGTTAAAATAGAGAAGCAAAAACAGTCCCTCCCCTTAAGGAACTGACAATCTATGAAAGAAGTAGATAAGTAGGGGCAGAGTCAAGATGGCGGAGTAGAAAGACTCACGTTTCCTAGCTCCGAACCCACAGCCCATGGATTTAATGTAAGAAGAGCTCCCCATAAATTCTGGATCACTGCAGGGTGTGCAGAAACACAGTGGAAGAGATTTCCGTTCCAGAGAGCCCTGGAGAGCCATACCCAGGGTCCATCATGCCCCGGAAAGTGGAGTCCACCCCACTGCAGCCCCAGAGGAGCAGATCCGAGCAGGCTTCAGGGACAGAATCTCCGGTGGCCGGGAAGGTCCCTCCACCCACAGACGCTACAGGTCAGTGACAGAGACGTCTGGGCTGGCCGAGAGGGGAGCGGGGTGTCTCCGTGGCTCGGGGCCCCTCGGGAGGAAGCAGCAGAGGCGGGGGCAGGAAGCAGCGGAGGCAGAGGTGGGGGCAGGAAGTGGCAGAGGCAGCGGCCCAGCCCAGGACTCCCCGAGCAGGCAGGGTCTTCATTACTGAAGGTCTCTCCATAAACCACCTGAAGGACCTGAGCCTGGGAGACGGCCCTGATGGTAAGCATTGTACTTCCTCATCAGAAATGAAAGGAGGAAACATCTGTATCCCATCAAAGAAGCTCTCTATAGTCTTATTTTTCTTCCCTTTTCTGGGCATTTTCCCAGCCAGTTACTTGACTTCTGAGATTCCTCTGCACCCCCGCCTAGATCCGCCCAGCTAGTGCTTGGGGTCTGAGATTCAAATGGGCTTTCTGCGGCAGGCATGGCTGTTATTCAATGTGAGCTTGAGTTCTGGTGCTCGGGTGGGGGCAGGGCCGCCTCCCAGGCTCAGTTCCCTCAGGGGCTTTATGCAGAGATCTTCAGTAATGGGGCGGGTGGGGGCAGGGTCATCTCCTAGGCTCAGTTCCCTCAGGGGGTTTATGCAGAGACCCTCAGGGGGTTTATGCAGAGACCCTCAAGGGGTTTATGCAGGGTAATGGCCCTGAACTTCTGCCTGCTGGTCTGGGAGTCCTGGGCACCGCCGCTGCTGTCTCCGCCACTTCCTGCCCCCGCCTCTGCCTCTGCCGCTTCCTCCCGAGGGGGCCCGAGCCACAGAGACACCCCGCTCCCCTCTTGGCCAGCCCAGACATCTCTTTCACTGACCTGTAGCACCTGTGGGCGGAGGGACCTTCCTGGCTGCCGGAGGTTCCGTCCCTGAAGCCTGCTCAGATCTGCCCCTCTGGGGCCGCGTGGCCAGGGCAGCACAGGGGTGGGCTCCACTTTCCGGGGTGCAACGGACCCCTGGGGACCACTCTCCAGGGCTCTCTGGAATGGAAATCTTTTCCACTGTGTTTCTGTGTGCCTTGCAGTGCTCCAGAATTTCTGGGGAGTTCTTGCAGGAAATATATGGGCTGTGGGTTCGGAGCTAGCATACGTGAGTCTTTCTACTCTGCCATCTTGGCTCCACCCCTTTCTAGATTAGTTTATATTTGATCCAAAAGGTAATAGGGAGCCATTGAACTTTATCAATTAAAAGGGTAACATGTAAAGACTTAAACTTCAAGAAAATCATTTGGATGACTGTATGGGGGGATTGGATGGAGTGGTGAGAAAATTGAGGCTTGAAGGCTAGAAGAGACTATTGGAATAGTCCAGCTGAAAAATAAAGAGAGCCTAAACTAGAATGGCAGTTTGGAGTAGAGAGAAGATATCATATGAAAGAGATATTGTGGAGATTGAAATGACAACATTTGGCAACATTACCTATCAAAGTAGCTCATTTCATTTGTGCACAGCTCTAATTGTTAGGAAGTTTGTCACCTATATTGAGACTATCTGCCTGTCTTGTAACTTCCTCTCATCATTTCTCTTTGACCAAGCAAAGCAAGTGTATTTAGTGTCTACCTACTTTATCATTTACATGTATTCTAGGTCCAGATCATCATTCAACTTACACATTTTTTTCTGTCTCTCTCTTTATCTCTTGTCTCTCTTTCTCTCTCTCTCTCTTACACATACACACACACGTACGCACACACACTCCACCAAATGATCTTGCAAATTCAATTACTTTCATGGCAAAGGAAACTCCTAGATCATGTCATGAATCTCTCCAAATATTTATTTCTGAACATAAAAGATCTAGTTGCAGCTGGAATTCTGGAATATAAAAATGTTGATAATGGCAACAGTTATTACAGATATTAGCAAAATCTTCACCACCACCAAACACACACACACATACACACACCCTAAAGCATATGATTGCTGTCATTGTTCAAAATGTTCCGGGAGCTCACATGAAGTGTGTGTTGTACAGAATAGGTAAAGACACCACCCCTGGAATATTTGCCATAAGAAGAACATTTCACATCCTTGGGAAAGTGCTCTTTTGTAATTTCAAGAAAATTCTTCAAAGGTAAGAACTGTAGGGTATGAAAAAAGGGCAAATTATGATTACCAATGATTAAAAAATTCTTTGTAATTTTAATAAAACAATGACTTTGCCTAAGTGAACGCTTTTAGTTCAACAATTAAATTCAAAAAGTTTATCAAATGCTTAAAGAGAGGCAGCATGGGGTAACCAGAGGACAAATTTTCATATTCTGGCTCTATAACTTCATTTTATGGTATTTATTTTTTTTTGATAAAAATTTATTTATTTAACTTTTACATTCATTTTCACAAAATTTTGGGTTCCAAATTTTCTCCCCTTTTATCCCCTCCTCCCACCCCAATACCCCAAGCAATCTAATTTTCCCTATCTCCAATCTGCCCTCTCTTCTGTCATCCCTCCCTTCTCTTGTCCCCATCTTCTCTTTGGTCCTGTAGGGCCAGATGACTTTCTATTCCTCATTAACTGTATGTCTTATTTCCTAGTAGCAACAACAATACTAAACAGTTGTTCCTAAAACTTTGAGTTCCAAATTCTCCCCATCCCTCCCTCCCCACCCATTCCCTTGGGGAAGGCAGGCAATTCAATATAGGCCCTATCTGTGTAGTTTTGCAAATGACTTCCATAATAGTCATGTTGTGTAAGACTAACTGAATTACCCTCCATCCTATCCTGCCCCTCATTGTTTCTATTCTGTCTTTTGATCCTGTCCCTCCCCAAGAGTGTTGACTTCAAATTGCTCCCTCCTCCCATTGCCCTCCCTTCCATTATCCCCCCCTTGCTTATCTCCTTCTCCCCCACTTTCCTGTACTGTAAGATAGGTTTTCATACCAAAATGAGTGTGCATTTTATTCCTTCCTTTAGTCAAATGTGGTGAGGGTAAACTTCTTGTTTTTTTTTTTTCTCAGCTCTTCTCTTTTTCCCTCTACTAAAAAGTCTCCTACTTGCCTCTTAAATGACATATAATTTACCCCATTCCATTTCACCCTCTTTCTTCCCCCTACCTTTCTCTCTCACTATTTACCTTAATTTCTTTTAAGATATGGTCTCATCCTATTCAATTCACTCTGTGCTCTCTGTCTTTGTATGTGCATGCATGTGTGTATGCGTGCACGTGTGTACGTGTGTGTGTATGTGTGTGTGATCCCACCAACTACCCAGATACTGAAAAGTTTTAAGAGTTACAAATATTGTCTTTCCATGTAGGAATATAAACAGTTCACTTTGGTAAGTCCCTTATGACTTCTCTTTGCTGTTTACTTTTTCATGCTTCTTCTCATTCTTGTGTTTGAAAGTCAAATTTTCTTTTCAGCTCTGGTCTTTTCATCAAGAATGCTTGAAAGTCCTCTGTTCCATTGAAAGACCATATTTTCCCCTGAAGTATTATACTCAGTTTTGCTGGGTAGGTGATTCTTGGTTTGAGTCCTAGTTTCTTTGACTTCTGGAATATCCTATTCCACGCCCTTCGATCCCTTAATGTAGAAGCTGCTAGATCTTGAGTTATCCTGATTGTATTTCCACAATACTGGAATTGTTTCTTTCTAGCTGCTGGCAAGATTTTCTCCTTGAGCTGGGAGTTCTGGAATTTGGCCACAATGTTCCTAGGAGTTTCTCTTTTTGGATCTCTTTCAGGTGGTGATTGATGGGTTCTTTCAATACTTATTTTGCCCTCTGCCTTGTAGAATGTCAGGGCAGTTTTCCTCGATAATTTCATGGAAGATGATGTCTAGGCTCTTTTTTTGATCATGACTTTCAGGTAGTCCCATAATTTTTAAATTGTCTCTCCTGGATCTATTTTCCAGCTCAGTTGTTTTTCCCATAAGATATTTCACATTCTCTTCCATTTTTTTCATTCTTTTGGTTTTGTTTTGTGTTTTCTCAGAAACTCTTGGTTTCTCAGAAAGTCATTAGACTCCATCTGTTCCATTCTAATTTTGAAAGAACTATTCTCTTCAGTGAGCTTTTGAACCTCTTTTTCCATTTGGCTAATTCTGCTTTTGAAAGCATTCTTCTCCTCATTGGCTTTTTGAACCTCTTTTTCCAATTGAGTGAGCCTATTTTTCAAGGTGTTATTTTCTTCAGCATTTTTTGGGGTTTCCTTTACCAAGGTATTGACCCATTTTTCATACTTTTCTTGCATCTCTCTCATTTCTCTTCCCAGTTTTTCCTCCACCTGTCTAACTTGATTTTCAAAATCCTTTTTGAGCTCTTCCAAGGCCTGAGCCCACCCGACATCCCCCTGGGATGTCTGGGATACAGAGTTCCCGCCCTCCATGTCTTTCCCTGATGCTAAGACTATTTCCTCATCATCAGAATTGAAAGGTGGGAACATCCGTATCCCATCAAAGTAGCTCTCTATAGTCTTATTTTTCTTCCCTTTTCTGGGCATTTTCCCAGCCAGTTACTTGACTTCTGAGATTCCTGTCCACCCCTGCCTAGATCTGCCTAGCTAGTGCTTGGGGTCTGAGATTCCAATGGGCTTTCCGCAGCAGGCATGGCTGCTATTCAATGTGAACTTAAGATCTGGTGCTTGGGTGGGGGCAGGGCCGCCTCCCAGGCTCAGTTCCCTCAGGGGCTTTATGCAGAGACCTTCAGTAATGGAGTGGGTGGGGACAGGGCCACCTCCCAGTCTCAGCTCCTTCAGGTGGTTTATGCAGAGACCTTCAGTAATGAAGATCCTGCCTGCTCAGAGAGTTCCAGGGGCTGCCGCTTCTGCTGCTGCCCCTGCCTCTGCTTCCGCCGCTTCCTCCCGAAGGGGCCCAAGTCGCGGAGACACCCTGCTCCCCTCTTGGCCAGCCCGGACGTCTGTCTCACTGACCTGTAGCGTCTGTGGGAGGAGGGACTTTCCCGGCTACCGGAGATTCCGTCCCGGAAGCCTGCTCGGATCTGCTCCTCTGGGGCTGGGGTGGACTCCGCTTTCCGGGGCGCAATGGACTCTGGGGACGGCTCTCCAGGGCTCTCTGGAACGGAAACCTCTTCCACTGTGATCCAGAACTTGTAGGGAGCTCTTCTTACATTAAATCCATGGGCTGTAGGTTCGGAGCTAGCATACGTGAGTCTTTCTACTCCACCATCTTCATATGATATTTATTTTAATATATGTTATATTCCCCCTCTTAGATTGTAAAAACCTTTGAAGTGAGGACTGTAAAACCTTAGACAAATATTTCACTCCTCTGAGACTTTGTTTCCTCATATGTAAGTTGACAGGATTGGATTAGATGAATTTTGTGATACCCCCCAGTATAAATACTTCTTAGACACTTTTGTTGGCCCATCATTTAAATCATGCAAGAACTCTACAAAATCCTCTTTTCCATCCAAATATGAACTCTCTGAGGGCAGGGCCTCTGTTTTTTTCCTTCATTGTATCTCCAACACTAAGCCCAGTGCTCTATACAGGCTTATTAAATTTTGTTGAGACAAACATAGTCATAATATCTAAACTTTAAATATTTAAAGAATAAAGTAGAGAGAGAGAACTAGACTATTTGTTGCTCCTACTTGGTCTATGCTAATATAAATATGATAATAATTATACTGTTCTTTAAATTAATTTCCAGATTTAGTGCTATATAACTCAAACTGCCCATGGATTACTTTATAGAACCACTTACAATAATAACAAAATTACTTGGAAGATCAAAAGGTCTGGAATATCAAGGAAAAATGAAAAAAAAAGAAATGAAGAATAAACAGCAGTTCCTGAACTCCAACACCACATAGTAATCATAAAAACTATTTGGTATTTATTAAAACACATGAAAGTAAATCAGTGGACCAGATTAGATAAGCAAAAATTAGAAACAACTGAATTCACTCACTCAGTGTTCTCTAAAACCAGAAATTTAAATTACTTGAAGAAATACTATACATCTGGTAAGAACTGCTGTAAAAACTAAAACAATTTGGCAAAAAAAATTCATAGCAGCATCAAATAATATAGTAAGTTCCAAATGGATGTAACTTTAATATAAAAGGTCACATCATTTTTTTTAAAATGAAGGAAATTAGAAGAAGTTATCATTCAGAACTCTTTCTAGGAGGGGGATGCTTATGGAAACAAGGGATAGATATACAAAAGAAACACAGACAAGCTTTATGTGTATGGCAGTGAGGTAGTAATTAGGAGAATCCCAGATCAATTTGAAAAGTTCACTCAATTAACTGGATGAGATTAAAGGGTGTGAATCTTTTCAGGAACCTCCCACAGAATAAAGTACACACACTAGCACCTTTCTAAGAAAGTTCTGTTGGGTTCCCAGTGAAAAGGAATGCCTGAAATGGTTGAGGACTGAGAGTAAGAGAAGATGGACACTTGTTAGACAGCCATCTTTTCTACATGTTCTATAAAACTAGGCTGTTGAATGACTTGGTCATGGTTTTCTTCTATGCTTTCTCAGCTTTAGACTTCCAGATCCAAATACAGCAAAAGCATAAAATAGTGACTTTCAGTAGATATGCATCTATTGAAAAAAAAAAAACAAAACATCCATCTTTGGACTGGTAGCCAGAGAGGGGAAGTTCTTGGACTTCAAGTTCCTAGATGCCTTAGGACTTTCTGTTCCTTTTTCTGACCACAGGTCAGACACATGTCCATTTCTCTGTCTTGGGTGTGAGTTTAAGAGCACCCAATTTCTAGAATTCCCAAGGGATTGAGTTCCTGAATTTGAGTCAGATACTGGCTCCTTAGATGAAAAAGACTTATTCACTGGCATGTTCCTGAGAGAAGGAAGGGTGCCACCAATACTAGACCACTGTGAAGCAGAAGGACTGCAGCCATACCATAGAAGATGCAAGAATTCTGCACCTCACTAACCTTGCTATTGACAGGAATTGTTCAGATGGTGCAGATCCAAAGTGAAAGTAGGCTTGTTCAGTAGGCTTCCAAAGTGTGGAATTTATATCTGTTTGAGTGCTTTACATGTCTATGTACTACTCAACTTGTGTGTTAACTGTGGTGGGGAAATGAAGGTTAAACTCTACTAGACGTCTGTATTATTGTTCGTTGAATGACTATATGGTACCTGGTACCACATAGTTATCTACATCTGAGTAAATCCATACATAAGTCATGTGTGTGGCTTTATTTTGCAAATAACCCCAAAGTAAAACTCTGAGGACAAAGCACAAGTTAAAGAAAAAAAGTGACCCTTTGTGCATCAGGCCGCTGGAAGTAAAGTTAGTTTATGTGATCCCAGCGTCCTTGGAGGAGACACAGGTGACACTGAATATAAGAAAATGAAAAGACCTAGCATTAAACATGCACACACATACACCACAATGCAGATACGATAACAAGGGAAACTGCTGACCAGGGAAAATGTGTTTGTGCTAGTATTTTTGATAAAAGTCTGATATCTGAAATACATAAAGAATTAGCGCAAGTACATAAGAGCAATACCCATTCCCCGATTGATAAGTGATCAAAGAAAATGAGCAAACATTTCTCCAAAGCAGAATTGTAAACTGTTAACTACCAGATTAAAGACTGATCCAAATTACTATTATAAAAGAAATGCGAGTTTAAACAAGTCTGAGACTTCATCTCATACTTGTCAAACTGGTATAAGTTAAAAAAAAAAGATCGAAATAGTCTATACGGGGATATGGGAAGACAAATACTAATGTGCTATCAGTAGAGCTGTGAATTGGTTATTCTGGAAAACAATTTGTATATTTTTTAAATAACTAAATAATAACTATTTAAATAACTAATTTAAATAACTAATAAATAACTATTTTTTAAATAACTAAAATGACCCTACTTTTTCCCCAGAGATCCCCATTGCTAACCATATATCCAAAGAAGTTCAATGACAGAAAGAACTGTTTGTATTCCAAAATAGTCAGTGCACAACTTTTGAAGGTAGCAAAGAACTGGAAACATAGTATGTTCATCAACTGAAGGATGGCTAAATAAGCTATGGGATTATTTCAATATAATATCAATTAAGAGACTATTATAATAGTTCAGGAGAGAGATGATAAAGGTCTAAATTAGGATAGTGACTGTGTAAGTGGAAAGAGGGGACAGAACAATCAAGACTCGTCAAATGATTGGATATCATGTCAAGGAAGCTAGATTTCACCGGATTAACATATGAGCTTCCTACACCAATGAAATCACAGGGAAAATTAAGGTTGCTTTCATAGTTTTATTAGTTAATTGTTTAAATTACATAAAATTATTTATATAATAAATATAAATATAATATATAACAAACACATTTACATATAATATATTAAAATGTAATTCTTACATCTAATTATATTATTAATATATCATATTAATATGTTACATAATGTACTGTACATAAAATATATAAACATAAAAATGAAACTTTTATCAATTATTTAAAATATATAAAATTATATGAAATTAAATAATTATTAATTAAATATCACTACTTTTGTACTTTTTCTTGGTACTTTTGTTCACTGGATAGTACACTAAGATTCCATAAAACAGAGCTTGAGAAACAATGATCTAATCCACCCTTTGCATTTTACAGAGGAAAGAATTGAGAACAGAGTAGAAGTGACTCATCCAAGGTCACACAGTGTGAGTAGTAGCAGAGATCGTCCTTGAGCCAGATTCTGAGGGTGCACTGTACTGGTCTAAGGAAGGAAACTGGCTAAGACTCTGGGTCAGGAAAAGCAATCCCTGGGTAAATACGGTATGAGATCAAGTGCCAGAAATAAGGGTGACACGAAAATATAGAAGGGTCATTGAAGACAAACTTTACTGACTTTTAAATTCCGCCTGTAGCCAACCTTGTCTGAGAAGACAGCCTTTCTTCAGTCTGGGAGGTAAGAGTCAGTCAAACATCCTGCTAGTGTGGATGGGTTGCCTTGTGAATTCTATTTCTTCATTTTTTAAAATTTAGCTTGCTGTATACTGTGAATGATTGAGTTGAAAGGTCTTCCTCACCAAGTGAAAAATTTTGCTTTTTTCTAAAAAACAATTTTTGAAAAAAAAAAAGCAAAAGCAGCAAAATGGGGCAAATGATAGCATATTGGACTTGAAGTCTGAAAGTCTTGAGTTCAAATTCTGCCTGAGAAACTTACTAGTTGCGTTAACCTGGGCAAATCACTTAGTGCTCTGCATCTCAGCTTCCTCGTCTCTGAACCAGGAAGAATAATTGCATGTACTTCTCAGGTGGAGATCAAAGGAGATAACATATGCAAAGCTGATAATATATCAGTGATGGCTGTTACAGTGACGATTCCACCCACATTCTTTCGTTTGTTTTTCTTGTTGAAAAAACAAAAAACAAACCAATCCCTGGCAAAGTCCATGTTCATGGATATAGAACCTCAGTGTCAGAGGGTCTCTTGGGATATGAAGGGCTCAGTTATCCTTTAGGGATCTCTCATTTCTCTGACTTGCTATCCCTCCCCAGATGGGAGTGAGGAACAGGAGCATCTGGCATTCCCCGACCAACTTCCTTCCCCAAAGTTCAGGCTCACAAGGCTTCAAGTTATACAAGGTCTTCATTTACACAGTAAATGACACCAAATGAACTTACATATGAATTCAGAGTCTTCACAACACCAGGCCTGGCACTCTATCCACTGCACCATATATACATGCATACATACATATGTATATATGTATGTGTGCACTTACATACATACACACATATTATATATGTATATATATATAATATATATATATATATCTTATATGTACATAGATATTTACATGTTGTCCCTACCATTAGAATGTAAGATCCCTAAGGGCGGGGACCATCAGTGCCTCACACCAAATAAGCACTTAATAGATTCTTATATGCTGAATTGCCTCACAATAACCCTTTTTCCACCTACTTTTTTATCCAGCATCTGGACTATGTGTCTCCTGTTCTACCCACCCTTAGTCTCTTGGGGTTCTGAGAGATCTTTCTATCTTTCATGTGTCTTTTCATTTCTCATCTTTCTCTGGACTCCCTTTCCAAGAGAAGACTGGGAGTGAGGGCCCAGTGAAGGGAAGTAATTCTTTTAAAACATTTGAAGGATTATTCTAAGGGTCAACACTTCTCCTTGGCTCCAGAAGGAAGAACAAGGAATGATAGGTAGAGGTTGAAAAAAGGCAAATTAAGGTTTGACATAAAGTAAAACTTCTTAGTGGGTAGAGCAATCCCAAACTAGAATGGCTGCCTCTGAAGTAAGCTTCCTCTCACCGCTGGCATCAGAGGCTTGGATGAACTCCAACTGAGGACTTTATAAAGGGGATATTTATTCAACTAGGAGTGAGCCTAAATGACCACTCAGGTCACTTCAAACTGAGATTCTGGGACTGTGGGAATCCTATGGACCCCAGTGTTCTTACCATAGCACTTCATTGTCTGAACTCCCACCTCCATGGAATTTGTATGCAAATGTTAGAACAGTGTAGTCAACCTTTACTCAACATTTTCGTGGTTCCTATCCACTATTTCATTTCATCCTCATGACTACCTAGTTAGGACAACAGATTTTAAAGCTGGAAGAGGCCTCATAAAGCCATCTAATTAGATTGGCTGATCAGGATCTATAGGCCCCATTCTACAGATGAAACAACAGAAACTCAGGAGTGAACTGTCTTGAGTGTGCAAAGTCAGAATGTGAAGAGCCCAGGTCTTAGGATTCATGTTCTTTTCATCTTGGGGAAATTTACGCATTTCTATTTGTTCTGTTGCTATGGCTGCAGGCCCTCTAGTCTGTACCATCTTCCCAGAAGTGTAAATAGCCCCCTGATTCATCCCCATCAGAGGCAGAGACAGAGATGGCAGTACCAATCCATTGTCATATCCCAACTGGCCTAATTCCCCGTTGATTAAATTCAATCAAGATAAAAATCACAGCCATTCATTATTCTGCTTTCAAGTTGCTTGGGAAAATTTAAAAAAAAAAAACCCAATCAAGCTTTGAAAAACAAAGAAAAGCTTTGCTTCATTTCTTCATGTGTTATGTAATTCCTGGCCTCTCCCTAGCACACCAGCGTTCCTGCCATATTAGTGCACAAATCCTTCTTGTCTCCAGCCTCCCTCCTTTTCACTCCCCTATTTTGTCTTAGTACATGATGATGATGCACAATTATAGAATATTTTAAAAATTTTCTGTTTTTGTTTTCAGTTGTGTCCAACTCTTCCTCAGCCCATTTGAGGTTTTCTTGATAAAGATAATGAAAGTGCTTTACCATGTCCTTCTGTAGCTCATTTTACACATGAGGAAACTGAGGCAAGCAGGGTTCAATGACTTGTCCAGGGTCCCACAGCTAGTAGATATTTGAGATCACATCTGAACTCAGGTCTTCCTGAGTTCAGGTCCAGCACTCTATCCACTACACCACCTAGCTGCCCATCCATGAACATCTTTAACATCTATTATCTCATTTTGTCCTTAAAAAACACCTTAAGGAAGGGAAATTATCATCTCCATTTTACAGATAAGAAAAAAGGGGCATGGAGAAGTTATGACATTCCCAAGTCTAGAGTCCGAGGCAATTTTCTTGACTAGCAACTCCACCTATCTTTGCTGCTTACTCATTATCTTCATCCCAACCTTAATTGCCATTTCTTTCTGACTCCCCTCGAAATTTCTTCCTTATTAGACAAATGAAGCAATTAAAAAGCTTTCTTCTTTATTATCCCACCCACTCAGAGGTAAGTGTACTTGATCTTCAGGGTTATCTATACCTACTATCTTCTAATCAAGGCATTGGATAAGGTTGAGAATTCAACAAAACTCAATTTGACCACCCTTTACTAAGCTTCTTTTCCATGAGTTCTTTCATTTCTTGTGTCATGGAACATTTTTGTCACTCTGGTGAAGTCCATGGATACCTTCTCAGAGTAATGTTTTTAATCTTTCAATCTACCCAGTCTATCAAGGAGACAGAGAGAGAGCGAGAGAGAGAGAGAGAGAGAGAGAGAGAGAGAGAGAGAGAGAGAGAGAGAATTTATTAAGCATTTATTTCATGCCAGGCACTGCTAAGTGCTGAAGAGTCAAATACAAGTAAGGACAATCCCTACCATCAAAGGGCATATATTCTAAGTAGGAAGACAATAATAAAAGGAAGCTGGAAATCCAGAAGTTGAGTTGGGAGTGGGGAGAGGCAGGGCAGGGCAGGGCAGGACCAATGTAGAAAAGTTCTAAGAGTCAGGAGTAGAACTAGATCAGGAGTAATGGTGTGGACTGGTCTCTTCTTAAAATGGTGACATTATACAGGAATCTACTGATCAAAGGAGGGGCCCCAAGGCTGGAGGTGTCTTCAGGGTTAGAATATATAGTACTTAAAAAATGAAAATATATGTGATACACAACAGAATATAATGATACAAAGAAGAGATCCAGAAAAAAAGATTTTGGGAAAGTTTAAGATAAGAAAAACACATTCAACTGGGGAAGTCAGGAAAGACTTCACAAAGTAGATGGCACTCGACAAAAAGAAGGCATTAAAGGAAGAAAATGATAACAAGCAGAGATATGGAGGTAGTATAGTTTAGCCCGTGGGAGACCAGCAAGTCCAATATGCCTTATTCAGAAAGTCATAGCTCTAGTCTTCTGTTGCCCTCACAGAATCTCCTCCTAATTGGTAAATAATTATCACATTCTTTAAAATTAATTTTAAAACACAGGTTTTAAACATTGATCATTGATTCAACCAAAGAATGTTAGCAATAGAAAGGATCTTGGAAGTCATCTGGTATGACCCCTTCATTTTGTAGAGTAAGATTTTAAGAGCAAGAGAGATGAAGCTCTTTGTCCAATAGGTATATGTTACATAGTACCTTTTGGAGGAGGGAGGAGAATGCTTGAAATACCAGAAACAATGGTCAGGGAGTTTCTGATCCAAACTGAGAATCCAGGGTCTGGGTCACCTTGTAGACCTTGCAAATGTCCTTTAACAGGTCTTTCTCACCTGTTTTAGGGGCATCATGCAGCATGAAGGGTCAAGGGTAGAGATCAATAGCACATATGCTCAGTCCATATCTCAGCCACTGTATGTCATGGATGTAGGTAATAAGTCCTTCATCACCATTGGTTCCAGTAGGGGCTGGACATCAGTGATGTTGTAGAGATGCTTCCTGGGTCAGGTAGGATATTGCACTAGATGACTTCTGGGGATCCTTCTGATACTTAGATTCTTTTGGTCTGAAAATTGTCATGTGGTGAAGATTGTCCACCCCTACAGAAAGTTTAATTAAGCTAAACCTGGTTCCAGTGAACCATCAAAATTTATATTATGTGAAGACACAATCCAGTATGTCATGGTACCAATGGGATTCTCACCATTTTGCTCTTTAGAGTATTTCCAAATCTATTTCCAGAAAGTTCCTGGAAGTGATACCGAGGGAAGCCTGAGCAATAGCGACTGATCTAGTATCCTTGGCCTAAGAAAGGCAAGCTCATGTCCCTCTCCCTGCCCAGTCTCCCAGATAAACATAAGCCCTGGTAAAACATTGGGCCAGTGGAAGGACAGGCTACTAGCCAGTGATCTGAGTGACAGGGATGAGGAGGTGGGAGGAGAGAGAATGAAGTGAGAGAGAAAAACAAATGTTCTCTCTTCAAAGAGTATGGAAACTTTTCCCTTACTCTCCACCACCACCCCTGCCAACTGGGGAGGGCAACAGGAGAAGGTCAGGAGGAAGCATTCAATACGAGCTATCCAGCCTGCTTACAGAAAACTGTTCTGGCTACTGTTCAGCCGGATGCTGGAAATGAGAAGTACAAGGGTTGCAGTGCCCATAGATTGCTGGTGCCAGGACCTACTCTGAAGAATTGGAGCTTAGCAAAAAGAAAACTATTCAGGCATGGCAATCCTGTTACTATGGCAATGAAGCTCTTCCTTTTCCTTCTCTTTCTTCTATATGTCTTCTGGGCTAAACTTTCAGCTGGGGATCCAACCTATACTTTGGAGAAGAGCAATGGCTATGGGAGAGGGAGGGGTATGGGAGGATCTACTTTCTGTATCCTCAGCTGAGCATCAACCAAGAACAGCTGGTGGACCCCTAGTGAAGGCGTATTCTGCTTGCATTTATTAGCACAGAGAACTTCCTACCCTATCCCAGCTCTGTCATCTGACCTGAGCTGTTGTTCATTCATTTCAGTTATGTCCAACTCTTTGTAACTCCATTTGGCATTTTCCTTGCAACTGAAATATCCAGTTGTTATTTCCTTCTCCAGCTCATTTTATACATGAGGAGACTGAGGCAGACAGGATTAAGTGACCTCTCCAGGGTCACACAGCTAGTAAGTATCTAAGGCCAGATTTGAATTTAGGCCTTCCTGACTCCAGGCCCAGGGCTCTGTACCTGGACCAGGGGTTCTTCAGTATATAATTTCTTTGATTCCTCTTGGTTTTTCCCCAGTGACATGTTTTACCTGAGGGAAAGACTTATGTGCTACCTGGGCATTGTTTGTACAATAACTGTCATCTATAGAAACCATTAGTTTTTGTTCTCAATCCATTGGCCTATCCAGGGATGGGGAACCTGGGGCCTCAAAGTCACATGTGGCCCTCTGGGGCCTCAAGTGAAACCCTTTGACTGAATTCAAACTTCAAGATATCTATCATCTTGTATATAAGATGCCCATGAAAGGCTTTGGGAAATGTTTTTATTTATCCAGGTAAACAATGTCTATAACATTCTCCCAATCTACCCATTTAGTAATACTACCCAAAAAGGGCATGAGGTAATTCTGTAAGAACCCATCCCTGATATAAGATATGAGTGAGATATAAGAGATATGATATAAGAGTGAGATATAAGAGTGAGATATAAGAGATATGATATAAGAGTGAGTAAGATCACTCTTTGTGATCCATTTTCTGGCAGGGGCAGGAGGGAGGGATTCCCACTCTACTTCAGCTACCTCAATTAAGAATACAAGAAGACTTAGAATACTTGACCTAAATTTGAGCTGGTTTTGTGGTATTGATTTCAGGTTCCACCAACCAAATGAATATCCTGGGGAAGGAAACATGAGAGAGAGGAGTATGCAACTCTAAAATAAATAGAAATGAGCATGAGGAAGACACTGGGAGGAATTTCCCTCATTTGGAAAATTCTCTATATGCTTCCTTGGGTTCATTTGTTTGGAATGTCTTGGAAATGAGCTTGATTAAATTCTGTCTGAAGTTGTAACTTCCATTTAAGGAGGGCCTGAGGACTAGACATTTCTTCATTTCCCAACAGGCTTCACTTTTCCCAACTTCCACATCATACCCTACAAATATCTCCATTTTGCAAGATCTAATCAGCTCTGGAACTCATACCTTGGAAGTCCTCACCATCCCTGATACCCCTCCCTCTGATTAGCTGGCTCTTCCTTGATCCTCTAGTTAAAGAGTGAGCCCAGACTAGCCAACTCTTGATTTCCTCCCATCCTGGACTTCTCTGTCATGCCCCTTGGCCCACCCCCGCTTCAGATTCCTTTTATGTGTTGTTTTCCTTAGTAAAATATAAGCTCCTTAAGGATAGAGAGCTCTTTTAGTTTTTGCTCGTATTCCTAGCACTTTGCACAGTACCTGGCAAATAGTAAGTGCTTAATAAACACTTATTGACTGATTAACGAAATTAAATTATTTGCCTCTCCTTGCCAGGTTTTGATGCCAGGACTTAATGGATAATAAAAGCTCTCCTTTATATATCACTTCTTTTGTTTCTGATGTACTTTCCTCAAAACGATCCTGAGAAATAAGAATTGAAAGTATTCCCATTCTACAGATGAGAAAACTGAAATTTGGAGATATTAAATAAATTGCCACATAACCAGAAAATGCAGAGTGGGCACTGAAATTGAAATTTCTAACTCCAAGCTCCATCTTCTTTCCATTTTTCTTCCTTTCTACTATGTTTTTTCTCTTTTTTCTCCTGAATTTTCTTTTACCCCATAATTGTATCTATATCTATCTACACATATATATGTATATATACATATACATACATATACATATACATATGTGTGTGTGTGTGTGTGTGTGTATCCGGGCCCCATATGGAGCCTCCATACTCTCTTAGGAATTGAACTTTCCATCATAACAAGGAAAAGTAATTAAGCAAACACAATCATCACAGTGACCTTATCTGACAATATATGCAAGATTCTGCCTATATGGTACCCTGTTTCTCTGCCAAGGATAGAAAGGTATTTTTTATTATTTGTTCAACTGATTCATTTTATAGATGAAAAAACTGAAGTCTAAAGTGGTTAAGTGACTTGCCAGGGGTTACATAGCTAGCAAGCGTCTGGAGCAGAATTCAAACTGAGATCACAATATTAGAAAGATCTCTTTGGATATATCCATTGGAGTTGGCTCCAACATGTAAATTTCATCATTCAGGATTATAGATTCAGAGCTGAAAGGGGCCCAATAGATCATTTAGTCAAACTCCCTTATTTTGTAAGAGGGGAATCTGAATTCCAGAGAAGGTAAGAGTCCCTTGTCTTGTCCAAGGCAAATTATGCAGCTTGTGGTAAGTGGCAGAGCTGAAATCTGAGCTCAAGTCAAGGAAAGCTGTTAGTGGCTTAAGTATTAAGTGGTAGATGGGGCTTAGCTAGTGAGCAACAAAAAGTTAAGAAATATTTAGAATGTCTGAGCAGAGCTAACTAGGAATAAAAGGGGAAGTGAAGAGAAGGGAATAAGCATTGATATAGAAGGGAATAAGCATTGATATGCCTACTACATGGCATGCCCTGTGATAAATAAATACAAACATTATCTTATTTGATCATCACAGTAACCATAGGAGATAAATGTTATTATTATCCCTGTTTTATAGTTCAAGATAATTGAGACTGAAAGGGATTAAACGACTTACCCAGGGTCACGCAACTTTTGATATTGTTGTGTCCTGTCCAACTATTCACGACCCCATGGACCATAGCACTTAAAGCCCTTCTATTCCTCACTATCTCTTGAAATCTATCCAAGTTCATATTTGTTGTTTCCATGACACAATTTACCCATCTCATCCCCCACCATCCCCTTTTCCATTTGCCTTCAAACTTTCCCAACATCAGCATCTTTTGCAATGAGTATCTTATTCTCATTATGTGGCTAAAGTATTCAAGCTTCAGTTTCAAGCATTTGGCCTTCCAGTGAATAGCTTGAATTAATTTCTTTAAGTATTGACTGATTTGAACTTCTTGCTCTCCAAAGGATTCTCAAAAATCTTCTCCAGCACCACAATTTCAAAGCATTGATTCTGCAGTGCTCAACTTTTCTAATAGCTAGTAACTGAATTTGTCTGAATATGTCTGAATTTGAACTCAGGTCTTCCTGACTCCAAGACCCATGTTTTTTTTCTATCCTACCATCAACTGCCCCAATATAAGGTCACTTTGAAAAGAAAAAAAATTATATATACACATAATTAAGATTCCATTCAGCTCTTGATTAGCTGCTCAACACTCCCAAGATTATTTAAATTCTCTTTACACCTTTCAAGGTATAAAGCATATGCCCTAAGAGAGTAAAACACTTCATCAGAAGTAAAACAATAAGTAAAGGAGATTAAAGTCTATCCCCAGCAGAAAATACTCCCAGATCTGGGGTGCAGTCTGTGGAATGCTTGAAAACATTTTTGGTACTGGAAGAAGTGTTTCAAAGCACCACCCACACAGTGCCTCACTCTCTCCTTGAAGGATCTGCTGCACTTCACCATCACAGTTCCATCATGTCTCTCACACTTGGAAATGTTCAGTCACTTCAGTTGTGTCCAACTCTTCATTTGAGATTTTTTTGGCAAAGATATGAGAAGGGTTTGCCATTTCCATCTCCAGCTATTTTGTAGATGAGGAAACTGAGGGCAAACAGGGTTAAGTGACTTGCCCAGGGTCACCAACTTAGTGTCTGAAGCCAGATTGGAACTCACAAAGTTGAGTCTTCCTGACTCTAGGCCTGGCATGCTATCCACTACACCACCTAGATACCCCTCTCACACTCAATTCTCCTCAATTAGTTCATGGCAGGTGGACAGAAAGGCTCCACCATCACCACTATTTTTCTCCTGCACCAGGTATCCCTCTGACCATCTCTCCATGTGTGGCTCCTCTTTCTTCCCACAAATTTCTGTTTCTCTTGATGTGATCACCCTGAACTGCAAGCGCACAACCTCATTGGAATTGAACTGGAAACTAGACATATCTAATTTTAATCATCAGACAACCATTCTGCTTTCTTGCTCTTCTTTTTCTATGAAATGTTTTTTGTTGTTGCCTTTTATGCAATATGGCAAACCTCTGTCAGTAATTCTTCAGGTATTCTATCTACCAGTTCTGATCCCTTAGATCTATTCATCTCCTCCACTTCATTTTCGTAAGGGTTGTTGTCTAGGGCATACTTATACAGTATGGTGGTTTTTCCCTACTTTCTTCAACTAAAGTCTAAAGTTTGCAGTAAAAAGCTCATGACCTGAGCCACAGTCAGCTACAGGATTTGTTTTAACTGACTATGTGGGCTTCTTCACCTTTGGCTGCAAAGTATATAATCAATCTAATTTTAATATGGATCATTTGGTGACATCTATGTATGGAGTCACCTTTTGTCTTGCTGAAATAGCATGTTTGCTATGACTTGGGAAGTTATCTTGACAAAACTTTATTAGTCTCTGCCCTGCTTTGTATTGCACTCCAAAGTCAAATCTTCCTATTGGTCCAATTATCTTTTGATTTCTTACTTTAGCATTCCAATTCCCTATTTTGAATGTAACATTTAAAAAATGTTATTTCTAGAAGATATTGTAGGTCTTCATAGAACTGCATAACTTTGGCTTCTTTGGCATCAGTGTTTGGTGCAGACACTTGTATTACTGTGATGTTGAATGGCTTGCCTTAGATTCAAACTGATATTATTCTGTCATTTTTAAGATTATACTCTTGTACTGTTTTTTCACCCTGTTATTTACTATAAGAGCTACTCCATTTCTAAGGATTTTTGCCTACAGGAGTATTTGTGATGATCACCTGAATTAAACTCACCAATTCTCATCCATTTAAGTTCACTGACACCTAAGATGTTAATGTTTAATATTCCCATCTCCTATTTGACCATATCCACCTTACCTTGGATAGATAGTGTTATGGAAACAATGAACACAAATGGATAAACTGTGAGAAATAGTGGAGCTTGGCATCCCTTGGTCTATGGGGTCACAAAGAGAAAGACATGGCTGAATGATGGAACAGCACTAACCTTACCTTGGTTCATAGATCTTATATTATTAGTTCCTATGCAATATTGATCTTTACAGCATCAAACTTTTCTTTTGTCACCAGTCACATCCACAGTTGGGCTTCCTTTTGGCTTTGGACAGTCGTTTGGTTAGTACTGGAGCTACCTGTAGTTGTCCTCTCTGCTTCCTTAGTAGCATGTTGGATGCCTTCTGACCTGAGAGACTCATTTTCCATCGTCATCTCTTTAATATGGGGTTTTGTTGGCAAAGTAACTGGAGTGGTTTGTCATTTTCTTCTCCAGTTGATTACTTTTGTCAGAATTCTCCACTATGACTTTTGCATCTTGGGTAATCCTATATAACATAGCTTTTAGTTTCATTGAGCTACACAAGTCCTTCTTCCATGGCAAAGCAGAGATTCAGGAAGGGAGAAATCCAAATAATAACTGAAAAATCAAAAGCTAAACATTTTAAAGTACTACAAAAAAAAACAACAGAAAATCTGAAACTTTTAAATTTAAGTCCAAAGCAAACAAATCCCCAAAAAGAAAATGTCTGTATTGTACAGAGGGCAAACAATGCAATTATATGTGATGTATATGTGTGTGTGCATGTGTAGTCCTGAACCCAAATTTTAGAACTTATTATTAGAATATGCTCAAGATCTATATATCTCGTTGGAATTATTTACATTTGACATATATAAATTTCTAATTTTGTTGCTTTCTCAAAATTTTCCACTTCAGCTAATTCCTCCATTAGGAGGATGATGTACTTTAGGATCTAATCCTAAACATAAATATACACCTATCAACAACACTCTTTGTAAGTAAATGACTTTTATCCCAAGTTTACTGGCTACATAGACTAGTGTAAAAGATACTTATTTAACTTCAGTTGTAACAAACAACAAAAGACATGATGTGCAAATATACAAAGTACATAATCTCAGATTGTATACAAAGAGGAGTGTCTATCTCAAACAACCTTTCTACAATTGCTTGCACTTCAGGACTTGCCCCCAAATATTAATCCCAAATAAAATAATAAAGCTAAATAAAACTGGATTTCCCTTTGAGGTAACACAAGATGTCTCACAAGTTATTCTCCTCTAAAATAACTGATTGCATGGAAATTCTTTTCCTTATAACCAAACAGAAGATGATTCTAATTTTCACCTTACTAATTAATAGATTTATATCTTTGTTCCACAAACTTCTTCACCTTTGATTAATTATTCCCATATCATTCTGAGATATTTCAAAAACTTTGCATTCTATTATAGTGGTACAGAGGTGGTGGAATATTGCAACAAGAAGATTCAATATTTTTTTTTAAAAGTTAGTTTTACCTGTCCTGATTAGAGAGATTTATTATAAAAGAAGTAGTACATGATTATAATAGAATCAAAACTGGTTGTCCAGGCTTTAACCTAAGAGCACGGAAACACTCATAGGAAGAATAGGATAAAGCATCCTGAGTTCTTTTTTATTTCAGGTAAGAGTAACATTTACAGCTAATCATACAATAAAGTTCCACCTTATCGACAGGGTATCAGAACCAGGCTCAGGATTCATTAAGTAGGAAACGTTCCTGTTCAGAAAGGAAATAGCACAATGGGGAACCAAGTCAAAAGGATCCTATGTTAGTCCACACCAAGGCCATCCCATAAACCTTTACCCAGGCATAAATATCCATCCTTAGTAGTTCTCAGGCTAGACTTCATTTGAGCAGCCACTGGCATTTCCCTGGAAGGGTGGATTATTGGCTTAATGATCATTCTGCTGATTATATCTGAATTTAAAACTCAGAACTAAATCAAATTACTGTCCCATGAGATTTCACCTCAGATAATAAAGTTTCAGTAATCATAGCTTAGGGCTAGATACAGTTATTACTACTCTTATATTATTGTGATAAGATAGTTAGCAATAATAGTTTACCAGGTTCCCTCCCTCCCTCCCTCTCTCTTTCTCCCCCCACCTCACACACACACATACACACACACACACACACACACACACACACACACACATTCATTCAACATCATTTTATTTTTCTTTTAACTCTCCTCCAGTTTTTAACTCATCTTGGTGTAAAAAATCAGACATTACAAATCAAGAAATAATTATAATCTGAAATCCCACATAGTGAATATATGATAAATCATTTAATAAAAATAATTACGGTGACTCTCTAGACTAACATATATCTGTCTCTAAAGTATTGTATATTAATTGCTAAAGCTAAATCAAATATTTAAGATGGGATTCTGTTAAGACTAAGTTGATTCAAAATGTAATTTCAGTTTATACTATTCCAGATATAACTTTGTAATTTTCATTATCACAAATCATCACATAAATCACTTCCATATTATAAACAAACCTGTAAATCCTCTTCTCCCCTACCCTTGTCAATATTTGCAATGGAAGAAGGGATTCCTTTTCTCAATAAACCAAGTCATAAGTTCTTTCACAAGACTAATAAGATTTTATGACCTTGCCCAAATAGATGGTCCCAAGAAACTTGGCAAGTTTACCAATAAGGAGATTGTATAAGGTCTCACTCTCTCTTTCTTTTTTTCCCATTAAGTAATTATTATTCTTCCCTTTAAAAAAAACAGCCAATTAAATGCTTCACAGATTTTTAACATTATAACAATAGCCTCCAGTAAGTCAATAATTTCACAGATTAAAAGGAGTTAAATTCTTCTATGACACAATTTTGTCATCCTCTCAACAGTCTTTCATATTCAATGGCTTCTCAGAATTTACAATACAAGAAAATTTAGAAATGGAATAATAATATTCACATTATCAAGAACTTAAAACATGAAATAAAACTTATTACTAGTCAGATGACATCAATGCAGCTGAAATTATTTCCAAATTATCTGACACAAAAAATCATTCATTTTATCACCTTTGGCATTTAATACTAATCACATCTAAAACCCAGTACAGCATTCAATTAGAGAAATAACAATAAATAATGTTTATACAGGATTTAACACACCAGGTCTTATGTTAAGCACATATTATATATAATGGGAAGGGAATTTGCAGATCTTCCCTGCCCCTTAATAGGCCCATGTGATCTGCTTTGAGCTTTGGCCCAGACCGCAGCTTGAGTCGAATGAAAGCCATGGTAGGAGGAGCTTGCTGAATGGGTGGAGGGAATAACATGCACACTCAGTTTGGTATGAAAAACTATCTTGCATACAGGAAAGTAGGGGAGAGGGGGATAAGTGGGCTGGCGGGGGGGGTGATAGAAGTAATGGCAAATGGGAGGAGGGAGTAATTAGAAGAGAGAATAGAACAAATGGGGGGCAGGATAGGATGGAGGGAAATATAGTTAGTCTTACACAACATGACTATTATGGAAGTCTTTAGCAAAACTGCACATAGATAGCCTATATTGAATTGCTTGCCTTCTCAGTGGGGATGGGTGGGGAGGGAGAAAGAAAGAGAAGTTGGAACTCAAAGTTTTAGGAACGAAAGTTGAGAATTATTTTTGCATGCAACTGGAAAACAAGAAATACAGTAATGGGGTATAGAAATCTATCTTGCCCTAGGAGAAAATAGAGGAAATGAGGATAAGAGAAGGGAGGGGTGTGATAGGAGGGAGGGCAGATTGGGGGAAGAGGTAATCAGAACGCATGGCATTTTTGGGTGGGTGGAGGGGAGAGATGGGGAGAAAATTTGGAACTCAAAATTTTGTGGAAATGAATGTTGAAAACTAAAAATAAATAAATAAACATCTCCCCCCAAAAAAATAAAATAAAAAAAGAAGCAAGACGGTTCTTAAGATTCAAATGGTAAACTCACTTTGAAATTTAGTCCAAACTGACTCTCCCTTCTCTAAACTGAGGTTTTCTAATATAGAATAGGGAAGAAAGATCTTTTAAGTGAATAATCCCCGCTTTGGGGAAGGCGGGGTGCAGATGTTGGTTCAGATTTTCCCTTTCTTTATTCTTTCTGTCATATTCAAGTCTACTCCAATTAATATTTATATCCCAACTTGGGAATGTGATATAATTTACAGCCAAATTTTTAATTGCAAAATACACACCAATCCAAAAGTTTCTTTCTAAATTGACTTGGACTTAACTTTAATTTGTAAAACTCTCAAGTATCTAATTAGATGTTCAAATAAGGTAAACCGAGGCACAAAATTCTAAGTGAACTCAATTTATTGGTAAGGTTAGAAATTACCAATAAATTGGTTCTCTTGTCTCCTTAGTCATCCAGAAGATCATAAGGTAGGGCTTATTAACATTTATACAGTTTTGGGGAAGTACAAGAGAACAAAGAACAGAAAGCATCACAGATGGAACATTAATATGATTAGTTACAAAGACTGAATTATCATAGAAGGCAAAACCAGTATGATTAGCTGGACATTTGGGACTAGCAACAGCCCCACTTCCATCCTGCTGTCAGAAGAGGTTGATTGATAGAGTCCATCTGCTCATAACTTGGACAGAGATAACAGATTTCCTAGCTCTCACCTTCACTCTGTAAGAATTGTTAGCAGGATAACAGGTCTCCTTTCATTGTGCATGAGTGAAATATGCGTAGATATTATATATTTTTTTGAATTAAGGTGATTTATAGGACAACTTATCAGAGAAGAAAGCTGAACTTAGAAATATGGTTTAGGCAGTTACAGAATAGAATCAATTTCCGAATGGATTCAAATAGAAAATCAATGTTTTACTTTCTCACGGCACATTGTAAGATCATAGGATTGAACATTTGTAGCTGGAAGGAATTTCAGAGATCATCTTTTCCTGCTACTTCATTTTAGAAATGAGAAAATAGAGATCCAGAGAGAAAGGTTTAATGCCTTACCCAAGGCCACACAGGTTTTCCTCCAGAATTGTAAACCTCTGTTATCTCTTCTACATCAATGACTGACTAAAGAGACCAAATTTCCTAATAAAAATCTTAGTCTAATGACATCATATCCTCCAATACATAAAATATTCCTTTAATCTGCATGGGCCTCTGCTTAGGGCATTGAGAATTAGTCCTTTCAACCTCACTGAGTCATGAATGCTGACTTTGTGATGGCACAAAACCTGGAGGGATCAGGAACACACTGGATAACAAGAGCCAGGAACCTAAAGGATTTTGACATGGACTAAATCTAACAATATTAAATTCAATAGGGATACTTGTCAAGTCTTACAATATGTCCAAAAAAATCAAGTCCACAAATATAAGAAGGGGAAGGCATAGATACACAGCAGGTTTTACAGAAAGCAACTGAGGGTTTCAGTTGACAGTAAATTCAATGAGAGTCAGGGATGTGAAGTGTTAGCTAAAAAAATCTAATGTGATCTTGGACTGAATTAGGAGAGGCACAGCTTCCAGGACCAGGGAGGTGATAATCCCACTGTACTCTGTCTTTGTCAGACTTCATCCACAGTACTACATTCGAGCACCACAGTCTAAAGACATGGATAAACTGAAGAGAAGTTCCCCTCGGATGATGAAAGACCTTCTGTTTATGACATATAAGGATAAGAAAACTGGTGGGGTTGGGGTACAGGGAGGAGTGAAGAGAGGTACATGATAACTTTGTACAAGTATTTGTTCTCTTTGGCTGGAAAGGGTATAACCAGAAGCAGTGGGTGGAATCACTTCCTAATTATTTCTTGAAAGTCCTCTTGAGAGTTAAACCAAGTGATTTGGATGGTATGCTGATTGGATGACTGGGATTTGGCAGCAGAGGAAATGGATCTCCTGATCCAGCTGTGAGGAACTGACCCTTTAAGGAAACCCTGAGGGATACTGAGTGTAGTAAGCAAACTCTTCACACATCTAACAAACATCTCTCTAGTATAACTTCTAATGATGGGTCATCTATGTCAGAAGCCCTAATGACTAATTACCCAATGGTTTTGTATGCAATAGATGACTGTCTCTTTGCAAGTCACTGGTTTCTTTTGACATCTCAAGCTCCAGAATCCCTATAAACTAATTTCACAATGTATGCATATCGGGCAGACAGAGGAGAGGAGTGGAAAGCAAAAGGGTCAGAAGGGACTTTAATCACATGATTGCTCTTCAGCAGAAAATTCAGACTATAGATGTCAGCAGAGTACAATCTTCCTTGGAAACTACTGCGCAAAAGCAAAAAACAAAAAAACCCCTACAAAGTCAGATCAGACTTGAGCAATCCAGGAAAATGTGAAAAAAGAGGAACCTCCGAGGTCTTACTTTGCTTTTCAATAAAGAGACTTCCATAATAGTTATGTTGTGTGAGACTAACTATATTTCCTTCCATTCTATCCTGTCCCCCATATTTTCTATTCTCTCCTCTGACATTGTTCCTCCCCAAAAGTGTTTACTTCTAATTACTCCTTTCTCCCATTCTCCCTCCCTTCTACCATCTCCCCTATACCCCATTTATCTCCTTCTCCCCTACTTTCTTGTAGTGTAAGATAGATTTTCATACCAAATTGAGTGTGCATGTTATTCTCTCAAAACAAATGTGAAGAGAGTAAGCATTACTTTTTCCCTCTCACCTCCCCCATTTCTCCTTCTAATATATTCCTCTTTCATCCCTTAATTATATTTTTTTAGGTATCATCCCTTTCTATTCAACTCACCCTGTTCTTTCTGTCTCTATGTATATAATCTCTCCAACTACCCAAATACTGAGAAAGGTCTCCAAAGTTACAAATATTATCTTTCCATGTAGGAATGTAAACAGTTCAACTTTAGTAAGTCCCTTATGATTTCTCTTTCCTGTTTACCTTTTCATGCTTCTCTTGATTCTTGTGTTTGAAAGTCAAATTTTCTATTCAACTCTGGTCTTTTCATCAAGAATGCATGAAAGTCCTCTATTTCATTAAATGATCATTTTTTTCTCCTGAAGTATTACACTCAGTTTTGCTGGGTAGGTAATGCTTGGTTTTAATCCTAGTTCTTTTGACTTCTTGAATATCATATTCCAAGCTCTTCAGTCCTTTAATGTAGAAGCTGCTAGATCTTGTGTTATCCTGATTGTATTTCCACAGTGCTCAAATTGTTTCTTTATGGCTGCTTGCAATATTTTATCCTTGACCTGGGAATTCTGGAATCTGGCTACAATATTCCTAGGAGTTTTTCTTTTCAGATCTCTTTCAGTGGATTCTTTCAGTATTTATTTTACCTTTTGGTTCTAGAATATCAGGGCAGTTTTCCTTGATAATTTCATGAAAGATAATATCTAGGCTCTTTTTTCATCATGGCTTTCAGGTAGACCTATAATTTTTAAATTGTCTCTCCTAGATCTGTTTTCCAGGTCAGCTGTTTATATAATGAGATATTTCACATTGTCTTCAATTTTTTTCATTCTTTTGGTCTTGTTTTGTAATTTCTTGGTTTTTCATAAAGACATTACCTTCCATCTGCTCCATTCTAATTTTTAAAGAATATTTTCTTCAGTGAGCTTTTGAACCTCCTTTTCCATTTAGCTTATTCTGCTTTTTGAAGGATTTTTCTCCTCATTGGCATTTTGGACCTCTTTTGCCTTTTGAGTTAGCCTATTTTTATTTATTTTTTTGAATTAGTCTATTTTTAAAGGTGTTATTTTCTTCAGCATTTTTTTTTTGCATCTCCTTTAGCAAGTTGTTGACTTGGTTTTCATGATTTTCTTGCATTGTTCTCATTTCTCCTCCCAATTTTTCCTCTACCTCTCTTACTTGATTTTCAAAGTCTTTTTTGAGTTCTTCCATGGACTGAGATCATTGCAAATTTATATTGGAGGTTTCAGATGAAGAAGCCTTGACTTTGATGTCTTTCTCTAATGGTTTGCTTTGTTCTTCCTCATCCAAAAAGATGGAGAAACATACCTGTTCACCAAGAAAGTAACCTTCTATAGTCTTATTTTTCTCCCCTTTTCTGGACATTTTCCCAATCAGCTACTTGACTCTTTAGTCTTTTGTCAAGTTGAGGGTATACTCTAGGGATCTGCAAGTTTTCAGTTTCTCCAAGATGGCACAATCAAGGGAGAGGAGTTTACCCCTCTCCTGGCCTGCACTCTGGTCTGGGAGGAACCACGGGCTTTTCTATCCAAGATCTGCAAGTAGGGTTACCTCTCCACAACTGCCTCCAGCTCCACCATACCAGCATTCCTCCTCATCCCAGGGCTGTCACTCAAGGCTGAGATACAAATAAGCAGCTGAATTCCCCCAAGGTCTTTAGGCTGAGGGCTCCAAAAATGGATGCTGTGCTGCAATGACTTCCACTATCCTGGGCCCAAGGCTAGGGCTGCACCCTACTCACCCAGGTGGAACAGCTTTCTCACTGACCTTTGAAACTGTGTTTGGCATTTGTGGGGTGAGAAATTTCAGAACTACAGCTGCTGCCTACAGTCCTGTCCCTGCTGTGCCATGTGGCCAAGACTGGGCTGTACTCCACACCTGGTGCAATAGTTTTCCTGTTGGTCTTCCAGGCTGTCTTGGGCTGGAAATCTCTTTCCCTCTGTCATTTTGTGGCTTCTGCTGTTCTAGAATTTGCTTAGAGTAATTTTTTTAGAGGAATTTTGTTTTAGAGGTAGAGCTAAGAGTAGGTCTGTCCTTCTTGGCTCTGCCCCAGTTTAATGATTCTTAAGTAATTTCTTCTCAGTTTCCCAAGTCAGTTGCTTTTTACTATAAGGTACATTTTTCTTCTATTTTTTCAGTTTCTTGTTTTTGCTTAAATACTTTTTGTTGTATCATGGAATTATTAAGTTTCCAAAGTGGTCTGATCTAGTGCAAAGTATTATCTCTGTGAGTTTGGTCTGAGCTTGTAAATTCTTGACCTGTGTTGAATTCTAAGCAACATTCCTATTGGTTTGCCCCATTTGAAGTTTCAGTAGACTGCTATTCAACTTGGACACCAATATCACCTGGAAATATTCTTGTTCCGAGTGACAAAATTGTAGGCTTCTCTTTAATCTGGAATTCCTGGCCTTTATTACTCCGTGGGTTTCAGATTAAGCTAGGTGCTGGAACTGAGACCTTGATCCGCTCCCACGATTCTAGTCACACAGTTGCCGCTTCCTTTTGGACTTCCTCCTTGCTATGTAAACAGTTTAAGGCCCATGTCCACTTCTTATCCTGGAGTACCACCTCTCCTCAGTTCACTTTGGATCTGTGACCTAAAATTGAGTAGTGAGTGACAGAACTACCACTTGACACCTATTTTTGCTCCTTATACAAGTTTAGGCTTCTCTGCACTGGATCTAAGACTTCTCCTTGCCCTACTGCATAGCCCCTCCCTGCATTGAAATTCTTATCACTAAATACTTCTGACCAGACCCCATCCACACTGTTCATAGACCTCTCTGTTTACCTCTCTCTGTTAACCTGGACTGAGAACCGATTCATTCTGATATTTTCTTGGATTTCCCAATCAGGATTCAATTCGTTGCATTTTCTATATTTGTTTGAAGGAATTGGGGACATAGATGAAAGGGAGAGAGGGAGCTCACTGGGATACCTGGGAGCTTCCCGGCCATCTTGTCTTGACCTACCATGTATTTTCTCACTATCACCCTTTATTCTCAGCTTCCCACTGAAATCACTAAATACTACATGATATGTTGACTTGATTTGGAATATCTTGCAAAATTCTTCATAAGATTTCTCTTCCTCTTCTTCTCCTACAACAGCTCTTGGTACATCGAATGCACTTATTTGCATGGTGGGCTTGTTTCCATTGTAACTACTGTAAGATAAAATGAACAGGTGTCCCTTGAAATTTCACTGTTGCCAATAGGCAACACAATGAACTCTGCCACCTCCTTTGTTTGCCTCCCCAGGGAAGACTTATGAGTCATCTTGCTATTTCTCTCCAACTTCATTTTGTTTTCCATACAAATACATAGTGAAAATGTCAATATGATATCCAGTCCAAACCAGTCTAATAAGTGTTTAATAAATGTATCACCAACTGCTCTTGATAAGCACTGCACTAAGTGCTAGGAATTCCAGACACAATAGAAAACAGGTCCTATCCATAAGGAACTCATTCCACCTAGTGAAAACCACATGTATTCACAATTCATCTCCTCTAGTAACACATGAATTTGCCAATCATGGACAGAGATATCACATTCAGAATACTAGCTACTAAATTAATGTGTCTAGATATTAGAACAGACTTGTGTCTAGTCTAAAATCTGTGTGATTCTTAACACTCTCTTTCCCTTTTCAGCATTCCTCCACCATCCCTGAAGAAGTACAGGGGTAATATACAGACATATCTCCAATTGCCTATTAGACATCTCAAAGTGGATGTCCTGTAAATGTCTTAAATTCAATGTGTCCAAAACTGAACTCTTTATCTTTTCTCTAAGACTCTTGCTTCTATCTAACTTTACAACTACAGTTGAGGATACCAACATCCTCCTATTGACCCAGGCTCACAACCTGGGTATTGTCCTTGGTTCTTCCTTCTCTCTCATCCCCCATATCTAATTTGTTGCCAAGACCTATCAGTTTCACTTTCATAACATCTCTCATATATGCCTCCTTCTCCTTTCTGCCACTGACACCACTCTCACCACTCCAGGACTCTTGTTTGCTGTTTGGTCTCCATATCACAAGTTTCTCCCAATCCATCTTTGATTCAGCTATCAAAATGACCTTCTTAAAGTATATATCTGACCACACTGCCCCCACACTCATAAACCTCAGGAGCTCCAGGATCAAATGTAAAATGTCTAGTTAGAGTTCAAAGTCCTTCATACCCTGGCCTCTCCACTATCTTTCCAGTATTCCTATGCCTTCCCCATCACATACATATGTAGTCTTTGATCCAGTGATATTGACCTCCTGGCTGCTTGATGAAGAAGAAACTCCATCTCCTGACTTCACTTTTTTAATTGATTTCCTCCCAAGCTTGGAGGGCTGTACCTTCTTATTTCCATCTCCTGGCTTCCTTCAAGTCCCCACTTTCTTCAAGAAGGCTTTTATGATTCCTCTGAATTCTAGTGCTTTTCCACTGTTGGTTTTTTCCCATTTATCCTGTACACAGTTTGATTATCTATATTTGTTTGTATGTTGTCTCTCATTAGATTGTGAGTTCCCTGAGACTAAGGACTATCTTGAATGCTTAGCACAGTGCTTGGCACATTTATTACCCAGTTGTTCAGCCATGTCTGACTCTTTTTTCTTGGCAATGATACTGGAATGGTTTGCCATTTTCTTCTCCAGTTGATTGAGGCAGGCATTATAAGTGACTTACTCAGAGTCACATAGCCAGATTTGAACTCGTATCTTCCAGGCTGTGTACACTGAGACATCTAACTTCCTCCAAGGCAAACAGAGGTAAAATGCCCAAGGATACACAACTAGTAAACAAATGGCCAGATTTAAATGGCCTCAAATCTGAGGCCAGATTTGAACTCAAGTCTTTGTGATTCCAGGCCCAGCACTGTATCTACTGAGTCATCTAGCTGCCTGGTACGTAGCTGGTGTTTAATAAATGCTTATTGATTGACAGACTGATTGAGGAATATTTTTAATTTTCCCTTCTTTCAGGGTTGGCATGAATTTATCACTGAGTGGCCAACCTACTGGCAATGATCATCTTCCTACTTACCTAGACTGATCCATCCAGAGCAGCTTTTAAAAAGTCAGTCACCAAGCCCAAACTTACAGCATTCTGAGCATTATATTATCTGCTAGAGTTAAAAATTCTACTGCTATAGTTTTTGAAAACCTGAAACAGGAGTTCCAACTTCTTTTGTGTTTATCATAGTCCCTTTTGGCAGTCTGATGAGGCTTATGAATGCCTCAGAATAATTGTTTTAAATGCATAAAATAAAATACGTAGGATTACAAAAGAAGCCAGTTATATTGAAAACGAGATGTATTTTTTTTTCCAACCAAGTTCGTATACTTCCTGAAATCTACACCTGGACTCTTTTGAAATTAAGAAACTCTAACCTACAAGTACCTCCATGCATACAATACTTTGTATGAGGCCTTAATTTTACTTTTATTGGTTGTTGGTCAGTCATTTCAGTTGTGTCCAACTCTTAGTAACGCCCCCCTACACACACACACACACACACACACACACACAGCACAGCAGCGAAATCATTTGTTGCTATCCAAGCAACTTTCTTTCCAGTCATTTTTTCAGTTGTGGTCAACACTTCATGATGCCAGTGGTGTTTTCTTGGCAAAGATACTGAAGCAGTTTGCCCTTTCCTTCTCCAGCTCATTTTACAGATGAGGGAACTGAGGCAAACAGGGTTAAGTGACTTACCCAGGGTCATACAGATAGTAAGTGTCTGAGGTCAGATTTGCACTTAAGAAGATGAGTCTTCCTAAGTCTAGGTCCAGCACTCTATCCACCTTATCACCTAGATACCCATTATTACTTGATGCTGCTGCTACTGATGATGATGATAATATCAACTGACAGATACATGAGGCTTTAAAATTTACAAAACATTTTACATATATTTTCTCATTTGCATCTCACAATAGCCTTATGTGGTTCAGATGCTATAGGCATTGCAGGTATTATTATCCATATTTTACAGATGAAGAAACTGAGGTTAGAAATGTGAAGTGATTCATCATGTGGCTAATGAGTGTCAGTAGTGAGATTTCAGTCTAGGTCCCTTCTGACTGAAAATCACAGAGGCAGCTGACTTCACTACACTTGGAGTCTGAAGGCCTGGGTTCTAGCTCCACATTCTGCCTCTTCCTAGCTTTGTGAGCCTGGGAAAGCTCGCTAGCAATTCTCTTCAGATGATTTCAGAATCTATATCTCCAGCCCTGACCTTCCTTTCAAGCTCTGATTCCACATCTCCAACTGCCTTCAGGATATTTCCATCTGTAGATTTCACTAACACCTCACACCTAACATCTCAAAAATAACCTCATTAGCTCTTCCTCTAAATGTACTACTTATTATGATTTATCTCTTTTTGTCTTACTTTCATTCATTCTCATGTTTTGAACTGTAGGCAGGACATTAAGTCTGATGCTGACAGGAAGACAGGAAGTTGATCATTCCACGTTTCTCCTTTAGTTTTGCCAAGAAAATCTCCTTCAGGGTGATTTGCACAAAGTTGACTGGGAAGTATGGTGACAGTTTTTCTCATTTTCCCATTCTAACTAAAAAATGGAGATTAATTTTTTTTTAATGGCAGCCAAGACATATAAAAAAACACTTTTAAAATGAAAATTTAATGTTTAAGTGTTTCTTCAGTGGGTAGATATAAATCAAAGAGCTGAGATTGTTCCTGGAGATAGAAAATAGAAGTTGATAGAACGACCTTCCTTGTGGAAGGGTGTAGGGGGGAGGGAGCGGGGGAGTTTAATTATCAACTGCTATAATTCAGCAAGAGAACCAGCAGATGGCATCATAAAAAGTCAACAGAGAAGAGATAGCCCAGACATCAGCAGATGGCAGTGTAGCAGAGAGAATGAACCAAAGAAGGACCACCTTCCACCCCATCTCCTTGCCTTGAGTGTGGTGTGGTTCTTTGGGGCTGCAAGCATGAGTATCAGAGGTATTATGGCAAGGAAGCTGCTCTAGGAGTGTGAGCTGCTTTGAGTATATGTTTCTTGGCTATACATGCTCTCTATGAGTGGCCTCTTCTGCTCATGTTAGCCTGACTACTTGTGCCTCCTTAAGCATTTGCCCTGGCCACATATATTCCCTATATGTATTCCCTCCTCCATACTGACCATACTGGTGGTATGGTCAATCAGTCTGTTATACTATGTGCAAGGTATTATGCAAAGTGGTGGGAATTAGATTGTAAGCTCCCTGAGGGCAGGGACTGGTTTTATTTTTTTGCCTCTTTTTATATCTCCACAAGTGCCTGGAATGTAATAGGCACTAAAATATTTATTGAGTGACTGAGGATACAAAGGAAGGTCAAAAAAGTTTCTATTCCCAAAGAGTTCACAGTCTAATGGAGGAAACAACATGCAAACTATGTGCAAACAAGATATATACAAGACAAATTGAGGACAATTTTTGAGGGAAGGCATTAGGGGAAATCTTTGAAAAAAAATACATCCTTGGATGGTGGGGATGGATTTTTCTTGTTATTTTGTTGTTGTTTCATTAAATGCCTTTTTCATCTGTAGTAATGTGCTCCTTGGTTGATGTGGTATAAAAAAAAGTAAGTTGGGGCCTATGGGATGTGATTTTGAGTAGATGCTGACTTTAAGTATCCTGTGACCTTGAACTTGGTGAAGCTTTCAGAGGGTCCACAATTGAGAAGGAAATAACGTGTTCTATCTACCCCACTTCCTATATCTAATCAGTTACTGAGTTATACCAGTTTGACCTCTGCTACATCTTTTCCCTCTATCTCTTTCTTCCTATGTCCACCGCCATCAGACTACTATAGGACCTCATTACCTGAGCCTACAATGGTAAGGCAAAATAGTCTCTACTCTCAAGGAACTCATGTTCTAGCTTAGGAAGACAACATGTAAATATTAGTGAATTCCTCCTCCTAAAAGTTCTTCCTACCTTCATTCTCTCCCCTCTACAATCCATTTTCCATACCCCTGCCATAATCATCTTTCTTATATATAGACCTCACCATATCACTTAACTGCTCCAGGAAATTCATTGCATCCCTTTTGCCTGTGGATAAGTTCAAGCTCCTCTGACATTCAACATCCTCTGTGTTCTAGTACCATTCTCTTCCTGGACTTATATCTTGCTCCACATTCTCTACATTCCAGCCAACAGGAACAATTCTTGACCTCTGGAATATACAATATACTTTCATACCTCTGCTCATACTATTCATTCTTCCTGGAATGCTGTGAAAGGCATAGCCCAATGTAAATGCCATCACCTTCAAGAAACCTTCCACAAAACCACACCCCCATTCCACAGAGAAGTGACAATCTTTCCCCTCACACCTCACAGGTCACCTTGTTTGTAACTTTCTAATGCATTTATCATGTAATATTGCATGTTATAGTTATCTATGTTAATACTTTTTTCTTGAGTCTTGACTGTTCCCAAAACACGGTTGTTGACATAACTGAAAGTCATTTCAGGGTCTCATGGTGGAACTTGCCTATAATCTCTTCTAGGGGAGGTTTGGATCAGTGGATCATGTGAGCTCAGGAGTTATAAGTTGTAGGAGGGCTAAAGTCAATTGGATATCAGTGCTAAATCCCAGCACCAATAAGAGGCTCCTGGAGTGGACCACCAGGACCACTAAGGAGGTGTGAATTGATCTGGTTCAGAAATGAAGGACAAAGCTTCCATGTAGATCGACAAAGTGATCAGTCCCATGAACAAAATTACTGTTATATAGAAGAGAGCAAAAAAGAAGGAGAGAGGGAGGGAGGGAAAGAAGGAAGGAAGAAGGAAAGGAAGGAAGGAAGGAAGGAAGGAAGGAAGGAAGGAAGGAAGGAAGGAAGGAAGGAAGGAAGGAAGGAAGGAAGGAAGGAAAGGAAAATCACTTTATCTCCCTGAACCTCAGTCTCTTTCCGAATAAATTTGGAAAACTATAGTATTCACTTCACTGAGTTCTTGAAAGGCTTCAATGTGGTAATATCTGTGGTGGGTTTTTCTCTGGACTTACTTTTCCAGAATGAACCTACTATGTGTCGCCATTGGAATTCTTAGTTCCTTCAGTGGAGTGGTGTCTCCTCTCTAATGCTCCTGACTCAAGCCCCCATTCTAGGTGTGTTGCAGCCCTTCCCCCATTGTTACCTATGACCAGCTGCCCAGTTCTATTTAACCTATTAACATAAATTAGTTTTTGCAATGGAATATATACTTTGAAGATACATCAAGATCAAAAGTACAAACGTTTCCCCTTCCTCAAGGTCTAGGGGCATCCTCTCCTTTCTGCCACCTCTGTGTGTGGAGAGAGAAGGCTCACACTTAATATGGTTTCTACATAGTCTTGTCCTCACCAAGTTCATGTTAACTACTGGATGCGTCCTTATCTCATCTACTACCAGGCTAGGTCTTGAGGGTTGTTTCTTGGATGCGTGTGGGATGCTCTCTTTACAATGTTATCTCTCTAATGCTACCAGAAGAAATTAAATCAAGAGAAGGGGATGAGACCAACTCTTCCCTTTTAAATGCCACCTCCCCACTCTATTTCTGGCTAAGCAGCTAATCCCTCTTCATGTTGTGGTAAGTGGTTCAGAGATAGTTAAAGGATGTCGGCATGTGTTCCAGAGTCCCTACAAGGCATTTCCATTACATTCCACTACAATTCTATTTATTACAAGGTCATCATGCCTCCAGAAGTAAGCTTTCCAACTTCATCCCCATAGAGGATTGCATCAGAGGCACTCAGCTCATGCTCATAAGGACTGGGTTCATTGTCCAGTTTCCTATTACATCTGCCATGCACTTTTAGATTTATGAAAGGTCAGAGTGAGAGGAAGTCAAGTCACTTGTTTAATACATAAAATTCTTTGAAACTTTAGAATGTTATATAAATGGAAACTGTTATTAATAAGCTTAAAATTATTCAGAAAAGGGCAACCAGGACCATAAAGGGCCTCAAGTCATGCCATACAAGAATCAGCTGAAGGAGGTAGAAGAAAGAGGAATGTAAGGGCTCAAGAGAAGAAATCTTAGAGGGGACATTACATAATAACTAACTCTAATCATCTGAAGGGCTCTTGTGTAAGAGAGGAATTAGACATGTGCTTGGCCCCAGAGAGAATAATGAAAAGTAACAAGTGGAAATTGCAGAGGGAAAGATTTAGGTCTGATGTAAAGAAATACTAATTATTAAGCTAACAGGGGAATGGGTTGCCTTGGGAGGTAGTGGGTTTCCCTGTACTTAAACTCAAGCAAAAGCTAAGTGATTACTTGTCACTTAGGTTGTGGAGCACATTTCCAATTTTTTGAAACTAGATTTTCCTATCTTACTCAAGCTGGAAGTGCAATAACCATTCATGAGCCCCATTCTACTGCTGAGTAACATGAGTATTTTGACCTGTTCCATTTTGGCCCTGGGAAGATGTGCCCCTCCTTAGTCAGCATGCTCTGGTGAATTATCCCCCAACTCCCCACTTTCACATGATTGGTGATCACCCTAGCATAGACCCCCAATCATCTTTAGCTCACTGCTTCTCAGAACTCCCAAACTCATTTCAAGGGATTCACTAGCTTCAGCCTCCCCAGCAGCAAGGATTACAATTTTCTTCCACCAACCTGCCTGGGTTCTTGTTCGTGTAAGGGACAAGGTGGTCTCTGATGTACCCTGCCAGCTTGAAATTAAATTATTACCTAGACTCCTATTTCACCTAAAGTTAAGCCTACATTGGATTTCATTTTCTAATTCTTTCCTATATATCTGCCTTATCTCCCCCAAATAATTTGAAGCCTTTTTTTAGGAGGGAAGTCAAGAATACATGTGCTATTTCTTCAAACTCTTTCCCATTTTAGCCCCATTCCCAAATCCCTTTTCTCACCAAGTACATCACTTAGCAAGCTCAAAAAATACTTCTTGATTAGTTGGTATTAGGAAATCTCTGCACTGTTCATTGTACACCCAAGTCCCAATTAAGGTAAATAATGAATAATGAATCCTGAGAATTGGTCACACTCTTGGAATTCTCCTTGCACATATCCATTGGGCTGGAACAAATTATTATGTTTCACATAATTACAATTTCCAGTAGTGCAAATATGAATGCATTTGAATCCACTTCACTGGATTCATTGTTCTCCCTAAACTCAATAATTAATAATGTTTTCTTTATTATAATTTCTTATGAATGTACTCTTAAGTTGGTAAGAACTAGAATAATAGTTGAAAAAGTATTGGAGGGAAATTGAGAAGACTGGGGGTTGTTCTCAGCCTGCCACTAGCTTACTGTATGACATTGGGAAAGTCGTTACCCTTGTTTGGGCCTTAGTTTTCTCATTTATAAAATAATAGTTTGCATTTATATAGCCCTTTAAGGTTTGAAAAGTGATTTACAAAAGCTCTCATCCTCACAGTCATCCTGGGAGGCAGGTGCTATAGCTATCATCATTTTACAGATGAGGAAACTGAGGCAATTTACCAGAGTCATATAGCAAGTATCTCAGGTTGAATTTTAACTCAGATCTTCCTAACTCCAAGTCCAACACTCCATCCACCATGCCACTAATTGCTTCAGTAGGGGCTTGGAATAGATGATCTCCATGGTCCCACTCAGCTTGAATGGTTTATAGTGTAGGAAATAAAATGTTGAGTTAGCAGTCCCACATCTGTGACACCAAAGTTTAGTCAGAAGAGTGAGAACTCCTGGATCATGAAGCAATCAGAGAGTATACTTAACAGTACTGGGCTCCCCACTGAGTATTCCTGGCTGCTGGAGATTTGAGGGGAGGATTTATTACGTTGAGATTCTGGTTCACTTTCCACAAAACTTGTTTAAGAAAATGCCATTGGCTTCTGTGATTCTTTACCAATCTAAAGTTATTGCAGTTGTACTTGGCATTTTAAATAAATGAGGTGTTTCATTTGAAATTCACAGTTGATTTGTGTGAGATGATGTCACTTGAAGGGTGGCAGCTGGTTTCCCCATTGGAGATCCTGGGAATAATGATTTGTAGCCCCAGGACCTAGCTCAGTACCTGGCATTTAATAGGAACTTAATGCTCATTAACAGATTGAGCAGCCAGGTGACATAATGAATATACCTTGCTGGACTAGAAGTCAAGAAGACATGAGCTGAAATCCTGCTTTATTCAATAGGTGGGGGAGTAAAAGAAGGAAGGGAGAGAATCTGAAACTGAAAATAAAATAAAGAGGAATTTTTAAAAATCCTGCCTCAAATATTTCCCAACTGTATGACCCCAGTCTAGTCATTTAAAATGCCTCAGTTTCCCCATCTCTAAAATGGGGATGATAGTACTTTGTGAGGATCAAATGAGATGATATAAGTAAAGTATTCTGCAAACCTTAAAGTCATATATAAATGAAAATAAAGAAAGGAACCAAACATTTATTAAGTGTCTACTATGTGCCTACTATGCTAAACAGTTCACAAATCTTATCTTATTTTTAAGAAAAGAAGATAACTTTTACTCAGGATCCTGGCAGTCTCATCTATATGGCAACCATGGTTGACTGGAGTCATGGAATCAGGGAAACAGGTTAAGTTGCTGACTCTTACTATTACATGGAATAAATCTGACTTGTTCCTTATACTTTGGTATTTTCACTCAAAAACCTGAAGTGGCAGCGTTTTTCTGACTTACAGATCCACTTAAAGGTCACTTACCCTCCATCAACTATTTTTCCTCAGGATCTCTCCAGATAATAGATGGAAAAGTGAAAGACAAAAAATGATCTGTCAACTTGCCGGACACATTGAGGAGGTTTCTCCCATCAGATTTCATCTTCCCAAGAGTCAGCCCAATCCATTCTTACTGGGGACAAGTCCCATCAGTGAAAGAGGAGGTACTAAGAGTTTTTCAACCAATCGAATTCTCTTAGGGGAAGCCCCAGTCACTAAAGACTTAATCTTTAGTTCTTTCAATAAATTAGCAATAGGCATGTCCACATAGAAGATGAGAACTTTCAAAAGTCCCAAACAAAAGCTCCTTAAATGGATGACGGAACTCCCTAAATCAATCTCCTCTACTACATTAGTTATTTGACCCATTCTTGATGAAGTCAGCTGGCTTTTTGTGGTCACCATTTCATCTTCTAAATAGTCACTAAACATCTCTTTAATAAAAGAATCTTAGAAAAACACAGATAAACTTGTACAAAATAAAGAAAAACAAAATGAGTAGAAGCAAGAGAATGTTGTATAGAGTAACAGCAATGTAGTTTTGAGAACAACTTTGAGCTAATAAATCATTTTGACTCCTATAAAAACCTGAATTAACTATAAAGGACATATGAAGGAAGACACTGTTTGCATCCAGAGAAAGAACTGATAAATAGAAGTATGTATAGAAGGATTTCACATATATACATATTTGTGTCTAATGGTAGCCATCTCCAGGGCAGGGGTAAAGAAGGAAAAACAAATTATATGATAGCAAGTTGTACGTAACATTTTTACAGTTTCATGTACAATCTTTGTTATTATACTATGTTATGGAAATGCTTGTTCTATTCCATACATAAAATTTTAAAAATAAAAATTTTTTCAAAATAAAATAATCTAGAATTTTGTCTGAAATTGAAATCCATCTCACAGACCTGTTTTGCTGTTGGTTAAAAAAAAAAAAACAGATACAAAATAAAAGTTAGGAAACTTGAGCTATCTGCCAACAGTCATCATTCCACCCACCCAGCTCAGCAGTCCTTTTGTCTGTTTCGTTCATCTTCCTCTTCCTCCCCACCTCCAGTCACTCAAAATAAAATCTCTATTGTAATCCTTAGTTTTCTTCATCTACTTGAGGTCATTCTGGGTTTTGCCACTCCCAATACTACTAATAGATTCTGAGATGAAAGGGGTTCAGATAAATAATATTTTAATAGCAGAAAAATATATATATACACATATATGTATGTATATTTATGTAAATGTACATATATACATATATTTATGTGTACATATAAGCACACAACTAAATTTTGGAAATTTTCACTGTTATTTCACATTCTCCACTCAGTTTTCATTGTTCTTGTTATTAATAATCATCTTCATTAATAATAAGAACTCATATGGTATGTACCACTTTGTAATTTTTCAAAATATTTTCATATGCATTTGATAACCTTGTTGGTATATGGGGGGGTCATCTCCTGGCAATAATCAATTTTGTTCAAGATAAAGGGCTTTAGTCAGCATTTTTGTCCTGGTAACATCAGATTCTTATCACAACGCTTGGCACGTTGCAGATATGCAATAAGTATTAGTTGACTAAGAAGCGTTTTAGCACTTCATATTTCAAAGAAGGATTAAAAGTCAAATTGATGTACAGGCAACAGTGAGCCTATAGGAATGGTGAAAGCAGTGCTGTCTTTTTTTAAAATAATCTTGAAATACACTTTGAATTTTGAAAAGTATAGTAGGGCATAGAAGGTTATTTGACTCAAGTTTTGTAAATGACTCTATTTAGTCATATTTTGTCTTTGTGAAAGCAGATATAGGAGATGATGGCTTCCACGACCAGAAAACTTCGTTTAAATTCCCATTTGTCAGAAATGATGGAATAAGTCTCAGATAAGATAGGAGAAAAAAGTTTGAAGTACCAGGCAATTCAAAGGATAAACAGAATATGGTGCAAGGAGAGAGCACAGTGGACTTGTGATTTTATTCAAATAAAGAACGCTGGGATGAGGAAATTCCTACTGCTACCATTATAGGTTGGCGCATTCAAGTTTAGAGAGTTAGTTGCCTGAAACTGAGAGGTTAAGTGACTTTCCCAGAGTCCCATAGCCAGTATCAGTCAGTCACTCAACAAACATGTGTTAAGTGCTTACTAGGTGCCAAGTATTGTGCTAAATACTAGAATACAAAACTACCAAAAAGAAAATAGTCCCTGCTCTCAAGCAGTTTACATGCTAATGGAAAAGAAATAAAGGAAACTGAAAATGATGGGGGAAAGGGGCGTGGAGTCAGTGTCACCGAGAAGGTGACAGGAGGAGAAGAAGGTACCCAACTCAGGAGCATAGTGGACAAGTCCACAAGTATGCAACCTGGTGGGAAATGAAGAGTCAGCATGTGTCAGAGGCAAGACTTGATTCAGGTCTTCCTGGTTCCAAGATGTCTATTTCTATACATACTAAACATACTATTTCTATACATTCTATACATACTAAATTTGAAGTAGTAGCGTGGTATAATGGATAGGTACTGGACTTAGAGTTTGGAAGATCAGGGCTCAAAATCTGTTTCATTTACTAGCAGTGCGAACTTTAAAAAGTCACTTAATTTCTCTGTGCCTCAGTGTCCTCATGTGTAAAATGAGGGGATTGGACTCAACACCCCCTAAGGTTTCCTTCTAGCTATCAACCTATGATAAGGTTTCTCTAAGACAAACAAGGAAATTTCTAAGAAGGACCCTTGAATGCAAAGGTATCAAAAGAACTACATTTGTACAAGGAAGAGGACACAGAATAATCAATCCTAAGCAAACTTTTAAAATGATCACGTTTCCTGGAGAATAATTCCAGAATCATGTGACTAGATCTTTTATATCTTTTTAAAATCTTTAAAAATTTTTTTTTTATCATGGCATTTATAGCATGGCAGAATCCTGAAGATGAACTACTCCAACCCCCTCATTAAAAATCAAAACCAAAACATCAGACCTTAAGAACATGAACAAGACTAAGTAAAAGGGTTGGCACTAGAACTCAGCTCTTCTGACTACTGATACAGGACTCTTTCTGATATATTGCAAGCCTGTGAGATAGGGAGTGTAAGCATTATATATACATATGTGTGTGTGTGTGTGTATGAAAAACTAAGCAAAAATGTCCTGAATATGTAACTTTTGTGTCAGAGGTTTCCTGCTGACATGATGGGTCTAGGCTTTAGGAACCTTTCAATTATCTGGCTTGTTTCCTCACTTAGGTGTGACCTAAGAACTCCAGTATCTGTCATTGTCCCAAGAGTGGGCCATCTGCTCCTCTTACAATTCCTCAGGTTCACAAAGCTTCAAAACAGAGTAGTTTTATTCAAACAGAAAAGAGTAAAAAAGGAAAGACATCTGAGTGGAAGACAGTTAAGAGACTTCCCCTTCCCTCCCTCCTCCTCTCCAAATCAGCATCCTTTGTGATCTCTGTAGTTTAGGGTACTGAACCACAGAGATCACAAAGGAGTGCAAGGGGAGGATGAGACATTGCTTCCTGTTGAGGTTCTGTGCCCATGGATCCTTTCCCAGTAGTTCTCCACCAGTTCTCTGATGCTGGCTTGCTTTTTCATAAGGAGCTCCCCATAACTTGTTGCTCTTTTGTTCTCAGTAGGAACTATAAGTCCTTCTTGCTACTACTGCTGACCTGCTACTCCAAGTTGGTGCTAGTTTGATGCAGTCATTGTGCAACAGACCTAGAGAAATATTACACTGAAGTAAATACTGAAGTTATACAGTTCCCTCAACCCCCAGGAAATTATTTGTCTCTGAGTGAAAATCTCTGTTGCTTTATACTCAGGTCACAGGTTCATAGATTTGGATCTCAAAGGGATCTTAGTAGCCATCTAATGTGATGCCTTATTTTACAGATGAGGCAAATGAACATTACAGAGATCAAGACACTTGACCAAAGTCAAACAGGAAGAAAGTGTAAAAACTGGAATTTGAACTCAGGAGTTCATTCATTCATCCAACAAACATATTAAGCACTTATTATGAATAAGACATTGTATATATTGCCAGGAATACAAATATGAAATAAAAACTAGTTTTTGAAATGTGTGGGGCTATATCATTTACACAGTATTAGGGGCAGCTAATTGGTGGAGTACCCAGAGCACAAAATTTGAAATCTGAAAGACTTGAGTCTGTTGTCAGAGGAGGGCATTAATGACATAGGTTGCATTTGACTTTGAGTTTTTGCACTCCACATCTAGAACTTTTTTATAATATCACACTGAGATCCCACAGCCTCACTGTCTGAAGAAAGAAAAGAAAAGTTCTCCTGTGTGCAAGGCAGGAGGCGCAGTGCTTCCCTAGATTACTCAGATGGGTCTCATTTCCAGTCTGGGTTGGCTCCTGGTAAGTAGGTAGACATTTATATCCTTCCTGTAACAGTTTCCCAAATAGAGTGTTTCCTGCTCTTCTTGCAGTTCTTACCTCAGACTTAAAATCCTAAGGATTCTCTCTGTCTCCCTCTCTCTCTCTCTCTCTCTCTCTCTCTCTCTCTCTCTCTCTCTCTCTCTCTCTCTCTCTCTCTCTCTCTCGCTTTCATTCTCTGTCTTCCTATCTCCTATCTTCCTTTGGAACAACTGGAACAAATTATGAGAATTTCCCTGGGCTGCTATTCAGAAGATCTCTTAAAACAATGATGGAAGGCAGAGATAATTCCTTCTGGTTTAGGAAACTAAGCTTAGTAAGAGGCAGACATTTGTAGTTTTAGCTACAAATATATCAAAAACAAAATCCATTATGAAATCCCAGTATCAGGGGATGACTACTGATCACTTTGGTAGCACCACTGCATGCACACCTAACATAAACCATTCATGTTACCTGTCACATGTGTGCAACAGAGTCACCAATTCCTGCATATTAATTATGTATTATGGGTATCTAGTATTTATTGGCTTTGTTTCATCCACCATATTAAATGCCAAAGAGGCACTGAACTCACAGGCGTCCATGAACAAATATAGAGGGTGGATATTTTCCATGCCCTCTCCCCAGAAAATAAGATAGTTTTAGGTTGTTACATAAGCACTCCTTGCTCACCTTGGATCTGCACCATTCAAGCAACTCATAGAAACAGCAGAATAAGCAAAACCCAAATCTTTTTTTTCCCATCCCCCAATCATGGCAGAGTTTTAGTCCTTCAGCTACAGCTGGCCCTCTTTTATCTTTTCTCTAATTGCTGTTGAGTCATTTCAGTTGTGTCTGACTCTTCCTGACCTCATTTGGGGTTTTCCTGACAAAACGTGGTTTGACACTTCCTTCTCTAGATCATTTTACAGATGAGGAACTGAAGCTAATAGGGTTAAATGACTTGCCCAGGTTTACACACAATAAGTGTCTGAGGTCAGATTTGAACCCATGAAGATCCGTCTTCCTGAATCCAGGCCCAGCACTCTATCTACTGTTCCACCTAACTACCCCTTCTTCTGTATTAGGTACACTGTTAAGATAAATTTTCTAGGAGGCTTGTGCCTAAACTTGTAAACTCAGAAATTCTGAATCTCTTGGTAATTCTCAAACTTGCATATTAAACCAGTTTTTGGAAAATAATCTCTAATCTGTGCTCAGAAAAGGAAACATAAAGGTAAAAGTTATCTAGAAACATCATCTGCCCCGTCAGGTCTCCTAGATAAGCGTAGGCTATGTACTTCTGCAAGTCAACATTTTAGTTCCTGGACTAAAAGTCTCTCCTCCATTGCTAAAATATTGCACCATCTGTAAGAAGAAGAGAAAAAAGGCAAGGGAAAAAACTGAATGAATAGTAGGGCCAATCACTCCTAAAGACTATGGAAAAACAATGCTGTTCCAGATTCTAAGCTATATTACAAAGCAATAGTCATCAACACAACCTGGTTCTGATTAAGAGTGATGGATCAGTGGGATAGATTTAGACACACAGCACACAGAAGTAAATGGCCATAGTAAGCTAGTGTTTGATAAACCCAAAGATCCAAACTTTTGGGACAAGAACTCAACATACAACAAAAATTTCTAAGAAATTTGGAAAGTAGTTTGACAGAAACTAGGCACAGGCCAACATCTCAGACCATATACCATGACAAGGTCAAAATGGATAAATGACTTATACATGAAGGAGTATATCATAAGTAAATTAGAAGACTATGGAAAGATGTACCTGTCAGACCTCTGGATAAGGGAAGAGTTTATGACCAAACAAAAGATCGAGAGAAAAGATTTGGGGAAGTAAAATAATTTTGACTACATGAAATTAAAAACTTTTGCACAAACAAAAATAATGCAACCAAAATTAAAAGGAAAACAGGAAACTGTGGAAAATTTTATAGTAAGGTTT